>CAKJTW010000029.1:9852500-11052500 GCA_917880005.1 Nanger dama | reverse complement strand
AGAAATTAATGGATGGTGCAGATGGTGACTGAAATTCAGAAGAAGGTTGACTTTTGCTGACTGGAAACCTGTTGAAATTTGCTACACCACTTCCTTTGATGGTTGGATGGCATCACTGACTCAATGGACATGAGTCTGAGTGAACTCCGGGGAGTTGGTGATGGACAGGGAGGCCTGGCGTGCTGCAGTCCATGTGGTCGGACACGACTGAGCGACGGAAGTGAACTGACCTGACCCCACTTTCTGCCACTGTTATCCTGGTTGCAGGTCCTTCACAAGCTGAAGCTTTGCATGCCCGTTATCCTAACCAGGATGCTCTTGGGACATTTGGTTCTTGTTATCTTAAGTCTTATTTCAAATGGCTACTCTTCAGAGAGGGCTCTGATCACCACTGTAGGGAACAGTCACTCCACCGAAATCAAACATTTTGTAGGTGATTCCCTATCATAGATGATTCCCTTTATAGCATTTTTTGTAGCTGACTATTGCACATTAACTTTCCCTGTTTCTTCTTTCTCCTTCTCCCACTGCCAACTAGGTTGTAAGCGTAAAGTACCACTGGATACATAGTTATACTTAGTACATAGTATAGGACTTGACACCAAAGTAGCAACCATTTATCAAACAAATGAGAACAATTAGAATTGGATCATGGAGGGTAGACTCTGTGTTGATGTTGTTGTTTAGTCACTAAGCCCCCGACTCTTTGTGACTGGCCAGCCTCCCCGTCCACGGGATTTCTCAGGCAAGAGTACTGAAGTGGGTTGCCAGGTCCCTCTCCAGACGATCTTCCTGACTTAGGGGTCAAACCTGCATCCCCTGCACTGGCCGCTGGATTCAGCACCACTGGGCCAGCAGGGAAGTGCAGAATCTGAATGATGATGAGAGAACAGAGAAACATGGGCTCAGCAAAACTGGTCATGGGGTAAGTTGGAAGACAGATTAGGGCCCATTTGGATTAGCAGAAGCCTTGGAAAATGTATGAGTAGGCAGAGCATGAAACAGGAAATGCAAGCCAGGATGTGGGAGATTTTGAATGCCAGCCTTAGCATATCACAAGGCAATTTGGACTTTATCCTGTCTATGGTCATCAGGGAGTCACTAAACTTTGATGGAAATTATAAATTAGAAAGCTCAATCTAACATGTCCCTTGGCACTGATTAACTGAACACATCACAACTCCTGCTTGTTTAAGAGTTACTGCAGAGATTTCTGCCCAGACAGCGCTGGGGGAGTGCTGGCTAAATGCATGTCGTAGTGGGAAAGAGACATGAGCATGTGCAGACGGAACTCCAAGTTCAGTGGACTGCTGGGCAGACAGGAAGTGGGAGGTGCACTTTGAAATTCAGGATGTAGGTTTTAATTTCCTTTTCTCCCAAGTATATGTGTGTGTGTGGTGTGAGTGCACACGCATGCCTGTGCACACATACAGGCTCAGTCATGTCCAGTTCTTTTCAACCCCATGGACTTTAACCTGCCAGGTTCCTCTATCAATGGGATTTCCCAGGCAAGAACACTGGAGTGAGTTGCCATTTCCTCCTCCAGGGGATCTCTCCAACTGAGGGACTGAAACAGCATCTCTTTTGTCTCTGCATTGGCAGACAGGGTTCTTGGCCAACTGCACCAACTGGCAAGCCATCTCCCAAGTGTACCCTATATTAAAAGGCTTTCTAAGAGGCTGGACTCTAGCTCAGTAAGTTACAGAGTACTGCTCTGGGAAAATGCAGGCTCTGCCAATTATCTGGGATGATGGTCAAGTTGGAGTAACTTTCTCAGCCTCAGCTTCTAAAACCAGAGAATGGGCAGATTGATAGCCCCCTTGTCGGGATGAGAGAGACTGTATCTTCACCACAGACATGTTCTTACACTTTATCCCTGGTACTCGGCTCTACCCCACTCCAAAGCAGCTAAACAAATGATGGAAATGTTCCTTACATGGCACTTACCACAGCCTGACTAACCTATTCACAATTTTGTCTGCTATCACGACGGTGTTGTGAGTATTCTCGAAGCCTATATGTAGACTTTTCCTGTTATTTTCATGTCTCTGAAACTGTCAAACTGTTTTGTTAGGAGCAGGATATTTGGTTACCAAAGCATTTGAATGCTTTTTTTAGGATGGACTTGGATTTTTAATTCTTACAACCTCATAGTCCCAAACAGCATTTTCAAAGTAATGAAAGACTCATCCATAATAATTTTTTGGTTTGTTTTTAAATTTAGTTTTGTTGTTGTTCAGTCACTCAGTCATGTCTGACACTTTGCAACCCCATGGACTGCAGCATACCATTTCTCCCTGTCCTTTACCATCTCCTGGAGCCTGCTCAAACCATGTCTGTTGAGTTGGTGATGCCATCCAACCATCTAGTCCTTTTCTCCTCCTGCCTTCACTCTTTCCCAGCATCAGGGTCTTTTCGAATGAGTTGGCTCTTCACACCACGTGCCCAAAGTATTGGAGCTTCAGCTTCAGCATTGGTCCTTCAATGAATATTCAGGATTGATTTCCTTTGGGATTGACTGGTTTGATCTCCTTGCAGTCCAAGGGAATCTCAAGAGTCTTCTCCAACACCACAGTTCAAAGGCATCAGTTCTTCAGTGCTTAGCCTTCTTTATGGTCCAACTCTCACATCCATACATGACTACTGGAAAAACCATAGCCTTGACTATATGGACTGTTTTTGGCAAAATAATGGCTCTGCTTTTTAATATGCTGTCTAGGTTTGTCATAGCTTTTCTTCCAAGGAGGAAGCATCTTTTAATTTCATGGCTGTGCTCACCATCTGCAGTGATTTTGGAGCCCAAGAAAACACTATTTTTAAAGACCTTAAATTGAGGCAGTACAGTCAGAATCCAATGGTCTGTTTTCTGGGTCTGCCTCTGGAGATACACAGTTGATGCCCTGAGACACTTGGGGCCTTACACTCCTCACCTGTCAATTGAGGGGTTGGACTAGATGATTTCTAGAAGGTCTTCTCCTTGTAAGACTGTAGAGTTTGGGGGCAAATTATACCCTCCTAAATTCTCTGAAAATTAGTGTGAAAAAGAGACTTCTCTATGGTGTGGGAGGTAAAACCACATGACCTCTAAGGTCCTTTTAATTTCCAAATTCTGTGACTAAATGGATTCAGTAGATTCTCACAGATAATAGCTACTTAAAGATATTGACATCATCCACTTATCCATGTTAGTAAAACTCTTCATTTCAAAGCTTATAAATATTTCAGAAAACATGCCAGAATTCCACCTCTCCATCCTTCCCTGCTTAGATCATCCTTAGGTAATTGTCCCTTTAAGGTCTGAATGACCTCTGGATAAAGAAAGTTAGCCAGGGTGTACGGAACACTCTCCTGCAAACTCAAGTTTCAGGATATTTATTCCAATCTTTAGTGGCTTTGTGTCCTTGGACAAACTGACTTAACATAGATGGAGAGATTAAGTTCTAGAGGTTGCCAAATGTAACATGAAACATAAAATGGTAATGTCTTGGTAAAGACATACCTGGCTCAGGGCAATGACTAGACTCTGAACATGAGCACTTTCTCCACATGGATGGCAGCAGCTGAAGGATCTGACTTGCTCCCCAAATTGCTTGCACGTTGGAAACAGTGAGTCATAGTAGTGCTGGCCACGGTTAAGCTGGGGTGCGGGTGCTGCTGGGTATCTGGTGGGATGTCTGTTATTGTCATTTTATCGGTCTGTTAAGAAGCTTGTCCTTCAGTGTTTGTCCTGCTTCTCCCTTAGTTTATACCAAACCACGGCCACCTTCAGTAGAAGATGAGTGAGCTCCTTGAAGGGGACTTGTGTGAATTCATCTCTTATCACCATTCCTTTGCCTGACTTAGCACAGCATACGGCATCTGGATATAGGTACACTTGTTGAATTAAACTTTAATTGTAATGACATGTGGATAAGTATAAAAATAATAAAGTGAGCTATCATCTAAAGAGTATTTGCTATATGGCAGTTACAGTGCCAAGTATTAACATATCACACTTCATTCCATGCCAGGAGGGAGGAATTCTTGTTATCTGCCTCTTAAAAATGAGGAAACTGGGACAGGATTTTCAAAGTCCAAAGCAGCTGAGTATGGGTGGGATGGAGTAACTTCTAGAGCCCTGTCCTCTTGGCCACCACAAAACAAGCACATGGACTCCTTCCGTCCCAAGTATTCCACATGATTTCTTCTCCTAATAGACTATAGCTCTCCTTTCAAGACTCAATTCAAAATACTATTTCCATAAATTTGTCTTTGAGCACTTTTATTTGTGACTCTCATTTTCCAATCCCATCTTAATTTCTTATTGATTTATTAATCCAACCAACAATAATCTTAACACTTTATATTAAGCATGTGATAGTCTGGTCAGAGAGAAAGCTGTTACTCAAATAATCATGTAAATGGATGTACATTTTTACCAGCTGTGAGGCAGAGTTAAAAAAAAAAGAATGTAATATTTGATCCACTCTGAAGGCTGAGTAAGAGTTAGCAAGATGAAGAGAAATGGGTGAAGGCGAAAGGACAGGCATGTTTATTTTAATGCCCAGTGGGAGAGAACACAGCCCTTCAAGGGACTGCATGATGAAGGGGAAGGGAAGTTCTTGGCCTGCAGTGAGATCCCAGGGAGGGGGTGACGTCATCAGCTTTGCATTTTGGAAAGGTTGCTCTGGTTGCAGTCCATAGGGCCAGCGAGAATGCGCTTGGGCAGAGCAGTGGAGCTATTCCAGTCACCCCAACAGTGATCTAGATTATAGAGCTGAGGTGGTGGAAATGGTGACTGCTCCAGACAGACAGAGATAAATACACTGTAAAGAGGTCGCATTCATATACATGGGGCGAGATTAGATTTGCCAGGGGGGAGGGGGTGATGACTATTAGGGCACTGGTTTGTGTAACTAGGCTGATAATGAATAAAGAATACTGTAAGAGGACCCTCTTATTTTTAATTTTCTTTTAGAGGTAGTGATGATATGGAAAGTGGAAGAATCTCATTAGTTTACCAACTGCATTCATTAAGGTAGGTGATAAAGCTGCTGCTGCTGCTAAGTTGCTTCAGTCATGTCCGACTCTGTGCGACCCCATAGACAGCAGCCCACCAGGCTCCCCGGTCCCTGGGATTCTCCAGGCAAGAACAGTGCAGTGGGTTGCCATTTCCTTCTCCAGTGCGTAAAACTGAAAAGTGAAGTCGCTCAGTCGTGTCCGACTCTTAGTGACCCCATGGACTGCAGCCTACCAGGCTCCTCTCTCCATGGGATTTGCCAAACAAGAGCACTGGAGTGGGTTGCCATTTCCTTCTCCAGGTGATATAGATTATCCTGCAGTTACTTTGTGAGCATCTGAGGTCCAGGAAACACTTTTTATTTTTACTTAGAACCCCAGAGCTTGGTCTTCCCTGATGGCTCAGATGGTAAAGAATCTGCCTGCAATGAGGAAGACCCAGGTTCAATCCCTGGGTCAGGAAGATCCCCTGGAGAAGGGAATGGCAACCCATTCCAGTATTCTTGCCTGGAGAATCCCATGGATGAAGGAGCCTGGCGGGCTACAGTCCATGAGGTTGCAGAGTTGTTAGACACGACTGACTTTCATTGTCACTTTCACTTTCCAGAGCTTACCTTATAGGTTGATTTATTTGTCTGATAGCCTGATTTTCCTTTAAAATTTTTTTCAAATAAAGTACAGAAATATTAAAAAAATAAACTTTTGATAAGAGCATGAGTATATTCAAAGAAATATACGTGGAGGTATTCTCTTTTCTGGTTGACTTGAATTATAAAAGTCTAATCCAATCTTGATCTTACTTTTCAACTTGATAATAAGCTGATTTTTAAAGTATTCAGAATCCCTGTTCTGGTGTAATTCCTAGCCTTAGAAATTCTCCCTGGCTATTTTCTTCCACCCCTTTTCAACTTTTGGCTTCTGGGCTTTGGCTTGGTCCTCTGGTGAAGATGACAACAGGCTGCATTTTTTCCAGTCCTGTAACTTCTGTGAGTAAAGCTAATTTCCTGATTATTTGAGACCCTGTAGCAGGGAAAGGGTTCTATCTGCTGTTTTGTTCAGCAGCTATAAATGCGCTGGAGACTGCATTCCTTTCTGACTCCCCTCTGTGAGCTGTCCTTCCCACCCTTCCCTGGGGAAGAAAGGAGCAAGAGAGCTACAGTGACAGGTCCATATGACAGGTGCTCTATGGACCTGAGCACCAACCTCTGATGTTTTTCCCAACAGAACATCTTTTGATTACTTGATTCCAGCTCCTTTAGTAAAGACTCTACTTCTGCCTCCTCCCATTAGAAATTATTCTGGGTCTCCCCATGCTAGTTCTTCTCTCTCTGACACATGCATCTTCTCATTAAGTGCTGAATAAATGTGATCAGTATCCCATTCTCATCTTTATAGCCCTTTACTAATTCACGCTGGTCAGGGGAGGATGATCACATATAGCCCTTCCTCCTGGGCATGTGTTCATTTAAAGCGCCTGTCAATATTGATGGGGAGAGAGGTTCTTTGAGAAGAATGGCACCGATTTTGAAAATCATTGAGGGTAATCAGTGGGACAGTGTGGTGGTTAGAAATGGCTTTTTATGCCTGAAGGAGATGAGAAAATCTTCCCGAGAGCTGTCAGATGATGGATAATTTGAAACCCATTGAAGTTATTTATTGGAAACAGCGACGAAAAACTCAGCCGCAGTTTTCAGCTTGACAAGACGGGGTTGTTTCATATTTTAAACGTTCAAAGGAAACAGCAGGAAAGCTGTCATTAAGAGATCAGTGAATCAAGCCAATGAGTGAGATAATTGTTCACTAAGAAGAGACAGTTGAATTTTTAATGCCTCCTCAGCAATGGAGGGATGTAGAGATGTATTGTTGACTGGTTTCTAAGTCAGCTACCTGATGAAAGTGGGCTTGGGTAACAGGAAGCAGAAAACAAATATCTTTGGGAATCTGGAAAAATGAAAACGATCCTGGATCTGTCTTCTGATGGTTGTGCCAGATACAGCAGTGATAATCTGTTGGTGTTTATTTGCCTGTTCCAATCAAAATGAAGAGCTATTTGGGAGAGATTCTGTGTAAGCGGCGGCCTTGGAGAGGCAGCCCATTTTGAGCACTGCTAATTGAAGGAGCTATGGTCATTTGAGTGGAACCAGAGACAACTCAGAGTGGCAAAATAGTGAAACACAGAATCAGCAGCAAAAAAACAGGAGAGATAATAGCAGGAGGAGATTCAGAGGCAGTTGATCCAATGGTAGTGTGTTTACTAGAGAAAAATCTCCTGTCCTGTTATCTGGGGAAGGTTTTATGGGAGTGGAGTAACACTGGGGCTTGGAAGAGCTCTCAAAGCAACAGCCCTGCTCTCCCCCACTGAGGTTCAGAACCAGTTAAGAAAGGAGTCAGGAGATATACATTTTCTGTTTTCTTTTTGCTTTTTAATTTTATATGTTTTTTAATTGAAATATAGTTGATGTATACCTGTCTCTTATGCAATACAGTGATTCACAATTTTAAAAGTTTTGGTGTATTATACTTATGATAAAATACTGGCTATTTTCTCTATATTTGCATAATATATGCTTGTAGCTTATTTTATACAGAATAATTTGTACTTCTTAATCTCCTACTGCTATGTTCCCCTTGCGTCCCTTCCCTACCAGTAGCCAGTAGTTTATATCAGTGAGTCTGTTTCTTCTTTGGTATATTCACTAATATGTTGTATTTTGAGATGCTACACGTAAGAGGTAACATATAGTACTTGTCTTTCTGTCTTACTTCAGTTAGCATGATACCCTCCAAGTCCATCCATGTTGTTCCAAATGACAAAACTTCATTCTTTTTATGACTGACTGAGCAATAGTCTGTTGTTTTTTTATACCACAGCTTTGTTCATCTGTTGATGGACACTTAGTTTGATTCTGTATCTTGGCAATTGCAAGAAATGCTGCCGTGAATACTGGGATGCATGTATCTTTTTGAACTAGTGTTGATGGGTTTTTTGAATATGTACCTGAAAGTGAAAGTGGAGTCGCTCAGTCGTGTCTGACCTTTTGCGACCTGATGGACTGTAGCCCACCAGGCTCCTTCATCCATGGGATTCTCCAGGTAAGAATACTGGAGTGGGTTGCCATTTCCTTCTCCAGGGGATCTTCCCGATCCTGGGATCGAACCCAGGTCTCTTGCATTGCAGGCAGACGCTTTACCCATATGTACCGAGGAGTCACATTTTATCTTTAATCCGGGTAAATCTCTTTGGGAATTTGTGTCTTATTCAGATAACTGAGGGCTGGCTTAGTATAAGCCAGTATCCCAGAAGGAAACTTCTGTCTGGTCTCAGCAAGAGTTGGAGAATTGGCAACACAGCTTCCAGGGGCTGAATTTTTAATCTAAGCTTACTGCAGGCCAGTGTAGACCATAAGAGAGAGCAGATTTCAGTAAAGGTTATGGGAGATTTAAATGAATTCTGCCATTTCTGCAATATAATTAGTTACACCATAAAGAACCACTGAGAGGCTGGACGTGTTTCTCTAAGGGAGGTCACTATGTCCAGAAATACAAGAGGAATGAGAGATCGTATTCTCCCCACAAAGGAATTCTGGCCATTAGGTCATAACATAGAGTATGTCACTTAGTAAAAGTGTATTATCCGTCTTTATTCCACGAGCGTTATTAAAGAGCATCCATCATGCAGTGCTCATCCCAGGAAGTGATGTTTCCTGTCGTTAGAGGTACCAGCAAAGGCTGACATGCATTTGCTCGGGGAAGGCTTGTGCATTGGGTGTGTGTCTATCGTTCTAGTGCCTGCAGCATGTGAGTGTGACGGGCCCCTGTGTCCACTAAGGCTGACCCTTCATCCTATGCACCAGTTGTTACCCTTACTGCTTAGAGGATGGGAAGTCATGGTGTGACCCTCATTTTCTTACTTTCTAGGTAACAGGGCTTAAAAAAAAAGGGGGGGTAGTGGAGTGCATGCAGGAGAACAAGTTAGTTTTGATTGCTGGCAGGTTATGGGTGGGTTAGCAGTAAGGGGCATTCCAAAGAGGTCTGAGCTCTTTCTTCATCCTCAAAGTTGGGCAGCTACAAAGGCTTGCAGGCCTGTGAGGTGCAGCCCAATAATCATATTTGGGCTGGAATCAGTTATTCCAAGTTCCCTCTACTCTTCCGTCATCCTAACCAACATCCTTGGGATTGAAACCAGAAACAAGCTTTTAGATTCACTAAAGAAGAAACAAAATGGTCACTTTGGAAGACATGGTGCATCATCTCATGTTTGTATCTTCTGGGAAGCCAGCCAGAAGGTGCAGCTCAGGATGCTCAGCTCATATGGTTCCCCTTCCACTATAAGTAGCTAAATCTGAGTTGTAAAAGTGGTTGCTTCCGGGTGAAGGATTTTTCCCTTTGAATTTTCCAGTTACCCAGTTGCCATTTGTGTAGTAAAGGATTTAACCTTACCCAGATATTTGCCCTGGTCTTCCAGAAGAAATTCTCTAAAATCCTTGAAAAGTCTTTGTCTGCCTGCAGGCCTTGGGTCATACTAGATAATCTAAAAGTTTCATACAACTCTGGGGCTGGCCTCATAGTCTTACAATGAGATTTACAGTAGGGACTTTGGGTCATAGAATATTAGCTTGACTTCCAGAGGGACTATAAACTGAAATCAAGAATTTGGGCAGTCACTAAGCCTATGCAGTGGAGCCCCAATAACATCTCTGGCTACCAAGGCTCAGGTGAACTTCCCTGACTGGCAATACTCCAGGCCTATTATCAGCCCAAGCATGTTGTCCCTCGTGACTGCTGGAAAAAGTAGTTCTGCTCACGACTCAACCAGGAGATGATTGTGGTAGCTTTCTGCTTGGAATTTCCCTGGACTTTGCCCCATGTGTCCCTTCCTTTGGCTGATGTAATCCGTACCCTTACATTGTTATAAACCATAACTGCAAGTGTAAAGCTTTCAGTGAGATTTATGAGTCTTTGTAGCAAGCTGTTGAATCCCACTGTGGTCTTCAGGACTCCTGAGCTTGTAGTTGGTGTCAGAATTAAAGGAGTTCTGTAGACTCCAACTTTTTGTTATCACCATTTTGGTCAAAGTCTCCTTCTTACTGAGGGGCTCATCTGCTTCTGCTGTGGAGTCACCTCATAGCCGTTTTCCAAATTGTGGAGAAGGGTGAGCCCTTTTGGATCTCTGATGCATTGTGGGATATGCCCAAAGGTTATATTCTATCCAATTCAGTTCAATAAATCGCTTACTGACTTGAAGTTCATTTTCTACCAGATGGATGAGCAGAGTTCCTGGCTTCAAGGAACTTCTCAGTTTCTCTCAAGACAGAAGGTGAAAACTGCCATGACATTAATAAATCCTAACCAGTCTGTAGAGTTAAATGAACGAAGAGAGATGACAGCATATTAGGAAGTTCAGCACGGGGGCCTTTGTATTTATGTCTCGAGAGTATAGAATTATGAAGATTCTTGTATTTTAAAGATTATACGCATTAATCATAGAGTGGGAAACCATCAAAAAGCTACAGTGTTTTTCAAAATACAGTCCTTAGACATGACTCAAGTTTTCCCTAAAGGGTTTGTGGAGGGGTGGAGGCCCCCAGTGGAAGTCTGATTGGGAAGAGTTTATGCTTATTCCCTCTGGGCTTCATTAGGACCCCTCTCACTTTTTAAAAAAAATCTATTTTATAAATGATTCCATTTTTTAATAAAATAACTTATTGCTAAGATACACATATATATCCAGATACATAGGTCTAGCAGTCCTCTCATCTTATATACTTTGTAAGGAAGAGTTTCAAAATACGAATGACATATGACATTTATGACATTTTCAAGGCTGTACAAGAGGACCTATCAGTGAAGGACACAACCAGTTATAAGGGGAAAGAGGTGGCAGCATTTCTGACTACATGGAAGACCGAATTAGAGCAGGGAATGGAGAGACAGGAATAGATGTTTCGGAAGCAAGAGGGACTGGTGTGTGAGCAACCAGGAAAATAGAAAGCAGAACCAACGATCACTTTGAGGTGACTGGATGACTCTATTCACAGCCGCTGAGAGGGCAAAAGACTGCTCTCCGTGAGATGACAAAGTTAGTTTTATAGCGATTGAGGGTAGGGTGCCGATAGTGCCAGCAGGCAGCTGGAAACGTGGGATCAGAAGTCACCTACGCAAGTACACTCCAGAATCCATTAGGAAGACCAATGTCATTAAAGAAATGAAAAAAAACTCCACCCAGGAGACAGACCCTTTAAATCACCTCAGTAAATCTTTGAAGGATGTGTTTTAAATGCATTCAAGTTGTACTACCTATGAAAGGTGACTTACTGACACAGATCCATTTTAAAATCTCATGTTTTAATAGGAATGTTAACACTTCTGGCTTCTTCTTACCTGGGAGAGATGAATCTTCATAAAATTCTGTTTTGATCATGTCAGTTCCCTGATCTAAATGTTCAGTAGCTATCTGTGTTCAGATCTGCCAAAATTAGGGAAGTTTCCTTTCCAGGATGAGGTTTTAGTTCAATTCTTTGAACTGCAACAGGGGAAAAAAATCACAGAAAACCAAGACAAAGACTGGTCAGAAAGATTCCAGATCCTCCTACTTTATGTCAGAAAGAATGTGAAACAATGTCAAGATGCTACCTACTCTGCTTCCCGATGGAGGTAAACATCTTCCGTTCAGCTGGTCCTAAGCTCTCCCCATCTTTTCCACTCTTCTCCTCTTCCCAGCCCAAAACACTTGTTTCCTGATCGGAAGCAAGGAGGTGTATCCCTCCTGGTAATAGAAGGAGGTAGTTTCGCCACAACTTTTGTGAGAATTCTGTGTACCAGAATGACACCAGAAAGGGTAGGTGGGTAGGTAGTAGTTAGTTGTACTGTACCTGCAGTACAGGTTCCGCACTCTGTACCCAAGGCAAAAACCTATTAACCTCCCCCAACCCCAACACACACACACACACACACACACACACACACACACACACACACACACACACACACTGCTTTGAGGTGAATCCAAAATGTACAAAACACATACCAAAAACTTTTGCCTGAATTATGCTAGTGTTGCACGGAAAAGGAGTGGGGAATTAGGATTTAAACATAGTGTGCTCTAATCCATTCTCACAGAATTCTTTCTTAACTTTAAGAAACTCGAGATTCCATAGTTTGCTGTGAGAGGCAGATAATATATGTTAAATCTTAACCGTTGTGTTTCATCATCTCAAGCCCCATTAGTGTACTTGCAGCTCTGGAGACCTCTCATGGCTTAAGAGCAAGGATGTGTGAAAAAGGAACAAAGGCATCAATGCTTAGCTTCGGTGCATCAGAACAGGTTCCTTAAATGTGCTATAAAGATAACAGACACACAGAGGGGCTTTTGATGAAAAGAGCCAGACTTCTGAGTATGAAGTTACACTGTGAACTCAGAGCTTAAAGTATTATTAACATCTGGGAAGTTTTGATGAATTACCCATCTGCCTTAATCATCTGTACATACAAAGTGGAAGGACACGTGTCAAGATGAAGAGGCATCGTAAGGAAATCAAAGAGTAGGAGTCATAGAAGAAAATGGACACATGGATTCATTTCTGGGAGTTAGTTCTGTATGAAGAAGAGCTCTGGGGCTGGTAGTAGCAGAGATTCATGAACTTCCCTCTCATGCCATCTTATTGTTAGTACAGACGTTGCATGAACAGTTAAAAAGAGAAGGAAGTCACATTATCAATCAACAACCCTTATTAAGAACTATCACATAATATCATGTATTGTTAGAAGGAAAAACCTCATGTCATAGTGGGTGTATGCAGAATCTTGGAATAAAACCTCTGTTTCCAGGCTCCCTTGGGAGCTGTGTGTCAGCCAGGTATCTAAGTTGTGGTCAGTGAAATTAAGTGGCAGAGTTGAATGATTCCTTTAGGGACTTCTGGGAAGAGTCCTTTTGGAAAAAGATATTTCCCCTCTTCCTTCTTACTATATTGTATGTGAAGACCAGGTTGGGAAGTGTGGTGGGGTCAACTCAGCCCTGAACTGCCAACATTTAAATGACAGGAAAAGATATCTCTACTTGTTTAAGCGACTGTTATTTTGGATTTTCTGTTGCAGTTAAACAATGAATAAAATTAGGTCTTCTACATGATAAACTCAGTTTTTAAAAAGCTTTTATTTGAAAACAACTCAAGTTGTTTATGGATCTCAGGCCAGCATCATGTCAATCTAAGTTACATTTTACCTGATGCCTTAAAGGATGACAATCAAAGAGATTATACTGATGGACTCTGCTCACTCAGCCTTGAGACTTCATGAGCAACTCCACCCCTCTCATCCTATACCTTACTCATTTAGGGATGTTTCTTGATGACAAATAACAGAGACAGTGGATCCATGGGTCTCACTGAGGAGGGAATTTCTAGAAGTCCTTATTCTCACATTCTAAACTTCCATCCTCTGACAATGTGATCTTGGAAGGAATGCGCTTCCCACCACACTTATAGTGGACATGCTATGCTATGCTAAGTCACTTCAGTCGTGTCTGACTCTATGCAACCCCATAGACGGCAGCCCACCAGGTTCCCCTGTCCCTGGGATTCTCCAGGCAAGAACACTGCAGTGAGTTGCCATTTCCTTCTCCAATGCATGAAAGTGAAAAGTGAAAGTGAAGTCGCTCAGTCATGTCCACCTCCTCGTGACCCCATGGACTGCAGCCTGCCAGGTTTCTTCATCCATGGGATTTTCCAGGCAAGAGTACTGGAGTGGGGTACCATTGCCTTCTCCGTTTAGTGGACATACAACTAAGCTATGGCAAGTGATACAAAAAGAAGTTGCTGGAAGGTCCTGTAAAAGATCTCCCTCCCTAGAAAAATATAAGGAAAACTCTTTCTCATCATCCCCTCCAACCCCACCCTTGTTACTTCTTACTTTCTTATTTTTGAAAGCAGGTATGTATGGATGCTTAAAACTGTTACAAACCCTCTTGAATTATCTGAGATCAACATAGACCCTCCCTGCCCAGTTTTCTGATCTCCCCGAACTGCAGATCCAAGTGTAGAAATTACCCAGCTCTACTGGGAGTTTTTGTAGTATTATTCAGAGGTGTCAATAAGTAGGCCCTATTTAATGGAAAAATGACTTTTGATAGAGCTAGGAAATCTCCCTTCTCAGAAATTCTGTCAAAGTTCCATTTAAGAGAGGTAGTAAAAACCACCAAAAATCAGATCTTCCTTTGTGTAGACTGAGATGATATGTTAAGATCTCTATGAGACAGTGTTCAGTTCAGTTCAGTTGCTCAGTTGTGTCGGACTCTTTGTGATCTCATGAACCACAGCATGCCAGGCCTCCCTGTCCATCACCAGCTCCCGGAGCCTACCCAAATTCATGTCCATCCAGTCAGTGATGCCATCCAACTGTCTCATCATCTGTCATCCCCTTCTCCTGCCTTCAATCTTTCCCAACATCAGAGTCTTTTCAAATTAGTCAGCTCTTCACATCAGGTGGCCAAAGTATTGGAGCTTCAGCTTCAACATCAGTCCTTCCAATGAGCACTCAGGACTGATCTCCTTTAGGATGGACTGATTGGATCTCCTTGCAGTCCAAGGGAGTCTAAGAGTCTTCTCCAACACCACAGTTCAAAAGCATCAATTATGCAATGCTCAGCTTTCTTTATAGTCCAACTCTCACATCCATACATGCATGACTACTGGAAAAACCTTGACTAGACAGACCTTTGTTGGCAAAGTAATGTCTGTTTTAATATGCTGTCTAGATGGTAATAACTTTCCTTCCAAGGAGTAAACTTTTAATTTCATGGCTGCAGTCACCATCTGCAGTGATTTTAGAGCCCCCCAAAATAAAGTCAGCCACTGTTTTCCCATCTATTTGCCATGAAGTGATGGGACCGGATGCCATGATCTTCGTTTTCTGAATGTTGAGCTTTAAGCCAACTTTTTCACTGTCCTCTTTCACTTTCATCAAGAGGCTCTTTAGTTCTTCTTCACTTTCTGCCATAAAGCTGGTGTCATCTACATATCTGAGGTTATTGATATTTCTCCCAGCAATCTTGATTCCAGCTTGTGCTTCATCCAGTCCAGCGTTTCTCATGATGTACTCTGCATAGAAGTTAAATAAGCAGGGTGACAATATACAGCCTTGGCATACTCCTTTTCCTATTTGGAACCAGTCTGTTGTTCCATGTCCAGTTCTAACTGTTGCTTTCTGACCTGCATAAAGGTTTCTCAAGAGGCAGGCCAGGTGGTCTGGTATTCCCATCTCTTAAAGAATTTTCCAGTTTGTTGCAGTTCACACAGTCAAAGGCTTTGGCATAGTCAATAAGGTGGAAATAGATGTTTTTCTGGAATTCTCTTGCTTTTTCAATGATCCAGTGGATGTTGACAATTTGATCTCTGGTTATTCTGTCTTTTCTAAATCCAGCTTGAACCTCTGGATGTTCACAGTTCATGTATTGTTGAAGCCTGGCTTGGAGAATTTTGAGCATTACTTTACTAGTGTGTGAGATGAGTGCAGTTGTGTGGTAGTTTGAGCATTCTTTGGCATTGCCTTTCTTTGGGATTGAAATGAAAACTGACCTTTTCCATTCCTGTGGCCACAGCTGAGTTTTCCAAATTTGCTGGCATATTGAGTGCAACACTTTCACAGCATCATCTTTTAGGGTTCAGAAATAGCTCAATTGGAATTCCATCACCTCCACTAGCTTTGTAGTGATACTTCCTTAGGCCCACTTGACTTCACATTCCAGGATATCTGGCTGTAGGTGATGTGTAGTATAAAAACAAAAACTAGAGCCAATTCTTGTTCTACCAAGACTGAATTTCATGTTTAAGTCAAATTTTCTCAGATTTATTTTTTTCTTGCAAGATTAGGAGGATATAGGTTGCTTTTAACTCCAAGTCGATTATCTCATCCTTAAAGGATGATTGTCTGTCATCTTTTAAGGCATCAGGCAAAATGGTTAGATTTTAAGACAGTTTTCCAGAACTATTGTAATATTTGCTCATTCCTAATTATTCCATTCAGCCATTTTTATTCATTTTTTTAAACTTGAGATATAATTGGTGTAACATTCTACTAGTCATAGGTGTAAAACACAATGATTTGGTAGATACATATATTGCAAAATAGTTACTGCAATAACGCTGTGAAAAATGCTGTAAAAATTTTGATAGAGATTTCATTGAGTCTAGATTACTTTTGGTGGAATGGATGTTTTAACAATATTCTTCCAATCTGTGAGTATAGATAATCTTTCCACTTACTTCTCTTTTATCAGTGCCTTAAAATTTCAGTGTACAGGAACATGTATGTGCAAATAGTGACAGTTTTATTTCCTTTTGTACTGTATTGAATAAAAGAGGTGAGAGCAGGCATCTTTGTCTTGTTCCTGAACTTAAAAACTTTCAGTTTTTCACCATTGAATATTACTTAAGCTATGGGCTTGTCATATATGACATCATTACCTTGAGGTATGTTTCCTATATACCTGCTTTGAGAGTTTTTATTGTGAATGGAGGTTACATTTTGTTAGATGTTTTTTCTGCATCCATTGAGATGATCATGTTATTTTTATGCTCTTTTTAAATGTAATATATCACATTGACTTGAAGATGCTAAGCCTATCATGCATCCCTGAAATAAATCTCAATTGATCATGGTATATGGTCCTTTTAATGCAATGTTGAAATTCAATTTACTAATATTTTGTTGAGGATTTTTATATCTATATTCATTAAAGATATTTGCCTACAATTTTCTTGTATTATCTTTGTTTGGTTCTGGTATCAGGGAAATGCTGGCTTCATATAATGACTTGGGGAGTTTTTCCATCTCTCATATTTTTGGAAACTTTGAGAAAGATTGATGTGAATTCTACCAAATGTTTAAAGAATTAATTGCTGGAGTCACCTGGTCCTGGAATTTTATTCACTGGGAGGTTTATGATTACTGATTTAATCTTCTTTACTAGGAATTATATCAGTTCAGATGTTCTATTTGTTTGTGATTCAACCCTGGTAGTTTGTATGTTTCTAGGAATTTATCCATTTCTTCTAAGTTTTCCAACTTAACTGGCATATAGTATACAATAGCATACAGTATATAATTGGCCATAGTATTCTCTTATTCTCTTATGATCCTTTGTATTTCTGTACTATCAGTTGTAAGTCTTTTCTTTCATTTCTAATTTTAAATCCTCCTTTTCCCCTTTTAGTGACCCTAGCTAGAGACTTGTCAATTTTTCTCTTTAAAAAAACAACTCAGTTTATTGATCTCTTCTATTGTCTTTTAGTCTCTATTTAAGTTATTTCTTCTCTGTTCTTTATTTCTTTTCTTCTAATAAATTTTGGCTTAGTTTGTTCTTTTCTAGTTTCTTGATGTGCAAAGCTAGATCGTTTATTTGGTATCTTTTTGTTTCTTAATGTAGGCATTTAATCACTATGAACTCCCCTCTTATCTACTTTTGCTGCATTCCACAATTTTTATTATCTTATATTTCCATTTTCACTTGTCTCGAGATACTTATTCTTTCATGTTTTTAAACCTGTGTGACCCCTAAAGGAAGATGGTTACTTTTTATATTTTATTGTGATTCTTTAATAACTTAGTGCTATTCCATATAGATATTTTTGTGCTTGGCTTTCAAAGAACTGTGGTGTTGGAAAAGACTCTTAAAGAGTCCCTTGGACTGCAAGGAGATCCAACCAGTCCATCCTAAAGGAAATCAGTCCTGAATATTCATTGGAAGGACTGACACTAAAGCTGAAACTCCAATATTTGGCCATCTGATGCAAAGAACTGGCTCACTGAAAGAGACTCTGATGCTGGGAAAGACTGAAGGCAGGAGGAGAAGGGGATGACAGAGGATGAGATGGTTGGATGGCATCATCAACTCAATGGACATGAGCCTGAGTAGACTCTGGGAGTTGGTGATGGACAGGGAGGCCTGGTGTGCTGCAGTCCATGGGGTCGCAAAGAGTCGGACACGACTGTGTGACTGAAGTGAACTGAAACATTGTTTTCCCACAATATCATATGTGAAATGTCTGATATAATAAAATTATTTGTAAATGTATGATATAAAATAGAGTCAGGAAAATTCTTGAGAAATGGAATGGAAAGGTAAGGAAATACTAGATGAGGTATGTTAGTGAAAGAGAAGAGCACCTTTCTCGGCACTGATATGAGCAATGTTATTTTGGGAATATGACACCAAAACTATAGGCAACAAAAGCAAAAAGTAAGCAAATGGAATTGCCTTAAACTGAAAAGTGTCTGCACAGCAAAGAAAAGCGTCGACAGAGCGAAAAGACCACCTATGAAATGGGCGACGATATTTGCAAGTCATTTATCTGATGAGTGGTTAATATCTGAAATATATGAGGAAGTCATGCAATCGAACAGCAAGAAACCAAATAACCCAACTAAACAATGAGTGACGGACCTGAATAGACGTTTCGCAAAAGAAGATATGCAGATGGCGCATAGATATTGTACACGGCGGTGACCTTGGGGACCTGCAAATCAAAACTAAAATGAGATATCACTTTACACCTGTTAGAACCCTGTTATCAGAGTACTATACTGTATAGAATACTACACACACACACACACACACACACACACACACACACACACAAATGGAATACTATTCAGTCTTAAAAGGAAGGAAATCCTGTGTTTTTGATGATACGGATGAACCTGGAAGATATTAGTCTAGGTGAAATAAGTCAGACACAGAAAGACAAATTTGGTATGATCTGATTTATGTGTGAGTGTGAATGCTTGGTCACGTCCGACTCTCTGCAACCCCATGGACTGTAGCCCACCAGGTTCCTCTGTCTATGAGATTTCCCAGGCAAGAATACTGGAGTGGGTTGCCCTTTCCTCCTCCAGGGGATCTTCCTGACCCAGGGATGGAACCTGCATCTCTTCCACTGGCAGGCGAATTCTTTGCCACTGTGCCCCCAGCAGGTTTTTATGGTCTCACGTACACGTGGAATCTAAAATAGACTCACGGAAGTAGAAAGTTGGATGCCGGGGCTGAGAGGGTGGAGAAACCGGGATACAAAGGGTACAAAGTTTTAGTTATGCAAAGTGGGTAGGTTCTGGAGATCTAATGTTTAACACTGTGACTATAGTTAACAATATTGTACTGTGTACTTGAAATTTGCTAAGAAGGTCTGTTTTAGATGTTCTCACTGTGCTCTGGAAAAGGTGATGACTGTCAGAGGTGATGGATATGGTTACATCTATCGGCTTGATTGTGGTGATTACACAAAGGATACATGTAATCATAGTGTGTCAAGTTACACACCTTAGATATATTTAATTTTTAGTTGTCAGCTATACCTGGAGAAGGAAATGGCACCCCACTCCAGTACTCTTGCCTGGAGAATCCCAGGGATGGGGGAGCCTGGGGGCTGCCATCTATGGGGTCACACAGAGTCGGACACGACTGAAGCAACTTAGCAGCAGCAGCAGCATACCTCAAAAAAGCTAAAAGGGAAGATGTTAGCTATAGACACTCTTGAATCTCACCGCTCTGTACACCAGAAATAAGCACTCCTGTGACAGTAAGCATTTGTAGTATTCACTATTTTCATAAATGTTGCTGCTGATGTTATTTATACTGTGTGTTTGAGACAGAAAACTGGGTAGGTGGGGGATTTTGAGTAGCCTTGTGAGCAGGTGACAGCCTTTTCTGAGCTCTTTATCTGTGAAAGAGTTCTTTCATTGAGAGAGAATGTTGGCTTTTGGAGGAGTTTAAGAGGTTGCCTTTACATATGATTTTGTCCATAAGGAAAAATAGGATAAAAACATCCATTCTAATAACATTTTTAAGCTGTTTATTCTAGGACACATTCAGCAGTTATTCAAATTAGCTGTCACAATAAAAATATTTTACTCCGGGGACAATTAGCACCATCATGGCAAAATAGATTTCTTCTCACAACTCCCTCCCATGATTGTTGAGAGATCACACAGCAAGAGCAAGAAGCGTGTTGTAGAGCAGTGTTCTGGAGCCTGACAGGATGAGGCCCTGTTCCCTCCAGCCTTGGCGATGGGTCACCAGAGGCTGCAGGGGCCCTTTTAAGAGCTACTTGGGTTGACAGGTGCTGTTGGAGTTCTGGATGCAGTGCTGGAGGAGGTGTCATCATTCATGGGACGTGTGAGTGGGAGCGGAAAGGCGGATTGTGTATGGACATCATTTGGTGGGAGCTATTCTTAGGCCTGAGGATTTAGAGCCTGCCTCCTTGGCAGAATAAGAGAAACCACTGTAATTTTTAATAAGATCAGAGCAACCATGTTTTCTCATCTCTTACTAATGTAGAAGGTGCATGCCAAGCTTTTGACAGGGGAAAAGCTAGGGAGAAATCAACAATAACCTGATAATTCCCCTGTGTCTGTCAAGGCTGTTTAATGTTGTTGTTTACTTAAATTACCTTTCCTGAAGTCAGTAGTTTTAATTTAATTTATGGAAATGTCCCTAAGGACCCAGAGAGTGCCATATTGGATGGGATCATTCATAAATTTGGGGTCTCCTGTGAGAATTTTTTTTTTTTGCCCAGCCTTATGGTTCTGATATTTCAATCTCAGTGTGAATAGGAGAGAAAGTTCAGTTCCTTCACAAAAATGCAAAGTTCCAATGCTGCCTGTTGTTTTTGTTAAAGGTGAGAAGGTAAAATTTGTGAAAGACCCACTTTCAAATATCTAGGTGCATTTCTTACATTTTTTGTTGTCTGTTAATTTAAAACCCAAAGTAGACTATCTGAAGCCCACTGGCCAGCCACTGGTGAGAAATTATTTACCTCTTGATGTAATCTCTTATAGCATTTTGATAGTATCTTTAAATATTTATTGACTCAGAGACAATATTTTCTTTAACTTCTTCTCTGAGGATCTGGAAAACTCAACAAGTCAGTATTTATGACCTTCATTTGAATATGATCTCCTTTAAGACTCTGATACTTTAAATCTAGAATTTGGCTGTGTCTGCATGGGCATGGTGAAACAGACAGCTGTGTAGCACATTGAGGTATTTAAAAGAGAAAGGGACTGCCTAATGAGTGTTCTACAAGGTGCTTAGGGTATCATGAATCACTAGAGGTCTGATCTCCCCTCACCCTTTTAGTATGCTCACCTCTGTCTAGTTCTAGTTCAGTATGCTCAAATGTAAGGATGATCAAACACAGAGACACACCTTTATGACTTCTTTGAATCTTATTAAAAAACAAACGATAAATTAAAACAATTGCAACCCTGAAAAACAAATAGAGATGAACAACAAAAGCTTTAAAATAGCAGAAACAGGGTAATCTACGGACATGTGGTAATTGATTGATGTAAGCCAGCAATGGGAGAAGGGGAGCAACAGTTTGATTTCTACTGGAGTTCCTAAAAGACACAGCAATTAGAACCATCAGGTAGCCCTGAAAGTGAGATTGAAAATAAGAGGATTGACTGAGAGCCTGAAAGCAGTTTAGACTCCACATCATTACTCTTCCCATCTGGAAGACTTCCCTCCTCAACTCTAGGTACAAGGGTGGAGGTTTATGCCCAGGAGAGTAGGTACTTAGCCAGCTGGGAACACATCACACTGAGGGTAGGGGCAGCATGTTGATAAATACCAGATAATGTAGAAGAATTATTAGGAACCTTGAAATCCCCAAATTCCTTCCCTCCTGAGGCTTCCTCACTGTAGCTAGGCTAATTCCCTTCATGCAGAGGTTGAAGTGTTCTTGGATCTGATTAATACAAGAGAGAACAATGAAAGATCTAATCCTTTAGTTTCTGAGTGACCCACTCTTTCATGGGAAAGGCTAGTGAAGAGTCATCAGTCATGTTTCTTGCAAATCCAACATCACATGGCAGATGGCAAACACAGAAACCATAAGAAAGCACATAGAGAAACAGTTTTATTAGCAGTCTCAAAGAGCTGAAAGGTACATCACATATGACTCTAAACAAGATGCCATTAAGACAGTTCTTTCAGAGGGAGAAAAGGTTTTGAAAATTGAGAATAGTAAGAATGAAAAAACATCAATCGAAGTGTGAGATAAATTTGAGGAATCTCTTAGGAAGCAGAGCACGAACAATGACACTAGAAAAGTTTCTTAAAAGGAAAAGAAATAGTAAGAAAAGTGGCATCATTCAAACAGGCTCGCCACCGGGCTAACAAGATTCAGACAGGGAGAGAGGGGAAACTAAAGGGAGCAAATTATCAGAAATAATAAAAATTTCTGGGACTGAGGGACCTGAGTTCCCATATTTAAAGAGCTCACGAAGTATTCAGCAAAGTTATATGAAAATACATAACAAGTCACATCATAGTGTAATTTCAGAGTATGAAAATTTATGCTAAAATCCTAAAATTTTCAAGAGTTGAAAAACAAGTGCAAATACAAAAACTCAATGAAAGCGATTGTCCACAAAGGATTAGCAATTAGAGCCAGATGGAGCTTACCCATTATAACAATTCAGGCCAGAAGATCTAAGTTTCTATATTCCCAGATCCTCAAGTGAGCAGAAATAGACATTTTTCAAACATGCAAAGTCTTGGAACTGTCTACCATGCTGTCTTAATTAGGAAGCTACTTGTAGGATCCACCTCAATGATATCCATAGTAAGCACAGAATAAGATATACTATGAAATAGAATAAATACACAGTAAATGAATGAAACCCAAGCTGCATCTTTTATTCCAGGCCAACGAATGTAGGTTGTTGCCTCAGCTGCAACCAGAGACTCGTGCAAGTTGCTGTTGTGTTCATTGTGATCAGGTTTCTTATTCTAACACTCAAATTCGGTTCTGGGGCTTCAAGAGAGTCTTAAAGTTGTATCTCTGTGTTGTATGTTGGGGGAGCATCTCTGCACACCCTTCTTGGACACCAACAATTGAGAACTGAAAACCATAGGCTGTTCAAACCTGGGAAGCCTCATGGTCAACCAGTTAAGAGCACTGAGGTTGATTCTGCAACACTGGAGCCTTTTCTGGGCTTACTCTCCAGCCTGCTGCTTTTGGGGTACTATCCTCCACATCATAGGCAATGATCTTCCCTTGGTTTTGTGTGTTATCTGTATTCACTTTCTATGAAAGCACTTGTAACGCATCTCTCTGAGCCTTTAGTAAAGGCAACACATAACTGGAGAAGAAAGCTAACCAATGATAGTACAGTTGACCCCTGACCAACATGAGTTTGAACTGCATGGATGTTTTCAATAAATATGCACTACTATGCCAGTCCATCCTAAAGGAAATCAACCCGAAATATTCATTGGAGGGACTGATGCTGAATACTTTGGCCACTTGATGCAAAGAGCTGACTCACTGGGAAAGATCCTGATGCTGGGGGAAGATTGAAGGCAGAAGGAGAAGAAGACAACAGAGGGTGAGATGGTTGGACGGCATTATTGACTAAATGGACATGGATTTGAGCAAACTCCAGGAGATGGTGAAGGACAGGGAAGCCTGATGTGCTGCAGTCCATGGGGTTGCAAAGATTCGGATATGACTGAGCAACTGAATGATAATAGTACTACACCATCTGCAATTGGGTTGAATCCAGGATGTGGAGGGCCGACTGTAAGTTATATGTGAATTTTCAGCTGTGTGGTAGGGCAGTGCACCTAACCACTACCTCTTTGTTCAAGGGTCAACTGTATCTTATATTTGAATAATCTTTGGATTTTTAAAGCACTTGAACAAGCTATTTTTTTATCTGACCCTCAAAACAGGACTGTGAAATAGAAATGTCTACCCTTTTTCCAGTTAAGTTGCTAAGAAAATTCTAAAGCTAATTAGGAGTAGAGAAAGAGCCAATTCCTGGGATTCCAGATTCTTACTGCAGTGCTCTTTGCCCTTTATCATGTGGATTCTAAGGAAGAGAAGCAGAAGAAGAAGAGATGTTTGGCAGGACTAGTTCCCATCATCTTTGCTCCCATTTTACAATGAGCACTTTTTTTTTTATTCTATGTTACAATACTGTATTTGTTTTGCCATACATTGACATGAATCAGCCACAGGTGTCCACGATCTCCCAATGCCGAAGCCCCCTCCCACCTCCCACCCCATATCATCTCCCTGGATCCTCCCGTGCACCAGCCCCAAGCATCCTGTATCCTGTATTGAACATAGACTGGCGCTTCGTTTCTTACATGATAGTATGCATGTTTCAATGCCATTCTCCCGAATCATCCCACCCTCTCCCTCTCCCTCAGAGTCCAAAAGTCCGTTCTATACCTCTGTGTCTCTTTTGTTGTCTCACATAAAGGGTCATCATTACTATCTTTCTAAATTCCGTATATATGTGTCAGTATACTGTATTGGTGCTTTTCTTTCTGGCTTACTTCACTCTGTATAATCGGCTCTAGTTTCATCCATCTCATTAGAACTGAGTCAAATTTATTCTTTTTAAGGGCTGAGTAATACTCCATTGTGTATATGTACCACAGCTTTCTTATCCATTCATCTGCTGATGGACATCTAGGTTGTTTCCAAGTCCTGGCTATTATAAACAGTGCTGCGATGAACATTGGGGTACATGTGTCTCTTTCGATTCTGGTTTCCTCGGTGTGTATGCCCAGCAGTGGGATTGCTGGGTCATAAGGCAGTTCTATTTGTAATTTACAATGAGCACTTTCTTTGGGCTCCCAAGGCTGAATTCTTCTTACCTGGTGACGATGATCTTTTCAGAACTAATGCATAGTAATTGTAGCGGGTCTGCATTTCTTTTTATTTGTCTCTGCTGCTGCTAAGTCGCTTCAGTTGTGTCCAACTCTGTGAAACCCCTTGGATGGCAGCCCACCAGGCTCCCTCGTCTCTGGGATTCTCCAGGCAAGAACACTGGAGTGGGTTGCTATTTCCTTCTCCAAAGCGTGAAAGTGAAAGTGAAGATGCTCAGTCGTGTCTGACTCCCAGTGACCCCATATTTGTCTCTGCTTCCGCATAAATAAGTCTTTTTTTTCCCAGAATATTCTTCAAAACCCTTAATCATTTCCCCCAGACACTAACAGGAGATTTCATTGGTTCATGTTCTGGTTCTACCAAGCCTTCAAAAGCTGGATCCTTCAAGTTTCTTCCCTCCCTGGGAATCGTGTTAGTCACCTTATCTTTCTATCTTTAAATAGGACAAAAGAATTGAACCACACATTCTCTAAGACTGCTCTAGTGCTGGTATGCTCTGTTCCATAATTCCGTTCATTTTCCAGGTTTAATGGCACTGTATTATTTAGATAAGGATATGAGGATATTTTATGGTTACCTAAGAAAGATGATCAGAAAGAAGGCAGAATATGGCAAAAGAGCTGGAATGTTTCTTTTTCACAAAATTATATATTAATAAAAGCTATATATTTTTAAACATTTACTATATGCCCAGAAATGTTCGGGGCATATTACATACCAACATACATGCATGTCCTGTTAGTGTCTGGGATCACTACTCTTAAGATCTCTTTAAAGTAAATGCTGTTGTCTTCATTAGCCATTTTTAAAAACAGAAGAATATTCACTTTTGTACATAAACACACACAATCAAATTATACAGGGAATTCTAAGTTTGCAAAGTAAATTGAAGAGTACTTTGGAAAACCCCACCCCAACTCCTATCCATCCCCAAACCAGCTCATCAGAGCTGCAGTGGTTTCCTGTGTGTTTTTCCAATACTGGAAGTAGAGTTGCTGGATGAAGATCATCCATGTTTTAATGTTTCTAAATAGGACCTGTTTGTCTCATGGCCCAGCAGGAAGGGCAGGTTAAGACTCATGAGGTTGGAGATATATGAAACAGGAGTTCATCTTCCACTTACAGCTCGCTCGGTTTACTGCACACAGTACGGATTAGTAGAGTGGGGAAAAGGGGGTAACAGGCAACGCCACAGAGCAGTTGGGGAAGAGGGTGTCTCAAGAGGAGCCGTGGTCTCTGGTCTGGAGTGCTACCTAAAGTAATACCCTTAGTTTATCCGCCTAGTACACTTGCAGTCCTACAGTGGACGTTTCAAAACAACTAATTTGAAAGTCCATGTTGGTGACTGTGACTCTAGTTTTAAATACTTAACATGTCTTAGCATAGTTTAAAACTTCTAACTTTCACTCAAGATGAGTAGGAATCATAAGGAGAAATAAATCATGTCACAACAAAGCTGGATTATTCTCCTAAAATGTTGTGCTAATTTATATTTCCAGCAACATACAAAAAGAAATTTCTGACAAGTCTTTCTCCTTCTGTGGTTTATGATTCACAATGTAGCCACCATGGAATATCATTAAACCTTTAAAATCTATAGCAAGTGAATAGAAAATGCACCTCAGTTTTTAAATTTTTGATGCTGAATACGTTTCTTAATCAGTGACCAATTGCATTTCTTTCTGTGAAATACCTCTGTATACTTTTTGAAAAATATATTGAGTTATTCTTTGTTTTCTTGATTTATGAAAGGTCTTTATGCATTAAAACCTCAGGCCCTTTTCTGACATTTGCATTAAAAATGTTTCTCAAACTTGTTCTATATATTTCTCAGCATTTCCCACCTCCTCCCCACACTCCCCAGTACTTTAAACACGTTTCATGGCACCTGTTTAAATGATAAAAGATTTCCTCTTACCAAAATGACAAAAAACTTCAATCAAGCTTTTATATTTGTTTTTAAGTTTGCATCTCTGATTTATTTGAAAAAGCTTTTAGATGTTTCCATATTAGAAATGAGGCTTATATCCAACTCGTGTTTTAATTCAATCTCCATTGATAGCCGGACAAGTGTTCACACATAATTTTTTCAGTTGTTGTCTCACTGACTTATTTAAAAATCATCTTTTAGTATTATAAGTTCCTCCTATGTCCATTTTGGATAATTTATAGACTATTCATACTCTAATACACATTATAAGAAGAGAAAGAAAGTGAAGTCACTCAGTCATGTCTAACTCTTTGTGACCCCATGGACTGTAGCCCACCAAGCTCCTCTGTCCATGGGATTTCCCAGGCAAGAATACTGGAGTGGGTTGCCATTTCCTTCTCCAAGGGATCTTCCTGACCCAGGGATTGAACCTGGGTCTCCCACATTGTAGACAGACACTTTACCCTCTGAGCCACCAGGGAAGCCCAATACTCATTATAATTCTGTTCAAATTATCTGTTTTCCTGGGTCAGCACTAAATTATTTTTAATTATTTTAATTTAAAAAGATTTTATTTTTGGATAAAAGAGTCCAACTCCTTTTTTGTCTTATTTTTCTGGCTTGTATCACATTTACTTTACTAAATGGATATGTTCATTGTGTTTTATGCTTCTGATGTACTATAGATTCAATATTTTAATTTTTTATTCATCTGAATCAATATTCATATGTAAAAATAGTAAGAATTTTTACTGAAAGTGTAGGCAATTGTATTTACCCAGTTTTGAGATAACCTCAGTCTACCTTTATAAGAAGCATTTGAATCTTTTTCCTATGGTAGGAATAACTAATTCCCATTGTAAAGATGACAAAACTGAAGCTTTAAGAAGTAACTTAATTTCTAACATAATTCCACAACGATCAGTGAACAGGCTCTATGACTTCAATACCTTTAGAGTGTGACATTTCTGCACCTTGTTTTATGTCTCTGGATATGTTCCAGTGTCTCCTAGTATACAGTCTATGGGAACTTGAATTCATATCCTACTGTTGTGAAAGTTGTATAAATCTTAATTATGTTGAATTGGCTCACAGGGATTTCCAGGTCTACTATTTCCTCCTGCTTCTCTGTATATTCATTCTATTAATTTTTAAGAGCTTGATATTAAAACTCCAACTAAAATATCTTAATTTAGCTACTTAAAAAAATTGTAATGTATACTGGAACTATATGTAACCTTGTTCTGTATTTTCCACGTCTCCTGTAAATGTGTTACCACACTTTCATAATTTAAAAGAAAAAAACTTTTTTAAAAAAATTGGGGGAAAAAGGAACATGCCCAAGGTCTTAGATCTGTTAAAGAACAGAGGTATGATTTTCACCCCACTGAACTGAGAAATATTTATCCTGATTGGATAAGTAGACACTGGAGCATTTGCTCTAAAATAAGACACTAGATATTAACAACATCCCCCGAATTTATAAAAGGTACCTTATGCATAGCTTGTATATAAATAGCTACCGTATGTTTATAAGGTCATGGTTTTCAAATAATGCTAATGCCCCTTTCACCATCCTCTTCTCCAGTACCCTTTCTAATACAGGGAGGAAACTAAAGGTCGTGTAGAACCCGGGTGAGACCAGAGCTTAGAAACCAAAGCTGGTGATGAGCGAGTGCATCCTGCGATGTGCTGTCTTCCCTAAGAGTTAGCTGTAGTTTTTCCTCACTCAGAAGAACGTGACAAGTTTTTCCACAAAGAGAGTCAACATATTTTGGTTGAAACTTCACCCTGTCAGAGAGGCTGCTCTGCCACCATTAGGGCTTTTAAGCAAGAATGAGATAATCACAATAATTATCTTCCATTAGCAAAATGATCTGGCACCAGATTCTTCCTCCGGTTCTCACAGCCTCCCTTCTGGAGCGAGGGAGCATCTGAAATGGGCTTCAAGACCATTTGCAGTGGAGAATAATCAGAAGTATAATAATGAGCTAGAGGTGGGTAAATTAATCAAAGGATCAGGAGGGATGATGGACCCCAAATCAGAAAAATCTGCTAATTTGGGCTAATATAACCTAGCTTTCATATTTTCAAAGGATTCTCTTTAGACTAGTATTTTAATTAGTATGCTTGCATCATAGCATCAGTAAGGCACAAAACATTTGGATGTATCAATCCAGCATTTATCCATCTAATTCATTTCCCCTTTAAGGGTAGTAAATAAGGCTGATAAAATTATACTCATTGCTTTAATTCAAGGTTTAATGTAAACACAAAAAAAATCTCCTATGGGAACTCAAAAGAATTCATGACCTTTGACTAGGTCTTTTCTCTCTTTGCTCAGATATAACTAGACCCTGAGGGAATTTTCCCATTTGGTGGCTCTTATTTTTTAAAATCACCACCTCTGTCAACGCCACAACTATAGTCAGCATCATCATTTTCATCATCACTTTTACCAGCACCATTTTCTACTGTGTGTGGAATGCGGTTCTGAGTTTTTTGAAGGAAGTTGCAAAGAAAATTGAAGCCTATGCTTGCACAGACAGTGTTTGTAACAAAAGGGAGGAAAGTATTATTATATTATCACATTGATAAAACTGTCAGTAAATGCAAATGACATACATCCTAAAATAGTCATCTACAACATCGACAAAAGGAACACTAGACTCACCAGGTTGTCTGATCCAAGAATGCAGAGGCCATTCTGCTATGTTTATCACTGTATACCCACCACCACATGCAACATCTAGCACCTGCTGCTGCTGCTGCTGCTGCTGCTGCTGCTAAGTCGCTTCAGTCGTGTCCAACTCTGTGCGACCCCATGGACTGTAGCCTACCAGGCTCCTCCATCCATGGGATTCTCCAGGCAAGAGTACTGGAGTGGGGTGCCATTGCCTTCTCCACTAGCACTTGCTAGGGCTCCATAGCATAGTCATTGAAATGCAAGTCGGGGCACGGTTAAACAGAGGGTTAGCTACAGTCATTGAAGTGTATATAATTGTTTCTAGAATTTACTATGCACTGAAATCACCTAGGATCTTTAAAAGTTCTTATGTCTGGCTGTTACTCCCAGACTTTCAGATTTAATTGGTATTGGGTGCAGGCTTCTCAGCTTAATTTGTTAAAGCTCCTAGATGATTTCAATGTTCACAACTTTTGAAATCACTGTTAATACAATTAAAATCCAATGTTGTACACAAGGCAGTCCTAGTTTATGATCTTACTAAGCAGTCAGTCAACTTTGCAGCCACTTATTTAGCACCTATTAAGCACAAGGCATTCTATGTGGCCATAGGGAGTGTGTAAAACATAGCATGACTGTTAAGAGTTTCCCATTGATCTAGGAGACAAATGAAACCACACAGAGATGTTTGTTAAATAAAATAGGGTGACAATGTTGAAAACATTATAGAATATAACAATTGGCATATGATTTGCAAGTGAACCAATAAATATTAAGAAGCTTATAGGAAGAAGAGAGCTTTCCTTTTGAAGTTGTCAAGGGAGTATCCACAGAGGAAGGGACTTCTATGCTGGGTCTTGAACTGAGAATATGAGAATAAAACACATTCTGGAATAGAGAAGAACTCAAAGTAAGGGCAGGCTTCCCTAACTTTGTGGCTCAAGTCAGTAAAGAATCTGCAATGCAGAGACCTGGGTTTGATCCCTGAGTCAGGAAGATCCCCTGGAGACGGTAGTGGCTGCCCACACCAGTATTCTTTGCCTGGAGGATCCCATGGACCGAGGAACTAGCAGGCGACAGTCCACAGGGTCCCAAAGAGCTGGACACAACTGAACACCTTACACTTTCTTTCACTTTGTCCACTCAAAGTCAGGGCACCCAAAATGTAGGAAGTGATGCAGTCTCAAGAGTGATAGTTTCAAAACACTGCTAGGTAGATTATTCAAGGGTCTCATTCTTCAAAGGTTGCTGTGGGTCATTGGAACATTCCAGAGCTATGCCAGTGTTGCCAGCAACCAACACTATGGTGTCTCGTAGAGTCCAAGTACTTCATTGGGAACTATCACTCAGACCCAATCTGAAAAGTCTTAGTTGAGTACTAACAAGGCAGTGAGGAAAGGAAACCTTTAACAGAATGAAAGAAATAGGCCATTTCTAGCAGAGATAAAGGTGTGAACAAGGAGGGAGTGGTTGGGATGAGGTCAGTGGTCACGGAAACAGATCTTCTCGGTGGGAAAGAAATGGGGGTGGAGAGGCTCCCGCTGAGATATCTTAGTAACTTAGGCCTTGTCTTGCACCCTCTGCTTTTCCAGATGGCTATTAGCTGTCAGGCAGAACTTAACCCAAGGGTCAATAGGACTTAATTATAGTCTTTGTTAAAGTCTTGATGACTTGCTATTTATTTTTAATAAGCTTGTCATTCATTATGTCTCTTACTTAAATGTCAGGATGGTGAGGGAATGAAGGGAATGTTGCCTTGGTTCCCTGTCCTGTCATTACTGTCAACCAGTCATTACTGGAACACTCTTCCTTGTCTACTGCTTTTGACAGTCTATTCCTGGGGAAGTAAAAGGACACATTTCCAGTAGTTTAAAACCCCCAGCTTAATAAAGAATAAATGGGAAAGAATTAGAAAAAATGGAGGCAGGGCTATCTCTGGGGTCTGCTAATTTAGGTACTTGCCTTTAGGGGACCCTGAGTTTATAAACAGATGGGAAGAAAGGGGGGTGGATTAGCTAATTAGTACTAAAAAGATCCAGCATCTATATATAAAATATTTAACCAAAAAGTCTTCAGTTAGTCTCCCTACAAGTAAGAAGATGACCTATCTCTCTTCTGTTTTACCCTTTGCTTAGGCAGCCCCTTTAGCAGGGTTTCTCTTCCATGTTTGGAGATTATGTTCATAGGGGAGAATGGCAACAGGAGAAAAGATGATTGGAGAGTGGGGATGTGATGGAGAGACAAGCTTTCCCCGGTTTCCTTGGGGCGAGCTGAGCTGGGAGGTTGGAATAAGGTGGTTCAAAATACAGCAGGACCAACAGATTTCCTGCAGACACCCGTAGGACAAGTGTTTTAGGTTTTGTGGAGACACCTATAGTCTCTGCTATGCAGTCTTTTCTGTGCTATTGGTTTGATTTTCTATAGCCCTTGAAAAATGTAGAAAAAAAAAGGAAAGTGTTTTTTGTTGTTGTTGCTGCTGTTGCTTTTTGCTTGTGGGCTCTACCAAAGCAGGCCATGTGCCTCCGTGAGGGGCTATGTTCTCTACAGTGGCTCCCCCGTCCCCACCCCCCCCCTGCCACCCCCTTTGGTGTAGGGAAGTCTCTGCATTAGCACCACTCCATCGGTCTGAGAAAGGAGAGAAAGATGGTTGTCAAGATGGAGGAGCACCTTCTATTTGCTTTCTGAACCACCAAGTCCCTTTCCTTTTACTCTTCCTTTCAGAGACAGAAGAACTCCTTCCTGATTTTTGTTGGAGGTATCATGTGAGACTTATCTGGTTGACCTGCTCTACTAAATGGAATTGAAATGCATTCAGTAGGGGCTAAATAACAGAACTCATCAGGTGGCTTCCTATGTCTTGTTCTAAATGCTTATGTGTATTCCCCTTAAACCCCTGTGAAGCAATGCTGTTATTCCCATTTGGCAGATAAGGAACCTGAGGCATGAAGAGGTCAAATTATGTGCTACGGTCATGAAACTTAGGAAGAGCAGGACTTGGATTTGAATCCACTTATTCCAACTCCACATTCCAACACTCTTAGTTACTGTACCCTTTTATCTCATTCCTCACATATTGAATGTTGGCATAAATTAACAATTTCTTGTAAACCTAGGGCATTTATGTCAGTCAGGATAAGCCAAATGGATTCCACGATAACAAATCACACCCTCGTCTTAGTAGCATAGAAGAGCAAAGGTTTATCTCTACACACATGCCATATCCATATAGTAGAAAGTTCGGCTCCATGCTGTCACTCAGGATCCAGGCTGATGGGTTATCCGCCATCTTGTTTCCACACCTTCTGGAACACGGAGCACCCTCAGTCTCAGCAGCAAGAGAGACTGAGAATTTCACATGCAGTTTTCACAGCCTCTGCCCACAAGGGATGCATGTCAGTTCTCATATTTATTGTCCACAGCTACTTACATTTTCCCACCTGACTGAATAGAAACTGGAAATGGTAGGGAAGCAACAGGGCTATTTGATGTGCAGTAGTTCGTGTGTAATCGCATTTCGTGGTAACTCAATGTATCTTCATACACAGTAGCTTCTTCCAACTTTGCAATGTTTTCAGAAAGACAGAGTAAGCATTCTTACCTCTATTTCACAGATGAAGAGGCTAAGGTTAGAAGTGTAGTGATCTGCTCAAGAGGAATGACTGAATGATGTTGGGCTTAAAACAAAATTTTGGTTTAAAATTGGCTTCTGTTGCTAACTTGTGGAAAACTACTTAACCTCCTCACAACTTACCTCACTAATCTGTGTAGCAGGAAGACTTATCCCTGCCTTAGATTTGTCAAAGAGATTGAATAAGAGGTCTATAAAGTGCTTTGCCTTATGACTGACCCATAGCCTTGCTTCAGCTAAATGACAGCTGAATTTTGACATTTTTCTCGTGGTTGGATATCTTACTGGGACAGAGCTGGGAAAGGCCCTCCAGGCTTTAGGCTCTGGACTGATTGTGCCATTATAATTCACTGTGCTGCATGTAAAAGACCATTTACAGGAAGCAGAAGAGAGAACAAAAGGTGAGATCTTCATAGATGGCCCAATGGGAGAATAACATGTGATCTCATGCAATAAGGTAAAGATGGTCACTAACAGAAATTTAGAAAAAGCCATTTAATAGAGGAGAATTGCAGGGGAATTCAGGTGGCTTCCTCTGCTCTGTCATAGGTTCTGCTATTTGTCCTTTAAGTCCTGGTGCTATCTGGGGCTCCTCCTCCATCCTTGGCTCCTTTTGCTCTTTATGCAGTCTCACAATCATTATAACCAAATGCCTGTTGTTAGTTCCACTATACAATGGTTCCACTGGCCTATGTCTTTTCCTGGGATCCTGATCTGTATATATCTACTTGGCATTTCTGCCAGATTGTTCCACAGATACATTGAAGTGATGGCTTCCACACCTGTGCTCCTCCTTACCCTCATCCACACCCACACACTCTGTGCTAAATCATTCTGTTTGTCTCAATAATTCTTACAACCATCTTTTCAGTGGTCAAGTCAGAACTAGTAGAGCCATTTTAGGGTTCTATGCCACATCTGTTCAATACGTCACCATGTTCTGCGAATCTTACCTCTTCTTTGTTGAATGTTTCCTCCTGTGTATCCAGTCCTCAATACAAAGTGTCAATTTGAGGAAAGAAATGGGCAACTGAGTCAGAGGACTCAGGGCTAAGGGCTGCTGCAGCTTTTGTGAAAAAGCTGTATGACCCAGTCATTGCTAATGGGCTGCCTATTGGGGGCTGTTTTGGACTTTAAGGTCTTTTAAACAGATTGCTGTAATTGGACAATTGAAGCAATTATCTGAGGCTTGAGGTTAAAGATAACTTCCCTGCTTCAAATTCTTAGATATTTCAGATTAAATTTATATATATATATATATATATATATATATATATGTGATTGGACACACCTCAATAAAGGACAGAAATGGTATGGACCTAGTAGAAGTAGAAGATATTAAGAAGAGGTGGCAAGAATACACAGAAGAACTGTACAAAAAGATCTTCATGACCAAGAAAATCACAAAGGTATGATCACTCACCTAGAGCCAGACACCCTGTAATGTGAAGTCAAGTGGGCCTTAGAACGCATCACTATGAACAAAGCTAGTGGAGGTGATGGAATTCCAGTTGAGCTATTTCAAATCCTGGAAGATGATGCTGTGAAAGTGTTGCACTCAATATGCCAGCACATTTGGAAAACTCAGCAGTGGCCACAGGACTGGAAAAAGGTCAGTTTTCATTCAAATCCCAAAGAAAGGCAATGCCAAGAAATGCTCAAACTACTGCACAATTGCACTCATCTCACACACTAGTAAAGTAATGCTCAAAGTTCTCTAAGCCAGGCTTCAACAATATGTGAACTGTGAACTTCCAGATGTTCAAGCTGGTTTTACAAAAGGCAGAGGAACCAGAGATCAAATTGTCAACATCCACTGGATCATGGAAAAAGCAAGAGAATTCCATAAAAACATCTATTTCTGCTTTATTGACTATGCTAAAGCCTTTGACTGTGTGGATCACAATAAACTGTGGAAAATTCTGAAAGAGATGAGAATACCAGACCACCTGACCTGCCTCTTGAGAAACTTGTATGCAGGTCAGGAAGCAACAATTAGAACTGGACATGGAATAACAGACTGGTTCCAAATAGGAAAAGGAGCAGGTCAAGGCTGTATACTGTCACCCTGCTTATTTAACTTCTATGCAGAGTACATCATGAGATACACTGGGCTGAAAGAAGCACAAGCTGAAATCAAGATTGCCGGGAGAAGTGTCAACAACCTCAGATAGGCAGATGACAGCCCTCTTATGGCAGAAAGTGAAGAGGAACTAAGAAGCCTCTTGATGAAAGTAAAAGAGGAGAGTGAAAGGGTTGGCTTAAAGCTCAACTTTCAGAAAATGAAGATCATGGCATCCGGTCCCATCACTTCATGGGAAATAGATGGGGTAACAGTGGAAACAGTGTCAGATTTTATTTTGAGGGGCTCTAATATCACTGCAGATGTTGACTGCAGCCATGAAATTAAAAGACGCTTACTCCTTGGAAGAAAAGTTATGACCAACCTAGATAGCATATTCAAAAGCAGAGACATTACTTTACCAACATAGGTCCATCTAGTCAAGGCTATGGTTTCTCCAGTGGTCATGTACAGATGTGAGAGTTTGACTGTGAAGAAAGCTGAGCACTGAAGAATTGATGCTTTTGAACTGTGGTGTTGGAGAAGACTCTTGAGAGTCCCTTGGACTGCAAGGAGATCCAACCAGTCCATCCTAAAGGAGATCAGTCCTGGGTGTTCATTGGAAGGACTGATATGAAGCTAAAACTCCAATACTTTGGTGCCTCATGTGAAGAGTTGACTCATTGGAAAAGACTTGATGCTGGGAGGGATTGGGGACTGGAGGAGAAGGGGACGACAGAGGATGAGATGGCTGGATGGCATCACCGACTCAATGGATGTGAGTCTGAGTGAACTCCGGGAGTTGGTGATGGACAAGGAGGCCTGGCGTGCTATGATTCATGGGGTCGCAAAGAGTCAGGCACGACTGAGTGACTGAACTGAACTGAACTGAATCCAGTATGATTGGTGTCCTTAGAAGAAGAGGAAGAGGTAGCAGGGGTATATGAATTGGGTTGGCCGAAATGTTCAGTTGGGTGTTTCCATAAGATGGTATGGAAAAACCAGAACCATCTATTTGGTGCACCCAGTACATGGAGAAAGGACCAAATGAGGACCAGCTGCAAGCCAAGGAGAGAAGCCTCAGAAGAAACCAAATCTGCCGACACCTTGATCTTGGACTTGTAGCTTCCAGAACAATAAGGGCAAACATGTGTGTTGTTTAAGCCTCTCAGTGTCTGGCTTTTTTTTTTTTTTTTAAAGACAGCCTTAGAAAACTAACAGGCTCTTGTTCAAGAGCTACTGTGATGTCTGTGATCTCTTGGTTCAGCAAAGCAAGTGGCGAGTGAGGCACAGAGTGGAGAAGAAAGCCCTGATTGTAATGCCCTCAGCACTTGGAGCCCCAAAGTCCGGGATGTGGAGCTTTCAGAGGCAGCAGGACTTATGTGGATGCTGGAATCCCTTCCATCATGGCCAGTGACCATGGCACATCTTCTGAAAGGAGCTTTGCAGGATGCAGCCAGGATGGACAGGTGGGAGCCATGAATGGAGTGAGAAAATGGGGCAGGAGACAATCAAAGAGGCCCACACCTTGGTGGGGGTGGGCTCTGGAAACCTCTGGCAGCCCTTTGTACGAAGTGATATTCTACTGTTCATAGGTTCTTCAAATTTTGACATTTTGGGTTACTCGCATATTACAAAGAATCCATGCTGCATCATTCCTTTTATACACTTCTTGAACTTACAGCCCATTTTTGGAGAAGCCTTCCTCATCTCTTAAAAATACATCACCTTTTTTGGTTACTAAAGTTTCCAAGTCCAAATAAAAAATAATTCCCAGTGATTGATCTGCAAGCTATCATCATCTCTTCACATAGCATAATTGTTCTGCACTTAGACCAAGTCTCATATGCTTTAATGATTAGCTCTTTTCACCCCCTTTAATTTATAAGCAAAATTGATTCTTCAGATCAATATTCCCAGGGGCACAAGAATCTGGGCTGCTGGTGGAGTCTGAGTGGGCCTGTCTGAATGTTAATTGTGGCTTCTGATGGTTCCCCGGAGCAAAGATGCCGCTCTTAGTTTCAGAGCCAAACCCTGGCTACATGTCAAAATCTATAGCAAAACACAGGAGTCATTTTTCTCCAGATCCCCAAATTAAGAGATTAATCACATTTGTCTCCCTCACTACCTTTCCAGGAGAGCTTTTTTCAAAAAGTTGTTTGTTGACTTAATTTTGAAGGCCTTAGAGCCCGGTGAGTGATGAAGGAAGGGAGTCTGGTAAACAATGAAGGGGAGGTTTGAGAGGCTTGTGAGGATGCTGTGCATAGGAGTGGCCCTACTCAGGGCCAATTCTCCCCCACTCAGACCTCATCAACAAAGCAAACTGGGAAACTGAGGCAAATCATCCTGAGTAGTGGTTCTTAAAATGTGGTTTCCAAACTAGCAGCGGCTTCAGCACCTGAAAACTTGTTAGAAATTTGAGTCCTTAGGATGTGCTTTAGAAATCCTGACTGAGTCACAGGGAGGCACCTGGTGATCTGAGCTTTTTGTTTGTTTATTTATTTATTTATTTTTTCTGAAAGCAAATTGCACACATTTACTGAATTTGAGTACTGTGTTTAATTTCACTTCAAATAAATTTAAAGGATTTTTAAAATTTTTATTTTTACTTTATTTTGCTTTACAATACTCAATTGGTTTTGCCATACATTGACATGAATCAGCCATGGGTGTACATGAGTTCCTAATCTTGAACCCCTCTCCCACCTCCCACCCCATATCATCTCTCTGGATCATCCCCGTGCACCAGCCCCAAGCATCCTGTATCCTGTATCCTGTATCGAACATAGACTGGTGATTCATTTCTTACATGATAGTATACATGTTTCAATGCCATTCTCCCAAATCATCCCACCCTCTCCCTCTCCCAGAGTCCAAAAGTCCGTTCTAAACTTCTGTGTCTCTTTTGCTTTCTCGCATAGAGGGTTATCATTACCATCTTTCTAAATTCCATATATATGTGTCAGTATACTGTATTGGTATTTTTCTTTCTGGCTTACTTCACTCTGTATAATAGGCTCCAGTTTCATCCACCTCATTAGAACTGACTCAATGTGTTCGTTTTTGTAGCTGAGTAATATTCCACTGTGTATATGGACCACAACTTCCTTATTCATTCATCTCCTGGTGGACATCTAGGTTGCTTTCATGCCCTGGCTATTGTAAACAGTGCATTTGAGTTTTAATGAGCCACCTAGGTGATTGTGATTTAAGTTTGAGAACCATTGCTCTGGACTTCTTAGCTGTGAATTGTTTTCTCAATTCCTAAGGAAGAAGTTTCTATCATTCTTTCTTTGCCTAAACCTGATCCACACAGAAAAGATGTGGATGGTCTCCGGACACTTTCTTCTACAGGCTTTTCCCAAGAAACTGAGGTTCTTACCCACAGTTTTGCAACACTTGAATACCATGCCAATCCTTCTATCTATCTCCCTGCCTTCTAAAATGTTAAAAGAAAGAACAGCTCTGAATGTATACTGCATAGTGTAAGTTCAGCAGTTGTCTCTATTTTGATGTGTGTAATTTTTATCTCTATTTTTATTTGAACAATGGTCACCAATAGGGTTGGACATACAACATACAGACTTTTCATATAAATGATAATTTATATGTTAAAGTGCTTGACTTGCTAAGACTGATGGCAAACAGCAGACTGCCTACGTTTCCTTCTAGGAGTTTTATGGTTTGAAGCTTTACATTCAAGTCTTTAATCCATTTTGAGTTGATTTTTATGTATGGCATAAGGGAACCGTCTAGGCTCACTTTTTTGTACATGGCTGCCCAGTTTTCCCAGTACCATTTATTGAAGAGACTATCCTTTCTCTATTGTGTAGTCATTGCTCCTTTGTCATAAATTTCTTATCTACACATGTGTGGATTTATTTCTGGGCTCTCAATTCTGGATATGTCTCCTCAAACAAGGGAAACAAAAGGAGAAATAAACAAATGGGACTGCATCAAACTAAAAGCTTCTGTACATAAAAGAAAATAATCAAAACAAAAAGACAACCTACTAAGTGGGAGGAGATATTTGTAAATCATATATTCAATAAATGACTAATACCCAAAACATATAAAAACATATACAACTCAACAACAATAAAAAGCAAACAACCTGATTAAAAAATTAGCATAGGATCTGATATTTTTCCAAAGACAACATACAAATGGCCAAGAGGCATACCAAAAGATGTTTAACATTCCTAATTATTAGGCAAAGGCAAACCAAACCCACAATTAGATCCCCTCATATTTGTTAGAATGGCTATTGTAAAAGGGCAAGAAATGACAAGCATTGTCAAGGATGTAGAGAAAGGAAATCTCCTATGCAGTGTTGGTGAAACAGTATGGAGATTCTCCAAAAAAAAAAAAAAGGAAGAGAGAGAGAGAGAGAGAATATACAAATCAATAATGTAAAGCAATTATGTTTCAGTTAAAAATAAATAAATTTTAAAAATTGAGAATAGAATTATCAGATAATCTAGCTATTCTATTCCTGGGTATTTAGCCAAAGAAAATAAAAACATTAATTTGAAAAGATATATGCCCCTCTATTATTGCTATTTTATATTAAATTATATATTAAAAAGCAGAGACATTACTTTGCCAACAAAGGTCCATCTAGTCAAGGTTATGGTTTTTCGAGTGGTCATGTATGGATGTGAGAGTTGGACTGTGAAGAAGGCTGAGTGCCAAAGAATTGATGCTTTTGAAGTGTGGTGTTGGAGAAGACTCTTGAGAGTCCCCTGGACTGCAAGGAGATCCAACCAGTCCATTCTGAAGGAGATGAGCCCTGGGATTTCTTTGGAAGGAATGATGCTAAAGCTGAAACTCCAGTACTTTGGCCACCTCACGTGAGGAGTTGATTCACTGGAAAAGACTTTGATGCTGGGAGGGATTCAGGGCAGGAGGAGAAGGGGATGACAGAGGATGAGATGGCTGGATGGCATCACTGACTTGATGGACATGGGTTTGAGTGAACTCTGGGAGTTGGTGATGGACAGGGAGGCCTGGAGTGCTGCAGTTCATGGGGTTGCAGAGTCGGACACGACTGAGTAACTGAACTGAAGTGGATGCCCCTCTGTGTTCACTGCAGCATTATTTATAATAGCCAAGATATAGAAACAACCTGTGTCCATCAATAAGTAAATGGATAAATATGTTGTTTGTGCACATACATACAAACATACACAGAGAAATACTACTCAGTCATAAAAACGCCATTTGCTACAACATGGTTAGAACTTGAGGGTGTTATACTAAGTCAGAAAAAGACAAATACCATTTGATTATACTAAAATATAGAATTAAAAAAACACACACCAAAATTCTCAAAATAAATGAGTAAACTAAACAGAGACAAACACACAGACACAGAGATACAGAGAACAGTGTAGTGGTTAGCAGAGGGTAAGGAACTGGAACAAAATGAATAAAGAGGGTCAACTGAATGGTTACAATTTGTTGGTAAGCACATTAGTTTATACAGAAGTAGAAATATAGTGTTGTATACATAAAGCATGCGATATTATAAATCAGCATTACCTCAATAATAAAGTGCTTGCATATTCCAGATACTAGGCTAACCACTTTATCAAACATGTTCTACTGAAGCCCCGAACAACATATTATATGATGAGGAAGATGATGGAAAATATCATAAAGGAGTCAAATAACACTGTAAAGGTGTAATCCCTATGTAGACCATCTCCAGTACCATTACTTGGAACATTGCGTTGATAACTGGTGTTGGAGTTGGCAGGGGAGCTGCTTAGCTTGGGTATTCTGTGTGTTAGCCTCATGTCTCTACTATGTAACTCGGAGTGGAAACATGATGTCTTTTAACAGGCAATGGTTACACGTTCCACCTACTTTGTTTCTCTTGGAACAATACTACATTGGCAACAAGAGAGCCATAGTCTCCTACCTGGTATTTTTGGTAAGAAGGCACATAGTCAGATAACCAAGTCTGAAATTTTAATCTCTTGCAGGAAAACTTACAGGCCTTGAGTTTGTGACAAGGCATCATTAATATTCATTATGTAAACCAGCTAACTCATCAACTGTATCTGTTTATGAAGGAGTGAGAGAATAAATTTACTATGAAGGAGAGAGAGTTTAACTTTACTATGAAGGAGAGAGAGTAACTACATATATTTTTCAAAAATTTTTTATTTTATATTGGAGTATAGTTGATTTACAATGTTATGTTAGTTTTACTTGTACAGCAAAGGGATCCAGTTATACACACACATACACACATATATCTATATATATATCCATTCTTTTGTGATTCTTTTCCCATTTAAGAACTTTACATATTTTGACTTGAGTATTTCATTACTCATGTAGGAATAATAGACAATTATTAGATGTGCAAAAGTATTGACTCTAAGTTAGAGAAGTAATTGGCTTTGGGATTGGGACCTGAGCATTTGAGCAGAAGTTCACACATAAGAGTACCAATGGGTAGAGCTCTTGGAGAGCCTGTGAGCCACTGTGTCTGGTGCAAGAATTTTTTTTTTAATTTATTTTTTAATTGGAGGAAAATTGCTTTACAATGTTGTGTTGGTTTCTGCCGTACAACAACATAAATCAGCCATAATTATATGTATTCCTCTTCCCTGTTGAGCCTCCCTACCCTCCCCACACCCCACCCCCTCTAGGGTCATCACAGAGTGCCAGGCTGGGCTCCCTGTGTTATATAGAAGCTTCCCACAATTCTTAATAAGGTGGCACAGCTCTCTCTTTTTAATAAGAAAATGACTCCATCTACAAGGGCAATGTCTTTGCACTCCCTTGATCTCCATCTCTTTCGCCCATGCTTGTCTGCTCCTGGAAGAACTCTAGCATAATAGGAAACAGGATATTGGAGTGAATGTTGGAGGAATCCTTGGAGAAGGAGTAGCTTAGATTCTAGGTCCATTTCTGCACTAAGTCTGTCACTAGGAAACATTACTTAAAACCTCCTTGGGACCTTAATTTCCTCACCTGTCAAATGAGAAGACTGGACCAGATACTGCCTAGGACAAGGTTACGTGTTATAAGGGATAGACTGAATTCTTGAAATCATCAGGATGGATCTTGATAGTGACAGAGTCTTCGATTTGCTTTATCTAATGTCAAAGTGGATTTTTCTCTGATTTAAGGTAGCCTACCTCATTTATTAAGCAGAGCCATTCTCTGTTTCTGGGATAATTGTGTCATCTTATGGGGGAAAGGTATCCAGGACTAACAAGTAGTTTACATTTTGTTTTGCTCTGTTATTTAAATTTAGATTCATGTTAATTTTATTCACATAAAATCAAGCTTGTAAATTTATTCATATTGTTTTTCAAATTGTTATCTTTATTTAGAGCTTTGTTCATTTGATCTTCTTTGCCCAGTCTGCACACAAATATCAATACCTCATGCTTTCACTCTATTCATATAAGGAGATTATACTCATATTCGTCCACAATGGATTTTTCCTTGAGTCTTTGTTTGGAATTAAATGATGTAAAGAATAATTTTCCTTCATTTTAAAAAAATACTATGTTTCATAAATGTTTCTCATCTAGTGGCTTTAATTTTTAATATGATTATATAAAATTCACATGACAGGATGATACATTATTCAGCTGCTTCTCTGTTAGTAAGCAAATAATTTATTTCCAGTTTCTGTCCATTCCTAACAATTCTGCAGAAGGTTTCCAGGAAGAATTCAGAACTGTTGTATTAAGGACTTTATCACAGCTATTATCAGATTTTTCTCCAAAAGAGGCATAGCACTTTAAGTTCTCCCAATAATTTTAAAATCCCCTTTCTCTGTAACCCTACTAAAATTAGGTCCCTTTTATCTTGTATCAGTCTGATATAAAATGACAATCTATTATTTATTTTGCACTTACCTGAGTGTTCATCAATATGAGAATATTTTCATACATTTTCTCAATGTTTTTGTTCATAAAATTTTCATGTATGTCTTTTACCCATAATTATTTTTCCTTCTGAATAGTCTTTCTTGATGGTGTATAAGAGTTCTGGGTATCTTCTGTCTCACATCCGTCTCGTTTTACCTCCATCTTATTGTTGCTTTGTTGTGCAGGGGCTCGCTTGTGTCTAACTCTTCGTGACCCCATGGACTGCAGCATGCCAGGCTTCCCTGTACTTCACTATATCCTAGAGCTTGCTCAGACTAATGTCCATTGAGTTGATGATGCCATTCAACCATCTTATCCTCTGTTGCCCTCTTCTCCTCCTGCCTTCAATCTTTCCCAGTATCAGGATCTTTTCCATTCAGTGGCTCTTCACATCAAGTGACCAAAGCATTGGAGCTTCAGCATCAGTCCTTCCAATGAATATTCAGGGTTGATTTCCTTTAGGATTAACTGGTTTGATCTTCTTGCTGTCCAAGGGACTCTCAAGAGTCTTCTCCAACACCACACTTTGAAAGCATAAATTCTTCAGCATTCAGCCTTCTTTATGGTCCAACTATCACATCCATACAATGACTACTAGAAAAACCATAGCTCTAACTAGATGGACCTATGTGAGCAAAGTGATGTCTCTGGTTTTTAATATGCTGCCTAGGTTTGTCATAGCTTTTCTTCCAAGGAGTAAGCGTCTTTTAATTTCTTGGCTGCAGTCACCAACTGCAGTGATTTTGGAGCACAAGAAAAGAAAGTCTGTCACTCATTCCATTGTTTTCCCATCTATTTGCCTTGAAGTGATGGGACCAGATGCCATGATCTTAGCTTTCTGAATGTTGAGTTTTAAGCCAATAGCTGTGCAGATACTAACTTTTATTTGTGGAATCTTTCTAGGTAAACCCTTCTTTTTCTTTTAGTTTTCCAAAAATGTTTTAAAATTTTTCTGATTTTTCAGTCTTACGTCTCCATGAACCCCACGTGGCACCATAGATTCGTTTTTGTTTGTTTGCTTATTTATGATATTCATTTAAAACTTAGTTTTAAAAGCCTTAAATACATATGCAATTTTTAATTTAAATGGGAGCTGTTTTTATCTTCTTCTGGATGGATAACCAGCTGTGCCAGCTCAATTTTGAAATGGTTGATCCTTTTCTCACTAACTTTTGAGGAAACTTCACACAGTTTTCCATAGTGGCTACACCAAGTTATATTCCCACCAACAAAGCACAGTGGTTCATTTTTCTCTACATTCTTGCCAGCATCTGCTAGTTCTTATCTTTTTGATAATAACCATTCTAACGTGTGATGCCATATCTCATTGTAGTTCTGATTTGTTCTTCCCTGATAATTAGTGGTGCAGAGCCACTAATGCACCTATTTGCAATCTGGATGTCATCTTTGGAAAAATGTCAATTCAGATCTTCCCCCACTTCTTAATTAGATTGTTTTGTTTGTTTGCTACTGAATGATCAGAGTTCTTTGTATATTTCAGATATTAATCCCTTATCTGATACAATCTTCAAATATTTTCTCCCACTCCATAGGTTGCCTTTCTATTTTGTTGATGATTTCCTTGGCTCTGCAGAACATTTTTAGTTTGATGTGGCCCCAATTGTTTGTTTTTGTAATCTTTGCTTTTGGTGTCAAATTATACCCTCCCTGAAAAAAATTACTATGAAGACTAATGTCAAGGAGTGATTTCTTCTAAGAATCTTTCAGGTCTTACATTCAAGTCTTTAATCCATTTAGAGCTATTTTTTTGTGTATAGTGTAAGATAGGGGTTTTTTTTTTGTAGCAGTTTTTGAAGAAAAAATTCCCCATTGCATATTCTTGTCTCCTTTTTCATGAATTAGTTGGCCACATGTGTGTGAGTTTATTTCTGGGTGTTCTGTTCTGTTCTAAGGTCTGTTCTGTTTTTGTATTTGTCCTACATTTCTGCATCTTGGGAAACTCCTTAGCATGATGAGCTTTTAATTTTCTTTTGTTAGCATATCATGAGTTTCTATCCATAAAAGTATACATATTTTCTTTCAATACTTTTGTTATTTAATTTACTCATTTTATTGAATTTACTGAAACTGCCAAGTTAATTTTAAGTAGTAGTAGTGATCATGGAATTGTGTCTAGTCTTGGTTTTTAACTGAAATATTTTTTGTTGCATATGCTATTTGTGGTTTTTGACAAACAAGATTAATTAAATATAAGTCATTTATTTATAACCTGTTGTTTATCATATCTGATGAATTTTATGAAATGTTTTTTCAGAACCTGAAGGTATAATTATTTTTCTATTTTTATTTTAATGTTTTGTGTTATGCTAATGTGTTTTCTGGTATTAAAGCACAATTGCCCCCTCACCCCCGGAATAAACTCAGTTTCTTCATAGTATGCTGTGTTTCATATATTGTCTGACTGTTTCATAAATGTGTACTTAGAATTTTTATTATATTCATAAATGAGAATGGTCCATAGTTTCTTTTTATGCTGTCTTAAACTTTTGATAATAAAACTGATTTTAAAACTGAATTAGAGACTTCTACCTTTTGCTTAGACCAACTTTTTAAATTTTCTAAAGATTAGATATCTAACGGCTTTCATAATTCTTTCTGTTTTATTGATATAATCTCACTTTTGATGATTCTTTATAAATTTTAGTAGTTTGCATTTGGCCAAGAAACAACCATTTTCTCTAAGACCCCAAAATTTGCTGCCCAGAATTGTAAATAACATTCCTTTCCTTTTAATCTCAGTTTTTAACCAGTCTAAGATCTAGACATTTTATTTTTCCTCCTTTTACATGATCAGGATTACAAATGTTTTTATAGTGTATTCAGTTCAGTTCAGTTGCTCAGTCATGTCCAACTCTTTGCAATCCCATGAATTGCAGCACGCCAGGCCTGGCCATCACCAACTCCCAGAGCTCACTCAAACTCATGTCCATCTAGTCAGTGATGCCATCCAGCCATCCCATCCTTGGTCGTCCCCTCCTCCTGCCCTCAATCCTCCCCAGCATCAGAGTCTTTTCCAATGAGTCAACTCTTCGCATGAGGTACCCAAAGTACTGGAGTTTCAGCTTTAGCATCATTCCTTTCAAAGAAATCCCAGGGCTGATCTCCTTCAGAATGGACTGGTCAGATCTCCTTACAGTCCAAGGGACTCTCAAGAATCTTCTCCAACACCACAGTTCAAAAGCTTCAATTCTTCTGCACTCAGCCTTCCTCCCAGTCCAACTCTCATATCCATACATGACCACTGGAAAAACCATAGCCTTGACTAGATGGACCTTTGTTGGCAAAGTAATGTCTCTGCTTTTCATTATGCTATCTAGGTTGGCCATAACTTTTCTTCCAAGGAGTAAGTGTCTTTTAATTTCATGGCTGCAGTCACCATCTGCAGTGATTTTGGAGCCCCCAGAAATAAAGTCTGACACTGTTTCCACTGTTTCCCCATCTATTTCCCAAGAAGTGATGGGACCAGATACTATGATCTTCATTTTCTGAATGATGAGCTTTAAACCAACTTTTCACTCTTCTCTTTCACATTCATCAAGAGGCTTTTTAGTTCCTCTTCACTTTCTGACATAAGAGTAGTGTCATCTGCATGTCTGAGATGACTGATATTTCTCCTGGCAATCTTGATTCCAGTATGTGCTTCATCCAGCCCAGCGTTTCTCATGATGTGCTCTGCATATAAGTTAAATAAACTGGGTGAAAATATATAGCCTTGACCTGCTCCTTTTCCTATTTGGAACCAGTCTGTTGTTCCATGTCCAGTTCTAACTGTTGCTTCCTGACCTGCATACAGATTTCTCAAGAAGCAGGTCAGGTGGTCTGGTATTCCCATCTCTTTCAGAATTTTCCACAGTTTATTGTGATCCACACAGTCAAAGGCTTTAGCATAGTCAATAAAGCAGAAATAGATGTTTTTCTGGAACTCTCTAGCCTTTTCAATGATCCAGCAGATGTTGGCAATTTGATGTCTGGTTCCTCTGCCTTTTGTAAAACCAGCTTGAACATCTGGAAGTTCACAGTTCACGTATTGCTGAAGCCTGGCTTGGAGAATTTTGAGCATTACTTTACTAGCGTGTGGGATGAGTGCAATTGTGCAATAGTTTGAGCATTCCTTGGCATTGCCTTTCTTTGTGATTGGAATGAAAACTGACCTTTTTCCAGTCCTGTGGCCACTGCTGAGTTTTCCAAATTTGCTGGCATATTGAGTGCAGCACTTTCACAGCATCATCTTCCAGGATTTGAAACAGCTCCACTGGAATTCCATCACCTCCACTAGCTTTGTCCATAGTGATGCTTTCTAAGGCCCACTTGACTACTCATTCCAGGGTGTCTGGCTCTAGGTGAGTGATTACACTATCGTGATTATCTTGGTAGTGAAGATATTTTTGTGTGCAGTTAGGATCTCTTTACTTTTTTCTACAATTTTTTCTGTTTTATATTTCAGCTTTTACTTTTTTCCCCTGTTTGTAGAATCAATCTTTCCCTCTCTTCACAAGTTTCTTAACCTAAATTCTTAGTTCTAGTTTTATTTTCCTTCCTTAATTATGAACTATTTAAAAGACTATCTATTTCCTACTAAATACTCTTTGCATTGTGTACCATAATTTTGGTATATTTTCTTTTAAGTTAATTGAGTTATAGATAAATTATACTTTCCATTTATATTTTAGTCAGAACTATATGGGTATTTAAAAAACTATTTTTGAAGCATTCAACATTTTTTGTCACTTAAATTTTCTTCTCTAATTTTATTGCTTTATTAGGGAATATGGCCTACAAGTATCTGTTATAAAATTTTTAAAATATTTAAGCTTTTTATTTATTACAAGAATTTCCAAAAATAGTGTGTTCTCTGAAGATTTAAGATTCTATTGTAGTACTTAGTTCCTCTCCATTTTTGCTCTCATTTATATTAAAAAGAGACAGTTCAGTTCAGTTCAGTCACTCAGTCATGTCCAACTCTTTGTGATCCCATGGACTGCAGCATGCCAGGCTTCCACGTCTATCACCAACTCCCGGAGTTTACTCAAACTCCTGTTCATTGAGTCAGTGATGACATCCAACCTTCTCATCCTCTGTTGTCCCATTCTCCTCCCACCTTCAGTCTTTCCCAGCATAAGGGTCTTTTCCAATGAGTTAGTTCATGTTATCAGGTGGCCAAAGTATTGGAGTTTCAGCTTCAGCATCAGTCCTTCCAGTGAATAATCAGGACTGGTTGGATCTTCTTGCAGACCAAGGGACTCTCAAGAGTCTTCTCCAACACTACAGTTCAAAACTATCAATTCTTCGGTGCTCAGCTGTATTTATAGTCCAACTCTCACATCCATACATGACTACTGGAAAGACCATAGCCTTGACTACATACACGGACCTTTGTTGGCAAAGTAATGTCTCTGCTTTTAAATATGCTGTCTAGGTTGGTCATAGCTTTTCTTCCAAGGAGCAAGCATCTTTTAATTTCATGGCTGCAGTCACCATCTGCAGTGATTTTGGGAGCCCCCAAAATAAAGTTTCTCACTGTTTCCATTGTTTCCCATCTATTTGCTATGAAGTGATGGGACCAGATGCCATGATCTTTGTTTTCTGAATGTTGAATTTTAAGCCAACTTTTTCACTCTCCTCTTTCACGTTCATCAAGCAGCTGTTTAGTTCACTTTCTGCCATAAGGGTGGTGTCATTGGCATATCTGAGGTTATTGATATTTCTCCCAGCAATCTTGATTCTAGCTTCTGCCTCATCCAGTCCAGCATTTCTCATGATGCACTCTGCATATAAGTTAAATAAGCTGGGTGACAACATACAGACCTGATGTACTCTTTTTCCAGTTTGGAACCAGTCTGTTATTCCATGTCCAGTTCTAACTGTTGCTTCTTGACCTGGATACAGATTTCTCAGGAAGCAGGTAAGGTAGTCTAGTATTCTTTATCACTTTAAGAATTTTCCACAGTTTGTTGCGATCCACACAGTCAAAGGCTTTGGCCTAGTAAATAAAGCAGAAATAGATGTTTTTATGGAACTCTCTTGCTTTTTCCATGATCCAGCAGATGTTGGCAATTTGATCTCTGATTCCTCTGCCTTTTCTAAATCTAGCTTGAACACTGGAAGTTCATGGTTTATATACCGTTGATGCCTGGCTTGGAGAATTTTGAGCATTACTTTACTAGCATGTGAGATGAGTGCAATTGTGCGGTAGTTTGAGCATTCTTTGGCATTGCCTTTCTTTGGGATTGGAATGAAAACAGACCTTTGCCAGTCCTGTGGCCACTGCTGAGTTTTCCAAATGTGCTGGCATATTGAATGCAGCACTTTCACATCATCATCCTTTAGTATTTGTAATCGCTCAATGGAATTCCATCACCTCCACTAGCTTTGTTCATAGTGATGCTTTCTAAGGCCCACTTGACTTCTCATTCCAAGATGTCTGGCTCTAGGTGAGTGGTTACACCATCATGATCATCTGGGTCATGAAGATCTCTTTGTACAGTTCTTCTGTGTATTCTTTCCACTTCTTCTTATCTTCTGCTTCTGTTGCTGCAGCTGCTGCTGCTAAGTCAGTTCAGTCATGCACTGCTTCTGTTAGGTCCATACAATTTCTGTCCTTTATCATGACCATCTTTGCATGAAATATTCCCATGGTATCTCTAATTTTCTTGAAGAGATCGCTAGTCTTTCCCATTGTATTGTTTTCCTCTATATCTTTGTATTGACCACTGAGGAAGGCTTTCTTATCTCTCCTTGCTATTCTTTGGAACTGTGCATTCAAATGGGTATATCTTTCCTTTTCTCCTGTGCCTTTCACTTCTCTTCTTTCCACAGTTATTTGTAAGGCCTCCTCAGAAAACTATTTTGCCTTTTTGCATTTCTTTTCTTGGGGGTAGTCTTGATCTCTGCCTGCTGTAGAATGCCATGAACCTACATGCATAGCTCTTCCAGGCAATCTGTTTATCAGATCTAATCCCTTGAATCTGTTTCTCACTTCCACTTTATAATTGTAAGAGATTTGATTTAGGTCATACCTGAATGGTCTAGTGGTTTTCCCTACTTTCTTCAATTTAAGTCTGAATTTGACAATAAAGATTTCATGTTCTGAGCCACAGTCAGGTCCTGGTCTTGTTTTTGCTGACTGTATAGAGCTTTTCCATCTTTGACTGCAACAATATAATCGATCTGATTTCGGTATTGACCATTGGGTGATGTCCATGTGTAGAGACTTCTCTTGTTTTGTTGGAAGAGGGTGTTTGCTATAACCAGTGCATTCTCTTGGAAAAACGAGATTAACCTTTGCCCTGCTTTATTCTGTATTCCTGAGGCCAAATTTCCCTGTTAGTCTAGGTGTTTCTTGACTTCTTACTTTTCCAATGCTGTATAATGAAAAGGACATCTTTTTTGGGGGTGTTAGTTCTAGAAGGTCTTGTAGGTCTTTATACGAGCATTCAACTTCAGCTTCTTCAGCATTATTGGTCAGGACATACACTTGGATTGCTGTGATATTGAATGATTTGCTTTGGAAATGAACAGGGATCAGGATCATTCTGTTGTTTTTGAGACTGCACCCAAGTACTGCATTTTGGACTCTTTTGTTGACTATGATGATACTCCTTTTCTTCTAAAGGATTCTTGCCCACAGTAGTATATATAATGGTCATCTGAGTTAAGTTTATCAATTCCCGTCCATTTTAGTTCACTGATTCCTAAAATGTTGATGTCCACTCTGGTCATCTCCTGCTTGGCCAGTTCCAGTTTGCTTTCATTCATGGACCTAACATTCCAGGTTCCTATGCAATATTGTTCTTTGCAGCATCAGACTTTATTTCCATCACTAGTCACATCCACAACTGGCTATTGTTTTTACTTTGGCTTCATCACTTCATTCTTTCTGGAGTTATTTCTCCACTGATCTCTAGTAGCATATTGGGCACCTACTGACCTGGGGAGTTCATCTTTCAGTGCCCTATTTTCTGCCTTTTCATTCTGTTCATGAGGTTCTCAAGGCAAGAATACTGAAGTGGTTTTGCTATTCCCTTCTCCAGTGGACCACATTCGGTCAGAACTCTCCACCATGACCTGTCTGTGTTGGGTGGCCCCACATGGCATGGCTCATAGTTTCATTGAGTTAGACAAGGCTGTGGTTCATGTGATCAGATTGGTTAGTTTTCTGAAGACAAAGGGTCCTAATCTTAAGCTATGTAAAACCAAGTGATGTATCAGTTAAATAGTTTACCAGTAGAATTATATGGTTATAAAATTATTTCTGCTTTTCAAGTGATTTTTGATTTTTATATTTAACTGATACATCATTTGATTTACACAGCTTAAGACCATTTGTCTGTTTTTAAAGTTGTTCTTTTACTATTGAAATTGACAGTTTATATTTTATTCATTGTTTTTGGTCTTTAGAACCAAGTTGTTAATTATTGATTTTGCCTCTTTTGCTTTTATACTTTTTGCACTGGACTAGTATCTCTTTCTTTTTTTCTTTTATATCGCACTTCTTTATCGGCTTGTTGTGTGGGTGTGTGGGGGCCAATTCACTTCAGTCCTGTCTGACACTATGACCCTAGGGACTTTAGCCCACCAGGCTCCACTGTTCATGGGATTCTCTAGGCAAGAATACTGGAGTGGATTTCTGTGCCCCTTTCCATAGAATCTTCCCAACTCAGGGATCAAACCTGTGTCTCTTATGTCTCCTACACTGGCAGGCGGGCTCTTTACCACTGAGTCCAATGAGAGGCCCAATGTATGGGTGTTCCTCCAAATAGCCTATAGGCAGGGTTTGCTTTTAATCCAGGTTGACAGTTGGTCTTTTAATGGGGCAATTGAATATATTTTTGTTTAAGGTGAGAATTTTTATGCTTGATTTTGTTTTTATATCAAAGCTTTTCTACTTGAGCTCTTCTGATGAGTCTTTGTTGTGAAAGCTATCCTATTCATTGTAGACTCTTTAGCAATATAACCTGGCTTTTACCCACTAGATGCCATTCGCATCCTCTCAGGTTGTGACAACCAAAAATGACTCCAGGTGTTGCCAAATACCCTTTCAGGGGTAGGGAGAATCCCCCATCCTTCCCCAACCCCAGTTGATAACTGCTTTATATCTTTTTATAAAACCTCAGTTGTCTTATTCCAGGGCTGAGAGTTCCACTCCTAGGTTTGTTGGACATTTATTGAGGCCAAGTTTGTCAGTGTTATATGCACCTAGGGTGACCAGTCATCTCCTTTGTCTGGGCTGAGTGGATTCCCCCAGACATGGTACTTCCAGCACTAAAATCAGAAAGTCTTGGGAAAACCGGAGTGAGTTGGTTACCTTGGATGCACCTCTTCAGTCCTGTTCTTGTACAGTAGACTTGACCAAAGAATAAAGCACAGTAAGGTCCATTCAGCCACTAACACAGTTCTCTTTTTTTCATCGTTTCTACATTTGACACAACCTGGTCTAAGTATATTCTGAAGTCATATTCTAAGTATATTCTAAGTATTCTAAGTATATCTAAGTATATTCTAAGTATATTCTGAAGTTGTGAAATTGCACAAAAATCCTTAGACATTTGTCTCTGAGAGTCATACTAACGTGCTTATGCACAGCTATAAAGCATTTATCAATATACCTTTTTAGACATAATAATATCTATATATTATGATTCATAGAGGATGAGATGGTTAGATAGCATCACTGACTCAATGGTCATGAATTTGAGTGAACTTCAGGAAAACAGTGAAGGACAGGGAAGTCTGGCTTGCTGCTGCCCATGGGATTGCAAAGAGTTGGATTCTTAGCAACTAAACAACATTATTATTTATTCTTTACCATAATTTCCTCTGTTCTTAAGTTTTCCTCAATCTTGAAATCCCCTCTGTATAATTTGTTGTTTCATTAATCTTCCTGCCACCATCTCCCAAGTGTTTTCCTCGGAATACTTGGCTAAAATCATTTCTGAATTCTTCTTTATCCTTCAGTAACTTAATTTACCCTGAAAATTAAATTAGTAACAATCTATAACTTAATTTTAGCCTGATAAGTGAATAATAAAAAGCCTATCCTCTGCTGACTATAGAACTCTAGAGTTCTTATTCTTTTCTCACTTTAGGTAGTTTTTCACGTGGCCTTCAAGCTTTTAGGGCTGCATATGAGCAGAATGATGCCGGTTTTATTCCTTTATATTTCTGCTTATGCTGTTTGTTTTGCCTTATTTGCTGCAGCGTAAGGCTTGTGGGCTTTTAGTTCCTTGACCAGGAATTGAACTCAGGGCCACAGCAGTGAAAGCACCAAGTCCTAGCCACTGGACTTCCAGAGAATTCCCTCAATTTGTGCTTGTATGATTTTTTCTCTTGTTCTTGCTTTATTTCCTTTAAAAAACAATAAACACTCATTACTCTTTTATGCCTATCTCCTCACTGCTACTAAAAAGAATGAATCTTGTGATGGTGGAGAGCTTGTCAAGGGAGGAAAAGAACTGCCTCTCACCTTCTTTAGCTTATGGGCAACTATCCATTTCTCAACAAATATTTGGTCTGGTTTTAAGGAATTCTCTGGTTGCTAAAAAAAAAAAAAAAAATCCATTTGGCATTTATCTGGGAGCTCTCAGCCGCTGCTCTGCATTTCCGCCACCCTAAGGCCCTCCCAAAGGAAACAGGCAGGAGTGGGGGTTAGGAGAGGAGGAGGGTGTCTTCCTATCTCCCGGATTCCGACAGTTGTGAAGAACATGAGGAGCTCTGCTTGTGGCCCAGAATCGCTCACTCGTGGGTCAGAATGCCATCTGGATCATGTTTTCAAAAGAACATGATAACTCAAAAGATTACTCAGGAAATTCACATTCTGGGTCTGGTGTCTGAGACGTGTCGATGCATGCACATGAAGTGCAGAAGGGAGCCTTCTTCTCTGAGCGGAGCTCTCTTCCTTTCTGTCAAAGCGGTTTTTCAAAGCACATTTTAGAATAATCCCATCTTCTGAAGAGAAGGTGGTAGATAGCTGAAATCTCTGGCCTCACAGAAGGGAAACATGTCAATTATGAAACCCTGAGACTGTTGGGAGCCATCAAGAATCCACGGCGACTTTTACCGCAGGATCTTGGGGCCCCTATTTTTGGATGAGGGGCTTTAAAAGTGAACTCATCCCCCGTGAGGTTCCATTCCAGTGCTACCTTCACCATGAAGAAGTTCTTGACAGGAAATGGTTTCTTGCTGCTGCACATCCCAAGAACACTTGAGGTCATTCATAATGCTCATGCCGTCTTTGATCTTGAGTTATTTTTTTCACGTCTTCTCTGTCCGTCTACAAGATATTTGTTATCGGCTGTCTGATCCATGGCTGTATTCTCCTTAGCCTTTAGCCTAGTGTCTGAAGTATAATAGATGCTCCGTACTGGCAGAGAGGTGGATGGGTGGATGACTGAAAGAAAGAAACTTGAAATCTGATTATTTGGTATATAAACTTCCTTCATCTGTCTGGTTACTGATAGTTTTAGGTTATATTCCATTCCATTGCTATATGTCTCCCAGCCATCCATGGTTTTTCTTCTGCTAATTTAGTTTTTGTATATTTCAATCCAAATCAGAAAGATCTTGCATTAAATAAGCCTCCAGGCTGTCCATATACCTCAGGTAGCCATAAAGTATATTTTAGTCATTAATCTGAATCCCAAAAGTTTTCCAATTTTCATTTCTCCTTACTTCCCTTTATCCTTCCTATCCTTGGGTCATCTTTACTGCCCTTGGCAATCTCCTCTTACCTACCCCCATATACAAAAACAACATATACTGAAACACTGTTATTTTGTTTGTGGACTAATATTGGTACTGTGTTCTATTTATGTGGTGAATTTCTTTAGATCTTTGTTGTTAAGATTAAAGATAGTTCTTCCCCCAGTAAGGGAAGCATCTTAATAGGAAATGGATTTTTAACATGGGTACAGAGGCTAGAAGAGAATTGGGATTTCAGAAGATTCTTCTATATTTCTGGACTTTGAATATGCATCTGTGAGTTACAACAGAAAACACTGACTGGAGTATTAGTCTTTAACTCCTTATTTTCAGACTATTTCAAAAAATCCTTTATCTTGATCTACATTTAAAAACAAGGTCATTTTGCCGGTAATGATTTCTGAGAATATTCACTTAGCTACAGGACTTGTTACTGAGCATTATGATTGAGTCTACATATTGATAGGATTTTCTCCAGCAGTCTTCAGAAAAGATGACCAAATGCATAAGACTTGAAAGATTACAAATCTGTGTGCAACAGAAGCTCAGTTACTAGAAATTGTATATTCTCCATTGGTTAGTGTGACTCTTCTTGGTTGAAAGGAAGAACAATCAGCACAAACTATGATGCAGAAGGGAACCTACTGAATTTTCTATAGTTAACCACAGTGTTAGAAGGATAAATGTGTAGTCATGCCTAAGTGGAACTGAATAGAGCAGGGGTACCACCAGCTCTTCTTTTTTCCCTGTTTCTCTCTGCATGCTGGTTTCACTGATGCATACTGCCTTCTGCCACAGGGCTGGAATGCAGGCTATCAGCTGCTTCAATATCCTGTATCTCTTACCTTTGCTTCTGTGTTGAGACTGAAAGTCAGTCTCTTAATCCATATTTGAAAAGCATTGAACAGTACTGTAAGTTGACTCAACCTGGATGAAGAATCAGGTAGTCATCTCAGAACACTGTCGGTAAATCCATGGTGATAACCAAATGTTCAAACTCCATGTTTAGCATAGGAGTAGGACTGTACTCAGAAGATTGGAGCTGCTATTCTAAGCAGACTGAATGTTAGGTGTCTATTTCTTTTCTTTTTTTTTTTTTAATGAAGGATAATGGGAAAAATTTTGAGACAAGAACCTTTTATGAGGAAGCATTTGTAAGGGATGAAAATTACTTCCTTCTTCTTGGTGAGGAGATCTCCTGAGGGTGAAAACTCTAAGAATTTACAGGTAATCTCATTTTTTCCCCTGAAGGTTGATTCAACCATCTCTCTTCCTGTGAACTCTCAAATTGCAATCCCAGGTATAAGTATGTTCTCAGTAAGCCCTTGGAAACCTAACTTAGAACACTTACCATCTGAACTCCACCATCCCACACTTCATTATGTGAGGGGCTTCAGTATTCACAGGGAGTGATTGTTATTTCTCTTATCTGTCAAGTCATGCTGGTAGACTTGTGACTTTGGGAGATAAGGGTGAATGGGATGTCAGACTCACCAAGACCATAAATGTCCTGACTGAAAAGAATACTTCATGACTTGGTTAGAAGGGCCTGGCCCTCCCTGTGTGTTTAACTAGATGCTTCTCCAAAGGTCTATAAAATTTTGTATTTTCCCATTTTAATTTTGCATTTCAAGGTTCAAGAAAGTAAGTCAGTGTTTGCCAATAATGGTGATAGTTGGGGTATTTTGTTTGGAATGAGGTTGAGAATGCAGCCAGTTAAGTGTCCCAGTTTGTCACTATCCCTGGAAATCATGTGAAGGGAACTAGTATTGGAAAAACGTGTAGCCACCAGGCTCCTCTGTTCTGTGGGATTCTCCAGGCAAGAATACTGGAGTGGGTTTCCATGCACTTCTCCAGGGGACCTTCCCAATCCAGGAATCAAACCTGTGTCTCTTACATCTCCTGCCTTGGCATTTGGGTTCTTTACCACTAGCGCCACCTGGGAAGCCTTGAAACAAAGTGAAATGAAAGTTGCTCAGTTGTGTCTGACTCTTTGTGACCCCATGGGCTATACAATTCATGGAATTCTCCAGACCAGACCCCATGGACTGTAGTCTGCAGGTTCCTCCATCCATGGGATTTTCCAAGCAAGAATACTGGAGTGGGTTGCTATTTCCTTCTCCAGGAGATCTTCCTGACCCCAGGAATTGAACCCCAGTCTCCTACACTGTAGGCAGACACTTTACTGTCTGAGCTACCAGGAAAGTCAGAAGCCTCGGAAAGAAGCAAATGCATTAAATGTTAGACTGTCATGCCCCCAAACCTTACAGATGTGTATTCATGGAAAATATCTTTATTCCCCTGAATTGAATTAATTCTCTTGGGGAAACTGAGACTCCTATCCTATTGTCATTTCTCCCAGCCTCTTGACATCAGAAAGATCTTTATGTTCACCTACTTCAATGTTTCTTAAACTCTAATGTGCGTCAGCATAATCTGAGACATTCGCTGAAGGTATAGATCCCTGGTGCCAGACATTGGTAATGGAGGGCAGCAGAAATCTGTGTTTGTTTGTTTGTTTTGACAATCAGATCACATATTCTGAGGCATACAGCCTGCAGCCACGCTGTGACAAATACATTTCCCTTTGCCTTTTCTGTCAGTGGCTGTGTATCCTCATCAGCTGAGCAGGAGATTCATGGAGAGAATTCCAGCATAAGATGTAAAGCTGAACCACAGTGAACTTTTCTGAATCCTAAAACCTACGTTTTGATCTTTTTATAATATCAATGATTGATCGTTATCCTCACTCTTAGAATACTTCTAGTGAGATGATGCCCACTACATTAAAAAATTATCTTCTTTTATTACTAGATAAATCTAGTTAATCATACTTGATTAAATGAAAGTCATCTCCACATTGACCCCCATGATACTCTCTATGCTAGCAGAGCAAATCTCCTGCTTTGTCTGCAAAGCAGGCTTTCGGATATTTAAAGACATTTATCACACTCCACTAAGGGTTTTCTTTTTCAAGATGAACTTTGCTAATTGCTTTAATCTTTCTACAACTTGGTCTCCAGGTTAATCTTCCAGGCTTGTTCCAATCATTCAACACAATGACCTAGACAGAGCTTAACTACTAGGGTAAGCTAGGCACTGAGTTTTGAGGAATGGGATGTGGGGATGAGGGGGAATGGGCACAGACCTCAGCCATTGCCCCCACAGTAGGAGACCATACTTCTACTGACTCTCTGTAAAATGGCATTTGCCCTAAGGAAAAAAGTCACATTATTATTATTATTATTTTTGGCTCATATAGAGTCCATGGTAAACAAAACTCAGATTGTTTTGCTTTCTAGGAACTTCTGATTTCAAGCCAGTTTTCCTCCATTTAACTTGAGCTTTCTTTTTTTTCTGAACCTAAGTGTGCAAGCGTATAAATGAAAGAATGGATTTGTTATTAAGGCATTCTTTAGACCATTCATCCCATTCCCAACAACAATTTTTTGTGTGTGACCTAGACATAGAATAACTGTGAGTCCATATAATATTTTTCAAAATTCCTAACATGTAATATAGACCTGCTTTAAAGTTTACCTCTTGCCCCTCCCTATACACTGATGATAACTATGTGAGATGATGGATGTATTAACTTGATTGTGATAATTATTTCCCAACATTGTACATATTATATATATATATATATATATATATATATATAATCATCACACTGTATGCCTAAAATAAATAGAACTTATCAATTTTATCTCATTAAAGCTGGAAAAAATTCCAAAAATTCTGAGGATGAGAGCTAGCACACACCTAGCTGAGTTATGCTGGCTGCATAAAGAGGTTTCTGTCCATGACTACCAGAGTAAATCTGTTCAAAAGTGGGACAGAGAATAACCTGTCACTCTATGGAGACGTACATCAGATAGACTATTAAACCCACACCCACCTAGAGGACACTTAATGGTTAAGGTATAACATATGTTCTAGGCACCTCACCTAAGAAAAACTATGAATTATTTTTGTTTTCAAAACAATGAAATGAACTTGATCTTCTAGGATATGGAAATTCTTTGCCTTAATTTTCTAATTTTTGAACCCTGAAAAGCTAGGAAATGCTTAGGTCCTTCTTCTAATTCCCACCTTCCTATGTGGTCATCATGGGGTTTTTATATTTTTGCTTTATGATAGCTCAGACAGAACTTGTAGTTTCCTCCTCATCTCTAAGTCTCAAGGGCCTTGCTATGTATGTACTCAGTACGGGGTACAAATACCGTTTGATTAATATTATGCCACACAATGGCAGATAAGTTGCAGTTAAATATGAGGATATAATTAACATAAAAATTTACTATGCTTTTTTCTGTTTACCCTACTTAATATATTTGTAGGGTAACAATCAACCACATCATGATTCTTTTAATGTCTTTGTCTGGAGGTTATACCATGTTCCCCTATTTGTTTATCAGTTCAGTTCAGTCACTCAGTTGTGTCCAACTCTTTGTGTCCTCATAGACTGCAGCATGCCAGGCTTCCCTGTCCATCACCAAATCCTGGAGCTTGCTCAAACTCATGTCCATCGAGATGGTAATGCCAATCCAACCATCTCATCCTTTGCCACCTTCTCCTCCTGCCTTCAATCTTTCCCAGCACCAGGGTCTTTTCCAATGAGTCAGTTCTTCACATCAGGTGGCCAAAATATTGGAGCTTCAATTTCAGTATCAGCCTTTCCAATGAATATTCAGGACTGATTTCCTTGAGGATTGACTGGTTTGATCTCCTGACAGTCCAAGGGACTCTCAGAGTCTTCTCCAACACCACAGTTCAAAAGCATCAGTTCTTCAGTGCTTAGCCTTTTTTATGGTCCAACTCTCCCATCTACATAGACTACTGGAAAAAACATAGCTTTGACTAGATGGACCTTTGTTGGCAAAGGAATGTCTCTGCTTCTTAATATGATGCTTAGGTTTGTCATAGTTTTTCTCCCAAGGAGCAAACATCTTTTAATTTCATGGCTGCAGTCACCATCTACAGTGATTTTGGAGCCCCTAGAAATAGTCTGTCACTGTTTCCATTGTTTCCCCATCTATTTGCCATGAAGTGATGGGAACAGATGCCATGATCTTCATTTTTTGAATGTTGAGTTTTAAGTTAACTTTTTCCACTCTCCTGTTTCACTTTCATCAAGAGGCTTTTTACTTCCTCTTCACGTTCTGCCATAAGGGTGGTGCCATCTGCATATCTGAGGTGATTGAAATTTGTTTCTACATTGCATATCATATATATAACATATAGCTTATATGTGTATATCTACTTTCGTGTCTCTGCTCTTCTTTCACGCTCGTGTATAGGTCTATATGCATAAAAATTTGACTTATGTCAATTATACCTGCTTTAGTTTAGTGAGGTCCTTGGTGTTAATTTCAGCTGTGCTTAGAGCTAGGTAATTCATTCTAAATTAAACATCTAAAAGTTGCCTAACAGATTGAGGCTCCTCTAAAATATGAGAGACAGTGACCAACTGTCTTTTCCTCAAATTCACCATCCAGGTTCCTGAATTTCTCTGTCTAAGAGACTTACTCTCAAACCCCTATTTAGAATGCCATGTAGCCCAAATATATATATGTATATTCCATTCTAAGAATACAAGCATTAAGGTGTCAAGAATTCATTTTCGGTTTGGGGTTAATATCCACTGAAGTATTTTGGCAGGGACAGAGCATTTTGACAATACAAATGCCTTTCTGCATTCCTCACAGCACCATTCTGAAATTTTTATAATCAAGAAAGGAGAAAATAATTTCTCTTTTCCATTGAATATTCAGTGGGCAAATACTAATCTGAGAGAAAATTGAAATTCTCTCTGTGGCACACTCAACAAATGACAGTTTAGATTATATTAGCAATACTGTAATTCTCTTCAGGTCAGTTAACTGAGTGAAAAATGGAAATCTAAAATGAAGCTAAAGCATTGTATTAAGTATTACAATTGTGTCTCCATCCTCAGCAGAACGGGGTGGTGGGAGGTCGAAGGCATTGGAGGCAGGACAGACTTGAGGGGGAAGCTGGTCTCTGGCACATAGAGCTGAGTGGCTGTATTGGATGGCATTCTTCATGAGTCAGTATGCTTCACCTGGGGGCATCAGATGCCGGTACCCTCAACCAACTGAAGGCTCTGATGAGACATACGCAAGTCCCGATCTAAATCTAACGAGCCCTGGACTAGCTTGATTTCCTTGGGGGTGATACACTTTCCCCAATGACAGAGAACCTCTGCATAGGATGCTCACTGGTGATGTTAGAGGTCAGCCCCTCTGGGGTCCTTCATGGGCTCCATTGATCTGGACCATTTTGGGGGCTGGAGTACTTGCTCCAAAAAAGGCTGTGATGATTCTCTGAGCAGCCTTCTGTTCTCAAATAATTCTTTTTGTTTGTCTATCCCAGGAAGACATCCTTTAGGGCTCTTTAGTGATGAAAGAGTATTTGTTCTGCTTTTTTTTCTTATCTGTTGTTTGCTTGTCAGTGCCTGTGTTGGAGTGAAGTGCTACGAGAGCACTGCTGATTGCTTCGCTTCAGGCTTGTCTGTCTCCTGCCCTGGTGGCCACATGATTGCGTTCTTACCCACAGTGATCCCTCCTTTCCATCACCTGGGACTGCATATTGTGCCAGGGTTTATGGTGGCTTTTCCCTTTTGATTCATACCTGGAGAGTCCTTAAGCAGAGCCTGCAGCTTCCCAGCTTTCTGCTGATGGTGTGAGCCCACTGGAACCAAAGTCAGCGGGATAAGGATTCTTCCATCAAGACCCTCCCATCCTCCTCCTAAGCCCCTCCCTGAGGGGCTCTGTTCTCATCCTTAAAAGTTCAATGGTGGTCCAAGAATCACTTCCCTTTTTAGGGTTTCATTTAGCCCCCTGCTATCTAAAAAGGGCTTAGGCCAGCCTGTTTCTTCCTTAAGGTTTCTGAGTGTGATCAGGTTAATCCAGGGTTTGGCTTAATCCAGGGCCTGGAAGCCTAAAGCTTTGTTGGAATACAGCCAAAGCCATTCTTTTGCCCAGTGTCTGTGGCTGGTTTTGTTTCACAAAAGCAGACTGAGTAGTTGCAACGGAGACTGTTTCTGTCCCATGGAGCCAAAGATATTTACTCTCTGACCTTTTAAGAAAAAGTCTGCTGGTTCCTGAACCAATGGAAAGGGAAACCATCTGAGATAAACTGGCAGTGGTGATGATGCCTAGGGGAGCTGTTCTTCACAGATTGCTCATGGCTACTTTAGAGGAACGTTTGCTGTTTAAACCCACAGGAGTGGTTCAGTCAATGAACACAAATAATAACTGGGGAGTGGTCATGCCTCCTGTAATCACTGGTTGTGGGTTGGCCACTTGGTTATGAGGTTTGTGAGAGGTTTTCAAAGTCTGATCTCTGGGATCATCAGTGTCTCCTGAAATCCCACTAGAAGTATAGGCTCTCAGGCCCTGCTCCAGAACAGCAAAATCAGAAACTCTGGGGGTAAGGCCATCAGTCTGTACTTTAATAAGTCTTCCAGGTGATTCTGAAGGATGCTAACATTTAAGAACCACAGATGTACTTTTAAAGGGTTTGGTAAACTTTGCAGAGTGAGGTAAGTAAAAAGCGGCACATTCTGTTCCACGTTGAACCAGCCTTGATGATACAGAAGGAAGAAGGAGGAAGAAAAGCACTGGAGTAGAGTTCTTGTTCTTTTCTGGTGCTGAAATAGCTAAAAAGTGATATCCACGATGCTATAGCAGTGAGCACACAGAACTAGTTTCCCAAGGTCTAGATAGCATCTAGAGAGAGAAATAAAAGGTGAAGTTAACCAGTGGTGAAATGGTTAAAGCATAGATTCCTGTACATAAACTGTTCTTCATGATCTTTCAGGCTTTCTACTTGAGGTTAATTATGATCTGCAAGTGGTCTTTGAGCAGTAGGTTCAGCTGTAGATATAATGATGATGGTTCCACCTTATAAAGAAACCATAAGATGAAAATGAAGCTTACACATTAATTTATCAAAGCAAACCCAGCCAGTCAAGTAACAGAACTGGGATACAACTCCAGGGATGTCTGTCAACAGAGGTGACTCTTCTATAGCACATGCTTATCCAGGATGGAGCCAAGAGAAGGTTCTTTGAGACCGTAGCAATGATACCTGTTAGAAGTGCTTCTGCTGAGCTGCCCTGCATTTGTCTCTAGCTGGGTTTGGACGTCTGGATCTCTGACTGAATGTGAAGTGATTAGAAAGCCCAGTATCTGGCAATAAGAGTGATGGATCTTCAGGAGCACAACGTGCTACGTAACCTTGGGCAGGGCGGGGTTAGGGGTGCCCTGCTAGATTCTCTGTGCTGTGGGAACCCTTGGGCATGTGGAAGCCTGGGGAAAGTCATTTCATTGCATCTTAGCTTGAATGTACACATATGGACCACAGATGCTCCAGGACTAAGTCCAGTTCACCCAGGGAGCCTTTTGGGGAGGGCGAGGCTTAGCAAAACACTTTTAAAAAGTCAGTATTCCTGTTATTTTCCTAAAACAAATTGCTGAGGTTATCCCTTGACATAATGTTCTTGGGGATATACAGCAGTACATAATGATAGCACGTAGCAGGCATGAATTTAAGAATACAAACGGAGGAAGCATCTCAGCGATTCGTGGACTCCTGGAGGACTCTGTATATCCCAGTGCATGCTGCAGTGCCTTGAACACAGAAGGTGCTCAGAATATGTTCAGAGAATGATAAATCTGTCCAGAGACATTAATTATTATAGGCATGCCAGGAAGCGATTCCTAAGCACAAGAGTCTATTTTCAAGGCTTTTTTTTTTTTTTAAACACATGTCAAGGTCTTATACTATTATGAAAGACGTTAATGAATGGGTATGCTGCAGATGTTGACAGGGTCTTAGTCTCTTGCCTATAATCCATCACCTTGTAAACAAGTCTTTTATCCTCTCTTACTGCTCCACTGTGGCCAGGTCACAGTAACCTTAGAAATGCAGGTCACTTTTGCCTTTCGATGGATGTCTTCCCTTTGACAGTGCAGTCTTCTTCCCACACCCTCCAGCTCAGATGCCCTCACAGGGCAGTGGGAGGCTGACAGTGGCCAGAGGTGGGGGAAGAGTTACCCTGCACGAGCCTCTAGCCTAGACCTGGCTGCCCCCAGTCCAGGACCAAAGCCAAGACGTAAGGACACTCTACATTAGGCTCTTTTTGAGGCTGTACTGTGGCTGTGTGTGGGAATGCGGAGGAGAATGATGAAAAGTCTTACGGGGAAAGAGAGATGCAGTCTTAAAATCTGCTGGACACAGAGAACTTTGGAAAGAGTCCAAGTCAGTTTGGTGTAGATTGGGTCGCTGCATCTGCTAAAATAATTTCAGTGAAAACCCAAATCTGTAGAAAACAGATATTAGTAGAAGTGAATCTGAGAGAGGCATTGATCGTGTTTCCAACTCACCTCTCCTCTGGTGATGAGTCACCCTCATCTCAACTCGCAGCTCCCCTATGATGGGGAGAACTTTATTTCTGGGCCGCGAAGCCCTGGCACCAGCATCTTATCCATTGTGCGACAGGGGCGGGCATTTCAGTGATCAGGATGGGGGAGCTGAGGGCAGGGCAGTGAACACCTCACAGAGCCCCACGTGGCAACGGGGTCGGGGGCCTCTGTGAGAACAGCAGGACTTCTGTGAGCAGTCATGGCTCCAGGAGCATCTCAGCAGCATGACCACGTGGGACTTTGCAAAGGGGCTGGGACCCATGGGGGAGACACTGTTGGTTACCTAGCAACCATATTCCCCTGTCCCCCAAGTCTTGCTTGATGATGCACTGAACCCCCTCAGAGCTGTAGAGGATGCATTATGATCGACCTAAGCTAATTGTGGTTACTTCATTTTCCTCTTCCAGTGACGGATTTAGCTGTGGGCACAGAAAATCATCCTGGCCATGGAAACATAAGGAGAAATTCTCTAGAGGCTCCTGGGAAAGATTTTCCTGTGTGGTTTTCTCTTTTTTAAGGAAGGCGGTTATCGATGCAGGAGAAGAGGTTTTCTCTCTCAGAATCCATTGTATAAGAAGGTGATACCTGCATCCAAGACTGTCAGTTTTGAGACTGTATGAGTTTCCTGTGGCTGCTGTAACAAATGATCACAAACTTGGAGGCTGAAAACAACAGAACTTGATTCTCTTGCAATTAAGGAGGCCAGAAGTCCAAAATCGGTATCAAGTCAAGCCCCCGAAGGCTTCAGGGGAGGATTCTGACTCTCGCAGGCTCCAGTGGCCACCAGCCTTCCCGTGCTAAGGGCAGTGTCCCTCAAGCTCCATGGCCATTATCTGAAAATCTTTCTCTGCTCTGCCTTAATATCATCTTCTTTTCCATATGTTGCCAAATCCCCCTTTGCCTCCCTTTATAAGTATACATGTGAGTCTCTTTAGGGTCCACATGGATCATCCAGGGTAATCTCCCCATGTCTAAATACTTAACTTAGTCATATTTATAAAGACCATCTTGTACTATATAGAATAATAGCCCCAGGTTTCAAGGCTTAGGATGTGAATTTGAGGGGAGAAGGAGACATTTTTCAGTTTGTCACAAGACTACAAGGTAGAACCAAAAAAAAAAAAAAAAAAGAATAATTTAGAAGTCTCTCTGGAAGCCTAATGCCACTATTTTTGAGTTAAGCAACCTTGAATATGTTTCCCAGTGGACTTCAGGGGCCACACAGCTGAGGAACCATCTGATATCAAAGGTGTACACCGGGGTCTTAGGGACATCTGGGTTATCTGTACAGGCCTGAGCATCATTCAGGGGAAGGTGCACGACCTCATGAGAGCAGCCTCCTCTACCTGGCGTCCCACTCCACCCCCACAGGCTGCCACCCTGGCCACCTGGCACCTGTGGAGGAGGCTGTGGTCTGGCTGGAGCGGTCAATCCCATGCTGGACTTGTATGAGGCCACCTGGTGCTGGTCAGATCAGAGGGGCCAGGTGACATCCAGACTCCTCCCAGACTTCCTGGCCGGCCCCTCCTCCGGCAGGAGCCCTTGCTGACCCACAAAGCCGGCTCACAGCTCCAGAGCACGTCTTGGTCGTCACCTGCCGAACTGCTGACCAGACCTGCTTTACCCACAGCAGACTCCTCTGAGGAGAGCTGGGCCTGACAGCGGCCACACTGCGTGTCTTGATGAGGTCCCTCAGTCTCAAGGCGTCACTCTGCCCTCAGTGTGTCATGTCAGCTGCAGGTGGGGGCCATGCAGCCTCGGGGGCAGCTCCACCTGGGGTAGACATGGGCAGGGTCTGCCCCAGACTCCAGCCCTTTGCATCCTTCTTTTTATAGCCAGTCATTTACTCTTACTTTTAAAACCATGATTTATGAGGTATTTTGCTACCTGAACTTGAAAATACTTGGATGGAAAAACAAAACATATGAGATAATTTCTTGCCAATTCCTTAAAATATCCAGGGATGAAGTAGGTTGATTCTAGCATATTAACAGGTAAGAGTCAAGCAGTTTCTCAAAGCTGGCAACTGTTGATATTTCGGATCACACAGTTCTTTGTCGTGAGTGACTATCCTGGGTGCTATAAGATATTTAGCAGCATCCCTGGCTTTTAGAATCCCTGCCCCAGGTATGAATGTATTGAATGAATTTTAGGAGCCTGGCAGGAAATCCTAGAGGTAACAGTTCATCAATTCAAAAAATAAACTGTGATGAGCTGAGTCATGGCATGGAATGGAAAAGGACATATCTAATGCAGTGACTGAAGAGGCTGCTGAGTGTCATATGTGGACTATGAAGGAGAGAAAGGATTAGCTTATTTTCCCCTCTGATGGATGCATGGAGTGATGTCCAGGAACTGGCTAAGTCTAAGTGAGCTTAGAAGAGCTCCTCCTATAAATTTTAAATTCTGCATTTAGATGATACAATAGCAACGGGCCATATTTTGTTTATTGTGAGAATTATTTCTTAGAGGTACATCCTATAATGATACGTCTAACATGCAATGCTTTCTTAGATTCAATAAAAATCAGCCTCAAGGGGTTTTTAATGACATGACAAAATGAATAAAATAAAATTATTCTTATTCAATTAAAAAAAAGCAATATCTTATGATTCAGGCATAGAATTTAAGAACTTGGAAGGAATCCTGAGTTCTAATATTCTTAGTTATTATTTGGCAAAGATGTTTACCCTCTGAATGACTCTCTTTTTTTTTCTCCTTTCTCAAAGTTTTGGTAGTTTAGTTACCTTTGAATATTGGGATTCCATTGCTGTCAATAGTAAGAAGGGAACCAATAATGTTCCAATAATTGCTGTTAACAGTAAGAAGGGAACCAATAATGTCATCTATGTTTACAAGGTCTAATCTTAGTGCTGAAGCCTCAGTTGTCCTGCTGGCTGTGGTTCTGCAACAGGGCTTCCCTAACCACATGAAACGAACCTGTTCTGGTAGAAGCAAACATTCATCTCTCCAGCCACACTGGAAGACAGCTTCTGGCCACACAGAGCTCTTATTTTCACTACAGTGTTATACGAATGTTAACCCTTTCTAGGTACATCAGAGACATCACTTTTCCTACAAAGGTCCATCTAGTCAAAGCTATGGTATTTCCAGTAGTCGTGTATGGATGTGAATTGGACCATAAAGAAGACTAAGCCCGAAAAATTGATCCTTTCGAACTGTGGTGTTGGAGAAGACTCTTGAAAATCTCTTGGACAGCAAGGAAATCAAATCAGTCAATCCCAAAGGAAATAAATCCTGAGCGCTCATTGGAAGGACTAATGCTGAAGTTCCAATACTTTGACCACCTGATACGAAGAGCGACCCATTGGAAAAGATCCAGATTCTGGGAAAGATTGAGGGCATGAAGAGAAGGGGATGACAGAGGATGAGATGGTTGGATAGCATCATCATTGGATCACCTCAATGGACATGAGTTTGTGCAAATTCTGGGAGATAGTGAAGGACAAGGAGGCCTGGTGTGTTGCAGTATATGGGAGTCGCAAAGAGTCAGACATGACTTAGTGACTTAACAGCAACAACAAGGTACATTTTAATGTGGACAGGATGCTTGTGGCTTCTCTGAAAGAAAATGAATAGATAAAATGAAGGATCCCTTTGTCTCTAAGGTCCTTCCACCAATTGCCCAGGTATGTCCAAAAATTTGCCAAGAAGAGTTCATACCATTGCTACACTAGTCCAGGAGTGTTTGTCTCCACATGTGCAACCCCAAGGAAGTTAGATAAGAATTTATACATCCTACTAGATTGGAAGGAGGAACTTCAGTACGAAGCATGAAAGTATTGAAACCAGCATCATTTCTACAAAGGGGGTCCTCAAAATGGGGTCTTTGGGCAAGCAGAATCGATGTCACTGGAAACTTGTTAGAAAGGCAAAATCTTGGGCCCCAATTCAGAGCTCTGAATCAGACACTCTGGGATGAGCCTCTTCTTCTACTCCTTAAGAAGCTACCCAGATGATTCTTATGTTTGTTTAGGTTTGAACACCATTGATCCATAATTTCCTAAATGTAACAGATAACAGGAAAAATAAAATAAAATTATTGGTTTCGTACCCAAAAGACACTGGATTCTGGGTCCCAGGATAGGGATCACATTTCTACTGTCTTTTGTGTGGCTTTGGGTCAATGACTTAGCTTTATTGGGTCTCAATTGTTTTTAATTTAAAGTTAGGCATGGGATTAGATTTTCTTCTCCCTTATAATTTTATTCATTGCCCCATATTTTTAAGTTGAATCAAATGTTGTAGCATCTTTTACAGAAGTGGAGATGGGGGTATAAGTGGGAGTTGCCAGGTTTTCAGGACCCTTTCATGATACTGAGGAAGGAAGGAACCATCTTCTGTCCACCTTGTGCAACAGGAGTTTGCCCAAACAGGACTTTTTCTGCTTGATGGGTAAGAGAGGTCTGTGAAAGGGATGTGGGCTGAAGACTTCATTACCAGTCTTTGGTTCCTAATCCTGGCCTTGATATCAACTCTCACTGTGATGTCAGGCAAGTCTCAATAGCTCTCTGGATCTCAGTTCTTTTACCTGGAATATAAGAATTCAACTAGGTAAAGAGAGTTTTATGTACTTAGAACAAGGATCAGAGAGCAGGTAGCCAATAAAACTCCATTTTCTTTCCTTTTCAATTCAAATATTCCATTCTTTGGGATTCTCTAGTGTTAAAGATTCAGAGAAGGCAATGGCAACCCACTCCAGAACTCTTGCCTGGAAAATCCCATGGACGGAGGAGCCTGGTAGGCTGCAGTCCATGGGGTTGCTAGGAGTCAGACATGACTGAGCAACTTCCCTTTCACTTTTCACTTTCATGCATTGGAGAAGGAAATGGCAACCCACTCCAGTGTTCTTGCCTGGAGAATCCCAGGGACAGGGGAGCCTGGTGGGCTGCCATCTCTGCGGTTGCACAGAGTCAGACACGACTGCAGCGACTTAGCAGCAGCAGCAGCGGCGGCAGTGTTAAAGACTGCTATGCAGACGCTGACTCTCGATTGCAGCATCACTGTTGGTGTCCCTAAGGTTAACTCCCAAAGGAAACACTTGTTGCCAGCAGTCAATGTTCTTGCTGGCTCGTGTTAACTTATCCAAGGAAGCCTGATTACCCACCTTCAGTGAAAGTAGCTCAGTTGTGTCTGACTCTTTGAGACCCCATGAACTGTAGCCTACCGGGCTCCTCCATCCATGGAACTCTTCAGGCAAGAATGCTGGAGTGGCTAACCATTCTCTTCTCTAAGGGATCTTCCCAAGCCAGGGACTGAACCCAGGTCTCCTATGGAGAAGCAGATTCTTTACCAAATGAGACACCAGGGAAATCTACCTTCCACCCAGTATTGATTGAGAACTATAGGCACCTTTGACAACTTATTGCTTATATATACCAGCACCTTCAGGATCTCCCATAACTCTGGGCTTTGTCTCTAAAGCTGTTGGCCAAATTTCATAGCACATCCTTGTTTAAATGGGGCAACATGGATGTGTGAATATTCATATATGTCTTATTTTAATTAAAATTGTTTTACCAGTGAGAGATTAGAAGCAATTTCTTATTGGAATTTATGTATTATATATTCACATAATAATATTTTAAAGGAATCTTACAATTTTTAATATCGGTGATATGCCAGATGCTTTTCAGTAGGTTAATCTATTTAATTATTACAATTCTTCCAAGTTGGTAAAATAGGTGTTATTGCCTCCATTGAAGACAAGGAAACTAAGACTCAGTTTGAGTAACTTTCCAAAGGTCACTCAGTATGGGATGAAACCAGGATATGAACCCAAATGCTTTCCTTTTCAGGGTCAGTGCTTTTTGTACAGAAGCAAAGATCTCCTAAAACTCATGTTTGTTGGGTAAATGGCTTTAGTGTTTGCATAAGGGTTTCTCTGATTGAGGAAGGTGCTGAGAAGGAGTTAAAATTCAAGTTTAATCAATCAACCAATTAGTATTTATTGAATGCATGCTGGGTGCAAGGATTACACTTGGTGCTATGGGGGATAAACAACAACAACAGAAAGATGAAACTGATAATAGTGTCGTGGAGGAAAAGAAATATACATGCACACAGATCGACCTGGGAGGCCTCAGAGAGCTGGAGCAGGAAAGACAGGCCAAGAGTGGCATGAAACCAGGGCTACCCAGGTCCCCTGCAACTGGGCTGGTCGGGATAGGTTATTTCTGATTTGGTGTATATGTCAGACTTTACTATGCTTCTGATATTATGTTGTTGAATTTCTGTAGCAGCCCTGTTCCCATTTTACAGTTGGGTAAACCAAGGACCAGATAGATGAACTGAGCCTCCCTATATATACAATTGGCAAAATGTAGGCCTGTCAATGCAGGAGACACAGGAGACGCAGGTTCGATCCCTGGGTTGCAAAGATCCCCTGGAGTAGGAAATGGCAACCCACTCCAGTATTCTTGTCTGGAGAATTCCATGGAGAGAGGAGCCTGGCGGGCTACATATCCATGGCGTCCCAGAGCAGGACACAGCTGAGCACACGCATGAACACCAGCGTGGGACTCACACTTGGGTCTGAGTCCATGTCTAGTCTTCCTTCTGTATCATTTATTAGAACCAACTCTAGAAGAGGCTTGTTAACATGTACGCTCTCCCCAGAGTAGACTTGGAATCATGTCAATGCCAGGAAATGGGGGTTTAAAGACCAGATTGATGATGCTGTGAAAGTGCTGCACTCAATATGCCAGCAAATTTGGAAAACTCAGCAGTGGCCACAAGACTGGAAAAGGTCAGTTTTCATTCCAATTCCAAAGAAAGGCAATGCCAAAGAATGCTCAAACTACCGCACAATTTTACTCTTCTCACATGCTAGTAAAGTAATGCTCAAAATTCTCCAAGTCAGGCTTCAGCAATACATGAACCATGAACTTCCAGATGTTCAAGCTGGTTTTAGAAAAGGCAGAGGAACCAGAGATCAAATTGCCAACATCTGCTGGATCATGGAAAAAGCAAGAGAGTTCCAGAAAAACATCTACTTCTGCTTTATTGACTATGCCAAAGCCTTTGACTGTGTGGATCACAATAAACTGTGGAAAATTCTGAAAGAGATGGGAATACCAGATCACCTAACCTGCCTTTTGAGAAATCTGTATGCAGGTCAGGAAGCAACAGTTAGAACTGGACATGGAAGAACAGACTGGTTCCAAATAGGAAAAGGAGTACAGCAAGGCTGTATATTGTCACCCTGCTTATTTAACTTATATGCAGAGTACATCATGAGAAATGCTGGACTAGAAGAAACACAAGCTGGAATCAAGATTGCTGGGAGAAATATCAATAACCTTAGATATGCAGATGATACCACCCTTATGGCAGAAAGTGAAGAAGAACTAAAGAGCCTCTTGATGAAAGTGAAAGAGGAAAGCGAAAAAGTTGGTTTAAAGCTCAACATTCAGAAAACAAAGATCATGGCATCTGGTCCCATCACTTCATGGGAAATAGATGGAGAAACTGAGGAAACAGTGTCAGGCTTTATTTTGGAGGGCTCCAAAATCACTGCAGATGGTGACTGCAGCCATGAAATTAGACGACACTTACTCCTTGGAAGAAAAGTTATGACCAACCTAGATAGTATATTGAAAAGCAGAGACATTACTTTGCTGACTAAGGTCCGTCTAGTCAAGGCTATGGTTTTTCCTGTGGTCATATATGGATGTGAGAGTTGGACTGTGAAGAAGGCTGAGTGCCGAAGAACTGATGCTTTTGAACTGTGGTGTTGGAGAAGATTCTTGAGAGTCCCTTGGACTGCAAAGAGATCCAACCAGTCCATTCTAAACGAGATGAGCCCTGGGATTTCTTTGGAAGGAATGATGCTAAAGCTGAAACTCCAGTACTTTGGCCACCTCATGCGAAGAGTTGACTCATTGGAAAAGACTCTGATGCTGGGAGGGATTGGGGGCAGGAGGAGAAGGGGACGACCAAGGATGAGATGGCTGGATGGCATCACTGACTCGATGGACGTGAGTCTGAGTGAACTCCAGGAGATGGTGATGGACAGGGAGGCCTGGCATGCTGCAATTGATGGGGTCGAAAAGAGTTGGACACGACTGAGCAACTGAACTGAACTGAACTGAAAGACCAGATTTTCTTTATTCATTCAGAATTTCAGAGTTGTATAAAGAAAGAGCAGTGTTTCTTTGAAGGAATGTTTTTGTTTGGTTGAAGGTTTTTATGTGTTTTAAGCAGTCATGCTGGTGTTTGTTCAGGTATGTGCTGAAGATTCAAATATTACGGACTTTCCTAGTGGGCCAGTGGTTAAAGCTGTGTTCCCAGTACAGTGGGCCTGGGTTCAATTCCTGGTCCGGGAACTAAGATCCCACATAATGCACGGTGTAGCCAAAAAAAAAAAAAAAGATTAAACATTAAAAGAGCAGCTTAGAATTTTGTACAGCTCTGTAGAGAGACTCCCACCCTCTACTTCTCAAACCTTTGTTTGTTATTTAGTCTCTAAGTCATGTCTGATTCTCTTGTGACCCCCATGGATTATAGCTCACCAGGCTCCTGGCAGTGGGATTTCCCAGGTAAAAATATTCAAGCGGGTGGCCATTTTCCTCCTCCACGGGATTGTCCAGATCAGGGATCAAACCTGGATTTCTTGCATTGGCAGGCAGATTCTTTATCACCGAGCCACCTGGAAGCCCTTCTCAGCCAATTAATCCACATACTAAATTGCCTTCTTGTTTGGGAGGGGGAGATTGTGGCCTCTGTCGATAGAGGATGCCCAGAGCCTTGGACAGTGAGGCTGGGCAGAGGAGGGGTTAAACCTGGTTGGGGGTGGGGATGAGACCTCCGAAGGGTAAGGGTCACCAGAGAGTTCAGAGCAACACCTTCTACTACTGGTGAAGCCAGGTGGAGGAACAATTTTCAAACATTTCTGGAAGTTCAGCAACTGCTTGTAGCCTGTCCCTGGGGTGGTGCCGGGACCCTGCGGAGCAGCGTCTAATGACTTACCTGCTGTGGTAACGTTGGCAGGCATCAGCCTGCGGGGCTTTGACAGGAGGCAGAAAACCAGACGGAGTGCCTGAGGCTTCCCCACCACATGCAAAGCAAATGCCAGCACCGCCCTGAAGAGCCAGGCAGCCCCGGAGGGAAGCAGAAGCACAAACTGTTTGTTCAAGGAGAAAAATGGAAATTTCCAAGAGGGAATTCCAAGTGCTTGTTTGTATTTTGGTTTGTTGATAAAGAACATTTTTAAATATGAAGGCTTTCGGGAAAGAAGAATGCAAGTTTTTTTAGATACATATTTTTATTACAATTATCTAAAAATTATATATTCTGATAAGAAAGAAAGGAAACAGGAAAAAATAGAAATTGAATTGCTGAGGTTTAAAATAAAAGCTTCTTTGAAGCAGAAACTTAGTATCTTCGATAAGAATGTCCAATATATTATCAAAGAGTAATTTAATTATAATAAGATTCTTACTGCTCATGTACTTCTAGATAATGGAGCAGAACTTACCTTCCATGGTAAGCACAGAAATGGTCCTAATTTGAAAAGTCGAAATGTATTATTAAAATGTCCTTTCAGGATCGAACAAATTAAAAATTCTGTAATACCCACCACAAAGATATATGTGTATCTAACACTCAGTAAATATTTATTGATAAGTTAATCTTTTCTTCAGAGGCTTTTGTTAGAATCCTAATCGTTTGGATTCTCATATCTGTATGTTTAGTCCAGTGTTAATTTTATTCTAATCAGCAGGGAAATGTTAATACATACTGTGGCTTAATCACTAGAAATACTCCATCACGACGTCCTATGGCTGCAACGTTATTGTTAAATGGACAAAATGTAATGTGTATAATTAACAAATATGAAGACTGCAAAAAGGGGCCAGCTAAGAACAAGTTTTTCCCAAAGAATCACTGATAATGCAAAGTTCTGTTGGCTGTTCTCACTGTAAAATCTGCGTGGATCACTACTTCCTACTTTTGATCCCATTCTGGCTTGTTAGGTTAGATGTCATGAAAGTTCCCCAGCCTACACCCCTAAGCTATTTTGACACCATAAATAAGTAAGAAAAGTCGCTCAGTCGTGTCCGACTCTTTGCGACCCCATGGACTGTAGCCTACCATGCTCCTCCATCCATGGGATTCTCCAGGCAAGAGTACTGGAGTGGGTTGCCATTTCCTTCTCCAGAGGATCTTCCCGACCCAGGGATTGAACCTGGGTCTCCTGCATTGCAGTCAGACGCTTTACCATGTGAGCCACCAGGGAAGTCCTATTTTGACACCATATATTTTATATATTTATATGAAAATTTTGGCTGGGAACTTATATCTCCTCTGTATCAGTCATCTTAAGGGTGTAGATATTAAATCCCATAAGAAGGCAACCAACTAAAAATAACTCAAGGAGTCAAATTTTAGATCCAGGAAAAACAAAACAGAACAGAACTAGTTATTATCAAAACCAGCCAAGCCTCTTCCTGATGGGTGTGAAGTCTGTGGCTGGAGACAGTGACTTGTTCAAGCTCAGCCAGCCAGTCGCAGGCTCGTGGTGACCACTCTGTGGACTCCTCAAGGTCATCAGATCAGCGCTTCACCTGCCAGGCAACGTTTCTCAGTAGTTCGCCCCATCACAGACTCGTGTTGCATGTGCCCCGGTAACTGCTGCTTTCCCTTGGGAACAAACGGATACACTGGACGGTTGATCAAATCCCCTTCCAGCACAGTATGCTGAGGCTAGCTAGCAGACTTCTGCAAGGCCTGTTATTTTGCTCACCAGTAAATGAGCAGTGCCTCGACTTGCAAGCAAGCAGCAATGGCTTTATAAAATGGTCCTGCACTCTACAGGGGCGATGGGTGGGGGAGAGGCAGAAAGACTGGGCAGTCTGCTGGCAAGGAGGCTGGTTATAAAAGAAACAGAACCCACAGTAAACTATAATCAACATAGAGAGACTGAGGTGACTTCCAGGTTTGGGTCAACTTGAGTGTAAAGTTAGCATTCCTACAGACACCATGCAAAGGCACCATCCTTTTGGACCCATGCCGAGATTCTCTAAGGACCTTTTGTCTCTTCTCATTGGGTCATTCTTCTACCTTCTCTCAGTTGGAATAATTTCCATCTCCACTTGGATTTGAGCAGTGTTTTCTTATCATGTGTTCTTCCATTTTCTTGAACCAGAAAAAATCGAGATGGAAAAACAAAACCTGCCAACGTTCAAGGAAAGTAGTGAAGAATGCTGTTAGCAGAGCAGTTTTCCTTTCGTTCATGATGATTTCCACTTCTTTATTCTGCATACTCTATCCAACCTCTTCAGTATAGCTTGATCCCTTTATAATAGGTGGCCTCACAGAGTCTCCACTTGCCCTTGTACCTTAGCATCAAGCCTTTCTTTAACACAGTCTTCTTACCTGGACTCCAGACCATAGCTGCCTGCCTATCAGAAACCTTCATCTGAATGCTCCTCATTCTTAGCACCTCCAACATGAACTTCTCAATTGTGCCTTCCCTTTTAATCCAGAATATATGAAGTTGCTCAAGCCGCTTACATAAACTTGCATTATCTCTCTCTCACCATCACTTCTTGACTCCACTTCCCAAAGAATGCCGCGGATTTCTCTTCCTTTCTCCTCCTCTTGCAACAGTCTTTGTTCATCTTTTCTTTTCTGGAGTCCTGTAATAGCATCCTATCTGCCGTTCTCGCTTCTAGTGTTGCCCTCTGAAGGCCAGCATCCATACTATTTGAAGTGTCATCTTTCCTAAAACACAAATCCTTTTCTTCCATCCCCATGTTTATAAGCCTTCAGTGGCCCTCATTGTGTTTTTTTGGCATAAGTCAAAATTCCTGTCTCTGGTGTGTCTCAGTTTATTTTGCAACTGATAGAATAGGTAAATTCTTTGCATTACATTACAGATGCAGGGGTTTATTAGTAGACATTTGGTCAGAGAGATGATCTGAGTCCAGGAACATAAGCCCTCTGCTCCATATTTTTGTTCTGCCCCTCCTGGTAGAGAAATGTGCTAGACACATTTTCAGTCCTGCATGCAGACTTAGGATACCATGCAGATGACTTCAATGAGGCTCTTTCGTGTCTGGCTTTGTTGTGACTTGTGTGATGAAGTTAATTCTGAACAAATACTTTTGTTCTTTGGTTATCTAATTGGCTTTCATTTTAACAGTTGGGCTCATCGGAGCATCAGCCCTTTCATTTTAGGCAATGTCAAACTGTCCATATATAATGCACTTTAATGATGAGAGTAGCATTTGAAACTTAACCTAAAATAAGCAGGCCTCCTATTAGCAAACTTATTAGAATAGTACTAATACATAATTTATATTATTGGCCTTCCTGAAATTTCTCCAGGATTGCCCACCAGGCAGTATGCCCTGGGAATCAGATCAAAGGGAACTTTTCTCTCTGCCTCCAGCTTCTCTGTTGCTCTGTCCCTCTATTCTCTGAAGTCAGGTTTGTTGTGGTGTAATTTATACACAGTAAAACTTCACCGTTACATAGTTTGGTGTGTCGCATATTTCCAAGTGTTGTGAAGGATGTGCACATTTACCTACCCACAGTAATCGAGAGGAAACATTCCCATTACTCAGAAAAGTTCCTTATGCTTTGCAGTCTATTCCTTCCCCACACCTGTTATAGAGAGAAGCAAGGAAATGAATTCTGCCAACAGTGTAAGTAACCTTAGAAGCAAAGTCTTCCCCCAGACAAGCCTTGAAGTGAGATTGCAGTCTTGCCAGAACCAATGCAGCTAAGCCATACCCGGACTCCTGACCCATAGAAACTTAGATAACACATGTGCATTTTTAAAATCCACTCAGTTCAGTTCAGTTCAGTTCAGTTCAGTCGCTCAGTCGTGTCCGAATCTTTGCGACCTCGTGAATCGCAGCACGCCAGGCCTCCCTGTCCATCACCAACTCCCGGAGTTCACTCAGACTCACGACCATCGAGTCAGTAACGCCATCCAGCCATCTCATCCTCGGTCGCCCCCTTCTCCTCCTGCCCCCAATCCCCCCCAGGCATCAGAGTCTTTCCAGTGGGTAAACTCTTCCCATGAGGTGGCCAAAGTACTGGAGTTTCAGCTTTAGCATCATTCCTTCCAAAGAAATCCCAGGGCTGATCTCCTTTAGAATGGACTGGTTGGATCTCCTTGCAGTCCAAGGGACTCTCAAGAGTCTTCTCCAACACCACAGTTCAAAAGCATCAATTCTTCGGCACTCAGCCTTCTTCACAGTCCAACTCTCACATCCATACATGACCACAGGAAAACCCATAGCCTTGATTAGACGGACCTTAGTCGGCAAAGTAATGTCTCTGCTTTTGAATATGCTATCTAGGTTGGTCATAACTTTTCTTCCAAGGAGTAAGCGTCTTTTAATTTCATGGCGGTAGTCACAATCTGCAGTGATTTTGGAGCCCCCAAAATAAAGTCTGACAGTGTTTCCACTGTTTTCCCACCTATTTCGCATGAAGTGATGGGACCGGATGCCATGATCTTTGTTTTCTGAAGTTTGTGTTAATTTGTTATACTTGTTGCCACAGCAACAGACAGCTAATATAGGCTGGTTGTTTCCAGTTTCTGGTGGTTACAAACAAAGCTGTTATGTGTATTCCCATGTAAGTCTGGGTAGTGACCTATATTCTTATTTCTTTTGGGTAAATACCTAGGAGTGGGATTGCTGAATCATATGATGTTTGCTTAACTTTTAAGTAACTGCTAAGCTGTTTTCCAAAGTGTCTGTGCCATTAAATATCCTCACCAGCAATGTTTAAAGTTCTAATTGCTCCATATCCACATCTGCACTTGTGACTGTGTGATTGTTTAAACTCTTAGCCATTCTAAGAGGTAAATAATGGCATTTCACTGTGGTTTTAATTTGCATTTCTGTAATGAGTAGTGACATTGAGTACTTTTTATATACTTATTTTTCTACCCTTTGAATTATCTATTTGAGTTGTTCACCCATTAAAAAAAAGAAACAACTTGTTTGGTCATTGAATTATAAGAGTTCTTTATGTATATTGGGTATAGTCTTTTAAGAGAAATGTGTTTTGTAAATATTGTTTCATGGTCTGTAGGTTGACTTTTTATTTTCTTAAGTGTCTCTCAAATATCAGAAATGTTTAGCTTTAACGAAATAAAACTTAGTATATTTATTTTATAGATAATGATTTTATATGATATCTAGAAAACTTTTGCCTAATCCAAGGATACAAATATTTTCTTCTATATTTTGTTCTAGCACTTTTATAGCTTTAGGTTTTACTTTTAGATATCTGACCCATTTTGAGTAATTTATACAAGGTACAATGCATGTCTCTAGTTAGAGTTGGTTTTTTTCTTTAATTATGAATGCGTACTGAATTTTGTCAAAACACTTTTCTCCATCTACTGAAATGATACTATAGTCTTCTTCTTTAGTCTGATAATATGGTGAATTACATTTACTGATTTTAGAACTGAATCAGTCTTACATTACCAGAATAAAGCCCGTTTGGTCATGATGTTCTTACCCTTGACATTCCCAGCTTTGCTTTAGGCTTCTTTGAGGTCAGATCCTCTTGAATTTTGGCTTCCACTGTACAGTCTGTCCTCTCAGTGCCTTTAGTTCCCTAACCTGAACTTATTGCCTTGCATCTTTGTCATACAACTTTAGGGGTGCTTGCTTAGTGCACCAAATGCCTGATTCGTTAAGAACTGGATTCTCATTTCTCCCAAGAGAGTTAAGGTCTTGAGAGCCTTGTTTGTACCTTATGACCCTGGCTACAGCTGATTGGACCACCTGATGTGGGCACCTGACCTAAGTTGGGACAGTAATTTCCTCTTTCCCAGGAACTTGGATTGGAGACTCAAAGATACCAGTTGGTTTATGCTGATTGCTAGAAGTGAGAACGTGTTGTCAGGAGCAGAGTACCTTTTGGCATAGCCAAGTTCAGCCAGTGCAAGAATCATGGAGGAAATACGTTGGTTTGGACAGAGATAGGAGACTATTGAAGTTCTTAGTTCTTTTCTTTGGTTTAATGATTCGTTCCTATATTCTTCCTTCCCCATATATTTCCTTTCTTTCTTAAGATACTTTTGAGTCAGGTTTTCTACTTGGAACCAAAACTGCCTTGGCCACATTACGCTTCAGTGACTTTGCACAATCTGTTCCTACAGCTTAGAATGCTGTACTCTAACTGGCTTGCTCCTGATTCTTCTAGATGTCTAGGCAGCTTATGCTTGGGTTAAAATTATTCTGATTCCCTTCTCAGGTAGAGGCAATATTTCACTATGAAAGCTATCATTTATCCCTTCTATAATTTATCACATTATTATAATACTTGTGTTAGATTCCAAGCTCAAAGAACTTGGTCTTTAGTATTTCATATTGCTGGGTTTAGTGTTCAGTCCAACTTATATCCTAGTAAATGCTTAGAATGAAAAAATTAATCTAGCAGGTTAGGTGAAACACTTTGCTTTGGTAAACATTCAAGGGGCCTTTATCCCTTATCTTCATAAGCAAAGGTTAGAGAGGCAACACTTCCAATTTCTCTTTGTCTCTGTCTTCCAGAAGATTGGTTCTCAAAGGTGGTTGCATATTAGAATCATCCAGGGAGCTTTTAGAAAGTCTTGGTACTTAGTCTGATCCCTGCACCAATTAAAGCAAAATCTCTAGGGAAAGACCCAGAATTAGATTTTTAAAACTATAATCACTTGGCAGATGAGGCTTAAGTAATATAAACAATGCAATTCTGGTGACTTGGTCAGCCCTCCATAAATGCTGAAGTAATTGACCTAGACTGCAACTGGGAGGCAGGGTTTTTAAAAAGCTCCCCAGACAATTCTAATATGGAGCCAACTTTGGGACCCACAGTCCTAGTGATGTCCTCATTCTCTGGTTCATAGAGAAATTCTTTAGAAACTGAAAATGCATGGCTGTAACAGAAAGTTACACCTTCTGTACTGTATGGGAAGCAGGTGGGGAAATCTGCAATGCAGATCGTACGACCTCATTTTGCAGGCCCAGGAACTTGGTACTAATTACATTTGTCTGATGCAAGGCTATCAGTTACACACCTGCCCCAAGTTTTTTCCTCTCACAGACTGTACCATAACCCTGGTTATAGTTCCTGAGGATCCTTGGCTTGGTAGATACAAAGTAGACCACAGCTGCCGCAGGGGTAAACTAGGAAGTTGCTGAGAGAAGCAGCGCACACCCCTCTTTGCTGCACTGTCCTTGGTGCTGACTTTGGTAAGGAAAGCATTGCCTCCACATCTTGTGGCTTCCTCTGTTTTGACTTCAGGAATTAATGGTCTTTCTTTGCTTAACTTACAGAAATTAATGGTGTTTACATTGGTGGGGGAAAATTAATGCTGTTGCATTGTTATGAGACACAAAGTAAGCATAAGAAATATTTAGCTGGTAATCAAGAATATATCTTCTGATGAGTCTGACTTGCCCCCTTTTAGCTAGTTTTATGCATGGCTGCTCCCTAAGACTGCTCAGTGGGTTACATTTGACAGAGGGGAACCAAAAAATATGACCACTTTACTGAGGCGTGGCAAGGCTGCAAACCACGTGGAATGGAGCCGTCAAACAAACTCAGAGTGGGGTTTCTTTGTTCCCAGCACTCAGTCAGGCCCTCCTTTTGTAATCTGCCTCTTGAGCATCTTAGAATCAGTTTTTTGTACCTAAATTTATTCTTGTTACTCAGCAACTATGGTTTTACTGTTTGGTATCTGCCTAAATGTCATCCTCTCTGAACTCAACCCAGAGTTGAGTGTTGGGTATGTGATCTCACAACATCCAAAGCCTTTACCCTTGTTGCTGTTGGGCAAACACAGGGCAATATCATAAGATAACCCCGTAAAAGCACAACACTCTGTTTCAAATAATTGGGATGCACATTTGTCGCCTAGCCCTCACTCTACTCCTTCTGCCAGCCTACCCGAATGATTGTCTTTTTGAGTCCTGCTAGTCAGATCTCAGTGGTTTAACCAGACAGATGTTTACTTCGCTCTCATGGTCCATGTTGATTGTTGGTGGACCAGGCTCTGCTCTGTTTTGTCCACTCCCAATCTCAGGGCCTTACAGCAGTCACCAACAGTGTGGTCAGTATCCATGGCAGAGGGGGACATAATGTAGCAAGTTACAGACCGACTCTGTTACCACTTGTCACAGTTCACTGGCTAAAGCATGTTGTAAGATCATGCCTGTTTCAAGAAGGCAGAAACATGTAATCTTACTTCTGCCCAGAAGGGGAAATGAGGGTATTCAGAGAGCACATGGGAAAACATGTTTTGGATGTTAGGATAATAGTTTACCCAGAAAAACACTAAGAATTACACATAAAATTAAAAGGTGAGTTAAAGTCTCTAGTGAGTCGACAAGTTAGAACTAAATTAGAAGTGAGTTGACTCTTTCCACCAGCTGACCAAAGTACTGAAGGTTCAGCTTAAGCATCAGCCTACCATCTAAAAGAAGAAAGACACATTTCTGAAAACAGCACTCAAAAATGAGAGACCATTAGGCATCCCTGAAGATGACCTGAGGATTTACTAGGTGAGTGTGCATGTGACTTTGAGACCAGCTCAAGTATATAGAGAGGCCTAAATTCTTCAGATCCATATTAGAAGTTTGTCTACACAGTGAAAGTGAAGTCGCTCAGTCATGTCCGACTCTTTGCGACCCCATGGACTGTAGCCTACCAGGCTCCTCCCTCCATGGGATTCTCCAGGCAAGAGTACTGGAGTGGGTTGCCATTTCCTTCTCCAGGGGATCTTCCTGACCCAGGGATCGGACCTGGGTCTCCCGCATTCCAGGCAGACGCTTTAACCTCTGAGCCACCAGGGAATAAACACTTAAATTGAATTGTTGTTCAATTGCAAAGTCGTGTTTGATGCTTTGTGAACCTAGAGACTGCAGCATGCCAGGCCTCCCTGTCCTTCACTATCTTCCAGAGTTTGCTCAAATTCATGTCCATTGAGTCGGTGATGCCATCCAACCATCTCGTCCTCTGTCACCCTCTTCTCCATTTGCCTTCAATCTTTCCCAGCATCAGGGTCTTTTCCAGTGAGTTGACTCTTCCCATCAGGTAACCAAAGTATTGGAGCTTCAGCTTAAGCATCAGTCCTTCCAATGAAAATTCAGGATTGATTTGCTTTAGGATTGACTGGTTTGATCTCCTTGCAGTCCAAGGGGCTCTCAGGAGTCTTCTCAAGCACCACAATTCGAAAGCATCAATTCTTCTGCCCTCAGCCTTCTTTATGGTCCAACTCTCACAACCATATGTGACTACTGAAAGACCCATAGGTTTGACTATAAAAACCTTTGTTGGAAAAGTGATGTCTCTGATTTTTAATATACTGTCTAGGTTTGTCATAGTTTTCCTTTTAATTAACACTTAAATTGAGGGCCAAAGAATAATACTGTTGGCTGCAATAAAAAGCTTGAAACCCCCACAAATAGATGATGTAATCAGGGCCCAGAGAGGGAAAGGTTTTGACCCTTAGTATCCCATAATGAGTTAGAGGCAGAACTAGATAGAGACAAGTTATGATTCTGAGTCCAGTGGTCTTTATGTCATACAGTAGTATCTGTCTTACTGTATTATTTCTAAGGAAAGTTTCCAACTATTGACAGCTGTGGACTCAGATGATATGAACTTGAAATAAATTTGCTTCCCAGGCATCCTTTCTGACTGCTCTTTGGTTGAGGGCACCATTCAGATTCTAATAGGACTTAGAATTCCTCACTTATGACTTCTAAGGGTTAATTTGGGGTGTAGATTTTTTTCCTCCATTTTGTTTAATGGATGAATTAGGTTTGATCAACATTCTAGTAATGTCTTATAAAAATATAGGTTTAGAGTACATAATACAGAAGCTTGTGAGAAAATCATTTTCAAGGGAAATAAATTTGCTCCAATCAGAAACAGGATTAGTCAGGCTTGACCTGCTAAATTGAATCAGAGAGTTCTATAGCATCAGATGTTCCCGGCATTGACCTTTTAATGAGAAATGGTCCTATAAGATCTGTTTTACTCCTCTGTGCAATATTTTATGAATTTGAACAAAGCTTTCCATCATTTAGATACTATCAGGAGCTGAAGATGGGTTAGGCTGAGACCAAGTAAAATTAGCTTCTGATGGCCTGGCCGGGTAGAACATGTCTCATTTGTTAACTTGCTGACCCTCTTTCTTCCCCAAGCCAAAAGGCTCAAAAGACCAGACCCTAGTAAATACCTTTTATTAAGAGAAGAAAAAGACCAAAGCAACCTAGCGGAAGCTCTTTGGGGGGAAAAAAATCTCATAAGTATGCAGTGTCTCCTGCTGGGAGGAACAGAGCAGCTGGGCTTGTGGCTTTCACATCACATCCACAACTCCTGTCCTCAAAAGCAGCTTCAGGGCTTGACAACTGGAGTTGACTGGTTAAGCAGGTTGTAAGTTCCGTCTTTAAAATCACCCAGCTGTTCCTTTTCTCAAAAAGGAAAACCAACCCAGCTGGTAGGTGGGAGTTTCCCACTGTGACCTGGGAAGCCGAGGTCTGGAGACAGGTGCAGAAGGGGGAAATGTGGGAAGAGGGAGTGGGAGGAGGTGAGGCAGGGCCGCAGCCTTCACCTGGTCTACCCCAGCACTGTGGGGCAGCCTACTGACACGGTGGGGGTGGGGGCTCTCCCAAGTAGTTATTTGGAAAGGAGGCTTGTGTTTCCTGCTGTGCTTTGCAGTCAGATAGGAATGGAGGGAAAGGGTGTGATAGGATCCTTGGATGAAGCTGGAGGAGGTCCTACAAACTGAGTCTAATCATTTTGAATGATGAAACTGAAGTCTACAGGGGTGCATGCTTGGCCCATGAACACAGTTGGAGTCTAGTTATTCCAGCTCTACTTGAGACCTCTTCTCTGTCTAATAACAATGCAGTGTGGGACAGATGCATATGATCTAGACCTGGCATTAAAGACCCTGCAATATCACTGCAGAGACAGTATAGTTATTTAAACAACTTATAATAAATAGTGCTGTTAAGCACAGAGGTCCTTATTTCTATGCCACCAAACGTGCTGAACGTACTTAAACAAGATCCTTAACCTCTCTGTTTCTTGGGTGCTGCCTCTGTAAAGATAACATTTACATGTCTATAAATCTAGGTAGTAAAAAATAGAATTAAATTAAAAATTTTTCGTATTTAGAGAACTAATGATCAGGGTCCTGGGGATGGGAAGAGAAGGTCTACAGTTAACTCTGGAACTTCCCCAACACAGCTGCTCACAGTTCAGAGAGAGAACACTGTGGCTTTCATCCTCTCCTATGTCTTCCTCAAAACAAGGTCCTTCTCTGATAATCCACCTTTGGGGTCTCACCTTTGGTGTCGCCCAATGTATTCCTTTGAAATAGAGCCCCGACAGTCTCTACTCAAGACCTTGATAAAGTTATGGTTTTTTTTTCTCTCACTCTTTGACAGATGTCGAGTCTAACAGAGAGCTGGGAGGAAAGGGCCAGAGAAGTGATGAGCCTGCTTTGTCCTCTCCTCTCCAAGGCGACAAGTGATTTAGCTGGTACTTTCGTGGTGTAAGTCAAAAAGGGACAAATGGTAGTATCTGAGGACTATGTCTTCAGTGCTCTGACATCCTTTAAGGATTCCTCATTGATTCAGTGAGTCTCCTGGTCTATAGATAAACACAACGTAGACAGGTCTAGAATGGTGCCGGGAAACCTGAGTTTTATTCTTCCCTCTGCCAGGCTGTGTGATCTTGAGTGAGGACTTATATCTCTGATTCCCAGTTTCTTCATCTTTAAAAGGAGACATTTTTCTGCTCTGTGTGACCTCCAAGGTTATTAAGGGGCTGTAATCAACCAATATATGTGAAGACATTGACTATAAAGAATAACACATATAGGAGAAAAGGGAACCCTCCCACACTGTTGGTGGGAATGCAAACTGGTACAGCTACTACTCAACACAGTAAATGGAAGTTTCTCAAAAAACTAAAAGAGAACCACCATGTGACTCACTCATTCCTCTCCTGGGTATATATCTCAAAAAAAAAAAAAAGAGAGAGAGAGAGAGAGAAACACTAATTTGAAAAGATACATGGACCCTAATAATCACAGCAGATTGTTTACAATTGCCTAAATATGGCTTGCTAGGTGGCTCAGACGGTAAAGCATCTGCCTACAATGTGGGAGACCTGGGTTTGATCCCTGGGTCGGGAAGATCCCCTGGAGAAGGAAATGGCAACCCACTCCAGTATTCATGCCTGGAGAATCTCATGGACGAAGGAGCCTGGCGGGCTCCAACCCACGGGTCGCAAAGAGTCGGACACGACTGCGCGACTTCACTTCACTTCACTTCACTTCAAGTATGGCGTGCTAGGTGCCTCAGTGGTGAAGAATCTGCCTGCCCGTGTAGAACACTCGGGCTCAATATCTGGGTCAGGAAGGTCCCCCAGGGAAGGAAATCACAGCCAATTCCAGTATTTTTGCCTGGAAAATCTTGTGGACATGGGGATCTGGCAGGCTACAGTTCATAGGGTCACAAAGAGTCAGACATGACTGAGCGACTGGGCACACATGCCTGGACAGATAAGGAAGCAGCGTAAGTATCCATTAACAGATGAATGGATAAAGTTGTAGTGTGTATGTGTGAGTATGCGTGTGTGTCTACACACACACGGGGTGGGGGGCTAGGATTGCAACCGCCCTGCTGCCCTGTGCTCAGGTGTCCCCTCTCCTCTCTGTGTCCCCTACGCATTGCCCTCCTCTGATCCCAGCAGATGAGCTGGGCCACGAGCCCACCATGCCCTGGGAGGAACAGCTGCCCCAAGCCTGCACTCGCCTGGATGCCACAACAGTGGAAGTGTGTCCGAACATCCCTTTCCAATGGAGGGCTTGACCCACGTGTGGTTTCTCCAGACAGAGCATCTTCTGACCCAAACAATCCAAAACTGAGAAAGTCTAAAAATGCTATTTTGAGAACTTGACCCGTACCCCTGGCCTCCGGTCACAGAACTGGTGCAGAGAACCACTGAAATTGAAGTTAGAGGCATTTGAAGATGAAGACAGAATACAGAAACAGTCCTTTACAGGGAGGGGGCGTGGAGGCTAGTTGTGGTGTATTGACGGAGAACAGCTGCAGGGGGCATCTGAGGCTGTGCAGGACCCTTCAGCACAGCTATTTTTAGGTGTGTTCTCAGGAAGAAGGAAGCAGAGCAGAACATCTTTCATTTCAGCTTTTGGCAGCCAAACTGTGGCTATAGTCAGACGGGCATCCATTCTGCAACCTTCTTCCCTCCTACCCTTGAACTTCCATTTCAGTACAATTCTGCCTGGGGATTACCTGTTGAAACCAGAGCAAACCCACACACAAAACCAAAACAGACAAAACCCAAACAGCAGCCCAAACCCAACTTGTTATTTCAACTCAGCGGTGCCAGGCTCTGGCTCTGTTTGTCAGTGCATTTCTTCTGTACCCATCACATATTTGAGTTTTGAGGTGTACTGGACACAACATAAATAAACCAGTGCCTCCTGTCCCTGGCCTCACATAGAGCTCAGCACGGGGGTGGGAGGCTTGCATACGTAGTTCAGTGGACATTCAAGTGAGAGTCCATGCCTTAACAGCTTTGGGGGAAGTCACTCTGATTTGGGGCAGGGTTGGGCTTCCCTGGTGGCTCAGACAATAAAGAATCCACCTGCAATGCCGGAGACCTGAGTTCAGTCCTAGGTCAGGAAGATCCTCTGGAGAAGGGAAAGGCAATCCACTCCAGTATCCTTGCCTGGGAAATCCCATGGACAGAGGAGCCTGGTGGGCTACAGTCCATGGGGTTGCAAAGAGTCGGACGTGACTGAGCGGCTAATACTTTCACTTTTCAGTTGTAAGAACGTCTGAAGTATGCGGGATGTTTTTCTTTGTTGCTGAGTACTGTCTGACACTTGCATCTCCATGGACTGTCTATGGGACTACCCAGGCAAGAATACTGGCATGGGTTGCCAAGTCCTCCAGGGCATCTTCCCAACCCAGGGATTGAACCCACATCTCCTGCATTGCAGGCAGCTTCTTTACCTCTGAGCTACCTGGGAAGTCCAATAGGTGGTGTATTTCACTCAAATCTGAGGACTGATAGGTTGCCCCTTACAATCTCTGAATCCTCTTTAATAAGTGGATAGATTACTTATACCTAGTTCATCTAGGTCTAGTCCATGATACAGGAATAGAAAATCTCAGAAAATCCTTGGCATACCACCCTCATGTTTCTGAGTTTGGGTTTAGTTCCTTTCAACTGAAGGCACAGGGTTTGAATGGCAGAGGGTGCTTTCACGGGGAGCCCTTTGTTGAAGGCAGCAGAGTGTGCCAGTGGCCTCAGCTATGGCAAAGCAGGTGGCAAATGTGTGCATCTGGCTTTGCACATTAAGCAAGAAGCAGATGGACCTGAGGAGTCCTGCCCGGTGATTCTCTGAGCTGGTCACAAACCTAAGGAGTAAAGCACTCTGCTTGTGAGGCTGGCTCCTGTGGATCCAGTACCGTAGCCCCAGGATTGGTCTGGACAGACGCGCCAGTGCATCAGCCCAGGGAAAGTTTGCTGGAGTCATCTGCCTCGTGGGGAGATCTGATCACGCACAGTTCCCTGAACTCTAAGGGTCTCTGCAATCTGAGGCAAATCAAGCAGTTACAGCCTTAGAACAGATGAAGGGGAGCTGCGATAAGACATTATCAAAGGTTTTGCGGCAGTGGGTCGGTCGTCAGCCCCTCTCCACCAAGGAAGAGACTGTCTCTCTTTTCCGCTTGTGTTCTCTCCCTGGAAGCAGCATCCCTGAGCTCTGCGTGTCCACGGGCGGGGGCGAGGGGGAAGGTCCATGGGGATAATCAGCTTCCAGGCCCTGCCCTGAACCAGGCTGGAAGTGTGTGAGGCCTTGACCATGTGCCGACTTCCTTGGGATTCTCAACTCTCGATGGCTACAACTGCCTCTATAGCAACCTCTTGGTGGGTAAAAGGCTTCCTCCTGTGTTTGTCTTGGCCCAGCATTTTACACAGTGAAACCAGACTCCAGGGGTGATCCCTGCAGCTCTGCATATGGAAAGCATCTGCAGGGCATGGAAGAGACGAGAAATGCTTCTCTTTCAGGTTGGGAAGCGGAGAGAAGCTGGATATCCGTATGTACGTGGGCTTCACGTGGGGAGCTCATGGAATGAAACGCTGGCCGTGCTGCCAGGCCCAGGGCAGGCCTTCCGTTGGCTGACTCCGAGGGATGGCGATTTTGCTGGCTGAAGACCTCCCATCTGGCCTCTGGAGCAATTTTCAACAGCGTCACTTGGAAGTTATGCTTAATAGGATGTGGCAAGAAAGCATTTCTCCTAGTTGGAGCCTTGGCTGCAGCCTGGAGCCCCACCTGAGGCTACTTCTCTCATTGCACACAGCTCTGCAGAGCTTCTGCTCTGAGAGGGGTGGCAGCAACCATGCAGCTGCTCAGAGTGATCTCGAGAGCGGGAACAGGAAGAGGTCATTTCAGAGAGGTGTGACCAAGCAGCCACCCTGCCATAAACCTCCATAAAGGCAGTTCACCTTACCCTCATTTCAGAATTAGGAGGCATGATATGCTCTTAGTTAGCAGAGTGATGAGACACTGGTTAGAGAGCTTCTGCTCTCATACTTGTTTCAATTCAAGAAATGTTATTTGGGACCAACTATGTCCAAAGAGCTATGCTGGGTGATGAACAGGACATTCTCCCAAACCACAGGAGCTGATGGTCCATCACTTCCTTGCTTCCACCTCAAAAGGCCATGTTCAGAGGCTGATTTTTGTCCTAGAGTGATGTTCATGACAATTTCTTTACTGGGAAATCTAAACCATAATTCAAAAGGACACATAGATCCCAGTGTTCATTGCAGCACTATTTACAATAGCCAGGATGTGGAAACAGCCTAAATGTCCAGCGGCAGATGGAAGGATAAAGATGTGGTGCACACATACAATGGAACAATCCTCAGCCTTGTTGCTGATGTTCAGTCTCTAGGTCATGTCTGACTCTTTGCGACCCATGGACTGCAGCACGCCAGGCTTTCCTGTCCTTCACGATCTCCCTGAGTTTGCTCAACTCATGTCCATTGAGTTGGTGATGCCATCTAACCATCTCATCCTCTGCTTCCCCCTTTTCCTTTTGCCTTCCATCTTTCCCAGCATCAGGGTCTTTCCCAATGAGTCAGCTCTTCACATTAGGTGACCAAGGTATTAGAGCTTCATCTTCAGCATCAGTCCTTCCAGTGAATGTTCAGGGTTGATTTCCTTTAGGACTGATTGGTTTCCTCTCCTTGCAGTCCAAGGCACTCTCAAGAGTCTTCTCCAACACCACAGTTCAAAAGCATCAATTCTTCGGCGCTCAGCCTTCTTCACAGTCCAACTCTCACATCCATACATGACCACTGGAAAAACCATAGCCCTGACTAGACGGACCTTTGTTGGCAAAGTAATCTCTCTGCTTTTTAAATATGTTGCCTAGGTTTGTCATAACTTTTCTTCCAAGGAGCAAGTGTCTTTTAATTTCGTGGCTGGAGTCACTGTCCACAGTGATTTTGGAGCCCAAGAAAATAAAATATGCCACTATTTCCACTTTTTCCTTTTCTATTTGCCATGAAGTGAAGGGATTGGATGTCATGGTCTTAAAGTTTTAAATGTTGAGTTTTAAGCCAGATTTTTCACTCTCCTCTTCCACCCTCTTCAAGAGGTTCTTTAGTTTCTCTTCACGATCTGCCATTAGAGTGGTATTATCTGCATGTCTGAGGTTATTGATATTTCTCCCAAAAATCTTGATTACAGCTTGGGATTCATCCAGCCTGGCATTTCATATGATGTACTGTACGTATAAGTTAAAAGGAACAAAACTGAGTCATTTGTAGAGATGTGGATAGACCTAGAGTCTGTCCTTTAGAGTAAGTAAGTCAGAGAAAAACAAACATCATATATTAACTCATGTGTGTAGGACCTAGAAAAATGTTGCAGATGAACCTATTTCCAGGGCAGGAGTAGAGAGAGGCAGATGTAGAGAAGGATATGTGGACACAGGGAAGGGGTGGACGGTAGGGTGGGGTGCATTGGAAGATTAGGGTTGGTATATATGCACGACCGTGTATAATATAGCTAGCTAGTGGGAACCTGCTATACAGCACAGGACACTCAGCTCTGTGCTCTCTGGTGACCTAGGCGGATGGGAGAGAGGTTTACAAGTATACATATACCTGATATACTTCAGCTGATTCACTTCATTGTACAGCAGAAACTAACACAACCTTGTAAAGCAATTATATTCCAATTTTAAAAAATGCTGGTGAAAATCATAAAAGGTAGATAGGCAAGAAGAAGGAAAGAAAATGAGTCATAATTCCACCCAAACATGCAATTACTTAATGATTCATTCTGTATTATTATATCTGTGTCCTTTTAAACATAATTATTTTCTGGATATATTTTCACATTAAGAAGAAAAGGTGGTCATTTTATAAACACAAGCTCTTTTTTCTCTTACCTATTCTTTTCTGCTCAAGCATTTTAAGTGCTTATTATTATTTTGTAATTTTTTCTGCTTAACCAGTTTTTGTGATTTAAAATATATATTTAATTGGTTTATTTATTTTACAATCCAACTGGAAATTTGACCAGAGTTTCCTTTTTTAATATTTATTTTGTTATTGAAGTATAGTTGATTTACAGAATTTTGTTCTTTTCTGTCAAACCTCAACATGAATCAGACATAGGTATCTTTAACTCTTAGTATTTATATTCTGATTTATGTTGGGTTCACTTGTTTTCACTGCAGTTCTTAAATAGGTATTATTTCAAATAATAAAGGTAAAAAGATATTCCCGACAGACAGGGTAGAAAAGACACATGTGCTATCAAACATTAATGTTGACCGTATTTGCTTTTAGCTGGTTTTTTTTTTTTTTTTTAAGAGATGAAGTGTTGTAGAGTTGAGCCTCTCTGCATGCACCTAGATTGTGAACTCCTGCTTGCCTTGAAGACTGACCTAACTTATAAAAATGAAGAGCAGAGCAGTCCTGTGCCTCCTCAACAGGAGGCAAGAAGCTTGATCCAGCTAGGCTAAGGGTTCTCGATTCTGCCCTCGGGGAATTTCCCTCTTGGTGTCCTGACAGCTGTGCTCTGGGAAGAACAAAGGTGAGGACTCTAATTCTTAACGAAAAAAGAGATTACATTTCTATAAGGATGTTTCACTCCAAATAAGGTGACTCCAGAGGGCACCTAGTAGTTGAAAGTCTACTGCCATAGTTGATTCACAACTCTGTGTGAGTTTCAGGTGCACAGCATAATGATTTAGCTACACACACACATATACACACACAAATATATGTTCTTTTTCAGATTCTTTTTCATTGTAGGTTATTAAGATACTGAATACAGTTCCCTGTGCTATATATTAATTTCATTTATTTTTATATCTGTATATGCATTCAGCTCATTTACTTCATATATGGTAGTGTGTATCTGTCCATTCCAAACTCCCATCCCTCCCCTACTCCCCCTTTGATAACCACAAATTTGTTTTCTATGTCTGTGGGTCTGATTCTGTTTCATAAATATTAGATTCCACCTATAAACAATATAATATGAAATGTGTCATTTTGGGCCTTAGTTAATACAACAGTCTTTCGTCATCCATGTTGCTGCAAATGGCACTGGTTCATTCTTTTTATGGCTGAGTAATACTCCATCACGTATGTATTGTTGTGGTTGTTGTTTAGTCGCTCAGTCATATCCAACTCTTTAGCAAGCCCATGAACTGTAACGTACGAGGCTCCTCTGTCCATGAAATTTTCCAGGAAAGAATACTGAAGTGGGTGGCCATTTCCTCTTCCAGGGAATCTTCTCGACCCAGGGATTGAACCCACATCTCTGCGTATCCTGCATTTCAGTCAGGTTCTTTATAACTGAGCCACTGGGAAAGTTGTATACCATATCTTATTTTTTTAAATCTATTTATCTACTGATGGACTTTTAGGTTGCTTACATGTCTTGACTATTTTAAGTATTGGTGCTATGAACATGAAGGTGCAGAATCTTTTTGATTTAGAGCTTTCTCTGGATATATGCCCAGGGGTAGGACTGCTGAATCATATAGTAACTCTATTTTCAGTTCTTTAAGGAATCTCTGTACTGTTCTCCAGAGTGGCTAGGGCTTAGCTTCTGTTAATAAAAATGAGCTTATAATTTTGAGCCCTTAATATGTATTGGTCACTGTTTTGAGAGTTTAACCTGCAATCTCATTTAATCTTCACACTGACTTTCTGAGCAAGGTATAGTATTAACCCCCATTTTACAGATGAAAAACTGGAGAGTATAGATGTGATTTGTTCAGAGCCACACATTTAGGGGTGGTGGGCTGTGGTTCAATCCAGGCAGTCAGCCAAAATAAAATACACTCTTGAGTAGAGGTTTCTGGTAGCCCCTGAATGTAGGCATATAGGTGGCTCTGTACCCCACGTGTGACATAAGGGGCATGTGAAGGCCACTTGTCCGTAACTTTCTCCCTGTGCAGGGGTGGAGATGGTTCAGATCCACTGTACTGGCTCCTTGGGGCTCCCACGACAAATTACTGTGATCCTGGCAGCTTAAAGCACACCTTCTCTCCAGAGGCTCTGGAGGGTAGACACTGGAAACCAAGTTGTCAGCGGGGATACACTTCCTCTGAAGGCTCCAGGGTACGTCCTTGACTCTCCTTCCTCCCGACGGCCCCCACTGTTCTTTGACTTGTAACATCACCCAGTCTCCACCTCCCTGACCTTCTCTGCCTTCTCCCCTTCCTGTGAGCTGCCAGTCATTTAATTGAGGGCCACCCTAAATCTAGGGTGGTTTTGTCCACTATCCTTATCTAATTACATCTGCAAGGATTTTATTTCCAAATTTTACTCTCATCACTTAAGATATATTCTGGTATATTTAGACTTGCTCTGTCCAGAGTTCTCTTGTTAACAATCAAAAAGGAGGAAAGGCTTTTTTTGTAAATGCGTTTTGGGATTGTTTGTTCTGGAGCTGCAGCAACCCAGGAGTCTCAAAGGAAGACAGGAAGTAATGATGAGACACAGCAAGGGTAGATGAGGGAAGGGATTGAACACAAATTTCAATGTGTTTGTAGTTTGGATAAAGGTTTCGCCAAGAGTACATTCTCCGAAGGGGGACTGAAGAGGCAGTCAACCACCCAGTGAAAACCTCCATCTATGGGTTTGTTAACATGAGCTCTAAATTGCATTGGGACCTGCATAATTTTTTGAAACTGTGTTCAGAAGTGCAGATTGTAAGTCTCACTTGCAACAACAAAAGCAATTTCTAATTGCATAGAAAGCAAACTGCCACTAGCGAAGCAAATCCACTGCCCCCTCGTTTGATGAAACATGTAAATTGTCTCTGTTACACTTAAACCCCCAAAATGTCAATTTGCAGAATCCATCTGGCCTGCTCCATGAATATTTTTTGTAGCATTTTAGGAAAAGCTTTGCTCGATAACTAAGAAAGGATAGTACCCAACGTGAGACCAAAACCATATCCCACTGAGATCTCAGTGACTGAAGGCCAGCCTTTACATCCCATTGCCTTGGTCTCTCTATGAGCCAATTTACCTCCCAGGGATCCTGTGAGTATTACAGACACACATTTAGACAAAAGCAGGCAAACTTAATGCCAAGACTGTGAGGAGCTATGTGTGTAACTGTGTGACTAAGTGCATATGTGCGCTATGGTGGGAGGTGATACCATCTTTCCAAGCAGGCAGGGTTTTGCACATGTCTAAGCAATAGGGGTTGTGCACCAAAATAATCCCTGATGCCTTCATCCTTGATTTATACAAGAAGAGCCTCCAGAGCTAGCATTTGAAAAGTGTTAAACTGGAAGGAGTACTGTACTGACTGCAAGTGTTATAAGAGAATCTCAGTTTTAAATTGATGAAGATGGTGCAGAGTTAAAATGACTTGCCCAAGGTCAATGGTTGCAATTTAGATTAGAATGGAAAGACATGTATTAAAATATTCATTCATCTGGCATTCATCCTAGCTTTTTACCTTCAGAATAAATTCCAAATCCAATCACTTCTCACCATCTGTACCGCTACTGGCCTGTTCCAAGATATCATTCATCTTGCCTGAATTTTTGCAATAGCCTTTTAGGGGTTCTTACTTTTTCTACCTTTGTTCATCTTCTGGCTTCTAATCTGCATAGCAATCTGAGTTACCCCTTTAAACTGTTAGGTCACTGGCATCTGTGCTCAGAACCTTCGGTGGCAAAATGTCCTGCAACGCCTTAAACAATTTGATCTCTTCTACTTTTCTCTGCTTTGTTCACTTCAGTCTGACTGTACTCGCTTCCTGTCTACTCTTTGAAAATGCCCTAAATGCCCCAATTTTAGGACCTATAATGTCTTTTTAAAAAGGCAGCGTTAAGTTTTACTCCATCATCTAAAAGTCTCATCTCTTCCTTCAGAGTCCTTTATAAACCGCACCTCCCATACCATTAATCCTCTTTATCTGAATGATTGATATCTGTACCATTTTTGTTTTTTTTGCTTCAGGACATAATATGTGTTGATTTACTTTTCAATGCCTGTATCTCTTTAAAAATGTGAGCTTCATGAAACAGAGTGAACTGTTTTTCCACCTCTGTATCGCCAGTGCCTAGAAAGATGCCTACCATGTAGTGGAAATTTAATAACCCACTGGGTAACTGAAAGACCCCCATTTCCTTGGGGAGAAGAAAATGGCAACCCACTCCAGTATTCTTGCCTGGAGAATCCTGTGGACAGAGGAGCCTGGTGGGCTGCTGTCCATAGGGTTGCACAGAGTCAGACACGACTGAAGGGACTTACCATGCATTGGAGAAGGAAATGGCGCCCCACCCCAGTGTCCTTGCCTGGAGAATCCCAGGGACAGAGGAGCCTGGTGGCCTCCGTCTGTGGGGTCACACAGAGTCGGACATGACTGAAGCGACTTAGCAGCAGCAGCAGCATTTCCTGAACCTACTGGGAAATAACAGTAATGCCTTTATGTTGCTTTCCTTAGGGTTCTCTCTGTGCGTATGTGTGGAGTTATAGAAAGTCCAAGAAATGAAAGAGCTGCATAAACTCTTAAAATGATGTGCACAAATGTGAGCTGGGTTATTATTTCTAGCCTGTGTCTCAGATGGTTCTCAACAGAACCTTGCCTTGAGTTCAAGAGAGTAGGGTGGCATTCCCCTGGAAAACTTTGGGATACTGTGTATATTATGAGGTAATTTAAAATATTAGAATCTGTGGATTTGCAAGGAATTTGAAAGTTAAAATTAATAAGCCTAACTTATTTGATATTCAAATTTGTTTCAGCATATCCCTGACATCTTGCCTCTGCTTGGATGCTCCAAGTGGCTGGGGGTTACTCCACTGTTTTTAAAGGCAATCCTTTCTAAGGGTGGATATTAGTTGATGGAACATTATGGAACATTCTTATTTCTGGGAAGTTGACATCTGCTTTTCTGCAACATCCACACAGTAATTTCCTTGCCCCCAACCTCCTGCCACTGAATCCATGTGGAAATATCCTATTCTGACACTCAAGGTTTCTTTCCTTTTCAGTTCACCTGAAGACGTACTTCTTCCCTCACTAGAAATCTGAAGACTGCCGGTTTCTGAATGCAGCAGACCATTCTGACAAGAATGGCAATGATCATTTAAGCTGCAGTTCAGGGAAAACACAATGCCAGCTGCCTCCCACCGGGGTCCCCATTAGCTTGTCACTTCCTCATGCTCCTTTACTGCTTCCATGACAGGGACATAGCAACTATCAAACGTTTCCTCCAGGTCCAATTTGCCTCTCCTCAAATGCTCCCAGTTGTGACTACTTATTTTCCTGCCTGCTTCTTTGCTCTGATGCTCTCAAACCCTCCTTTCACTGTCTGCAGAAGGAAAAATTGTTGTTCATCTCTTTCCGAAGTGGCCTGATCCCCCATTGATTTTCCTGGTTTTGACAGTAACTGGCTCTGTGACCTTGAGCAAGTCATGTTTTCTTTCTGTGACTAGGTCTTTCTCAGATCTGAAATGTTGAATATAAGACTCTGAGTGAATTCTTGTCCTAAAAATTAGGATTGAAAAATACTTAAGCTCAAAATTAGTTAAGAATTTAATTAAATCAGTATTTGAGCACCCACTGGGACTATACATATATATCAATTTGAGTAAAATTTATAGTACATTTAGAGTAAAATTTGTACTGCAAGGAGATCAAACCAGTCAATCCTAAAAGAAATCAATCCTGAATATTCATTAGAAGGACTGATGCTGAGGCTGAAGCTCCAATATTTTGGCAACCTGATGTAAAAGTTGACTCATTAGAAAAGACTCTGATGCTGGAAAAGATTGGAAGCAGGAGGAGAAGGGGACGACAGAGGATGAGATGGCTGGATGGCATCACTGATTCAATGGGTATAAGTTTGAGCAAGTCTGGGAGATGGTGAAGGACAGGGAAGCCTGGCGTGTTGCAGTACACGGAGTTACAAAGAGTTAGACAAGACTGAGCGACTGAGCAATATATATGTGTGTGTGTATATATATATAAAGCTTCTTTCAAACCAATTAATCTTCCTAGAGAAATGGATAGACATATGTGGAACAATTTTTTAATTAAATTCTACTTGGATGAATCAAAAAGGAAAAATTGGTAGAAAACTGTTGGCTATCTATCTTGGAAACCTGAATTTTGTGTTGATTCATTATGGCAAGGTTTATTTCTGAAAGGCTCAGAAGTTAGAGTCAGAGTGCCTGGTTCTAAAACTTATTCCCCTTTTCACTAGATAAGGAAAATCAGGGAACATGACTTGATCTTTCCCTTCCTCAGTTTCTGTATTTGAAGATAGATATGATAAAAATCACGTTGTAGATTTGCTGTGAGGATACACGCAGTGAAGTATCCAGATTCCTGGAGAAAAGGCTGTACGTGGTGTGTGTTTGTTGAGTGGTTGCTCTTTCTGCATTTGTTGGTGTCCTTCATCTCTTTGTTTCTTACAGTGTCTGTGTCATATTTTCTTTGATATTTGTTCTCCTCCTCTCCTAGTGTTTCATACAGTCCTTATGTTCTCAGTGCTTGAAGTTCTAAAGATACTTTCAGATTACAAAATAGCTCAGCACATAATTTGCAGTTTTGGAAGACTTGTGGTAAAGTTGGTGGCGTCATAGCCTTGGGGAATGGAGGTGTAAGTCCCAGGCAATGATGAAAGCCTAGGGTGATTTATATGATATAGGTAGAAAACAGTCAAGTCCCCATAAAATATATGATATCATTTCTTTTTGTTTGAATTATTTTATATTAAACAACAACAGCATGATCTTCATGTATATTTCAGACAGAGAAATTGAGGTGGTTAAATATGGTCATAACTTTTTAGTGAGGTATCAAAGATCTTTCTCCTGTTATTATTGAAGACATATTACCAAAGAATATAGGAAAATGTCTTAATGCTAGATGCATGTTGTTTAAGCCCCTGAGTATGGCATCATAACACTTCTGTTGAAGAAAGGAAAGAGTAACCATAAGATTCAAATTTAGACACACATCAGTCTTCTAGTCAATGGCGTGTACGCTAGAAATGAAATATTCTTTCTTTGTATATTGGGCTTTCTTTTGAAAATTATACTGCTTTTACCTAGCTTCCATCCTTTCTCTGGATGAGGAAAATATCTCATTGCTTTGTCAGTCTCCCTCCCTAAAACATCCATGGCTGAATTATGTGCATGGATTAACAACAGTGCAAAACGTCCCTGCAATAATAATTCTACACTTCCATTTTGGTTGGAGCGAGAGTGGGATTTCTTTCATGTACCCCGAACCCCCGCTGATAATGATAATTATCGGTACTGTGGGCAAGATGTGGTTTTCAGCACCAGGGAGAGCTCCTACTGAGTGAGTGATGATGAAAGCATTGTTATCTTGGGCTATTCTATGGAACCTACTTCCTGCGTCTATCTATTCAGTTATTTATTCACCACAAATATTTCCTAAGTGCCTATTAACTTCCAGGAATAATCCTAAACCCTAGTGATATGATGGTTAACATATCATGTGCCATTTTGTCCTATGATTCTCTAGACCTCAAAGAACAAGCACTCTCAAACGAGTCTTTAATCTTTTAGGGTCAGGTGCCAAACGGTTCCTTAATAGTGGAGTCATTTCAATACTTAACAGCTGCTTTATTTGGAGTTTCATAGAAGGATTTTTATATTTTTTTGGCCACATATAAGTATCAACATTAAGTCTTTTCTATGGTCAAACAGCTATGATGAAGAATATGAACAAAAGTGAAGCAATAAAAATCCAAGCAGAGGCTACTGTAAGTGTCACTTCCACATTATTCTATTCTAGACAGCTCTCAACCCTGCTCATAATCAAGAGGAAGGGACAAAGGCCTTCCATAGTGATGATGTGATCTGGAGTGGAAAGGTCACATTATAGATGAGCGTGTAGTGTGGGGTATTTTGTGGCCATATTTTGGAGATATGCACTATTCTAGTTTATTTTATCTTCCTGTAATTGGTCCTTATATATTTAATTTTACACATAATAAAACTGAAGCTCTTAAATATTTAATTTTTATATATGAAATTTCTCAGGAAAAAGAAACAATAATCTCATATCTGTCACAAATTTTCTCACAATTCAGAGATTCTGTAGTGGCTACTAATGATAATTACATTGGAATCCAAAGACTCAGTAAATAAAGTGACAGAATGAATGAAGGATTGAATGAATATAGTTTTAGGTGCCTTGGTCTTCCTGTGTATTGTAGGCATATTTAAAATATGATTTTGATATTAAAAATATTTGCTTCCCTCATAGCTCAGTTGGTAAAGAATCTGCCTGCAATGCAGGAGACCCTGGTTCGATTCCCAGATCTGGAAGATCCACTGGAGAAGGGATAGGCTACCCACTCCAGTATTTTGGGCTTCTCTTGTGCGACTTAGCTGGTAAAGAATCCACCTGCAATGAAGGAGACCTGGGTTCGATCCCTGGGTTGGGAAGATCCCCTGGAGAAGGGATAGGCTACCCACTCCAGTATTCTGACCTGAGAATTCCATGGACTATATAGTCCATGGGGTCCCAAAGAGTTGGATACAACTGAGCGACTCTCACTTTCACTTTCACTTGGATATTAATGACAACATTCTAAATTTTATGATTTGAATGTGTACTGATAATATGAGAAGTAGGATCAGGGCTAGTTGGTTACTAGAGCTGTTTTGTATCATCTTGGCAAAGACAATTGTTAAATATTCAGAAATTTTGCATTTGGTAATTAAACAGTTGTTAATGGAAAGTATGTGCACCATAAAATTGACAAATACTACCTATAAGTACAAGTTTATATTTTGTTTTGTTTGGTTTGGTAGTAGTTCACCAGAATACCACTGGACCATGCTGGGTAAGATTCTTTGTCTCCTGGGAGTGACATGACTCCAAGATGTAGACTCTACAACTCTGGATATAGAACTCCAAGATGAAGTTCTACACCATTTTCACAAATAAATTTGGATCTCTATAAAGAGATCAAGGCCATATTTAAAATTTTTGCCTATGAAGTCTCAACATGCCCTGGTCTGGATTCTTAGCTGTAAGTATATCTCTTTCTATAGGATTCACATTAGGGGTAGCCATATCTGTAGTGTGTGGTGTGCAGAGTCCTGGCCTAATGGGGCAAAACATAATCTTGAAGGCATGATACTTCTTAAGCAGGATTAGTGCCACTTTTCATAGTTGTTATCTTGCATACCCTACTAGAGTAATTTCAACAATTGTGAACATCAATAACTAACATTTTGCTATTCTCTCTTCCTCCTCCTCCATTTCTTCCATCTCTCCCTCCCCCTCCACCTATCATTTATTTTGATGAATCACTTAAAAATATATTATAGACATTGTGATAGTTTATCCCTAAATATGTGTGCATGTCCTAACAATAGGAATATTACCCCCACCTAATTATGTTACCATTATCACACCTTAAAGAAATTAATGATAATGTCTTCAGTTCAGTTCAATCGCTCAGTCATGTCCAACTCTTTGCAACCCCAGCATGCCAGGCCTCCCTGTCCATCACCAACTCCCGGAGTTTACTCAGACTCACGTCCATCGAGTCCGTGATGCCATCCAGCCATCTCATCCTCTGTCGTCCCCTTCTCCTCCTGCCCCCAACCCCCTCCCAGCATCAGAGTCTTTTCCAGTGAGCCAACTCTTCTCATGAAGTAAAAGTACTGGAGTTTCAGCACCATCTAGTAACCAGTCTGTATTCAAAGTTCTCCAATTTTCCTTCCACCGTCTACCAAAAAAGTTCTTAGATTTTTTTTTAGAAAACAAAATTTAGTAAAGCTTATAGATTTGGTGCCCTTGTTGAATATTACAGTTGAGAAAATAGGCTTAAAAAATTAAGGTCATGCAAACAGTCACATGCTGTGAGTAGGGTTCAACCTAACTGGCTCCATGACCCTTATCCACTTCATACTATTGGAAAAAATTTCCAGTGATTATAAGAGAGGGACAGAGACAGGCTGACTGTAGCTGGAGTTCACCTGTTATTGAGTTATTCTTTTAGGTAAATTTAGGTTAAGAGAAAATTTGATGGCCATGATCCTCTATTGGCTCAGACAGAAAATAGATTAGAAATTTAGTCATGTTGAAAGAAGACAAAAGAGTTTTTTTCTTTTTTGTTCATGCTTATTTTTAAAACAGCCAGAGTGATAGACTCAGTTAGCTTGTCTTTTGCAGACCTGAAGAAAATGCAATCTTTTGAGTTTGCTTTGAGTACCTCAGGACTTCTTCAGTTCTCTCTATTCCTTCTTAGACCTTAAATGGCTACTGTGAGTCAATGACATGTAATCCTATAGAAGGAATGTCAGTGTTTTCTATCTGGGAGGCCCTTATTTGTGTCTGACTCACCAGTGAGGTCCTACTGGAAAATTTGGGGCTTTCGCCATCTTTGTAGTGATGATTTTTTCCAATATTAGAGTCCTAGTTATTTATGTCTATCTCTCCATAATTTGAGAACCCTTAGGAGTACTTTCCAGATTTCCAATAATTAAGCTATTTTTTAGAACTCTCTTAGGATTCTTTTAGAACTCTTAGGATTGTCTTATTGTGTCTCTTTTGTTTCAATAAGAGATATGTGATGTTCTCAGTGATGTAGACTCGGCCATCACTTGTCCCAAGGCAGTTATTTGGTTCTGTATAACAAATGAAAGTGCCTTAGGGGCTGAGATCATTTTAAAGCAGTTTAAAGTCCCTTGGTGAAGCCATGCTTCTACCTACAGATTTTCAAAGCATGTGAGTTAATTTCTGGTGGGACTTCTGCCAAGGCCCAAAGTCATGTTGCCTCAATATTCATCTATCAGTGTAGAACCTCAGTTCAGTTCAGTTCAGTCACTCAGTCGTGTCTGACCCTTTGCGACCCCATGAATCACAGCACGCCAGGCCTCCCTGTCCATCACCAACTCCCAGAGTTCACTCAAACCCATGTGCATCGAGTCAATGATGCCATCCAGCCATCTCATCCTCTGTCGTCCCCTTCTCCTCCTGCCCCCAATCCCTCCCAGCATCAGAGTCTTTTCCAGTGAGTCAACTCTTCACATGAGGTGGCCAAAGTACTGGAGTTTCAGCTTTAGTGTCATTCCTTCCAAAGAACACCCAGGACTGATCTCCTTTAGAATGGACTGGTTGGATCTCCTTGCAGTCCAAGGGACTCTCAAGAGTCTTCTCCAACACCACAGTTCAAACGCATCCATTCTTTGGCACTCAGCCTTCTTCAGAGTCCAACTCTCACATCCACAGGAAAACCATAGCCTTGACTAGACGGACCTTAGTTGGCAAAGTAATGTCTCTGCTTTTGAATATGCTGTCTAGGTTGGTCATAACTTTCCTTTCAAGGAGTAAGCATCTTTAATTTCATGGCTGGAATCACCATCTGCAGTGACTCAAACTTTCTCTAAAAGATCATCTTCATTCTTAAAACCATCCATGAGAAATTATGGTATTTCACAATGATTTGTACTTAAAGTATGTGAACTTGTTGCCTTCAACACAGATCTGTGATATTTAACTCTCTTATTTTAAAGTCCTGTCACCTCTACTATGACTGGATAAAGACTCAGAAATTCCTTGGTCTGGAGATGTATTTTGGAGTGAATAGAACTTTGGGTACTGTTTCTCCACGTGAACTGAGAATTACTCTCTTCATTGTGATGGTGATGCTGGTAGTTTGCTCTACTTCCCAATATTATAGACACAAGTAAAAGAATTGTTATTAGTATTTCTCTTGAAAAGATGAATATTTCACTTAGACCTTCTTAAACCAATATATCAATCTCTCAAGATAATGCAGATGTAAAATGTCACATTTACTACATAAGAGATATCTAATTTAGCATCTTCTTATGCTAGACACAGAAATATTGGGCTCTCTATTAGTTGGCATAATATAGTTCTATAAATTTGTCCCAAGAGCATAGGTCCTTAGTTAATTGACAACCACATTGGTTTGTGTTGAAAAGAGATGTCAGCACTCAGATAATTGCAGTGATGAAGGAGTTAACAGAACCGGAAGCTGAAGTGAGATGCTAGCAGCAGATGGTGTTGTCAAATAGAGGTATAATTGCATTTTTAAAAATCCCTTCAAAATAGTTTCTCAAGCTTACTTAGGTGACATTTGGCAGGCTCTGGAAATCACTTAAATGGGTACAGAAATAAAAGAATTACAGAGGAAAATGTCACCATCTGAATTTGTCTTGAGTCTTATTGAGTCAAGACACCCGAGGTTCTTGTTAATACTTTGCAACTATCTGCAGCCCGTACAATAGGACGTGTCATTGTTGCATTAAGTTTAGCTCATTTTGTGAGGAAGGTCTTTTGTGACAGTCTAGAGAATGTAATGGATTTAGTGCACTTTTAAAACATGAAGTCTATGGGAAAAGAAGAAGTATAAATTATCTTACATTCAGATACACACACACACACACACACACACACACACCCTCACTGGGGCTTTTAGAGAAAGGTAATTAATGCAATTGAAAACTACAGGAAAAATAGTCTCTTTTTTCCATTTTATAGTTTGTCAATTTTACTATGGCACAGCAAGAATGAAATGTAAAGTGCTTTAATAGCATTTAGCAACATTGCCAATATTGATAGGAAATACAGGCTTTTGGTTGCGTGAGGTTATAGAATATATGAAAGACCTGAGATGTCTACTCATAAAAATTTAGAGCTAGAACACATATGCACTTATTACATTTAAATTCTTAATTTATAGGTAAGGAACATAAAGAGCAAATATAAGCCTGAGCTGAAACTCTTTTTGGCTTCAGGGATATAAGTGTAGTGAAGTGGAGTGAAGTGAAAGTTGCTAAGTCATGTATGACTCTTTGTGACCCCATGGACTATTCCATCCATGGAATTCTCTAGACCAGAATACTGGAGTGGGTAGCCTTTCTCTTGTCTAGGGAGCTTCCCAACCCAGGGATTAAACCCAGATCTCTCACATTTTGCAGGCAGATGTTTTACCAGCTGCGTCACAAGGGAAGCCCTCAAGGATATAACCCCCTTGCAATTATTCAAAGTTTAAAAGCTCTTATAGTCAAATATATCTGTATGAAGTAGTTATCTTACTACAGCTATGACTGTAAACCAACCCCAGTGTGCAAAATCCTAGTATGGGGCAGGAGATGGTCCTGATGAGGGTGTAGGTTTGGCATCAACCCCTGACTCTATTCCTTGTTAACTTCAATGAAGTTGACTTGTCTGACCTTTGGTTCTTTCCGTCAAGTAAGCAGGTATTACCAAGGGCTTACAATGGCACATCTATTTTAAATTCTGATGAGGGCATGGTTTTTCCTCCAAACTCTTGGAACTACCTTTTGATTCTCCAAATGTAACTGCCAGCAGGTTACACAGAGCATTCTAATTTGTCGCAAAAATTTAAAAATATCACTGGATCTATTAGATCCTAAGTAGCAAAGATACTTACACAGAACCTGAACAAACTTAAGAACTTTTTTTTTTTTATTTTATTACATTGGTTCCCAAACTCTGATCCCTGAACCAACAGTATCAATATCACATGAAAACGTTGAGACATACAAATTATTGATCTTCACTCCAGACCTACTGAATCAGAAACCTTTGAGTCTGGAGCATCAGAAATATTTAAAACAAATTTCCTTAAACAAACTCTCCAGATGATTCTGATAGAGGCTAAAATTTGAAAATCATTGTCTGAAACACGAAGTTGTCAACTATTTTTATCATCTGGTGCATGTTCAATTTTGCCAACATAACAAAGATAGATGTATTACCATTGTACGGTGGGCAGGGAGATACTTGTCCTTGTCTTCACAATGTATTTCTTGATATTGAAGATCATTCATCCAGAGAGTCTGCTGAAATGTCAGGCCACTGTATTTTTGTTGAATCATCTCCTACCTGGCACGTAGGTTCTGTACCATGTCATTTAGGAATGGTAGCTCCAGTTTACTTGGCATCTTTCGGCGTGAATTTACCACTTTATTGGTCAAAACTGATGTCCTGTAGGGATGGGAAGATGATCAGGACCCCCACAGCTAAAAAGAGGCCAGAACCAGAGAGCTGAAGCATAATGCTGAAAGTTGGTGAAGTGGGGTACATGTCCGTCTTTTCTGTCACCTAGGGGTCACTTGTGAGATTCTGTCACCCATTACATTTTCCAGCCTATCTTGCCGTGAGTAGGTAAGTGATGGAACTTGGCCATGGCCACACAGGGATCCTAGCATTTCCTTTGTGTTTTCCTTAAAGTATTTTTTCCCTCTATAATTGATTTCTATCCTCATAGCTTTGTGGTTGGAAATACGATTGATATGATTTCATATCATATGCTTGATATGATTTCAGTTTGCTTAAGTTTCCTGAGGCTTGATTTGTGACCCAAGATGTGATCTATTCTGGAGAATATTCTGTATGCACTTGAGAAGAAAGTGTGTTCTACTTTTGGGTGAAATGTCCCATAAATATCAATTAAGTCTATCTGGTCTAATGGGTTATTTAAGGCTTGTGTTTTCTTAATTTTCTGTCTGGATGATCTGTCCATTGGTGTAAATAGGGTGTTAAAGTCCCCTACTATCATTGCATTACTGTCCGTTTCCCCTTTATTGGCTGTTAGCGTTTTCACTGTGTATTAAAGGGCTTCCCTGGTGGCTCAGATGATAAAGAATCTGCCTGTAATGCAGGAAACTGGAGTTTGATCCCTGGGTTGGGAAGATCCTCTGGAGAAGGGAATGGCAACCCACTCCACTCTGCTTGCCTGAGGTGCTCCTATATTGAGTGCCAACATTTCCTCTGAAATAAGAAAGCCAACATTAAATGTGATGAATTTTGTCAGCATCTTTGACAAACACAAAGTAATTTCCAAGGTGCTTGTGGTCCTCACAATAAAGTATTTATCCTTGAATTGTTGGAAAAAGGTGTCTTCTGAGTCATCATAGGGAATGTAAGAAAAAGAGGAGGGTACATTCACTGCAACGTTTTTGTCTCTCTGATTCTGCGCTCTTTTTCTTTGTCATATATTAAGAAATTTCTGGCATCTCAACTTCATTTATTCTGGGCTACTGTGGAGTCCAGATTCTGGTCAACAAATTGAGCAAATACTTAGAGCCACTAGTTGTGGCTTAGCTGGTAAAGAATCCACCTGCAATGCGGGAGACATGGGTTTGATCCCTGGGTTTGATCCCTGGGTTGGGAAATCCCCTGCAGAAGGGAAAGGCTACCAGTTCCAGTATTCTGGCCTGTATAATTCCATGGATTGTATAGTCCACGGGGTCGCAAAAAGTCAGACACGACCGCGCAGCTTTCACTTCATTCACTTCTAGCTGCTTATGCCAGTGTATTGAATCCAGTGTCTGATAACTGCTCTGACATTTATGTATTCACTCCAATTTCAGATCAACTTTCTCCTTTGTCAGGTGTCCTCCCAACTTTTCCTCATACATGTTCTACAGGTTTTAGATGATCAATATTCTATAGGTCTCTTTCTGTGACTAAATGTTTCCTCCAGATTCTGACTTTGTCTTATTCCTGTCATCCTAGTTGTCTAGAGTACTTATGGGGCATTTGAGTAGAGTATGATGAGAAATGGACCACTTCTGTAAGACAGATGCTCCATCTGAGTCATTACAGAGTCTTTAAGCAAGGAGAGGTCACTGATGTGGTGGGGAAAGGAAGGTCTGCTGGCAGGTGTGGAGTGCCAGGTGTTTCGCCATCTATAGTAAAGCCTCTCGTGTTCCCCCATCCCAGTTCTCTCTAGTCCCTTCTTTCTTACAAATATGTTAACTTCCCTAAAGAGACTTGATGAATTCATCTCACATTTCCCACTAACCTGCAGTATCAAACACTGAGTGATTTTTCAACTTTCTTAATGCTGCAGCTGTAAGAGATAAGAGATTATTTTAGTACAGCCATAGAAAGTACCTCTGTTTATTTATTTATTTATTTATGGCCTATATCTTAAGCCAAGAATTTAATATTTTAAACTTGTCATATGATTTCTTTATATTGTTCAATACTGTTAGTAGCATACATCTCAATTTGACAATCCTTGAATTTCTGAAGCTCTTCATTTTTTAAAAAAAGAGGCCAGGAGGTTCTCCTTGAGTCTTGACTTCAGTGAACACATTATTCCAAGTTACCACAGGAGATAACATCTATTTCTGCACTGCGTGAGTACCTTGAGCTGCCAGATTTACAAATCATCATTTCCCTGAGGCCCTATTTTCCCTTTTCCCTGAAGCCTTATTGCCTGTATTGATCAGATGTCTTAACTGAAAGCATCATAAATCAAGACACACTAACTTAATCCCTCAAAGAATTAACTAAAATATACAGAATCTCTGAGAAGTTCAGGGAACAAGATTTGGCCACAATTAGGAACAATGTAAAAATTATATTACTGCTTTTAACATGCCACTTGCCCCAAAGTATATGAGTGATGGCTGTGCTATGAAAATAGACAACAGAGAAAGATGCTAAACATTGTCTTAATAGAGACTTTCAATGGCTGCTTTGTGTCTTGAGAGATCAGTTAGGATTGTTCCCGTGGGTTTGTAAAGGCTGCCTTTCATGGCACTGTGCTATTTGTTCATCAGCAAATACGTGTTTGCTATTCCTTATCTGCATCTTCTTTTGACTGCCGTAAGGAATTGAGGGAAACACACAGAGAGTACTTATTACTTGTCCTCAGAAGCTACATAATCTGAGAAGCCTGTGTCCCAATAAAAGAGACACAGGCTTTTATTGAAAATGCATTGTGAACTTTGGGGGTGTTGCACACATCCTCTGATTCACCCCTCTCAATGGCTCAATTGGATCTCCATTTGATAGGAAATGGAGTCTCAAAAGGTATATAACTAACTTGCCCAAAGTCATGCTGTTAGGAGAGGAAGAAGTCCAATTCATGCCAAACCTAATTTGAGGATTAGATCCCAAGAGTTAGAAGACCTAGTGTAGAGGAAATGATGTAGGGTTTGAGAATTTGGCCCCAAATCAAAGAATTCTGACTTTGGCAATATGTGCAAACTCACAGAGGCTATGGGCAGAAAGAGTGTGTAGACTGTCTTTCGATTGTCAAGACTAGAGTGAGTCTGTCCCTGAAATACTGGCCATCCCTCTTATGCCCAAACTTCCTAAAAGATGAAGAGAACCCACGGCTCAGGAAAAAGGCCAGATTGGGAGTCTGGACATATTATCTTATGAAATGGGCTAGATACAGAACCATGTCCTCACGGGTACCCATGGGACCTTCCTAGAACAGTGACTCATAATATCTAACCATCCCACTGACTGTTTCTAGATCCAGCTTACTAGTGGGGTTGATTGATCTGGGTTTTGTTGACTGGTTCCAGGATTGAGCCTGCATGTGACTAAAAACCCAGTAGCCCCTGGAATTTATCTGGAAAAAGCCAGGGACTGGAAGAGAGCAGCAATCATCTTTTCTCATTAAAGAGACAACAGCACTGGATGGGTTGGGGTGATTTGCGGGGCGCGTGCTGTGGAGTGATTGTGGTGACGGTCACTGTGGAGTGGTTACTGGTCCCAGCTGTCTTGGAGATGGAGATCACAGAAGCGGAAGAGATGACATGTGAGAAGCATATGTGAGAGGTCCCACCGGTGTCACGACTGATGCTCTTATAAAATCCCTAGAGAGAACTTCCTTATTTAATGGCACCAGAGTGACTCAGCATTTACTAGGTAGAAATATCTCTTTCTAAATTTCACAGCAACAGTTACAAGGCCACACTTCTTTCTAGGACAATTGTGAGTAAAAACATCTTGCCAGCCAGCCATAAGAAATCAACTGAACAGTTCTAAAATTCTTACAGTTTGCTAGCTGATCTCTATTTTCCAAACTTTTGTACCTTATAAGAGATAAAAACTCTTTATTGCCTTAAATTCCCTAATTTTAGCTCTGAAAAAGTGTGTAGTTGCTCAGTCATGTCTGACTCTTTGTCACCAGCGGACTGTGGCCCACCAGGCTCTTGTGCCCATGGGATTCTCCAGGCAAGAATACTGGAGTGGGGAGCCTTTCCTTCTCCCTGATTTTCCTGAATTGCAGGCAGATGCTTTACCCTCTGAGCCACAAGGGAAACTCTGCTGCTGCTGCTAAGTCATGTCAGTTGTGTCCAACTCTGTGCGACCCCATAGACGGCAGCCCACTAGGCTCCCCATCCCTGGGATTCTCCAGGCAAGAACACTGGATTGGGTTGCCATTTCCTTCTCCAATGCATGAAAGTGAAGAGTGAAAGTGAAGTCACTCACTCTTAGCGACCCCATGGACAGCAGCCTATCAGGCTCCTCCGTCCATGGGAGTTTCCAGGCAGGAGTACTGGAGTGGGGTGCCATTGCCTTCTCCATGCCTATAAATATACATCACAAACATACATGCATATATGTTTCAGTTCAGTTCAGTCACTCAGTCGTATCCGACTCTTTGCAATCCCATGAATCGCAGCACGCCAGGTCTCCCTGTTCATTACCATCTCCCAGAGTTCAATCAGACTCATGTCCATCGAGTCCATGATGCCATCCAGCCATCGCATCCTCAGTCGTCCCCTTCTCCTCCTGCCCCTAATCCCTCCCAGCATCAGAGTCTTTTCCAATGAGTCAACTCTTCGCATGAGGTGGCCAAATTACTGGAGTTTCAACTTTAGCATTATTCCTTCCAAAGAAATCCCAGGGTTGATCTTTAGAATGAACTGGTTAGATCTCCTTGCGGTCCAAGGGACTCTCAAGAGTCTTCTCCAACACCACAGTTCAAAAGCATCAATTCTTCAGCGCTCAGCCTTCTTCACAGTCCAACTCTATGTTTACATTTATATTAATATATACATAATTAGTGACAGGACTTCAGCTTTACCCCTAGATTCTGGATTCTTGATCTTACTGCATTTGCTTACTATATTTGTATCCTAATTTGCCTATGAAACATTGTATAGTATTTATTGTTTTGTGTGCATCTTCTAGGAGACATTATTTGTATTTTGTGCCTGTGTGACAGGCTGATGGGATTTTAAAGAGAACATCCTTAGTCTCCAATGTCCCCCATTCTAGAATCTAACAACACAGTGCCACTGTCTACTTTGAGACTGGAGGGGAATAGAGAAGCACTGTGGTTTATTGCTTAAATCTTGGCTCTGCCATTTACTACTTATGTAATCTAGGTAAGAAATGCAATCACTTGGTCAGTCTCTGCATCAGTAGGATGGGGTTAATAATTCTTCCTCCTTGAGGTTGTTGAGCAGAATAAATGAGCATAGATATTTCCTAGCATAGTATCTGGCATGTAGTGAACATTATAATAAAATGTCTGACCTGCAAGAAATCTTGGAATTAATAAAGTAGACCAACCTCATCCTGTAGATGAAGAGTATGAGGCCTAGAGGGATAGAGTAACTGACCCAGAGTTTTTCCTAACCAGTTGACTAGTGGTAGAGTTGGTGCTGCACTACAAACAACTAGATTCCCATGAAATTCTAAGGAAAAGTCAGTGCCTGATTGTCAGGGAGCAGAGGAAGCATCGGTTCAGTTCAGTCACTCAGTCATGTCTGACTCTTCGTAACTGCATGGGCTGTAGCACAGCGGGCTTCCCTGTCCATCAGCAACTCCTGGAGCTTGCTCAAACTCTTGTCCAAAGTATCGCTGATGCCATCCAACCATCTCATCCTCTGTCGTCCCCTTCTCCTCCTGCCTTCAGTCTTTCCCAGCATCATATAAATTATGCAGTGGAGCAAACTGAAGAATATCGTTTCTTCCATTTCTAGATGTGGGAGAAAATTCTGTAATATTGGCAAAGTTTCCCAAATCAGAAACCCCATTTCGGATATTGGAGTTTATATTTATAAATTGATATCTGAGCTTTTTTTCCCTAGAATTTCCAGTTAGCAATCAACAGGAATTTTAGAAAGCCAGACTTGACTTTTATAAAAGATACATCCAGTAAGTTATAATTTATATATCATAAAATTCACCTCCTTTAAGTGTATGATTCCAAGATTTTTAGTAAATATATCAAGTTGTGCTTCTACCATCATAATCCAGCTTTAGTACATTTTCTTTAACACATTAAGCTCCCTTGAGCCTGTTTGTGGTTTACATTGCTTATCTCCAGCCCCAGACCACCACTCATCTACTCTCTGTCTCTATAGATTTACTTTTCTGAACATTCCATATAAATGGGTTTAGGTAATATGTGGACTTTTGTGTCTGACTTCTTTCATTTAGCAAAACATTTTTGAGGTCACCCATATTATAATGTGTATCAGGTTTTGCTTCTCTTTATTGCTGAATCTGTGTCAACTTTAAATATAGGTTCTGGTGATAAAACAGGGAAATTGGGTGGGGGACAGGAGGCAAGAAATCATTTCCGCCTCTCCAAATTTGTCCCTGGAGAAGCCCAGTTCTACAGTTACCCAAAGAGCAGCTTCCCACAGGGAATTCACCAAGGTTGGGTCGTCTGGCCCTCTTCCCAGGCTGCGGGGAGGAAATGTTTACCTCCTTGTCTCTGATGATTATGCCACTAAATGGTTGGAAAATTGCCCAAGTAGGAGGCAGCAGCTCAGATTCCAGCAGGTTAATAGCAGCCTGAAGTACATATTAGTGAGCAGACACTGATGCACCTGCCATTGAACTTGGGAGTTTGAGGGAAGGTCGTGAATCCTCATGGGGAGGCCACAAAATGGTTTGTGTAAGTGCCACAGCTGGGGGTGACGCTGGCAGGGGGCAGGTGTGTTTCCTAGCTTTTCTGGTTGTGAGAGCAAAGTGGGATTGGGTCCAGCACACAGGTTCAGAATCAGACAGAATGGGTGGACTGGGTGATCTGGGGCAGATGTTGAGGCCTCTTGGAGCCTTTGTTTCCCTCATTAATAATGGAATATCTAGTCCATACCTTTCAGAGTTGTGAATACGAACTGAGACGGTGCAGGTAAGATGCTCAGTAGGATTATTTAGTGCCTATAAATTATTCAGTAGATGTTAGCTTTTAATTTTTATCTCCTAGACTCTAAAAAGTTAAATCTAATCTAGAGGTTGGTTGGCTCCATTTCTAAATGTCTTAAAACTAAGATTAATTATCTGGAATTAGGAAAGTTATAAATTGCTAAAATAATAAAAAATATTCAAAGGATTAATAGGGACAGTTTTACCTTTAAACTAATAAACTAGTTGGCTTTCTTTATTTCCTTCCTTTCCTTGCCCTTGCCCGCCATCTCTCCCTCTGTCCTTCCCACCCTCCTCTTCCTCTCCTGTAAATATAAATTGAAATCGTAAGTACAATTCCAGCTGCTAATATTTATGGTAACTGTGTTAGATTATAAAGCACTTTTTAAAATAACTTCACCACATTTGATGCTCACAGCAGTTCTGGACAGAAACATCATCATCCCCGGTTTAGCACTGGGGATAATATGATTTGCCCAGGGTCCCACTGCTCATAAATGGTAGATCCCACCAGCATTATTAGATATTAGGAACTGGATAATGTATTCGCTTCCTACGGCTACTGTCACAAATTACTACCAACTAGGCAGCTTAAAACAACAAAAATACATTCTCTCTCTTGTTTCTTGGAGGTTGGAGGTTTGCTATTGCGGGGTCGGCAGGCTTGATTCCTCCTAGAGGCTCTGAGGGAGAATCTATTCCTGTCTTTCTCCCAACTGGCAGCTTTGGGCCGCCCTTGGTGGCCCTTGGCTGTAGCTCTGTAGCTTGATCGCTGCCTCTGTCTTCACGAGGCGTTCTTCTTCGCTGTACGCCTGTATGTCTTTGGGTCACTGTGTCTGTGTCACTCTTCTTCCTCTGAAAAAAGCATCAGTGTTTAGATTTAGCGTCCACCTAATCCAGAAGCTTCATCTTAACTGACTATATCTGCAAAGACTTTATCTCCAGAAGGTGGCTGGGCAGAGAATCTGGTTCTGCTGTCTGGAATTCTAGATCAAAGGCTGCCTGCTGCCCTCTGCCTGGCCCAGGAGTGTGTCTCAAAGTGGGACTGCCCACCTGCCCCTCCAGACAACTGCTCCCCAAATTTGCCCAGGTGGTTGGCAGAAGCTATCAACTCACTGTTCTTTATTTAACCCCCACTCAGGTCACCCTCCTGGCAAGCGACTTCAGCATCAGCAGCTTAGCAGGATAACCCTGCTCCTCCACTCCTTTTCAATCCAGAAGGGCTTCTTTATAAACTGACATATTCCTGAAGAGATTTCTTCCATTCAAAAGCAAGGAGGGGTAAGGGCCTTTGGGCAGATTTTCCATCACTGAAGCCACGAAATGAGAGTGGAGAGAGACTCAGTAACTTATGTAACTTGCCCCCTGGGGTCCATCTGGGATGTTTTCTTCTGTGTGTTTGTCCATTTTCTGCTTGCTGAACCCCAAGACATCAAGCCCCAAAGCTCTTCCTATCTCCAGTGTTTCCTCCTGCCGATTTACTTTGTCCTTTAGCCCTTTTGGCATTTAATTTATTTCCATAGCTCAGGTGGAGTATAGCTCTGCTCACCACTTAAGGTGAACCAAGAGGAGTGCCTGGTCACAGGTGGCTCACGTTATCTGCCATGAGACGTGTCTCCCTCTTTCCCTTCAGTACCACTGGCAGATGTCTGGATATTCAGGAGAAAGTTGCTTTGACTAAAAAGTGCTTCCATGGCCCAAACCCCACAGCACTCACACATGGATTTTCATTATAGTGCTTGCACATGTGTCCTTTTTATCTTTTAATGAGCTATAAATATAGTAAATATTGATAGTATATTTATAGTAATATGGTAATAAAAGCAAGCTTTGGAGGCAGAGAAATCCTAAGTCCAGACATAGGCATGGTATTATTAGCTGCGTGACGTTGACCCCTTTTACCTCAAGGGACACCCTGAGGATTAAACCAAAACAGCAAATGCAGCCGCAAAACATGCTCAGGAAATGTCTGTTTCGCATTCCTTTCTCTTCGTCCTCCTAGAGAGAACAATGACCTTTTGCCTGTTTTGTTTCCCTTTCAACACCTTCATCTGAGCCTTTCACATCTAAGACACAGAGTAAAAATGTGCTTGTTGGCTAAAATCAGTAAACTGAATGAATCAACGAATAAATGAAAGTCTGTCTCCTTTTTCAGAGGCAGGGCGAAAGGAGGAGGACAGTCAGATTTAGGACCTAGGGTAGAAAGCAGAGCTAAAGAGGGCTTTTCTTCTGTGGAGTCATTTTTTAAAAATTGAAATATATGTGACTTACAGTGTTGTGTGTTAGGTGTATAGCAAAGTGCTTCAGATAGACATGCATACTTATATACATATATACACATGCATGTGTACATACATATACACACTTTTTCAGATTCTTTTCCATTAGAGGTTATGACAAGATATTGAATGTAGTTCCTGTGCCATGTAGGCTTCCCAGGTGGCGCCAGTGGTAAAGAACACGCCTGCCAGTGCAGGAGACGTGAGAGGCGTGGGTTTGATCCCTGGGTTGGGAAGATCCCCTGAGGGAGGACATGGCAGCCCACTCCAGTATTCTTGCCAGGAGAATCCCATGCACAGAGGGGCCTGGTGAGCTACGGTCCATAATGTCCAAAGAGTTAGACATGACTGGAGCGACTTAGCACATGCTTTACAGTAGGACCTTGTTTATTTATTTGACATATATTAGTGTGTGTCTGTGAATCCTGAATTCCTAATCTATCTCTCTTCCTCTTTCCACTTTGGTAACTATAAGTTTGTTTTTGTATCTGTGAGTCAGTTTCTGTTTTGTAAATAAGTTCATTTTATAATTTTTAGACTCCACATATAAATGGTATCATATGATATTTTATCTTTTTCTGTCTGACTTACTTCACTTAGTATGATAATCTCTAGGTACATCCTTGTTGCTGCAAATGGTATTCTTTTGGTCTTTTTTACAGCTGTGTAGTTAGTATTCTGGTGCGCGTGCGCGCGTGTGTGTGTGTGTGTGTGTGTGTGTGTGTACACCACATCTTCTTCATCCATTCAGCTCTTGATGGACATTTAGGTTGCTTCTATATCTTGACTATTACAAATAGTGTTCCTAGGAACATTGGGGTGCATATATCTTTTCAAATTGGAGTTTTCATGTTTTCTGGATAGATGCCCAGGTGTGGAATTGCTGGACTGTATGGTAATTCTACTTTTAGTTTCTTAAAGAACCTCCATACTGCTCTCTATCGTGGCTGTACCAATTTACATTTCACTGTAGGATGAAAGGATACCACTATATGTGAGCACATGAGAAATGGTGAGTGAGTGCTGTCCGTCTGGCTACATGTGGGCTGGGATAAGGTCTCCTGAACAGTGAGCCAGGCACTCTGTGTGGCTTTGAGTCCTTGTCTAGGCACCCAGCTCCTTCTGGCTACTTGGTGGGTGCCCAGCCCTTCTTACTGATGAGGCTCGCTCTTCCCAATTCACTACCTTCTTCCAATACAGTCCTTAAACATGGGTAAAAGGGACATCTGTCCAGGGCACTGCATAAAAGAGAACTCCACAAATTACTGGAAAAATACAAAATTAAAAACAACAACACTGTGTTACCAGTATCATTCAAGATTCAGCATAACCTCTACTTCTAAATACCTATTCATGGACGGTCACTGTTCAAGCCCAGGGGAAGTTTTTCTCCATATCTCTTGCACCATATCTTCAAAACACAAGGTGACTATGAAGGAATAGTTGAAGGTTTATTGGTTGTGATGTGGCTGGTGTCATTGAATCTGTTTTGGTGTACAGGAAGGATTTTGAGCAGAGGTGCATAAGTAAAAGAGACAATTAATTTGTTAAATCTTTCCTCTCAGCACAAATGCAATAAATTCTTGAATAATGAACCATCATTTTTCAGGAGTGCCAAGTGTCCATTTTCTTACTTGTCTGTATGTTCTAAACTGTAGTTTTAGAAGTAGTCAGGATTAACACAATATCCTTGACAATTAAACAAGATGGGGAAAAGAACACAATATTGGATAATTTATATTTTACAGTTGTTTTAATGCCATTTAGATATAATGTGCATGAAGCATAATAATGATTTTTACATTACTCTGTGGCTCAGATAGTGCTTTAACTCATAGTAAAAGTTGTATGTCACAGTGAATTGTATATTGAAATTAAGATATCATATTTTTGCCAAGTGATTTATTCTTGTGACCTATACAGTATTAAACATGGTATGCTGAAGCTGAAGCTCCAATACTTTGGCCACCTGATGTGAAGAGCCAACTCACAGGAAAAGACTCTGATTCTGGGAGGATTGAGGGCAGGAGGAGAAGGGAGTGACAGAGAATGAGATGGTTGGATGGTATCACTGACTCAGTGGACATAAGTTTGAGCAAACTCTGGGAGATAGTGAAGAACAGGGGAACTGGCATGCTGTAGGCCATGCAGTTGCAAAAAGTCTGACATAACAGAGCAATTGAACAGCAACAACATATATTATTTAATATTCATTTCAGAATCTAGGTTTGAAACTAGCAATTCTAGTTACCAAATACAAGAGCAGACTTTGTACATGATAGCTCAGTTGGTAAAGAATCTGCCTGCGATGCAGGAGACCCGGTTCAATCCTTGGGTTGGGAAGATCCTCTGGAGAATGGGAAGGCTATCCACTTCAGTATTCTGGCCTGGAGAATTCCATGGACTGTATAGTCCTTGGGGCACAATAATTTGGATACAACTGAGTGACTTTCACTTTCACTCTGAGAGTGAGTGCATCCTTACATTTTGTAGCCTACAGTCCTTGTTCACCTCACCCTAGCCCCAATCCTGCTGTGAAGGGCTAGTTCAGTTCAGTTCAGTTCAGTCGCTCAGTTGTGTCCGACTCTTTGTGACCCCATGAATTGTAGCATGCCAGGCCTCCCTGTCCATCACCAACTCCTGGAGTTCACTCAAACTCACGTCTATCGAGTTGGTGATGCTATCCAGCCATCTCATCCTCTGTTGTCCCCTTCTCCTCCTGCCCCCAATCCCTCCCAGCATCAGAGCATTTTCCAATGAGTCAACTCTTTGCATGAGGTGGCCAAAGTACTGGAGTTTCAGCTTCAGCATCGGTCCTTCCAATGAACACCCAGGACTGATCTCCTTTAGATGGACTGGTTGGATCTCCTTGCAGTCCAAGGGACTCTCAAGAGTCTTCCCCAACACCACAGTTCAAAAGCATCATTTCTTCAGCACTCAGCCATCTTCGCAGTCCAACTTTCCCACTGGAAAAACCATAGCCTTGACTAGACGGACCTTTGTTGGCAAAGTAATGTCTCTGCTTTTGAATATGCTATCTAGGTTGTTCATAACTTTCCTTCCAAGCAGTAAGCATCTTTTAATTTCATGGCTGCAATCACCATCTGCAATGATTTTGGAGCCCCCAAAATAAAGTCTGACACTGTTTCCACTGTTTCCCCATCTATTTCCCATGAAGTGATGGGACCAGATGTCATGATCTTCATTTTCTGAATGTTGATTTAAGCCAACTTTTTCACTCTTCTCTTTCAGTTTCATCAAGTGGCTCTTTAGTTCTTCTTTACTTTCTGTCATAAGAGTGGTGTCATCTGCATATCTGAGGTTATTGCTATTTCTCCCAGCAATCTTGATTCCAGCTTGTGTTTCTTCCAGTCCAGCATTTCTCATGATGGACTCTGCATATCAGTTAAATAAGCAGGGTGACAGTATACAGCCCTGACACACTCCTTTTCCTAGTTGGAACCAGTCTGTTGTTCCATGTCCAGTTCTAACTGTTGCTTCCTGACCTGCATACAGGTTTCTCAAGAGGCAAGTCAGGTGGTATGGTATTCCCATCTCTTACAGAATTTTTCACAGTTTATTGTGATCCACATAGTCAAAGGCTCTGCCATAGTCAATAAAGCAGAAATAGATGTTTTTCTGGAACTCTCTTGCTTTTTTGATGATCCAGCAAATGTTGGCAATTTGATCTGTTTTTCAAATTTTCTGGCATATTAAATGCAACATTTTCACAGCATCATCTTCCTGGATTTGAAATAGCTCAGGTGGACTTCCATCACCTCCACTAGTTTTGTTCATAGTGATGCTTTCTAAGGCCCACTTGACTTCACATTCCAGGATGTCTGGCTCTAGGTGAGTGATCACACCATCATGATTATCTTCATCCTGAAGATCTTTTTTGTATAGTTCATCTGTGTATTCTTGCCACCTCTTCTTAATATCATCTGCTTCTGCTAGGTCTATGCCATTTCTGTATTTTTTTGAGCCCATCTTTGCATGAAATGTTCCCTTGGTATCTCTAATTTTCTTGAAGAGATCTCTAGTCTTCCCCCATTCTGTTGTTTTCCTCTATTTCTTTTCATTTATTGCTGAGGAAGTCTTTCTTATCCCCTCCTTGCTATTCTTTGGAACTCTGCATTCAGATGCTTATATCTTTCCTTTTCTCATTTGCTTTTCACTTCTCTTCTTTTCACAGCTATTTGTAAGGCCTCCCCAGACAGCCATTTTGATTTTTTGCATTTCTTTCCCATGGAGATGGTCTTGATCCCTGTCTCCTGTACAATGTCATGAACCTCATTCCATAGTTCATCAGGCACTCTCTCAGATCTAGTCCCTTAAATCTATTTATCACTTCCACTGTGTAATCATAAGGGATTTGATTTAGGTCATACCTGAATGGTCTAGTGGTTTTCCCTACTTTCTTCAATTTAAGTCTGAAAATGGCAATAAGGAGTTCATGATCTGAGCCACAATTAGCTCCTAGTCTTATTTTTGCTGACTGTATAGAGCTTCTCCATCTTTGGCTGCAAAGAATAGAATCACTCTGATTTCAGTGTTGACCATCTGGTAATGTCCATGTGTAGAGTCTTCTCTTGTGTTGTTGGAAGTGGGTATTTGCTATGACCAGTGCATTTTCTTGGCAAAACTCTATTTGTCTTTGCCCTGCTTTTTCCACATTCCAAGGCCAAATTTGCCTGTTACCCCAGGTGTTTCTTGACTTCCTACTTTTGCATTCCAGTCCCCTATAATGAAAAGGATATCTCTTTGGGGTGTTAGTTCTCAGAGGTCTTGTAGGTCTTCATAGAACTGTTCAACTTCAGCTTCTTCAGCATTACTGGTTGGGGCACAAACTTGGATTACTGTGATATTGACTGGTTTGCCTTGGAAACAAACCGAGATCATTCTGTCGTTTTTGAAATTGCATCCAAGTACTGCATTTTAGACTCTTTTGTTGACCATGATGGCTACTCCATTTCTTCTAAGGGATTCCTGCCACAGTAGCAGATATAATGGTTATCTGAGTTAAATTTCCCCATTCCAGTCCATTTTAGTTTGCTGATTCCTAGAATGTTGACATTCACTCTTGCCATCTCCTGTTTGACCACTTCCAATTTGCCTTAATTCATGGACCTGACATTCCAGGCTCCTATCCAATATTACTCTTTACAGCATTGGACCTTGCTTCTATCACCAGTCACATCCACAGCTGGGTATTGTTTTTGCTTTGGCTCCATCCCTTCACGCTTTCTGGAGTTATTTCTCCACTGATATCCAGTAGCATATTGGGCACCTACCAACCTGGGGAGTGCCTCTTTCAGTATCCTATCATTTTGCCTTTTCATACTGTTCATGGGGTTCTCAAGGCAAGAATACTGAAGTGGCTTGCCCTTCCCTTCTTCAGTGGACCACATTGTGTCAGACCTCTCCACCATGACCTGCCCGTCTTGGGTGGCCCAACAGGGCATGGCTCAGTTTCACTGAGTTAGACAAGGTTGTGGTCCGTGTGATTAGATTGACTAGTTTTCTGTGATTATGGTAGAATTCAGTGGTAGCTCCTCTCCATGAAGGGCTAACTAGTAAATATTTCCTACTTTGCAGCCCATACAGTCTCATCACAACTGTTCAATCTGCCAATGAAACATGAAAGCACTTATAATAGAGTATGCAAATAAATGGACATGGGTTCCCACCAAAAATTGACTTGTAAAACCATACAACTGACCTGACTTGGCCCATGGGTTACAGTCTTCTGATTCCGGGTTCAGGCAACAAAACCTTTTTTTCTTTTACATGCCACTTCCACTTACTCAATCAGGATCACTGGTTTCTTCCAGTTTCTTTCTGAGACCCTGGTGGATGGACTGTGATCATCTTGACTGTTGGAGGTTGCTGTGCCAAAGGAGAGGAAAGGGCTTTTACTTGCCTAACCAATTGAGTGCCCAGAGCAAGTAGGGACACATATCTTATTTCAGCTCACAACTCACTGGCTACACTTAGTTCTAGATCCTATCCTCCATCTAGCACAAAGGAGCAACAAGAGCTAAAACAAAGGTTCAGATTTGATAGTGTGAGTGTAGAGGAGGGAGTGATTTAGGGAAGGATTTGTTCTGGGTTTCCAGATATAGAGTATGTTTCACAAATCTAGTTTGAAATCAGTATAGACAACAGAGTTTATTTGGCATGTGTGTTTTATTTAGAGTTAATATGCTGCACACTCTTATATGTATGTGTATACATACATATATATGTATCCATCCATTGTCTTTATTTACAAACTACACATGTCTTAATTTCCTAATTTTTTAATAGACAGTATATAGTTGGGTTCAGCATTTTTATTCGTTCTTAAAATCTATCTTTTAACTATGTTTCAACATTTAAAGTTATTGCTATGGATAATCCATCTGATTTTTCCACTTGTTTTCTATTTGTTTCATCTGATTTTTTTCTGTTTTGGTCCCATTGATTTTTGGTATCCTTTTCTTTTTTACTGCCTGCTTGTGAATTAATTAATTAAAAATAATTTTCTTATCTTTGATATTAGTCTATTATTTAAACTTGTTTAAAAATTATTTAGTGATTTCCTTGTGGTATATAGTATATAACTTTAATCATTACCACCTATTTTAAAATAACATACCACTTCACATGTGGTATAATAAATTTATTTTCTTCCAATTGCTCACTTTCTTAACTTTTGGTAGTCTTGTGTTATATTTCATTTTTATATACTCCATATACCCAAATTACTTTGCTATTATTTTTTGCCATAGTTAGTTTTCTTTAGAATGATTAAAGGATCTGCTTTTGAAATATTTACAATAATTTTATTAATTTTAAATAGATCCTGTTCACATTGACAATGAGGATCTCCAGGTAATAAATTCTGTAAAATTTTGTTTGTCCAAAATACTATTCATTTTTGAAAGATTTTCGCTGAGTTTGGAATTCTTTCTGCACCATAAACTTACAGCATTGTCTCATAGAATGCATAAATACTGACAAATCTGCTATATTGTAATTTTTATATTTATTTTGTGCTTGAAATTCTCCCAGCTGCTTCCAAGAATTTTATCTTTGGTTTTTAATAGTTAGAATAGGAAGAATTTTAAGCTTTTTTTTGATTTGGCATTTATCTAACTTGTGGTTCTCTGAGATTCTAGAAAATGTTTATCTAAGATTTCTTCAAATATGTCTTCATTTTATTTCTCTTCTCTTGGGATTACTCATGTGATTGGTATTGCCCTCAGAGCTTAGATACTGTGTTCTATTTTTTCCCCTACTCTGATTTCACTTTTTATTCTATGGTTTCCATCGACCTATCTTCAAATTCACTGATTCTCTCCTTTGTTGCGTTGAGTCCAATGAAGAGCCTCTGGCAATCTTCTTAATATTTGTTACTATGGTTTTTCATGCCTGGAATTATCATTTTACTCTTTATTACAGTTTTTGTCTCTGTTAAAATTTCCCATTTCCTCATGTGTGAAATCCACCTTTTCTACAAACATGTTAATTATATTTAACTATAATAATAATTGTCTTTTCATTCCATTCTAATAGTTCAACATAGGAATCATCTGTGATTCTGATTCTTTTATTTTATTTTCTCTTGATTCTGGGCTGTTTGCAATTGCTTTTTCTATGTCTTATTTAGGAGTAAATGTTAGATATTATGATAAGAGTAGGAATGAAGGTGATAATATGCATGCCTTCTATTGGGCATCTCTCTTTTCCTGCTAGCCTCCTATTGTGGGATATTGACTAAATTTAGTCAGTAGTTGAGCTGGATTTGGATTTTGTTGTTGGCATTCCTACATTCAGTGCACATTTACTTCAAATCTCTTAATACTTTGTATTATGCTTAGGATAGGGTCTGGTTTGCTGGCAGTTTTTCCTCAGCATTCCTGACTGATCCTCAAATCTGACCTCCCCTTTACTCTTTTCCTCAGAAAAATATCTCTCTCCAATTAGTAACTCATATGGGAAATAAAATTTGATCTCTACCTCATACGACAAAATAAATCCAGAGAGACTGATCACCTATATGTGGGAAATAGGGTAAGAAAAAGCATTAAAATTTATGAAGAAAATATGGGAGAGTAGTGTGGAAATGAAGAACTCAATAGCTGAAATGCAAATGGCACAAACCAGAAAAGATGTTCACAAACTTGTCCACATTAAGCACACACACACACACACACACCACCACCACCCCACCCCCACCCCCCCCACCAACCCCCCACCCCCCATCCCCCACCCCCACCCCCACCCCCACCCCCCCATCTCTCTGCTCCTGACCTTCCTCTGGCAAACGACTGCAGCTGGTTGCTACTTTGTACTTGATAACCTGATAGTTAGGGCACGGGCCCTTCTTAGTTATCATTGTCCAGCCTCAGCTTCAATCAGGCTCAGTGTCTGGGCCTTAGGAGTACATCCTTCTCAGTGATCCTGTCTCTCCCCAGAAGCAGGCAGGAAGAGATGGGGATGACAGAGGATGAGATAGTTGAATGGCATCACCGACTCAAACGGATATGAATTTGAGCAAATTCCAAGAGATGGTGAAGGACAGAGAAGCCTGGCATGCTGCAGTCCATGGGGTTACAAAATTAAGACTCGACTTAGCAACTGAACAAAAATGGTCTGAAGCCAGGATGGTTTCCCATTTCTCTCCCATACTTGCTCGTGTTCTTTACCTGCAACTGCAAGGGGTCTTCCACTGTGTCCTGGGGCCACTGTGCTTGGTACCTTTGCACAGCATCTTAAAGCTTTTGCTTCTGAAAGATAAAGCATGCAGGTGGAACTTTTCTGCCTTTCCTCTCCCTGAGGCTCATGCTGAGACTGAGATGTTCTTACATCACCTTCAGTCTATTTCATGAGCCTTGAAATGGGAGCCTGTGAAAAATCCTGAGGATGAAAATTCATGTTGTATATGTAGCTCCCCAGCATCAGGGTTTCTTCACCCTCATATTGTTCCACATTCAGCATTTAGCAATTCATTAAAAAAAAAAATAGCCAAATTCCTTGTATCCACTGTGTAGTGGCCCCATCGTCCTCTTATGCTCTGGCACAGGTGAACCAGTGCCTGATTTTACTAGTATTTAGGCCAGCTGACTGCCATATAACCCAAGCTCTCTGATGGGCTCAAAAATTTTGGTAATTTTATGGATTAGGTGGTTCTTGATGGGGAACAGTGTCCTTCCTGGTTTTCTATCCTAGTTAAAAGTCCATTTTGGAATAACAGCTACTTCTATGAGGCTTGTGTTCTGCTTTACACGTTTTGGATAATCTTAGTTGAGAATGAAATCATTTTCTGTGGCTTCACTGCAATATCTAGTTTATAATACACTGAGCTATAGTTATGCCGCAAATGTATATGAAATGGCTTCGTCAAATCATTTCTAAGCATATTTGATTGAGCACTCTTACATGGTTAAAACCAAAACTCCTTCCTCAGAAATCTAACAACTTAGGTCGTGATCCTGTCTCTGTCATTTTCTTAACTAAGTGATCTTTGTGCAAGTCATTGGACTTCTTTGGTTCTCAACTTCCTCTCTATAAAATTAGGATGCTGAACTTATGATTTCTGTGGTCTACAATCTACTCTAAGATCAGTGACGATATAGTAAGCTCCTCTTATCCACATAATTGGTGTACAGGTATTCTAATTTAACTAAGGGACAATTCAAGAAGAAGCCAATGTTACATACTTTGGTACTGAATTCTAAGTACAGCTAAGTACTAAACAGTGGAGCTTGAACTTATTCTTGAAAGAGAGAGGAGTCAGTCCCAAACAAGGAGAAGGTGGTGTATTTCAGCATATATAATTCTAATCCAAAATTTCATTGTCTCTGTCTTTTGCAGAAAGCATAATTTACCCGCTTTTAAACATGCTATATAAGTCACATGCTATTGCATATGTAACACATTATTTTAATAATCTTAGTGTGTATGAGAAGGGGGAGAAAAACAGAAGCATGCGCACACACACACAGAGGTACAACTATTAAAGAGTTAAGGGCTGGGTACATCTGAGCACCTAAAGAGTTGGAATAATCTAAGGTCTTTCAGCGTCAACACCAGCACAGTTTACTGGGTCATGCTCCCTATGTACTACTCCCATCACTGGACTTTTAAAAAATTAATGCCATCTGGCTCAAGAACTTTTAAAGGTTAGAGTATGTATTCTTTAAAGTTATCTTTATTGTAGAGCAGGAAATTCATCACGAAAAACAACTCTCCTGTTTGGAGTCACATTTCACAGAATATAGACCTTAGAAACACAGTTGCCTCTTTTTTTTAATCTTGTGTTCCTGAATGAGAGGTCATCTCGCTAGCTACACAGAAAGTAGAAGAAAGAATTCTTGACCAATATAAGTCCCATTTCGGAGCATCTGTGATGTTTATGTTACTTAAGTGTGTTTAATAAATTAGTATACACAGCATAACACGTCTCCTTGGCCGCTGGATCTGAAATCTGAATGTTGCTCTGCAAAGACCTGTAATAAAATTTTTTTTAAAGACAAAAAAATAAATAAATTAGTATACATTGACAAGGTATAAATACAAATGTTCATATCTCTACTTTTTACATCTTTACCAAATGAATGTTGGTAACATAAACACTCAGCAAATCTGTTTTAAAGCTTAATTTTGTTGAGAGTTTTAACCTTCTTAAAGATTAGAACAGTATCTTCTTTACTTCACTTTAAAATAATTGTCTATTGACCAATGACTCTTCCAAGCATTTTTCTAGATGCGTGTGCATGCTAAGTTGCTTAAATCATGTCTGACTCTTTGTGATCTATGGACTGTAGCCCACCAGGTCCCTCTGTCCATGGAATTCCCCAGGCAAGAATACTGGAGTGGGCTGCCATGCCTCTCTCCAGGGGATCTTCCTGTCCCAGGGACTGAACTTCCATCTCCTTTGGTCCTGAATTGCAGGTGGACTCTTAACTGCTGAGCCACCAGGGAAGCCATTTTTCTAGACTCTGGGGAACTAAATGAGGTAGGAAAATTCCTTATTCTCAAGGAGCTGAGGGGTTTAGCCACAGACTGGAAGTGGGTTTGTCTTATTTTGTACAAGGAAGACTTCTCTGAATAAGTTACATTTGAACAGAGATAAAAATAAAGGAGCCAACCACAAAGATATCTGCAAGACAGTTTGCATGTAGTATTGTACAAATGTACATATAATAAAATATTGCATTGTCTTGAGCTCATGAATATTAATAGACTAGAAAAGGTTGAGGTTACTATGTGAGCTCTGTTTGCTCTTGATTAATGATTTGCGATGATTTCTGATCAAGAAACTTACTTTTCCTGTTTCCAGATCCAGAAGGATGAGAAAGGTGAAAATACAGCTCCTAATTTAAATCAGACAGAAAAAGTAGCAGAGTGAAAGAAAGGGACACTCCCAGACAGTACATGAGGTGAGCAGTATCACATGGAAATTAAAGCAAGCAGAGGCCTTGCTTTAAAAACCCTGGACAAGAAACCCGATTCAAACAGGGACAGTGGGCTCAAAACTGTGACAGCTAGTTTGTCAGGAAATACAGGGATTCAGGGTTATGGGAGTTATAGTTTAAAGCATTTGAAGAGAACCAATGCTTGGGGGCAATTGGGAACATTAACATCAAGGATGTAGACAGACCCAGCCCTTCTTAGCCCATAGAAGGTCAAGTGCTATGCCACTGCCTGGAGAGAGAAGGGACTTTGCAATGTTTAATTGTAGATGCAGTCATATAGGCTCTTTTAGTCATGAATGTTTTATTTATTTTCATACTAAATTAATTGTCATTTCATTATGAAAATCAAGAATAGCTTAATAGGAACGCTGACTCTGGGGTCAGACTGCTTGGGTTAGAAGTTGATTCTGCCCCAACTAGTTATGTGAACTTGGTTTAAGTTTTTCTATCACTGTCTGCCTCAGTTTACCCATATGTAAAATAGGATCATATTAGCCCCCATCTTCTTGGGTCATGGGCTTCCCTGGTGGCTCAGCAGTAAAGATTCCACCTGCACTGCAGGAGATGGAGATGACCCAGTTTTGATCCTTGTGTCAGGAATATCCCCTGGAGGAGGACCTGGCAACCCACTCCAGTATTCTTGCCTGGAGAATCCCATGGACAGAGGAGTCTGGCAGGATATAGTCCATAGGGTTGCAAAGCGTTGGACATGACTGAAGGGACCGAGCATGCACCCTGGGTTATAATGACGATTAAATTAATTAAAATACTGCATGCATTTAGATAATATTGGTGTTGTATACATTTATCCCTTTTGATTATGTGTCAGTTTAGGAAGCTAAGCATAATATTGGTTAGCATGGTGCCTGAGTGTGATAAGTCTTGCTATCCTTGTTCACTACTTTGACATCTAGACTGAGAATGGCAACTTGCTTGAATGAACCTGTATGAAATGACTGGATACAAAAGGGGCTAAGATATAACCATTTTTTTAAACTTAAAGAGGGCTGACAACAATTGCACATTTACAATTTCACCATTAATCACGGAAATATGTCAGTAATCTCCGGCTACTTCAAGGCTGGAATGATACAGGTCTTACTTAAGATAACAGCAGCTCTCTCAGGAGAGGCACTGTGTTGATCTTGACTGCTGTTTGTAACTCAGCTTTAAGTAGTATAGAAGCTCAGCGAAGATTTTTGAAAGATTAAATGTGTGTTTTCACCAGTGTACTGAAACTTAGAAACCTGAGTCATCTTTAACAGAATTTATACGTGGCCCACTGATGTCAGAATGACCTTCAGGTTCAGATTTCAGACAGAACCAGGCGCATTTAGAGCAATCAAAGCTCTAATGCTGGTTTGCTGTCACCTGGCTTTCATCATTCACCTTGTTCAACATGCTTGGATTGTTATAATTAAATGGACATTTTTAAAAAAGTAATTGCCCCTCCAATATAAAAATTGGTCCACCGATGGGTTATTTAAACTAATGTGTTTGTGGTGGTAAAGGGCCTCTTCTAAACCAGGTCTCAGACAGCTGCAATTTTAACCCTGGGGACAGACATCCAAAGGAGCCATTTGAAAAGGTGAAGGTGAGGGCACTCCTTAGGATGTTTAATTTCGAGAATGTTTCTTAGGAGGTCAGGCCTGTAATCTTTATGCCTTACCTTGCATCTGTGAAAGAATTTCAGTCTAAAATAGAACTGGAGGAAACGAAATAGAAAGTCTCATGCATAGTGCCCTCAGAAGAACAAAACTTAAGGACTGAGAGACTGACTTACAGAAAACTGACAATATTGGGATTCTCTTAGATAATACAAAGCTGGTCAGGGATCGCCTCAATTTAACCTTGCGAAATTGTGCTTATAGTTTCCAGAGGAATGCCCAAGAAATGACCCAGGTTGGGTTGGTCCTGCAAAATAAGCAGAAATGAACTTTGTTTGTAGAACACTGGTTTTGTCTGCTTGGGGAATTTTCAATCTACTCTCTATTCATTTTGATGTTAATGAACTGTCTATTCTCTACACATCCTGACTGTAAATACAACCTACTCCAAGCCCTCAACAGACCTGTCCATAGCTTGCTACAGTTGGCATGTTCCAAATTGCAATTCTTTTGCTATTCCCAGATAAATTCGTCTTTCAGACAACTTTGAGCGTGCATCATTTTACCTTTTCATTAGGTTTATATGTCTCTGAGAAGAACAAATGAAAAGAAAAGTGTAAATTTAGAGTGAATGAGTGAATCATTGCAAAACTCTGAAAAACTCTGAGTCTCTTGAGAGAGTATGTGTGAATATTGGTAAATTGAACTTTTTTTTCCAGTAGGTGTCTTATCCAGCTGGAATTACCTTTTAAAATCCATTCTATGCATTGTGTGAGAAAGAAAAATTTTACTTCCAGTTGAGTTCCCTGTTTCATAATTTGAATGATTTATTAATGAAGGCTCTATGTTCAGTCATATTTGTCCTTGGCAGGTTAGTGGTCTGATCCATTCTCAGGAATTAGATGATCAATTCAATTTTGCAGATCTGATGACCAGATTGATTAGACAGTAAATGATAAGGCCAAGTAGAAATTATCATTTGGCATCAACTAATATGACAATTAAAAATGGAATTGACCTCAAGATGTTGAATATATTGTTCAGTATAGAAAAAGATCTAATAGTTATTCGCTAGAGCAATGGTCTTTAAACTCTGAGTGCATCAGATTCATCTGGATGACTGACTCAGGAGGTCTGGGTGGGGCCGGAGAATTTGCCTTTCTAACAAGTTCCCAGGTGATGCTTCTGCTTCAGAGATCATACTTTGAGGAGCACTGCTCTTTAAATAAAAGAAGAAAAAAAGCTATATTTTAGTTGATTTTAACCTATCAAACAAATATAAATGATAATAATTTTCAGGCAGGAGAGATTTGAACTGGGCTTACATTTAGATATAGATTGAGGAGTACAGAATATGTAATATTCATACCCCTAGTCTTGAATATTCGGAGAAGGCAGTGGCACCCCAATCCAATACTCTTGCCTGGAAAATCCCATGGACAGAGGAGCCTGGTGGGCGGTCCATGGAGTCACGTAGAGTCAGACACAACTGAAGCAACTTAGCAGTAGCAGCAGTCTTGAATATTAGGATGCAAAATCTTTCATAACTATACACCTAAACTCTGGTTTAAAAACAGAAATTCCTGGTGACTGAACATAAAGATAGAGTATATTTCAAACGAGGCCTTCTGACAAGTTATTGGTAGAGTTCACTGTTAATAAAATAAATGAGCAGTAGTAAGTATAAGCAATGAAATCATGCTTAAATCATGATAACTTGCTGTGTGCTGAGAGTATTTAAAAAGACTTGTAGGCTAGTCCTTGTCTAGAAATCCACAAACTAATGAACGGAACATGTTCCAAACATATGGAACGTTAGCAACACTAAGAAGCAATGCATTCTTGGGGCCATAGTCTAGTTTTCAGAATACAGAGGGAGGCAGATACTGGGGACTCAGGTGACCAGGCCTCGGCGGGGGAACTGGCCTTGGCTTTTACTCAGTGCCAGTCACCAGTGATGCCAAGTGAAACCAAGTGTTGAGGAGACTCTGCTGGTGCAATTTCTGTTGCTTCACATTTCTTATGAGGAATATTCCCAGAGCGATGAGGCAGGTTAATTAAGATGCCAACTGCTGCCACAATTTCTGAGCAGACTTACACCACACATAATTTCGGTGTAACTAACTGGTGTTTGTTCCTGCTTGCAAAATCTGTGTTTGTACAACTGGGGCAGAGTCCAAAAGGACTGTAAGAAGTTAATTAGATCGGTTTGCCAAGGCCTTGTCATCTGGGCCCAGGACCAAGGAACGGGATAAACACAATGAATACAAATCTGTACACATATGTAAAAGATGGTGGTTAGGATTATGAGTCATATAATTATCCAGTTTCATCTGATCAAAGATTTTATTATTAGCTACAAATGGAACATAGGTCAGGAATTTTATGATGGAAAACGAGGTAAAAAATGTTTATCCTGATATCAGTGGTTTCTCTGCCATAGTCTTGTGTCTCAATAATCACCTGTGATGTTTAAAAACAATAGAGATTCCAGGCCCTCATCTCTAGTGTCTGATTCAGAATATATGGAATGTATCCTGGAAATCTGTATTTTTAAATCAGTTCACCTAGTGACTTGGTTTCATGGCCGTATTTGGAAAATATCTGTCAAAACATGCACACAGGATGTGCACACAATACTATGCCCTGTACTGAAAGGACTGAAAAGATTTGTAGGCTAGAAGCCCACAGTCTGGTGAAATGAACATGATCCAGACATGTGGGGTGATCAGCAACCCTCTGAAGCAATGCATTGTTGGACAGTATTGGGTGCTGCTGAGTCTGTTTCAGGACAGGGAAAGGGAGAAGACCCACTCTCCCAGAAACAGGTCATCAAGCAGTAGGTGGCCAAATCGTTTCCTAGATATCACGGTCAAGGGAGAGTTGGCTGGGGATCTTTAACCTCTGCAGTGGCATGTGACATGGAAGAGTTGCCAGGCTTAGCCTTCCGGGTAGGAAATGTTTTATACTCAGATCCTCCTAGGGAAGTATCTGACATGGAGAGGGAGCTCAGTACAGATGGAAGCAATAATTTGCAAAGCTAACCTAGTTAGTCAATCTAGTGTTGCTGGGAGACCCAGTGACATCAGTTCATGAAAGGGATGTGCGCAGTTCAAAATGCTTTATCAAAACACAGACGGTATTGTCATTGATAGAATCATCATTTATATTTTACTTTTTAGCTAATTAGTTCTCTCTGGTTGACGCCCATGGCAGCCTCAATTGGCTTTATTGTGTTATAAGCTGATATATGGAGAGCCTAAGACACTGTTATCCATTTACTATAAAATCCTATATCCTGTGTGACCAGAGAGTGAGCAGTTCCCCATGGAAATGGAGTGATTCAAAAGCCTCGTACCTGCACCTTAGCCACTGCTGTGGACTCAGAGCCACAGAGGTGAGAACACACCTCTCGTCTCTTTACTGCCTCTTCACTCCTTCCCTAGATCCTTGTAACGAAGTTACAGCTGTACTCTGTACCTTCATGCATGTAATCTGTGGCTCTATGTTGGGGGCATACGCTGAATCTGTGGGTGGGAGGCACCCTGAGGGCACAGCACATCTATTACCCTGGAGAACGTGCAGCAAGGAAAGGAATGATAATAGCAAAATGCTAATGCCGCAAATGAGCTGAAAATGATGATGTAGCACTTGGAGCATTCTGGTTCTTCTCGTGATGAGGCGGGGCCTCTCCTTAGCTTGATACATCTGTATGCCTTAGAGAAGTCTTGCAGAGATGTTTGTCTTTCAGTGATAGAGAGAGCTCATTAGCATAGGGAGCCTTCTCCAGTGACAATTACCTGAGGAGGCACGAGGACCGCCTTTGTGCAGCTAAGGCAGTGTAATCTTGCTTAAGGGGGCATTTTGACAAACAAGCCAAACCCATTACTTTTATCCACCTACAAAAGCAAATTAATTGAACAATTAGTCGTAATAGCTTGAATGTACAGAACAAGGCATCTTGCATCCCAGAGTACCCTACCGACAAAATAACAGTGCTAATGCTCCACTAGCGAAAAGATGGAGCCACCCTCTTCACTATTACCAGGCAGTGGAAAGAGTGGCATCACCAGATGAAAGGGGCAAGTTCCCTGAAGGAGACTGAGCTGGACACTAACTGGTCCCATCTGTGACTATTGGATGGCCACCGAGAAAGTCAACCCTGTGTTCTATTTGTAAAGGAATCAGCATCACTAGATATCAGTAGATTAGACATGACTTTAAACAGCAAAATAAGAGAGTTGACACTAACATCAGAGGCAGTTTCTGTGCCTCTGTATTTAAAGTGGAATATTTATGGATTTGGGGAGCTGGATAGGAGAGAGGAGACAGTGAGGGTCAGAGAGAGAGAAAGAGCGGGCCTTCATTTTCACATTAAAATGTCTTGCTCCTGCTCCGAAGGAAACCTAATCAGATGTTTTGATTGCAAGCCATCCTGCGATTGTTAGCTGTCCCATGCTGTGACTGGAATGGCTCTTCAGGTCCCGTTCTTTAGTATTTAGCATCCCTGTGTCATGCCGGCTTCCATCCTGCTGAGGCACATAGACACAGAATAGTTGACAAGGGCAGTTAGTATACATTCCCATTCTGAAAACACTAATAACTGCTAGAACTGAAATATATAGCTGACAGCACTCTGGACTTTGATAAGTTTCAAAATGATAGCTTTCAGATGATCAAATTGTAATATCTCCTTTCCCTATAGATTTTTTTCATGTGAAACACCCAAGTTTTATAAACAGCTGGTTATTTTCCCCTAATGTGGGGAGGGATAAAAATACCATCATTAGCACCCTCTTGATATTACGGGAATCAATTCCTTTATACTCACATTGTGCCAGAGAGCATGGGGAAGCAGAACCAGACTTCTGAAGATCCTTATTTTAGGCAAAGACTCTGCTTTGATAGACTCTTTTCTTGAGGAGCCCCAGGAGATAATTATTCTCCTCAACTTTAGGCATAAGTTACTTTGTTTGTGTTCTGTGATTTCCTTATTCTATCTAAATGTCATCTAACTGTGGTTGATGTAACATTTTCTTAACTATATTTGACTTTTTTTTGGCCCATCTAAAAATTATAGATTTTCTCCCAATCTGCTGAATGTATACTAACATTTGCAGGTTTATTAGAATAATCTTTCCAAAATATTGCTTCTTCAATGTCATATACCCATTATAAAACTCTCATGATTTTCTGTTGCCTCCCAGAGAATCTGTATGTACCTTTCTGGATTGCTAAATCATCTATAGACTGATGTCGACTCATCTTCCTAGAATTTTGTTGCCTGTATCGCTCAGGACACACACTTCATTCTAATTAGACTGCTTAATTACCATACCCCAAAGCGTTATTTGAATTCTGGTCTTTGTATCTTTAGCTCTTATTACTCCTCACCATTTAGAATATCCACCTCCTTCTAACCTAGTCATCTTATATGAATCTCATATAGCTTTTAAGATTTCTCTTAGCACATATCCACTGCAAGAGGTAGGGTGCACTTATTTGGGGCACAGGGCTCAGGAGCCAGGAAGCAAAAGCCCAAGAGTGTGGAGGTGTTTAGCACTCTCCTGGTGCCTGGGAGGTAAAAAGTGGAGTCTGTGGATATAGTGTATGTGGAATTAAAATACAGGACAACAAAAGCATAAGACTAGAATGTAATAAATGGAGTTAAGTGTTTTTAAGTATTTTTGCATCGTCTGTCTAGTGACAACCCAGACAATGTGGCCTATGTACCATTATGATAACATCTTAGTAGAATTTCCTACAAGTTCAGTTCAGTTCAGTTGCTCAGTCATGTCCGACTCTTTGCGACCCCATGAATTGCAGCACGCCAGGCCTCCCTGGCCATCACCAACTCCCGGAGTTCACTCAGACTCACATCCATTGAGTCAGTGATTCCATCCAGCCATCTCATCCTCTGTTGCCCCTTTCTTCTCCTGCCCCCAATCCCTCCCAGCATCAGAGTCTTTTCCAATGAGTCAACTCTTCCCATGAGGTGGCCAAAGTACTGGAGTTTCAGCTTTAGCATCATTCCTTCCAAAGAAGTCCCAGGGCTGATCTCCTTCAGAATGGACTGGTTGGATCTCCTTGCAGTCCAAGGGACTCTCAAGAGTCTTCTCCAACACCACAGTTCAAAAGCATCAATTCTTCGGTGCTCAGCCTTCTTCACAGTCCAACTCTCACATCCATACGTGACCACAGGAAAACCCATAGCCTTGACTAGACGGACCTTAGTCAGCAAAGTGATGTCTCTGCTTTTGAATATACTATCTAGGTTGGTCATAACTTTTCTTCCAAGGAGTAAGCGTCTTTTAATTTCATGGCTGCAGTCACCATCTGCAGTGATTTTGGAGCCCCCCAAAATATAGTCTGACGGTGTGTCCACTGTTTCCCCATCTATTTCCCATGAAGTGATGGGACCGGATGCCATGATCTTCGTTTTCTGAATGTTGAGCTTTAGGCCAACTTTTTCTCTCTCCACTTTCACTTTCATCAAGAGGCTTTTTAGGCTCTAAATCAAGGAGATATATGTTGTCATCTTTAGTGTAAACACTAAAAAAAAATAAAGACTATCTGACAAAAGAAGAAAATATAGGCAATTTTAAAATAATTAAATATTTGTTAATGTAGAAGAAAACAAAAAAGAAAAATCTAACAAAGAACAGGTGAGACAAATTTTAAAAAATAGATATATATAGATTTAAACCCAAAGATATCAGTGATTTCATTAAAGGTAAATAGACTATTTAAAAAAATATGCTCAGACCAGACTAAAAACAAAAGCAAAAAAAAAAAAAATGCTCTGAGCTGCTTTAAAAGAACACACATTGAATAAAAATCTCAAAAGTTAGAGTAAAAGATGATAAAAGATATACTATGTAAACATCAACTGAATGAAAACTGAATGTAGCTCTGTTTACACTGGGAAAAGTAAATTTTTGAGCATTACTAGATATAAAGAGTGACATTTCAAAATAAAATGTTTAATCTAAGAGGAAAAGGTAATAGTCCTAAATTTGTATGCTCCTAATAACATAAAAATATAAGCCAAAAAATTAAACTGAACCACACTCTTAATTGTGAAAGTATAATACAAGCATTTTAAGCCATAAGAATTCAGAATGTTTGACTCTTAAAGACTCTTGCTTTGAAAGCTAGTATGTACTAAACAAATGAGGAGGTTATCCAAGTAAAAAGATGGCCTCGGATTTAGGAAAAAATATCCAATGATGACAGCAGTAAGCAGGTCTAGAGATGAATCACCCAGACTAGAGAAGAAGAACAATGGTTCTGCAGGAGCATCACCCTGACACATCAGGGCACTGGCAGAATACCTTGATTGAATATCTGTCAGGGAGCTAAAGACATTGTTATCTGGAAGACACTGGAAGCAGATAAAAAGGCAGCAAGGAACTTGTTGCTACAAAAGAAAACATCAAATAAGAAAGGAAATGTAATATATTTATAATAACCTATTTTACTCTGCAGTAAATAAAAGTGACATAGTCATGCCAATAAAACCCTTTTATAATATTAACTGAAAATAATATAGGTACATCATGAGGATGGAGCAAGAGCAGGGATATTGTGTAAGAGATAGAAACTGACATCTACTTTAACACAGCAAAGATAATATTTATAATTTACTAAACAATAAATAGTATCATGTGAGTATTGTTTGGCAATATAGAGGTAACTATGAGAAGAGGAAAAGCTAAAAAGGCCTGGTGGTTGCCTCTGGGGGAGCAGGATTGGGGAAGCACAGGTTAATTCAGGAGATAGCTATTTTTCATTTATTTATTATTATGTTTAATTATATAGGGCTTCCCTGATGTCTCAGATGGTTAAGAATCTGCTTGTAATAGAGGAGACCCTGGTTCAATCCCTGGGTTGGAAAGATCCCCTGGAGAAGGGAATGGCTACCCACTCTAGTATTCTTGCCTGGAGAATCCCATGGACAGAGTAACCTGGGAGGTTACAGTCCATCAGGTTGCAAAGAGTTGGACACGGCTGAGCAACTAATACTTTCACTTTCATGTTTAATTATTACTTAGTAATAAAAAAATTTTAAGTTGAAAAGTAACATGCTGTTAGCCGAAATCTAAAGAAAAAATGATAAAATAAATATTACCCTAATTCTATCTCCCAGACTGTTTAGTTTTGGGTATATTCCCTCAAGTCATTTATAAAATACATACACACACACACCTTTTAAAGCAAAATTGAAATGGTATTGCACTACAATTTTTAATGCCCCCAGTTCTATTATCGACATTTCCCTTTTCTGTCTTATAAATCAAAAACATACATTTTAACAACTACCCAGTTTTCTAGCATCTAACTGTTGAGATTTTATTTAACCACTAGCCAATGGTTGAATCTCTAAGATGTTTCTAAATTCATGAGTGTTATAAATAATATTGCAATAAATATCCTTTTACATAAACATTACATATTCCTTTCCCTTAATCAGAGGTTATATAAATAATGTACAAATAATTGTCCTTTCCTCATAAAAAATACTGATTATTTCCTTATGATAAATACTTAAAAATAGAACTACTTACTCAAGTACATGAATCATTTTAAACTTCTTGATACATATCCTTGCAAAACTGCTTTCTATGAAGATTGAATGCATAATGATACTATTAGAGGACAAAGTTGAGTGATCCAGAGAATATGTGATACCAAGGAAGGCGAGGGTCAAGGTGGGCTGGAGAGGCCGGGAAGGGCCACAGGCGTGAGCTCTGGCCTCATCTTTGGGAAGTATATACTGTGCTACTTACCAGTGATGCAAAGGAGAACCAGGAAATGAGGAGGAAGTTCATTTCCCTGCCGTTCTCGCTTCGCATTTCTTAGGAGGAATGCTTCCTAAGAAGGCTGCCGCAGTCTGTCTGTGGATCACCGTCACTCGGACGTCAGTGTGACAATAGGCCTGCCTGCAAATGCCCTGTCTTTGCAGCTGGCACTGAGTCTAGCAGGACAGCAGGGGAAAGACAGGGTCAGTTCAGGGTGCTGCTGCCTTGTCACCTGGTGCCACCTAAAGGCTGTGTGAGCATGATTATCATTAATGCAACTCTTTATTGATGTATCATAGCTGGGATTGTTTAAAAGTCTATTAACTGCAAATAGGATACAAATAGGAAATTTTATTTTGGAGCATAGAAGATGAATCCCAAACAACTCTCCATACACTAGTGGCCTCAGAATTACCCGGGGAGGTTTTAGAACTTGCCTCCTAGGCCCATTCAAAGAGATGCTGACACAGAAATGACTGATTCTGATCACGAAGGGCATATACCAGAGTACCTATTTCACCTTACTTACACTGATTCTGAGATCATATATATATACACATATGGTGGTAAATATATACTAGTGGTAAAGTACCCATCTTCCCATGGAGTTGCAAAGAGTTGGACACAACTGAGCGACTGAACTGAACTGAACTGAAAGTACCCGTCTATGAATGCAAGACACATAAAAGATGTGGGTTTGATCCCTGGGTTGGGAAGATCCCCTGGAGAGGGAAATGGCAAATCACTCCAGTATTCTTGCCTGGGAAATCCCATGGACAGAGGAGCCTGGTGGGCTACAGTCCCTGTGGTTGAAAAGAGATGGATATGACTGAAGTGACTTAGTACATGCACACACATATAGATACATATGTGGATATGTATATATGCATATATTTATGGTATGTGTGTGTGTATATATATATATATATAGTGTGTGTGTGTGTGTGTGTGTGTGTGTGTGTGTGTGTTGGATTTTATAGGTCAAATAAAGCCATTTTGTCATAGACTTAGTTGAAATTTGCATTTCTCTTGGTCCTAGAGACAATGAAACTGTTGATATAAATTTTGGGATATCTCTTTTAAGTTCCCACCTCACATTGCTTTTTACCATTTTTTTTTCTATCAGAATATCTTAAATATTCTTTATTGGATTTTAAGAGCTCTTGAATATTAAAATTTATTTTCCATTTTCTAAGAATTTGGAAATGCCAGAAATAAAATTATTCTCTGAGAGCTCAGTTTAGAAATTAATATATAACAGAGTGGAGCAGACATGTGAAAACTTTGCTTTAAGAGAAAATGGCTTCCTGACTGTCAAGAAGTGAGTTATTGAATTTATTACTGTATCTTTAAAAGGTCATGGCGTTTGTAAAGTAGCCTATGGAAGTAAATAAAAATGTGGATTCAAGTGTCAAATATTATGTAAGCCAGACAATATTATGGTCTTGAGAGAAGACTGAGTCCTATCCATACATTATTTCAGGTCACTGTTATTAAACATTCAAATCATGCTGCTAACTATTATTGATTTGATTTCATTTTCCTCAAGAAACTCCTTCTTTTGCTCCCCATATGCCTACAGGGAGAACATGTGCTAGGCAGAGGGCTTGAATGTCTGATGTCTCAGCAGTTTTGATTCTCATTACGAATTAATAAACCAGGATCTTGATTATACTTTGAATACTGGGCAAGAGTTGTTGAGTGGCACTTAAAACTGACTAGCTTCTTCTGCAGTTATACTTCTCAATAATGAAAAAAAAATGCCCTTCTGACTTTATATATATCAGTCTCATGAGCTTAGCAAATATGGGTCTAGCCCTGATGGACAGATTCTCTCAGGGTCACTAAAAATCACTGTGAGCACATGAAGGAAAGACTCAGGACTCCAGCATCGCCCCCTTGGTGTTCTGTCATTTCCTTAACCTAAATGAACCTCTCTGAGTTTCAAAGAGATTCACCTTATAAACTGAGAAAGAATTTTCATAGTTTTTGTTTAGAGCATTTAAGGATACTCTATCAAATACATATTATAATGATATATACATGATTGTATGACTATGCTCATATTGTATACCTAACTTGGTAGTTGGTGATGATTCATACATGTTTGATAATGCCTAGGAACCTATTGATGTCTGCATTTTTCAAAGTCTTTCCAGTGAAATTGATCTTCTCTCAATGAAAGACAAAGAAAAACACAAATGGTAGCCCAAAGGGCTGGCCTGTATTCTACACGAACTTTGTTGCTTCTTCATGATATAGTGGTACTTTGTATGAGTTCAGTCATTCTGGTAGTTTCAAGAACACATGATGTGGCACGATATATGTAGGAAACTATAAGCAGTTTGGTGCTCTTGCAAAGTCTAGTGTGAGGCAACTAGTGAAAAGCTAGAGGGGTCAGGAGCAGTCAGAAGAGAAAGTGATGGTGAAATAGGTGAAGGCATTCAGCCCTGATGCTGTAGGTAGATGAGAACCTCGAAGAACTTTGGAACAGAGGAATGGCTAAATGAGGTTTGCATTTGTTGAGTTCAATGCAGCAGAATTGGAGGGACGAAGAGAGGCCGGTCAGGGGGCAGTGGCATAGGTCTGCTGCTGCTGCATCGCTTCAGCCATGTCCGATTCTGTGCAACCCCATAGATGGCAGCCCACTAGGCTTCCCCGTCCCTGGGATTCTCCAGGCAAGAGTACTGGAGTGGGGCGCCATTGCCTTCTCCGGTGGTATAGGTCAGGTGACAGAATATGAGGGCTGGCACTGGGTCAGAGTGGAAAGGGATGCAGAAACAGGAGTAGCTTTGAAAACAAATAAATATTTGTAATGGATTAGAAATTAAACCCTGTTGGAAGGCCATTTAGTTGTTTAATTTGAGGATGTTGTTTAACAGGAAGTATCCAATTGATTAGAACAAATCCCAGACAAGTTCTAAGCATATGAGAGGATTTTTAATATCCTTTAAATTTTTCCACCAAACCCTGGGGTGTGATGCTTTCAAAGTCACTGGGAACTTCTTGGAACAGCCCAGGCTGGTTTTTAGGACCCCGTGCCTTTGTCTTTTCTTCCATTTATTTCCCTTAATGCTTAATGGAGCAGTTTCAATTTTATAGATAAACACAAGCACTTGTCTTGTTACTTCTCTCTTCATTTACTCCCTTTCAGAACTGATTCTTTAAAATCCCACATTCTTATTCTCTCCTGTTGCCAGGTCCCTGGTATTAGAGGTAGGAGAAATCACTGATAATTCAATAACATGCAAATCAACTTGTATTCCAGGAAATGCCTCTGGGATAAGATGCCAGGAAAACAATTCTGAAGGAGTTAAACCCTAATGGTGGACGTGCAGATGCAGCTTAGTTGAGAAGACACATTTGGAGTTAGAGATATATTCCTCTCAAATATCATCTCATTAAATGTCAAATAGTACCACCTGGTCACCCTCACTCTTAGAAGGGGGCTCACCATCCAGGCTTTACTGCTCACTTTGTTTGCACACCTGTAGAAACGGAATATTTGAGTAACTGATTTAAACCTTTCATTTAGTTTGAGCCCACTGGGGCAAAGCCAGTAACAGGCAGAATCATTATTAACTAGATAGGTCAAAACACTGATTAATTCAGAATCCCAGGTGACTCTATGTCAAAGAATGGGATTAAATTTTATGACTGAGACAAACTCCAACCCTTTTTACTGAGGGTCTACTTCTGCTTTCTATAGCTCCATTCATCTGCACGGTTTGTGCTTTCACACCCCCGACTCAGTCCCACCAAGTACCTTTGCCCACTTTAATCAGATCGTATGTGAGATTGGAGGGGGCTTTACCTAGGTCTTATGCCCATCATTCTGGCTTCCTGCAGTGAACAGCTGTCTGTCCATCCAGTCTTAGCCTGCTGTGTGGGACAGTCTCTCGGATGGCTTTTATCTCTTTATTTCTGCTCAGTACTTTGGTTCCCCTGCTGGAATTGGAGACATGCCTTGAATGCCAGCCCAAATGACTAGGATCTTGTCAACATGCCTGCCACTTGACATTCCCTGCAATTTGGCAGCTGAGTGCTGTCTGCCTTAGTGCCGGCCACTGACAGAGGTCTTGTTCCAAATTAAATGGACCACCCAAAACTCAAAGTCTGCCACCCATGTGACTTAGTGCCTCACCTCTGCCTGGTGACACCTGGGGTCTAGCAGATGGGATCCTTGTTAACATCAGGGGAAGTTTGGAACTAACACTCCTCATGTGAACCTTGATGTAAATTGTCTTCGATTCCTGGAGGGAACAAGGCAACTCTAAAGCCAGCCAATGCTCTTTCCTGTCTGCACCCCTGTCCTACACATCTCAAGGCTTACGTGCCTTATTGCCCACAATTTGAAGCTAATACATTAAGTCTCTAGTTTGTCTAGCTTTACTGACACCAGATTTAACCTCAGCATGATTTAAGATCTCTGTTTGTATCTCTGCATCTCTGGGTCTACTTTATGTTCTGCTGCTGCTGCTAAGTCGCTTCAGTCATGTCTGACTCTGTGCGACCCCATAAACGGCAGCCCACCAGGCTCCCCCATCCCTGGGATTCTCCAGGCAAGAACACTGGAGTGGGTTGCCATTTCCTTCTCCAATGCATGAATGTGAAAAGAGAAAGTGAAGTCACTCAGTCGTTTCTGACTCTTAGCGACCCCATGGACTGCAGCCCACCAGGCTCTTCCGTCCATGGGATTTTCCAGGCAAGAGTACTGGAGTGGGGTGCCATTGCCTTCTCCAGCAAAGCATATAAACTTATCAAAAATTTTTCAGTATTTATGATTCAGTGCAATTTATCTGGAAAGTAGCAGGTGACAAACCCATATTATACTGACTCCCTTTTGAAGTTCATGTTAGAAATACAGCCAAGATTGATGAACCTGGAAAAAGATACGTTGAAGGAGAGGAAAAATACTTGCTCTTGGTATGAGGGTAAAATGAAGAAAAGAGATACACAGTGTTTGATTTTTTTTTTTTTTATAACGCTTCTAAGGGGAAATAAACTCTTAGAGGACTTTTCCTGTGGAATCGTTTCTGTGGAAAAATAATGGTACTTGGAAACTTGTTGAAAAAGGTGGAGGGAGAAGAGAGAAAATAATTGGCAACTGTAAAGCACACTGTTGATCAGAGAAACCATTCATGCAGGTTTAACGCAGAACCGTCCACAGCACAGACTTTCAAGAACCCCCACACCTGGTCAACCCAATACTATGCAGTTGAGAATGGCATTATTTTTCACACCTGAGTTTCTATTTTGAAACAAACAAACAAAAATGCATTTGATGTAACAAAATGAAGAATATCTTATCTCTCCTTAATGAATCATTTTACAATTCCTTAAGGTATACTCAACGATTGACTACAGAATTTAACCTGCCAGGTTATCTTCAAGCCATGTTCTTCCTAGTTAGGTTTTGAATTAGGCCCAATCCCCCACTGCCTCTCCACTGTCCCTACTTTCTCCCGCCCCATCTCAGATCCCACTGTCCACAAGCATTACCTCTTTATCCCTATGTACTTTTTCCACTTTATTACTGTTTACTGAAGATTTCTGTCTTCTCTCACCATCTAAGAACCAAGTGCTACCCTCTCTTGGGTGATGCCTCTCGTGGCTGGAACCCTGTTGCAAAGAACATTCTAAATCTCAAACCAAAGTCATTAACTCAAGAGAGGGATGTCATTGAAATAAAAGAATTAAACTGTATGGCTTGGGTTGCAAGCGTCAAATAGCCAGTCAGACTTGGATAGTCAGAAAAGCTCTTCTGACCCCATCAAGTCACCTCATGTAGCTGGTAGCTAGTTCCTCTTACCCTGAAGGTCCGCAGAGCTGTGGACTAGGCTTCCAGTAAATGGCTAATCAGCTCTCACTATGCTGCATGAAAGAAAAAGTGAAGTCACTCAGTTGTGTCCGACTCTTTGCGACCCCAAGGACTGTAGCCTGCCAGGCTCCTCTGTCCATGGGATTTTCCAGGCAAGAGTACTAGAGTGAGTTGCCATTTCCTCTTCCAAGGGATCTTCCCGATCCAGGGGTTGAGCCTGTGTCTACCCGCATTGTAGGCAGATGCTTTACCATCTGAGCCAGCAGGGAAGATTGCTGCATAACTCTGCAGTAAAGTGTGCTAAACCTGGACCCAGGCCACCACATTGACACGGCAGTCAGTCCAAAGTGTTGAGCTGAGAGATTTAGGCAGTGAGTATTGCAGAAATCAGTTGCATAGCACCTCTTCTCCTAATGTAATGGATTATTATTGTTGTTTGGGCTGCTCTGGGTCTTTGTTGCTGCCTGCAGACCTCTGGTTGTGGAGAGCAGGGGCTATGCTCCAGCTGCAGCAGGCGGGCTTCTCCTTGCGGTGGTTTCTCTTGCTGCAGAGCAAGGGCCCTCGAGTTCCTGCTCAGCAGCTGTGGTGCATGGACTTAGTTGCCCCGCTGCATGTGGAATCTTCCTGGATCAGAGACCAAACCCGTGTTCCCTGCATTATCAGGCACATTCTTAACTACCAGACCACCAGGGAAGTCTGGAATAGTGTCCTGATTATTGGGTATCCACTGACTGATGTGGATGCCGGCATTGGCTCTCTGATGGAGAGACAGTCGATCCATCAGGCTGAGTTCTACAATATTAGGTTTTCTAACCACAGTATTTGTTCCCACCTCTACACAACTCAGAGAAAGGAGCTGTTTTAAAAATCGTGAGGCATAAAATGTACAAAGAAAATGGAAAGAAAAGTTGAGCTATTGAGGTTAAGTAGGTTTTCATCAGATACTTGGGACAAAGTATCTGGAGTCCAAACACTAACGCTAAGGAATTTTAACGGTTTAAAAGAATGATTTGCTAAAATATAACAATAGAGATGGCGTCTCTGCATACTGTGATTTTTTTTTCCCCTCTCTATGGCATGGTTTCCACTGTCACTCATATTGCTTAATCTTTTTCAAATGTTTAGTTTGTCAAATAGGAGGAAAGTAAACTTCCCAAATAGCACCCAGAGTTAATATTTTGCAAAATTTGCTGAGTCTGAAGAAGATGAAGCAGTGATTTGAGGAAAATGCAGATAATATTGTTGAGGGAAAATATCTTCAGAAGAATATAACATTTGGCTAAAATACAAGCTTTGATGTTTCAGAAGGAAAAAGAGTATAGCTGTGAAGACTGTGAAGACAAAAGGTCAAACATCAATGATACCTTTTTGAAAATTATATATGCTTATTTGGAAAAATTCACTCTTTTGGGAATCCAGTTCTAGGAATTTTAATAAATAACAGTTTTGTACTGTCTTAAAATCAATATACAAAGACATTCCTCATCCCCTCCAATATTCCTTCCTTTCCTAGTTTCTCTTTTAGTAAAAACAAAAGTGCCCCAATAGTGTGACTTTTGGTAACTGCTACTCTCTTTTCTACAGCTATCAATTATATAATAATAGTATCATAAAATAAAAATATTAATACTTAGTCATACACTTGAATAAAATATTTTAAAAACTGAATTTGACTTTAGATGAATATATTTTTGCAGAGACATGTTGTTGGATGAGAAATGAAAAGAATGTTCAAGCACAAAATACCTGAAACTCTAAGGAAGAACTTGAATAAGAAAAAATGTGAATTTGTGGAGAAAAATGAAAAACATTTGCATGTTAAAGCTTGTTCATGTCAACTTACAATGTAAAACTTCAGGTGTCAACTTAAAATGGGACTGAGTGCTTAGCAATTCAAAACTATTTTTGAGGGAAAGTGAACAAGACATTGAAAACCAGTCAACTAAAAATTGGTCCTTCTATAGAGAATTATTTTATCATAACAATCATTTCTGTCCTCTACCCTTTGCTTCCTCAATCTCCAACCTAAGGCAAATCCTTTCGTTTTTCTTTCATATTCTCCAGTTCTCCTTCTCATTACTTTCAGTTCAGTTCAGTTCAGTCACTCAGTTGTGTCCAGCTCTTTGTAACCCCATGGACTGAAGCATGCCAGGCTTCCCTGTCCATTGCCAACTACTCTAACTTACTCAAATTAATGTCCATTGAGTCAATGATGCCATCCATCCATCTCATCCTCTGTTGTCCCCTTTTCCTCCTGCCTTCAATCTTTCCCAGCATTGGGGTCTTTTCCAATGAGTTCGTTCTTCGCATCAGATAGCCAAAGTATTGGAGTTTCAGCTTCGGCATCAGTCCTTGCAATGAATATTCAGGACTGATCTCCTTTAGGACGGACTGGTTGGATCTCCTTGCAGTCCAAGGGACTCTCAAGAGTCTTCTCCAACACCACAGTTCAAAAGCATCAATTCTTTGGAGCTCAGCTTTCATTATAGTCCAACTTGCATATCCATACATGACTACTGGAAAAACCATAGCCTTGACTAGATGGACCTTTGTTGGCAAAGTAATGCCTCTGCTTTTTAACATGCTGTCTAGGTTGGTCATAGCTTTTCTTCCAAGGAGTAAGTGTCTTTTAATTTCATGACTGTAGTCACCATCTGCAGTGATTTTTGAGCCTAAGAAAATAAAGTCTATCACAGTTTCCATTGTCTCTCCATCTATTTGCCATGAAGTGATGGGACCAAATGCCATGATCTTAGTTTTCTGAATGTTGAGCTTTAAGCCAACATTCTCCTCTGTCACTTTCATCAAGAGGCTCTTTAGTTCTTCTTTGCTTTCTGCCATGAGGGAGGTGTCATCTGCATATCTGAGGTTACTGATATTCTCCCAGCAGTCTTTATTCTAGCTTGTGCTTCATCCAGGCCAGCATTTTGCATGATGATGCCTGCATTTAAGTTAAATAAGCAGGGTGACAATATAGCCTTGACATACTCCTTTCTTGATTAGGAACCAGTGTGTTGTTCCATATCCAGTTTTAACTGTTGCTTCCTGACCTGCATACAGATTTCTCAAGAGGCAGGTCAGTTGGTCTGGTGTTACCGTCTCTTGAAGAATTTTCCAGTTTGTTGTGATCCACACAGTCAAAGGCTTTGGGATAGTCAAAAAAGCAAATGTAGATGTTTTTCTGGAACTCTCTTGCTTTTTCAATGATCCAATGAATGTTGGCAATTTGATCTCTGGTTCCTCTGCCTTTTCTAAAACCAGCTTGAACATCTGGAAGTTCACAGTTCATGTCCTGTTGAAGCCTGGCTTGGAGAATGTTGAGCATTACTTTACTAGCATGTGAGATGAGTGCAATTGTGCAGTAGTCTGAGCATTCTTGGCATTGCCTTTCTTTGGGATTGGAATGAAAACTGACCTTTTCCAGCCCTGTTGCCACTGCTGAGTTTTCCCAATTTGCTGGCATATTGAGTGTAGCACTTTCACAGCATCATTTTTCAGGATTTGAAATAGCTCAACTGGAATTCCATCATCTCCACGAGCTTTGTTCGTAGTAATGCTTCCTAAGGCCCCCTTGACTTCACATTCCAGGATGTCTGGCTCTAGGTGAGTGATCATACCATCATGATTATCTGGGTTGTGAAGATCTTTTTGTAGAGTTCTTCTATGTATTTTTGCCACCTCTTCTTAATATCTTCTGCTTCTGTTAGGTTAACCACTTATAATTATATATTTAATTAACACCTGTCTTCCACAGGTGTTCAAGCATATTTTTTTACTGATACAATCTCTATATTCTATTTAGGACCAACCCAGAGATCCTTGGGGGCAAGGACCACATCTTTATATTCTGACAGCTTGGTACTGTGCCTGGCATAGAATAATTTCCAAAATGTGCTTCATTAAATGATGAATGAAATTTTGCGAGGAGAAGGTTATGAATCAGTTAAGAAGTTGAGGAGGCCCTTTTGGGCACCATGGAAATTTAGATAATTGTGTACCAGAATTTCATGCTTACTTTTCCATAATTTGCAATTTTTATGTGGTAGTAGTGATACCTCCAGGGACTACAATTCCTGGTTCTATTGCTAGTAGGTGTGGACAGGGCATGCGTATAATTTCTGGGCCAGAGTTTGTTTTTAATGAAGACTTAGCATCTTCTCTAGTCTCTTTCCCCTTCCAAAGAGAGATCTCTGAGGTCACAGGGGATGATACATTACCAAGATAGAAATAGCATAGGTCTCTGAATACTACCTGGAGGAAAGCTGCTTGCTAGCCTGTCACCCCAACATATAACACACACTGATATGCATCAAAGTCCTTGGAAAACCAGGCGCTGATTGTTAGAGTAGCTAGTCTGACCACAAAAGCCTAGTGCTTTTACTGCCTAAGGGAAAACCAGATAGATATCTGTTTAAACAAACAAACAAACAAACAAAGTAAACCTCCAGCAACAACACTAAAAACAATAAAGGAGGATTGGTGTTGCCAAGGACCCAGTCACCATCAACTCTTTGAATTTCCACTTGCCTTTTTGTGAAGGTAAACTCTGGAGTTACAGTGCTAAGCTTTGAGGAGGGGTTTAGGGGCTTCCTTTTTTTTTTTGCTTTGTATTACCATGAAAAACCTAGACAGTGTATTGAAAAGTAAAGATATCACTTTGCCAGCAAAAGTCTATATAAGTCAAAGTTCCAGCAGTCATGTTCTTCCCTGGTGGCTCAGATGATAAAGAATCTGCCTGCAGTTCAGGAGATCCAAGTTTGATTCCTGGGTCAGGAAGATCCCCTGGAGAAGGGAATGGCATCCCACTCCAGTATTCTTGTCTGGAGAATTACATGGACAGAGAAACCTGGTGGGATACAGTCCATGAGATTGCAAAGAGTTGGACACGACTGAATGACTAACACACACATGTAGGGATGTGAGAGATGGATAGTAAAGAAGGCTAAACACAAAATAACTGATGCTTTAGAATTGTGGTGCTGGAGAAGACTCTTGAGAGTCCCTTGGTCTGCAAGGAGACCAAACCTGGTCAACTTGAATAGTCAATAGAAAGACTGATGCTGAAGCTGAAGCATCAATACTTTGACCACCTGATGCGAAGAGCTGACTCATTGGAAGAGACTCTGTTTCTGGGAAAGACTGAAAGAAAAAGGAGAAGAGGGCAGTGGAGGATGAGATGGTTAGAAAGCATCACCAACTCAAAGGACATGAATTTGAGAAAATTCCAGGAGATAGTGAAAGACAGGGAAGTCTGACATGCTGCAGTCCATGGTGTTTCAAAGAGTCAGATACGACTTAGCAACTGAACAATGACAACAGAATGAAACTCTGATCTGACTTTTGACATGAACACAAAGTGCTAGATGGTCTTCTTGACCTCCAGCAAATAGGATGGAGGAAATACAACATCTTGGTAAATTCCTTTATAACAATGGTTTGATATTTTTATTTTAAAAGAATCTTTTTCAAGGTATGTTTTTTTCCTTTTGCCCAGTTTCCTTATCTGCTGTAGATGACTTATTTTGCTTTCAGGCAGACTAGATTGCAAGTCTGTTTTATCTAATAAACTGAAAATCACTGCTTTAAAAAAATTAAACTAATTAAATTCATAAGATTTAGTAGCTTAGAAACAATATTTCAACCAGCAGGTTCTATCAAAAGAATAGATTAAAGTACAACAAAAACCAAAAACAAGAACATAATTAAAAAACTAGCCTAGTCTAAAAAGTAGGATTTCAAACCATAGTGTTTATGAGTGAAAACAAGAAAAGAAACATCGAGATAAGCTTTAAATTTGTTAAAAGGAAGTAGTAAAAAAAAAGTCTTTGTGAGACTTTGTGGTACAAAAGCAGGAAGCAAGGGGCAGAAGACAACACTATTGAAAGCCTGAATGAGCATTTCTTGTGTATTGATTGAACACTCTGAAGGTCACATCTTGGGCATGAAAACTGGCTTCCGGGCTTGGGGGACCATGGTTTAGAGCATGCTTTGAAAATCCCCTTATTTCCTTCCTTCCAACTTGAAATTGAGTAAAGAAAAAATTGTGATTGGGACATTTAAAAGCTGAGAGTATCTTTCTGGCTCAGAAGAATGGTATGTTCCACCTACTGTGAGAACCTAGACAGGGGAATGAAATGATTTCCACACCGTTCCATATTTCATCCTGTTATTTAGGAAACATCATCTACAGTAGACAGACTGCTTTGGGGAGTGACACAGATAATTCTTAATGAGCTTGTAGTGTGAAGGTGTTGAAGGGGTGCAGGATAGAGGGGCAGATGAGCCAGAACACAGAGAACTAAGGGATATTGCCATCTAGGACGGCTTCATGACTTTATGAAAAAGTCAGTCTCAGAAGGAGTGTTTGCTTTGGAAAAAGTGTCAGGACAAAATGGCTTCAAGGCAACTTGCAAATGCTGCCAAGAAGCTGATATCTTGGCCATGTGGAGATTGCAAATGGCAGTGAAATGGGTTTTTCTGCAGAAGTACCGGTGATTCTGAGGAAATGAGCAGTAGAAAGAGTTCTTGAGGATCTAGATTTGCTAAGTACAGATGAAGCTGACAGTTTCACTCCATGCCCCTGGAAAACTCAAGTTAAGGACTGAATGTCACTGCTGAGCAGTCCTAATGGGAGATTGCTTAACTGGTTTTCATGAACCTATGATTATTTTGAAGGCACAATCTTGGGTCAGTAGTGACACACTTCATTTGATAAGTGGCTTTGCTCATTGCTTTCCAATATCTGGAAACATATACCATATTGCACCTATTCCACCCACAAAACAGAACAAGAAAATGTTATTGCATATTTGGATAAGCGGCAAGTGGGGGAGAGGAATCTGACTTCTGCAGAAGGAGCAGATAAGCATGTTTTGTGCCATCGTTAAGTTGAAGGGTCCAAACCTGAATCTGAACCAGGTCATTATATCACTAAATTTTCACCACTGGTTTGCTTCATTTTAAAATGACCTTTCTTTTTAACTACCTAACTCATATCATATGTAATCTTATGACTAAAATTCAAAGCATGTTGGTTAAATTCCTTGAGAGAAATATCAGTCCCATAGCAGGGAACTTAGAGAAAGAAGAACACTAATCTTGAACGGAAGAGATCATCTGGCACTTTATGGAAAAAAAAACAGTAAATGATCTTGAATTTGAAAAATAAGTAAGAGTCAAAAGATACCACCAGAAAATTACAAGAGCTAATCAATGGATATAGTAAAATCACAAAATATGAAATTAATAACAGAAATCCCTTGCATCCCTATACACTGACAATGAAAAATCAGGAAGAGAAATCAAGGAAATAATCCCATCCACTATAGTAACAAAAAGAATAAAACAGCTAGGAATAAACCTACCTAAAGAGACAAAATGCCTGTATGCAGAAAACTAAGACTCTGATGAAAGAAATCAAACAGATGGAAGGATATACCATGTTTTGGTTTGGAAGAATCAATATTAAGAAAATGAAAACAGATGGAAGGATATAGCATGTTTTGGTTTGGAAGAATCAATATTAAGAAAATGATTGTATTCCCAAAGAAATCTATAGATTCAATGCAATCCCTATCAAACTACCAATTTCTAAGAAACAGAGCAAAAATTAACAATTTGTATGGAAACACAAAAGACCCCAAATAGCCAAAGCAATCTTGAGAAAGAAGAATGGAGCTGGAGGAATCAACCTTCCTGACTTAAGACTATACAGCAAAGCTACAGTTATCCAGACAGTATGGTACTGGCACACACACACACACACACACACACAATAGGCCAATGGAACAAGATTTAAAAGCACAAAGATAAACCCACTCACCTACGGAAACCTTATCTTTGACTGAGGAAGCAAGAATATACAACGGAGAAAAAGACAGCCTCTTCAATAAGTGGTGTTAGGAAAACTGGACAGCTATGTGTAAAAGAATGAAACTAGAACACTTTCTACTACCACACTCAAAAATAAACTCAAAATGGGTTAAAAAACTTTAAGGCCAGAAACTATAAAGCTCTAGAGGAAAACATAGACAATGCGGTCTTTGGCATCATTTCAGTTCAGTCGCTCAGTCGTGTCCAACTCTTTGCGACTCCATGAATCACAGCACACCAGGCCTCCCTGTCCATCACCAACTCCCAGAGTTCACTCAGGCTCATGTCCATCGAGTTCATGATGCCACCCAGCCATCTCATCCTTGGTCGTCCCCTTCTCCTCCTGCCTCCAATCCCTCCCAGCATCAGAGTCTTTTCCAGTGAGTCAACTCTTCACATGAGGTGGCCAAAGTACTGGAGTTTCAGCTTCAGCATCATTCCTTCCAAAGAAATCCCAGGGCTGATCTCCTTCAGAATGGACTGGTTGGATCTCCTTGCAGTCCTAGGGACTCTCAAGAGTCTTCTCCAACACCACAGTTCAAAAGCATCAATTCTTCAGTGCTCAGCCTTCTTCACAGTCCAACTCTCACATCCATACATGACCACAGGAAAACCCATAGCCTTGACTAGACGGACCTTAGTCGGCAAAGTAATGTCTCTGCTTTTGAATATGCTATCTAGGTTGGTCATAACTTTTCTTCCAAGGAGTAAGCGTCTTTTAATTTCATGGCTGCAATCACCATCTTCAGTGATTTTGGAGCCCCAAAATAAAGTCTGACACTGTTTCCACTGTTTCCCCAGCTATTTCCCATGAACTCAAAACAAGGTCCTCCTTGGCCGATCTCCTAAAGTAATGGAAATAAAAAATGAAAATAAGCAAATGGGACCTAATTAAACTTGAAAGCTTTTGCACAGTGAAGGAAACAATAAACAAAAAGACAGCCTTCAGAATGGGAGAAAATAATTGCCAAGAAAACAACAGACAAAGGATTAATCTCCAAGGTATATAAGCAGCTCATGTAGCTCAATATGAGAAAAATAAACAGCTCAATCAAAAAAATAATGAGAATGGGCAGAAGACCTAAATAGATACTTCTCCAAAGAAGATATGCAGATGGCCAGTAAACTCATGAAAAGATGCTTAATGTAGCTCATTATTAGAGAAATGCAAATCAAAACTACAGTGAGATATCACCACACATCAGTCAGAATGTCCATCATAAAATAATCTACCAGCAATAAGTGCTGGAGAGGACATGGAAAAAAGAAATCCTCTTGCACTGTTGGTGGGAATGTAAACAAATCCACCCACTATGGAGAATAATATGGAGATTCCTTAAAAAACTGGGAATGAGACCACCATGTGACCCAGCAATCCCCCTACTGAGCATATATCCTAAGGAAACCATAACTGAAAAGACACGTGTACCCCAATCTCCACTGAAGCACTGTTTACAATAGCAAGGACACAGAAGCAACCTAGCTGTCCATTGACAGATGAATGGTAAAGAAGGTTGTGATACATATTCAATGGACATGACATATTCAGTCATAAAAAGAATGGATTTGAATCAGTTCTAGTGAGGTGAATGAACCTAGAACCTGTTATACAGAGTGAAGTAAGTTAGAAAAAAATCATATATTAATATATATATGGAATCTTGAAAAATGATATTAATCTATTTGCAGGAAAGGAGTGGAGTTGCAGATATGGAGGATGGACTTATGGACTCAGTGAAGGAAGTAGAGAGTAAGACAAATGGAGAAAGTAGCATCAACATACATACACCACCATGTGCAAAACAGATAGCTGCTGAAAAGTGGCTACATAACTCAGCAAGCCCAGCTTGGTGCTCTGCGATGACCTAGATGGGTGGAGCAGGGTGAAGAGGGGCGGCAGGTTCAAGAGAGGGGTGATGTATGTAGAATCATGGCTGAACTGTGTTGTTGTATGGCAGAAACCAGCACATCATAAAGCAATTTTCCTCCAATTAAAAAAGTAAATTTAAGCCTGAGTAATAAAGAAAAATAGCCAACTAAAAACGTTTTGGGCTTCCCTTTTGATTCAGCTGGTAAAGAATCTGCCTGCAATGCGGGAGATCTAGGTTCAATTTCTGGGTTGGGAAGATCCCCTGGAGAAGGGAAAGGCTACCCACTCCAGTATTCTGGCCTGGAGAATTCCATGGACTATGTAGTTTAGGGGTTGCAAAGTGTCGGACACGACTGAGTGAGTTTCACTTTCACACAAAAACATTTTAGGATATTTAGCATAAATAGAGAAACATGGACAGACCTCACGTGCACAGGTGGATGAGTTATTTTGAAGTGGAAGTCAAACATTTCAAGTACTCAGCAGCCATCATGCCTCCTCCCGATCACTATCTCCTTCCTCCCCAGAAGTACCCACTGTCCTGACATTTAACACCACAGACCAGTTTTATTCATACTTGAACTTTATATAAACAGAATCACACAGGATGTACCCTTTTCCGTTGGGTTCCTTTGCTTGACATTTTGTTTCTCAGCATAGTGTCATTGCATATCATAGCCTTTCATTACTTTTTCTTGCTCTATAGTAATCCATTTAATGTATATATCATAATTTATCCTCTCTACTGTTGATGAAAATTGTCTCCACCAGCTTTTGGTGCTTACAAATAAAGATGCTATGAATATTTTTACATACTTTTTGTTTACAAGCATATGCATCATTTGAGTATATATCTGAGAATGAAATTGTTGGCTTGTGGGGTGTGCATATGATTAACTTTACCTGATGATGGTAAACTGTTCTCCAAAGTGGTAGTTGAGTATAATTTAAGAAAAGAAATGGTGGGGAAGAGGGTCAAGAAACAGAAAAAAATCATGGCAAAGAGACGGGGATAGGTAAGCGTGTTCTAGAGTGGCCGTGAAGGATACACTGTTACACAAATATAGCAGAGGTAAGAACAAGACTATGGAAGACCTTTATGTCTTTGTTGGAAATTGGAACTGTCTAGGGGATGGAGAATCATCACAGAAGCTAAAATGAGGGTAACATTATGAGCTCTATGCTTTAGGAAGAGGGGTCAGTATGAAGTATCTGAGGGTGAGATGGAGGCTGAGACTCTGAATCAGGGTACTGAAACTGGGAATCAAGAATCATCTAGGACAGGTGTCTCCCACCTCTGGGATCTAATGGTGGAATTGACCACCATTAATAATAATAGAAATAAAATGCACAATAAATGTCATATGCTTGATTCATCCTGAAACTATTCCCCCACCACCCTGGTCCATGGAAAAGTTGTCTTCAGTGAAACCAGTCTCTGTGCCAAAAGTCTGGGGACTACTGATCTAGGAGATAGAGCAGCTGAGATTCCTGTTAGTCTCTTTTGCCACTTAGGGCCCCTTTCCTGCTGAGTTCTGGAACTCTAACATTGCTGGGTTTTGTTCTACTTTTCCTTTTCTTTCCTTAACAACCATGGCAGTTGTCTTCTTTTAGAATTCCTTAATGTATTTCCTCTCAGTAAGATTTTTATTCTAATGACAAGAGCTTCTTGTGGCCTCCCTGGCAGTCCAATGGTTAAGACTCAGTTCAGTGTTTCTACGGCAGGGGGCACAAGTTTGATTCCCAGTCCTAGAACTAAGATACTGCATGCCATAAGGCAAAGAGCTTCTGTATGGTTTTAAGTAGAGGCTGAGAAAAACAGCTCAGAATGGACAATTCTATATTTTTAATGAATGTTAGATAAAAGCAAGAGGTTACCCAGGAGCCTTTAAACAGTGCTCTGCAAAAAAAAAAAAATACTATTTGTCAAAAAGATGCAAAAGACTTTATGATTTCTAAACCACACACTCAAATATTAGGAAAAGCCCTGTCAGTATCTAGTACTCTGTTTATAGTTTTAATAGGAAAGGCTTCACAGTCTATGAATAATTTGTATGAAACCATATTAAGCATTGATCAACAGACGACCAATTTAATCTGATTGGTTTATGATGGTATTAGCACGCAGTTAAGGGGACCAGATGGGTCAACAAAGAAGCAGATAATTATGTGGCAAAGAATGAATTCTGTCAATCAGGTTTTCTTGCAGCACAGAAAAATACACTAACAAACCCTTTACCCCCAGTGTCAAAGGCTTGACATTACCCCTGTTTTTCAACATGAATCTGCCATCATTTAATAGCTGTGGGGTTTGGGCTCAATTAGTTTCAGTCTTTGTGGTATGAGCCTGAAACCTCAGCTGAAGCAATTGCAATAAATATTTGGTAGACTCCAGAAGAATAATTGTATTCCCCAGCCATAAGCAATTAAGCACTAGATGTATTCCTTGTAAACCTTTGCAAGTGCAATGAAAAACATGTTTTAAAAGACAAATAATTAAATGGCTTCTTTCCTTCAGTGGCATTTAGGTAGAGGAAATGAAGGTTCGTTGTTTTTACCTAGGAGGGACAGATATCTTCTGCTATAAAAATTATAATGGTTTGTATATAACCCACTGATCATCTTTCAGAAATCATGGGGAATGGGATAGATGCCAAGAAACAGATGGACAGAGATCCCAAAATTCAGAAAAAGAACGGTTTTAGAAACTGCCTGGGGAGAAGCTTAATTTCAATTCCCTCTTATCTTTTAGAATGCATTAATAAGAATTCTAGGTTTAAAAGTGTTTGCCAGTCTTCTCCCAACACAATAACCTCCTCTACAACTTCCGAAAAATACCCATTATCCACGTAGAGGAAAATGACAAATATATTTTAAGTTGTGTGAAGTCATTAGAGCCTTATAAAATGGGAAAGCTTGGGCATTTATCTAATGAAAGAGAAGTTTTGTCACACTGTCTTGAAATTTTTATATATGGATTGAAAGTAGGAGAGGAAAAGAACATTTAAAGAACTCATTTAATACCCTTTAATCTTTACAATAGTCCTGTGTAATGGATACTTTACAGCATAAAGTGAAAAACCTGAGACTTCAAGAGATTATGTAATTCATCCAAGGTCACTGAAATAGTAAGTGGTGAAAAATAGATGCTGTTGGTTTCATTTTTTCTCCTACATCTCTATACTGATATTTTCCTCACCACACTGTATTCAGCTTTGCGCCTAATGCAACTACTGGACAAATACGATATCTTCTGCATGAATAATTCCTATAATGGGGAGTTCGTTATGATTTTACAACTTATTCTTTGCATTCATTTTTCTTTTACTTCTCTGGTTACTTTTCCTAGTCCCCTTTCTCAGGCCTTTGTCTTCAACTTGTTCCGCAGGTGTCTTCCTATTTAGCACTCCATCTTTCAGTAAACAGACACTCCCTGGAGTATCTTGGAACATGTATAGCTTCACCTAACACCTGCATACATTTAAACCAGATCACTCTCCTTAGACTCAAGTATCAAGTTATACAGAATCATCAGGGCATCATATGTATCACAATATTCAATCATTCAGCCAACATCCTCCCAACAAACAACTGTCCCAGCTCCAGATCTATGACTCTTTCTGTGGTTCTGCTCTGTATCTCTGCCCACCCGCACACTCGAGAGAGACACAGAGTGGTTATTTGCCACTCCTGCATGCCTTGGCTCCCCACCCACTCTCGCTCCCGCTCCTTGAAGATGTTCACATCTCTTCCCTTCTATTTCTACTACGCCTTAGTACAAACCCTTGCCATAACTACTGCTCAGCCTCAGAAATGATCTCTAGTTCTGGAAGGGCTCCATCCCTGCAGTACTCAGAATGGTTTACGTAAAATCTATATCTTACTAAGTTGCTTTCTTTCCTCAACATTCTTAGCCTTCTTCTAGCTTCAGAACAAAAGAAAACATCACACCGTGGGATTAAAGAGCACTCACTGTTTCCTCTAATTAAGCTACTTTTCTCTCCTCTTCTCTGAACTGGCTATTGTGTACAGAACAGGAAGACGATGTCCTGCCGACTATCAGAGGTTCCTCAAGATGAATGTGCATCTGAACTCATAGGAAAAAAATTTTAAGAAATTAGACCAATGAGTCTTATCCCAGACTGCCAAAATTAAAGCATTTGGTATTTGAGTTTGTGATTTTAACAAGTGTCCTGGGTATCTCTGGTACAAGTACGCATTTTGGGAACCGAAACAGCAGCGGTTAAGAAGGAAGTAAAGCATTTCCATCTACTAAGCACATCACAGTGTGTTAGGAATTTAACATGAACATACTTGAGACAACTAGGACATAAGATGCGGCAGATATCTAGAGACCTGAGATTATGAAGAGCACACAAAAATTTTGCTGTTGGAAATCAAAGGCACTTGGAGAGTACCAGGAGTCACTTTTTGTTGGGGAAGTCTTTCTGAAAATTAGGTCTTGGCTCAGCTATTTTTTGCAACGTTCTCTGCTCTGACTTGAGTAGGAGGATGTGTATTATACAGGTTTGTCCTTTTAATATGCTACTTAGAACTTGCAAAATTATTCTTGGCTCCTCAAGAAACAAACCTATTAAGATATTCAGTAATAATCTGTTAGCAGAGCAGTGAAACTTCATGGCTGCAAGGAATATCTGGCAGGAGGACATCAGGGTGATGTGTGGGGAGGTATCTATTTCCTGCGATGCTGCCTTTCAGAAGTGGCAGGAGAGTAAGGAAGCCTTCCAACTCCACCAGTTCTCCCATGGTCCTCTGCGTACACTCCACTGTTCTCAACTCCACATTCTTAATCAAGCACGTATGTACTACCCTATATGTATCCCTATATCTTAGCTGTCATTCAAGCTGTATCTTGAAAACCTCTGCCTGTTCTAGCTCAGGCCAATCTTTTAGGATCTGAATGAATGATCATTGCCATTCATAGTCCTTGTCATCATCCCCTCTTCCTCTTAAGATTCACCAAGCACTTACTTTATTATGGACATTGGGTGAAACATTTACCCAAAATATCTTATTAAATTCTTATAAGTTCCATGAATTCAGCGGTTTTTATCTTCTTTCTATGTTGACGGCTTAGAGAAATATGATAAATCATCCATACTCACACAGCCAGTAAATGGCACAGAAGGGTTGGAACTCAAGTCTTGCTGATTATTTCAGGAGAGAATGCAGTTACCTTTTGCTTCTTCGCAGTTATTTCATGTACATCAGCTTGTTCTCCCTCCCCCAGGTCACTGTAAATTCCCCGGAGAAAATCCTTGAATAGGAGTCAGCGTGATGATGACTGTTTTCCTAGGTTTGTTCTCTGTATTTCTGTTTACCAATGTGTCACAGGAGGCTGGCTTCTTGGGAATCGCACCCTGCAGAGCCTCCCTTAACTCTGCTTTTCCTTCTGGTTGGCTTTGGCCAGTGGGGGTTAGGGGAAACGGAGGTAAGAGAATGAAAGTGAGAGAGGCCAGGGTGCTGGTTCCACGCTTCATTTCTGCTTTGGGCCAACTTTGTTGTCATTGAATCTCTCAGCTACTGAAATTTTGAGCTAGAGTCCCTCCTCCATGGTTTGGTTTCTCAGTCATTGACCCGGGCTTTGGTGCTCCCCCTGGCTCCCTTGGGCTTCCAAGCAGTAGCAGCTCCGTCCACACTATGGCTATTTTCTGAGTGAAGAGTCCCTCTGGTATGTTCCCCTCTTCCAGCCTCCCTTATTAATCCCACTGCTTTTGAACCATCTGAGGCTTATTCTTTTTTTTCCAACTCTCTGGTCCTAATTATTTGGCCATGCTTTGTGCAAAAGGGATCTTAGTTCCCCACCAACAGGTCAAACCCACTCCCCCTGCACTGGAAGTGTGGCATCTTAACCACTGGACCATCAGAGAATTCTCATCTAAGGCTTATTCTCCTTCCTGCTGGGATACTACCCAATAGGGTTAGCATACTTGATTCTACACTCAGCTCTGCCACTAACGAGCTCAGCTTTTAGTTGTAGCTCCAGATAGATAAATCCAACTGTGTAACTAGATCATTATTGCTTGGATAGCCCGAGAATGCCCTAAACATTTCCAAACCAGAAGGTGTATGTTTTCAGATTGTTTTTCACCATACGTGCTCCATGCCGGTGACTGAGACACTCCAACCAGGAACCTGGAAGTCATTTTAACCTGTTCTTGCTTCTTCATTTCCCACAGCCAATGTCATCGTGTCCCTGAGTCTTCATCCTTAATATCACTCAAATCCACAGCCTCCTCTCTCTTCCCCCTGATACCTCTGCTGCTGTTTAGACTTTCATTGTCTATCATTTGGACAATTAAATGCAACAGCTTCTTAATTTGGTTTCTTGAATGCTGACCTTGACATCAACATTGCTGCCAGAGTGAGCTTCCTTTTTAATGTAAAAAGTAAGGAGATGCTTGTTGGGAAAATTCAACAAATATGATATTTATAAAGTTCAGTCCTCCTTTATTACCCCAACACTACTTCATGGCAGTAACTACTGAATCCATTTTGAATATGCTCTGTGCAAATAAACTGTTTACCAAAACATACATAGAGGCTTGCTTATAACAATGATATTACAGTATACATGCAGTTTAGTAATTTAGAGTACCATAGTTATCTTTTAAAAATAAAATCTAATATCACTTCTCCCCATTAATACTCTTCTATGGATTCCTTATCATTTTTTATTGACTCCAAGTGCTTTTATATGCTGATCACTTAGATCACAGCCTTGCTAACTCAATGAAGCTATGAGCCAAGCCATGCAGGGCCACTTGAAGATGACGGCTTTATGTGACCGCCCATGACCCTTCTTGATGAACTCCTCGTCATGCTCTCCGCCCTCATCTCTTCCACGCTCTCCTTTTCATCCTGTGTTCCAGGCACAGTGAAGTGCTAATTGCTCTCTAAAGCACCAGAGTTTTTCATGTCCTCATGTCCTTTATACATATGTCTCCATTTATACAGATTTCAGAATGTGTCCTTTTGCCTACTAGACTTTAAGTCCCTTAAGGAAAGAGCTATGACATGGGAGCCAGTTAACAATTCCTGGCCTTTGAAATCTCCAGAAAGCATAAAGACTCTCTGAATAGCAAATTCATTTTTATAGCCATCATATATTTCTAATATTCCCAGTTTTGAGCCAGGAACTAGTCAGTGGCAATGAGCTAAGTAATCTTTATATTTGGAAAGGTATGTCTCTGAATACATGCCCCATTCTCTAAATGTTTCCACTGCTATACATGTGTTTTAAAATATCCACTCGTAACAGATCTCAGTAATTTTCTATAACTTAGATGCCAAAAAGGAAAACAAATTAGGATATTATGCTTCATATATTTATTATGTTATAAAAAAGTTTTAGGCTTAGAAATCTTGACACTGACCTCCATTGTGTCTTGAAAAATATAGGTGTATAATAAAAAAGCAAATTCAAAATAAGTGTTTATGCATGCTGTAATACTGGAAACCCAGGTGGCAAAAAGAAAGTGGACAAACATAATGTGTTTCTCTTAAAACAGAAGTTTAACTTGGAAGAAGGTACATATTTTGCCTTGTTTTAAAAAATAACATACCAGGTAGGAATCACTGAGTAGCTGAGCTATGAAGTCTGAACCTTGCTTCTTACACTGGAAGTGCTGGAAAACCAGTTTGGTTATAGTCTCTAGCACTCACAACTAATTGTTGGGTACCTCTTGGGGTGCTATGAAGAGGTTTTAAATTATTTTATAAATTTAAATTTCTTATTTTACAAAGAGCCATGTCTGATTTCTTTCTGAGACTATGAAACCTGAGAGTAATGAATAATTGAACACAGGCTAGTAGCCATCCTTATTGGTACTTACAGCTGCATTCTCTGAGTGAAGACTGACCAGTAGATACTTTTAGAAGTCCTCACTCTCTAGGAATCTCTGGTTGAAAATAGGAGCAGGATAAATATCACCTCCAAGTACTTAAGATCATTAGGAAGAATGTTCAGAATCCATACGGCCCATTTTCTAGAATGTTTTATAGCAATAATGCTCCAAAAGTCATGTTACTGAGTGAGACTTTCTTAGTGAGATGCCCTGGTCCGATCCTGGAGATAGTCAAGATGTATTTCTCTTGTGTGTCTTGTTTGGCGAATGGACAGAGTTGATGAGACCATTCTGCTACTGCACTGTCCAGGCCTGAGAGGGTCAGAGACTTCCCCCAGGCCTCACAGTGCTTATCAAATTGGGACCTAAGAGAGCCCTGAAGAATTAGCTCATGAGCTGTGGTGAAAACTGGAGCATGTCTACTCAGACTCATGCCGAATTCTTCCCCTTTTATTTTGCACAGTTCTAAGTTCTTATTGTGTTACGGGCTGTAAGGGCAATAAAATAATGAATTATGCTGGCCAGGCAGCAGTTAATCTTAAAGGGTAAGTGGACTCACCTCACAGAGAAAGGTGTAGGAGTAGCCTTCTGGACAACAGAAACAGTGTGACTGAAGGCCAGGTGTTAGAGAACTGCCTGGTGTAAGTGTCACCTTTACCTGTTGGGAACAAGGAAGATTGCAGTAAGTATGAGTAGACTTGGGTGTGTGTCCTCTTGTGACATTAATTATGTAATCCCAGTTCCCTGGGCCGTGGTATATGGATGAACTGTAAATGTCTATGTATGTGCATATATATATGCATTAGGTTTAGAAATAAGGAGTTAAAACACTCCATCTTTCAGGTTGCTTCTAGCTCTCACTTCTAGAAGTAAGTTCTTTCTTAGTTTATATTACATGAACTAGGTTATACTGAGGATCTTGTAGGATTGACGGTGACCACAATAGTGATTCACATAATAGTTAGTGGAAAAATCACTGCAGATGGTGACTGCAGCCATGAAATTAAAAGACGCTTACTCCTTGGAAGAAAAATTATAACCAACCTAGATAGCATATTCAAAAGCAGAGACATTACTTTGCAAACAAGGGGCCATCTAGTCAAGGCTATGGTTTTTCCAGTGGTCACCTATGGATGTGAGAGTTGGACTGTGAAGAAAGCTGAGTGCTAAAGAATTGATGCTTTTGAACTGTGGTGTTGGAGAAGACTCTTGAGAGTCCCTTGGACTGCAAGGGAGATCCAACCAGTCCATTCTCAAGGAGATCAGCCCTGGGATTTCTTTGGAGGGAATGATGCTGAAGCTGAAACTCCAGTACTTGGGCCACCTCATGCGAAGAGTTGACTCACTGGAAAAGACTCTGATGCTGGGAGGGATTGGGGGCAGGAGGAGAAGGGGACGACAGAGGATGAGACAGCTGGATGGCATCACGGACTCGATGGACGTGAGTCTGAGTGAGCTCTGGGAGTTGGTGATGAACACAGACGCCTGGTGTGCTGCCATTCATGGGGTCGCAAAGAGTTGGACACGACTGAGCGACTGAACTGAACTGAACAGTTCTGCCTGAAGAGAGGAAGGGTCTAGGGGCCTTAAGGAAAACATGGCTAGAGGGCCATCCCCACCTCTAATTTCAGGGGACCATACTGTACTCAGCGTTTCTACTCAACAGGGTGAATAACATCGACTGGCTGGTTTATTTTCCATGTGTTGGTTGGTCCCCACTGGAAACCCTATGAACTTTCTGTTTGATGTACAGACTCTGAAGTTAGGGAGGATGAGGTGAAGAAAGGGAAATCTGGAAATCCTAGATTATATTACCTGGGCCTGGCCTTATTTGCTTTGCGTATTATCAATGCAGAACATCCTCTGCTAAACGAAGATACATCAAGTTAAAGAAGCCTCTGTTTAAAATTGTTTTCCCATTTTGGTTTTATAGGCCTTTTTTCTTCCCTCCTTTTGTTCCCTTTGTGGTTTGCTGGCCCTCTTCAGTGCTGTGTTTGGGTTACATGTTTAGGTATAACTGAATTACTTTGCTGTTCACTTGAAACTTACACAACATTGTTAATCAACTATACTCCAATATAAAATGAAAGGTTTTTTCAAAAATATTAAAATGAAGAAGCCTCTGAGCAGTGCTCTTAAATTCTATCCATGACTTTGTCCTGTTCAAAATTTCATCATTGTCTTATGAACATCTGTAGAGGGGGCACTTATTATTCTTCAAGTTACTTGGACTGTTTTCTATTGTCTGGCCATGCAAATATTTCCTGCCAATGAACTATGGGCAACATGTTTGCAAGATGGTGAGAGACTCTCTAGTTCTCCTACAGTGACCATGGAGGGTTCACTGTTTACATGACGCAACGACGAAATATTGAAGCCTACCCTAGCCTGGGTCCCTAAGTGACTGTGGAGAGTAGAGCCCCTAAGTCTTATTGAATGAATAATGTGAGCAAGATATAAATATTATTATATTAAGTCACTGAGATTTCATGGTTGCATAGTTACCATAGGCTATTCTGTCCAAGCAAATACAAATAAATAGAATAGCTGATACTGTAAATTATCCTTACAGACCAAAACACTTGGGAATTGCAATATTTAGGCCAAGAGTAATTCCATATGAGTAGAGAGTTGCTTGATAGTAGTTCATGTAAGAATTTATAAAAGATAAATTACAACATACTTGTCATCTTCACATATTTGAGGAGTTGCCATAAAGAGGTCAACTTGTTCTGAATTACTATAGAGAGGGCAGAAACAAGACCAATACGAGAAAGTTTTAAGTGATATATAGACTCAATATAAAAAAGAATAGTTTATCAATTTGAGCAATTCATATGTGGATAGAGATACCTTTGAAATAGTAAAATTAAGAAATAAGAAGTAGTCATGTTGAAGCCAGATGTCCTAGAGAAATGCTATATGACAAATTTCTTAGCTGCATAAAATTTTGGTCTATAAAATATTTTCAGTGTTGAAATTCTACAATATTTTTAACATCAATAATGGTGAGATGCTCAATATGTGTGTTTTGCGGTAGGCTATGTTTTATGATTTACCCAGAAGGGGACTTGTAATAACTGGATCTCCATTCCATGCATCCATTTGTGATGATGGTATGGATACTGTCAGTGCTGTGGAGACAAAACTGCATCCATTATGACTTGGCTAGAATAAGTTGGTTATGATCAGGAAACTAGAGCAGTGATTCCCAAGTTTGGTGGCAAGACTCCTGCTCAGAAGAGAGGATAATTAGACCCTCAGGTCCACGCAGAGAGTCCACAGCAGAGTGAATACCTGCTCTTCTTGGAGCCTTCTCAAGCTTCCTTCATCCCATCCTCTCTGCAAAAATTGGCCTGATGCACTGGGCATGCTGTTTCTTCATGACAGTGTCTTTTCCCTGGGTGACAATTATTTTTTTAACAGGTTGAAGTAACTACATAGTTATTTGTGTCTGGGGATACGTGTCGCAGGCTATTTTCAGTTCAGTCCATTTCTCTCTCTTGCTATAATTGTCACACTCTTTAATGAGGCTTGAAATGCCCAAATGCCTGACCTCGGTTTCAAAGACTTTGATGTTTGATGCTTGGCAAGGCAGTGTGGACCCCCTAAGCATGAAAGGCAGAGTTCTGCTGACTCCCCACCCTGCCCCTAATATGTTGTTGCCTAGCTCTAGTGGTGCTTTTGCATCTCAGCTGGTAATTGTCTCCTCTGAATTTTGTTGTAGCCCATAGTCAGCTTCAAAGCTTTAGTTAACTGATCTGTTTGGGAGGATGAATCAAAGCCCTCCAAAATTCTGGCAGCCTGAATTTCTGATTTCTTTCTGCGTGTGTGTGTGTGTGTGTTCCATTTTACCTACTTCCAGTGTCTAGCACAAAGCTTTACACGTAGAAAGAGCTTAACTAATAAGCCTTTTGCCTTAGCATGGGTAGATGGAGAAATAAAAAGCTACCTGGAATACTGTTAAGAACCAGACTGGAATTCAAAGAAGAAACTTTTGGGCACAGGTATTGGATTGGCCAAAAATTTTTTCTGAGTTTTTATAACATCGTTTGGAAAACCAGAACAAACTTTTTGGCCAACCCTATATGTGTGTGTGTGTGTGTGTGTGTGTGTGTGTGTGTGTGTGTGTATATATACGCATATATGTATGTATATGTATATATACACACACACATATACATATACACCGTCCATTTATATGGTATAGCCCTGTTAGCAAAGATATCTATTCATTGATAGTAGTTCTATTCACTTTTAAATATGTTGGACATTAAATATATGGTCATCATATTCATTTGTGTTCTTTTCAGGTTCTTTTTTAAAAACTGTTACTCATATTTAGCTCAGCTGGTAAATAGTCCACCTGCAATGCTGGAGACCTCAGTTCAGATTCTGGGTCTGGAAGATCCGCTAGAGAAGGGATAGGCTACCCACTCCAGTATTCTTGGTCTTCCCTGGTAGCTCAGGTGGTAAAGAATCTGCCTGCAATGCAGGAGACCTGGGTTTGATCCCTGGGTTGGGAAGATTCCTTGGAAAAGGGAAAAGCTACCCACGCCAGTATTCCGGTCTGGAGAATTCCATGGACTAGAGTCCATGGGGTTGCAAAGAGCTGTACACAACTGAGTGGCTTTCGTTTTCACTGTTATATTTAATTCAGATGATCTTGGATGATTATTTTTCATTTTGTAACACAATAGTGTATTTAAATGACTAAGAGCAGGTAGAGAGGTTCACTTTTATCTACCAAGAAGCCTCATAAAGGTATCAGCAGTTTATAGCATCAATGAAACTTGCTTCCCTCATAGCTCAGTCGGTAAAGAATCTACCTGCAATGCCAAAGACCCGGGTTCATTCCCTGGATCAGGAAGATCCCCTGGAGAAGGAAACTGCAGCCCACTCCAGTACTCTTGCTGGAGAATCCCATGGACAGAGGAGTCTGGTGGGCTACAGTCCATGGGATTGCAAGAGTAGGACACAACTTAGTGACTAAACCACCACCACCACTACAAGACAGGGGCTTAAAGGACGTGCTTAACACAGTCAAAATTATTACAATTTTAAAAAGTATTGGTGCTTCATTTATCTGAAAAGTAACTCATCCTCATATACATCAGGCAAATGAAGTATTGCTATAATTAGTAACATTTATTCCCAGCTACTGTGCCATGTGTTGTGAGTGGATACAGAGAAATTAAAGTTAAGGTCTTGTCTCTTGTGAAGATTGTAAAATATAGTAAAGCCTTGATTAAGCACACTTGAGCTTCTAAAAATCATAATTAACTGTTTTCCTATTTTACTGTCTTTCAAGGGAAAGAGATGGTTCACGTGAAAATAACTTGGTATCTTTAAATTTAGATTTAAAAAGAAGGGAAATGGAAAAGCAGTTGTCCCTCTTGATTCCTTGAGGTTGTCATAGTCTCAGCTCTCAATCTGTGCAGTCTTCTGTCATTTCCCTTTCTCCATCTACAGTGTGAAGCAATGAGATGTGACGCTCAGAAGAATTAGAGACTATAGGACCTCTGGATTCCGAGACTGCCAAGAAAGGGTTCAATTCCCATTACTGGCCTGTCCATTGAGGTGGAAGAATGGGCTTAACCATTATTTGAAAGATATTCCAGCATCAAGCATTAAACTTGTTAACTCTGAGTTGAACAGAAAATGCAGTTTATCAGAAACCCTGCTTCCTAAGTACTGACACAGGCCTCCAGTCCCTTAAGTGTTTTAGCCCAGTGTGATTTGCCACAACTGTGGATGCAAGATGTGCAGATGATTGACCTGTGTGGCTGGCAATGCCTATGCCTTCCTGGAACAGAGGGAAACACAGGGGATGGCAGCACTGTGCAGGTTAGGTACGTGGGTACCACTTGATAAGTTCAGTTCAAGTGCTCAGTTGTGTCCAACTCTTTGCAGTCCCATGAATTGCAGCACACCAGGCCTCCCTGTCCATCACCAACTCCTGGAGTTCACTCAGACTCACATCCATTGAATGAGTGATGCCATCCAGCCGTCTCATCCTCTGTCGTCCCCATCTCCTCCTGCCCCCAATCCCTCCCAGCATCAGAGTCTTTTCCAATGAGTCAACTCTTCGCATGAGGTGGCCAAAGTACTGGAGTTTCAGCTTTAGCATCATCCCCTCCAAAGAAATCCTAGGGTTGATCTCCTTCAGAATGGACTGGTTGGATCTCCTTGCAGTCCAAGGGACTTACAAGAGTCTTCTCCAACACCACAGTTCAAAAGCATCAATTCTTCGGCACTCAACCTTCTTCACAGTCCAACTCTCACATCCATACATGACCACTGGAAAAACCATAGCGTTGACTAGACAGACCTTAGTTGGCTTTTGAATATACTGTCTCTGCTTTTGAGTATACTGTCTAGGTTGGTCATAACTTTTCTTCCAAGGAGTAAGCGTCTTATAATTTCGTGGCTGCAGTCACCATCTGCAGTGATTTTGGAGCCCCCAAAATAAAGTCTGACACTGTTTCCACTGTTTCCCCATCTATTTCCCATGAAGTGATGGGACCGGATGCCATGATTTTCATTTTCTGAATGTTGAGCTTTAAGCCAACTTTTTCACTCTCCTCTTTCACCTTCATCAAGAGGCCCTTTAGCTCCTCTTCACTTTCTGCCATAAGGGTGGTGTCATGTGCATATCTGAGGTTATTGACATTTCTCCCAGCAATCTTGATTCCAGCTTGTGTTTCTTCCAGTCCAGCGTTTTTCATGATATAATCTGAATAGAAGTTAAATAAGCAGGGAGACAATATACAGCCTTGACGTACTCCTTTTCCTATTTGGAACCAGTCTGTTGTTCCATGTCCAGTTCTAACTGTTGCTTCCTGACCTGCATACAGATTTCTCAAGAAGCAGGTCAGGTGGTCTGGTATTCCCATCTCTTTCAGAATTTTCCACAGTTTATTGTGATCCACACAGTCAAAGGCTTTGGCATAGTCAATAAAGCATATGTAGATGTTTTTCTGGAACTCTCTTGCTTTTTCCATGATCCAGCAGATGTTGGCAATTTGATCTCTGGTTCCTCTGCCTTTTCTAAAACCAGCTTGAACATCAGGAAAGTCACAGTTCACGTATTGCTGAAGCCTGGCTTGGAGAATTTTGAGCATTACTTTACTAGCATGTGAGATGAGTGCAATTGTGCGGTAGTTTGAGCATTCTTTGGCCTTGCCTTTCTTTGCGATTGGAATGAAAACTGACCTTTTCCAGTCCTGTGGCCACTGCTGAGTTTTCCAAATTTGCTGGCATATTGAGTGCAGCACTTGCACAGCATCATCTTTCAGGATTTGAAACAGCTCAACTGGAATTCCATCACCTCCACTAGCTTTGTTCGTAGTGATGCTTTCTAAGGCCCACTTGACTTCACATTCACAACCTGGAATGTCAGGTCCATGAATCAGGGCAAATTGGAAGTGGTCAAACAGGAGATGGCAAGAGTGAATGTCGACATTCTAGGAATCAGAGAACTCAAAGGGACTGGAATGGGTGAATTTAACTCAGATGACCATTATATCTACTACTGCGGGCAGGGATCCCTTAGAAGAAATGGAGTAGCCATCATGGTCAACAAAAGAGTCTGAAATGCAGTACTTGGATGCAATCTCAAAATGACAGAATGATCTCAGTTCATTTCCAAGGCAAACCATTCAATATCACGATAATCCAAGTCTATGCCCCAACCAGTAATGCTGAAGAAGCTGAAGTTGAACAGTTCTATGAAGACCTACAAGACCTGTTAGAACTAACACCACTTGGTAAAGTCTTGATTATCTTTCAGCTCTGCAAATGGGAAAATCATATTTCAAACTTTGTCCTCTGCAGCAAAAGAAACATCTTAATCCAGAAAAAGGAATCCTAAGAGTAATTACTTAGTCCACTTGCTTTGCCCCGAGCAGGATGTACATTATCCTCACTCAGTGCCAACACAGATACATTCCTGCCTCCTCTCAGCTTCTCTGCATCTTATACTTCTTTAAGGTCAAGTTCAAGTTCCGGTTCCCCACTGTCTTTGGCCTTCCTAGCCTATACACTGTAGAAGGCAGTGGCAACCCACTCCAGTACTCTTGCCTGGAAAATCCCATGGATGGAGGAGCCTGGTGGGCTGCAGTCCATGGGGTCACTAAGAGTCAGACTCGACTGAGCCATTTCACTTTCACTTTTCACTTTCATGCATCGGAGAAGGAAATGGCAACCCATTCCAGTGTTCTTGCCTGGAGAATTCCAGGGACGGGGGAGCCTGGTTGGCTGCCGTCTATGAGGTCGCACAGAGTCGGACACGACTGAAGCGACTCAGCAGCAGCAGCAGCAGCAGCAGCAGCAGCCTGTACACAAGGCTGTACTATCACTGTCTCCATTGTCTTTGATTTTGATTCATGTCTGGAGTTGAGACTGTGGATTTTCTTTTTCAAGACAGCTTTAAAAATGGCATAGAGCCTCCTCTCTGTAAAATGCTTTAAATGGGACCCTCCCCAGAGGCAACCAAACTGCAGAGCCCCCTTGGCCTTCTCTGGCCTGATGAGCCCTCGATTATTGTTTGGCATTATTAAATGTCAACAGTAGGATGGCTCCCCTCTGGGAACTCAGTGAGAATGGTGAGAAATACACGATTAGGAATTGAGGAACTGCACAAAATAGCTTTTATTTATTGGCGAAGGGGAGAGAAGCTACTAAATACCCTCCCAACATTCCTCTTTATCATTTTTTTGTTGACTTCTTTTTCCTCCTCGAGGGCAGCAGTTCTGTCTCTGCACAGTGTAACCCGGTAATGCGACACGTATTATTTCAATAATGATAGTAATAGTGGAATTAGACAAACACTGATTTGCAGTCACTTAAAAGGAAATTTAAGCTGCGTGGTTTCCTCCCCACAGTCTTGTCATCACTTTCTCTGACTTTGAGGCTGGAGAGGGTGAATCTAGCCCTCTTGGCGGGTATTAGTGGGGGAGGTGCTTGCATTTATGGCGTGCTTCCTAAGTGCTAGGCCTGGTGGCAAATAATAAACTGTTCACAATTGCCTGTGGAATAGGTATCCTTGGCCAGTTTCACAGATAAGAGAACGGAGTGACAGAGGCGACTGAGCCAGGGCTAGTGCTGAGGAGTGGAGCCGGAACTTAACCCAGGGCAGCTGCTGTCTGGCAGAGACAGTGGGATGTGGTGGGAGAGAGGATGAAGCCAAAGGGGACTAAGGACAGGGATGTCCTTCAATGTCTTTGCCCTGTTTGGGAGCTCCTTCCTCTCCCATCTGAAGACTGAGAGGTCCTGGACATTTTCATAAGGATGGAGAGGCAATCCCGGTTCCTGACTCTTCTCTCGACGTGGAGACTTGAGGTTTTCGAGCAGGTTCCAATGATCTGTCCTCTCATCCAGGGGCTGCCACTGGCTGTCTAGGGGTCCTGCTTCTTCACCTGTGAAGAGGAGTCCCCAGCCTGTGTCCTTCCCACCCCTCGGGGTTTTAGAGAGTCACACATGTGGAGTAATGTCAAGGACACTGAAGGCCTAGTAGGGGTTTGGCTGGGATGACTTTTCAGACAACTTCCAAGCTTGAGATTCTGTATTAGAGATGCATTTCTAAACTACCTTGAAAAGCATAAATCTCTTTACAATTACAAGCAATTATTAAGAGCAGGGAGGTGTGATACCAGGAGGCATGTAGACCAGCCAGATATAACTCCATGATTTTCTGCTTCATCTGCCTCTTGCAAAAGATTTAGGGAAAGTAGGAGGGTTTTTTTTTTTTTTTTTTCTCTTCACATCTATGGAGCACGTTTTTTAGACATGAAACAGGGTACAATCCAACATCTGGGTCTACCATCCCTCAGTGAAGATAAATACTGTGTCTTATTTTCATATTCTGTATTTGCACTGTCCTGGCACATCACATTCAACAATTTCATTTTTATTTTATTTTATTATTATTATTTATTTTTTACTTTACAATATTGTATTGGTTTTGCCATACATCAACATGAATCCAGTGAACATGTAAGAGTGTCTCACAGAGTCACGGAAGAATAAAAAAAAAAAAATTCCCTTAATGTGTTTCTAGCCTTTCCTAGAAATAACTGGGCACATTTTCTAGACATCAAGGTTATCTGGGGATTTTCCTTTTTATAAGCTGTTGTTGTGTTATGCTATGATAAATGTCAGAAGGGGAAGAGGGTGTCAGAGGATGAGATGGGTGGACAGCATCACTGATGCCGTGAACACGACCCCTGGCACACTCTGGGAGATGGTGAGTGACAGGGAGGCCCGGCATGCTGCGGTCCACGGGGTCACAGAGTCGGACATGACTGGGTGACTGAACAACAGCAGCAATGATGAATACAGTAATTCCAAAAGAAACATTTACAGGAAATAACCTGTTGTATATTTCTTTGTACACAATACCATTAAAAATCCATTGTGATTCATAAGATGAGACTTAACCTTTTTCTCTTCTTCTTTCATGTACAGTAAACAATTAGAATAACGAGGAGGGAGAAACCAGCATTATCGCTTCTGTAATGTACAGTGGGTCCAGTGGCAACCCACTCCAGAATTCTTGCCTGGAGAATCCCAAGCACAGGAGAGCCTGGCAGGTTACAGTCCATGGGTCGCAAAAAGTCGCAGACAAACGAACAACTAACACGTACATGAAATAGGGACATTCAAACAGGCTTTTATCACCCGAAATAAATAGTTAAGGAATACCAGATGCCTGTTTCCTTCTTCCTGACTTGCACATTTGGCGCCCCATCCTCGGGGAGGGAAGAGGCCCCATGTAGTAGACCAAGCAAAGATGGTCTTACTGTTTCAATACCTTCTTCCCTTTACGTCCTCGTCCCCACATGGCCTGTCCCAAGTTCAGTGGTAGTGGAGCCAGGCCCTGTGGGGTCATGGGGTCCTATTGAGCAGTCCCAGTAATTGACAAAAGCTATAAATTGGGTCCCTCTCATTTCTACTTGAGAGAAGTTAATTAAGCATTTATCAGCATATGCCACTGCCCTAGTCATTCCCAGCCTGTACTTTACAGCCTGTGTATGGATCCTGCCTCTGGAAGGCTATTCCTTGGATGACCTTGATTTAGACATGTTCTCTGTAGGTGACGCTTCAATTTCTGTCTCTTTTATGGTAAAAGAAACATAAGGTCTTAGGACACATGCAGAACTGTATTCAAATTGAGGCTTACTATCTGTAGAATTAGAAGTTATTTTGTCTTTGTTCTTAATTGTAACATAGGATAATAATCTAACAATACCTTTCATACCAGCTGGTTGAGAGAGACTAAATACCTAAAACTCTTCCCTAGCTAACACGACAAAGTGTTAATTCTTTTCCCTAACGGTCTTCAGTTTTCTAGGGTGGTTGAGAAGCAACATCAGAGCTTCTTTTGAATCTTCACTTATTCTTTTTTATTGAAATGTAGTTGATTTTTGATTGTTGGATCATCGAAAAAGCAAGAGAGTTCCAGAAAAGCATCTACTTCTGCTTTATTGACTACCCCAAAGCCTTTGGCTGTGTGGATCATAATAAACTGGGGAAAATTCTTCAAGAGAGGAGAATATCAGACCACTTTACCTGCCTCCTGTGAAATCTGTATGCAGGTCAAGAAGCAACATTTAGAACTGGACATGAAACGACAGACTGGTTTCCAAATCAGGAAAGGAGTATGTCAAGCTGTATATTGTCACCTTGCTTATTTAACTTATATGCAGGGAAAATCATGCAAAATACTGGGCTGGATGAAGCACAAGCTGGAATCAAGATTGCTGGGAGAAATGTCAATAACCTCAGATATGCAGATGACGCCACCCTTATGGCAGACAGTAAAGAACTAAAAAGCCTCTTGATGGAAGTGAAAGAGGAGAGTGAAAAAGTTGGCCTAAACTCAACATTCAGAAAACTAAAATCATGGCATCCAGTCCCATCACTTCATGGCAAATAGGTAGGGAAACAATGGAAACAGAAACTATTTTGGGGGGGCTCCAAAATCACTGCAGATGGTGGTGACTCTAGCCATGAAATTAAAAGATGCTTGCTCCTTGGAAGAAAAGCTATGACCAACCTAGATAGCATATTCAAAAGCAGAGACATTACTTTTCCAACAAAGGTCTGTTTAATCAAAGCTATCGTTTTTCCAGTAGTCATGTATGGATGTGAGGGTTGGACCATAAAGAAAGCTGAGCACTGAATTGAGGCTTTTGGACTGTTGTGTTGGAAAAGACTCTTGAGAGTCCCTTGGACTGCAAGGAGATCCAACCAGTCCATTCTAAAGGAAATCAGACCTGAATAGTCATTGGAAGAACTGATGCTAAAGCATAAACTCCAATACTTTGGCCACTTGATGCAAAGAACTGACTCATTAGAAAAGACCCCGATGCTGGGAAAGATTGAAGGCCGGAGGAGAAGGGGATGACTGAGGATGAGATGGTTGGATGGCATTACTGACTCAATGACATGAGTTTGAGTAAGTTCCGGGTATTGGTGATGGACAGGGAGGCCTGGTGTGCTGCAGTGCATGGGGTCGCAAAGAGTCGGACACGACTGAGCAACTGAACTGAACTGATAGTTGATTTACAATAATCCTAGTTTCCTGTGAACAGCAAAGTGATTCAGATATCTATTTATCTTTTTCTATAGATACGCTTTTTCATATTCTGTCCCCATATAGTTTGTTACAAAATACTGATTATAGCTTCCTCTGCTACACAGTAGGTCCTTGTTGTTTACCTGTTTTATATATAGTTAATATATATATGTTAATCCCAAACTTTTAATTGATCCCTCCCTCTACCTTTACACTTTGGTAACCACAAGTTAGTTTTCTATGTCTATGAGTCTGTTTCTATTTTGTAAATAAGTTTATTTGCCTCATTTTTTAAAAAAGATTTCATGTATAAATGATGTCATATGATATTATTCGTTCTTTGATTTACTTCACTTAGCATGATAATCTCTGGGTCCATCCATGTTGCTGCAAATGGGATTATTTTTTATCACTGAGTAATATTCCATTGTATGTTTGCACGTATGTTTATATACACATCTCCTTTATCCATTCATCTGTCAATGGACATTTAATTTGCTTCCGTGTCTTGGCTATTGGAAACAGTGCTTCAGTGAACATAGAGTTGCATCTGTCTTTTTGAATTATGGTTTCTCCATATATATGCCCAGAAGTGGGATCATATTATGGCTCTATTTTTAGTTTTTTTAATGATACTCCAGACTGTTTCCCATAGTGATTGTACCAGTTTGCATTCCCACCAACAGTGTAGGAGGATTCCCTTTTATCTACATCTTCTCCAGCATTTATTACTTGTAGACTTTTTGATGATGGCCATTCTGACTGGTATGAGGTTATACTTCATTGGATCAGTAGTTTTGATCTGCATTTATCTAATAATTAGCTATGCTAAGCATCTTATCATGTGCTTTTGGTTATTTGTATGTACTCTTTGGAGAAATGTATATTTAGATATTCTGCCCATCTTTTGATTAGGTTTTTTACTTTTAGATAAAGCTTTATGAGCTCTTAGTATATTTTGAGATTAATCTCTTGTCAGTTGCATCCTTTGCAAATTTCTCTCATTTTGTAGGTTGCCTTTTCATTTTGTTTATGATTTCCTTTGAGCTTAGAGCTTCTCTAAGTCTTCACTTAATTTTAAGTAATTTATATTTTGTGTATGTTTTAAAAGGTACAAAATGTAATTATGGAGTTGTACTGTATATAATTTATAAAACAACATACAGCCATATTGAGATGTAAGAAAAATTACTGATAAATTACACAATCAAAATAATTTAACCTATCTGCTGTGAGATTTGCTATTTCTAAGTATGACTGACACATTTATATTGAGGCATTAATAATAATATATTACAGATCACCAAGCTATCTTCACATTTTAAAATGAAATAATTTGACTATTTCAATGTCTTATTTTTTAAAAGAATATAAGCACTGAGGATAATTAACATTCTTGACTATTTAGGATTATTTTCACCTTCCCTTATTTCAGGCATCAGCCAACTATGGCCTGAAAAATGTAAAATATATACCGTCTAACCTTTACAGAAAAAGCTTACTCTCTCCTGCCTTATCATTAACTCATAAATACTACAATTTACCCACTCCAGTGTTCTTGCGTTGAGAATCCCAGGGACAGGAGAGCTTGGCTGGGCTGCCGTCTATGGGGTCGCACAGAGTCAGACACGACTGAAGTGACTTAGCAGCAGCAGCAGCATAAATACAGCGTTTAATCCCAGATCTGGTCACTGTAAATTCTGCGTTCATTCTCCTAAACTATGCTGCCATTTCCAGTGGTATATTACAAATAGAGCAAGTACAAACAGAAGGATAAGAGGAAGATCACTAATAACGTTGTTTTATTACAGGGCATTCTGAGAGTCAGACAGCATTTTATTATATAAACTATATCTCTATCTATCTACCTATCTATGGCTATAGAGTACTATTCCCTGATCCTATAACCATGGATGATGTTGCTAATTGATTAAGTACTATTTTTTGCATGTTTACTTATATAATTTTTAGAAGTTATACTCCATTTACAGCTATTACAGAATATTGACTGTATTTCTGTGCTTTACAATACATCTCTGTAGTCTATCTTATACCCAATAATTGGCACCTCCTGGTCCCCATTGTGCTATCCAATAGTCCATCCTTATATGCCAGGGATACATTCTAAGACCTTCAGTAGGTGCCTGAAACCAGGGATTGCATCAAACCCTACACACACTGTCTAGCTCCCTCATTTCCTCTCCCCACTGGCAGCCAGTAATTTATTCTCTGTATTAAAGCAGTATTTTTGAAGAGCCAGACTGTAGCCACAGAATGCTTCTGAACCCAACTCTCCAGGCATAATACATGAAACATAATTGGCACTTCTGTGTAGAGGGAAGTATGAGTATTTGGGTCCAATAGGAGCCCTTGGAGTAAAGGTGAAAAGATTATAAGAAAATGAAAGAAAACATGAATTTCTGTTCATTAGCAAGAATTTAATTCAAGAACATATTCAAGAAATCCTCTTTCCTGTGAAAATAGCTAGGAGGTGAGGGAGATAGAGGAGAGCAGAAAAGAGTCTTGTAGAACATTAGGGTCAGGGCCCCCAGAGTCAGAACATCTGGGTGCACATTTCAGCTCTGCCATTTAACTGTGTGTGATCTTGGGCAAGTTTCATTTATTCCCGTTTCTCCAAAATCCCCATCTAGTAAAATGGGAAAATAAGAAAACCTACTTTTTCGAGGTAACCTTGAAAATCACCTGACTTCATCTGCATAAAGCCAGGGCAGTGCTCTTATAAAATGTTACATTCCTATGGCCTGGCCCTGGATGTGCTGGAAATCTGGTGTGAACTCAGGAGAAACACTCTGCAGAGAAACTAAGAAAAACAGTAGAAGATGATACAGTCATTCCCCCTTACCATAGATTTGACTTTCCATGGGTTGTTGCCCATTGTTAACCTCAGTCCAAAAATGTTAAATGAAAAATTCCACAGATAAATACTTCATAAGTTTTAAGTTGCACACATTCAGAGTAGCATAATAAAATCTCTCCCTATCCCACCTTGAACGGAAACCATCCCTTTGTTCAGCGCGTCCCACCCATTAGTCTCTTACCAGCTGCCTTGGTTATCAGATCGATTACAACAGAATCACAGTGCTGTGTCCAGCAACTCTTCTTTTACTTCATGATGGCCCCAAAGCTCAAGAACAGTGAGGCTGGCAATTTGGATATGCCGAAGAGAAGCCATAAAATGCTTTCTTTAAGAAAAAAGGTTGAAGTGTTCAACTTGAAAGAAAAAGAAAATCCTATTCTGAGGTTGCTAAGATTTATAATAACTTTATTATAGAATATTGTTATAATTGTTCTGTTATTGTTAGTTTCTTACCATGCCTGATTTATAAGTTAAACTTTATCATAGCTGTGCATGTATATATGCATAGGAAAAAATACAGTATATGTAGGATTTGGGGCTATCTCTGGTTTTAGGCATCCACTGAGAGTCTTAGAAGGTGTCCCCTACAGATAAGGATGGACTGTTGGATAGTACAAATCATGTCCCAAGATCTTTATTTTTCTGTGATGTGCCACTCAGCACTGTTTTTGTCAGTCTCTAAAAGTCAAAGATAAAACACTGAGTCACCATCTTCTGCATTTATGCATGACTGTGTTCCATCCCAGTAAATTTTATCCATCACCTCCGGGATTTCTCAATAGCTCCCAAGATAGCAAAGTCTCACAGGGTACCTTGCTGACCTATCATTTGTACTCTTTTTTTTTTTCTGTAGTTATTTTCAAATAGCAATTTTTGCCATCGTGGCCATTTGGAAAATAATTCATGTCACTTTACTACTTTTCTAGTAAATGTTGATTTGCTACTGCATTTAATCAGGTAACATCAAGGTCTCATTATGCCATAAAACATCTGTAGCTAGAAGTTACCTTTAAATATTCAAAATAATTCATTCCAAGTTATGGGAGCCATTTGTGTTATAATACTCAACTATAATCCTCCAGGGGTGGCTGGGCCATAACTAATGAGCTAAACTACCTTTGTTCAATCCTCTAGAGGGAAAAAAATCTATGATATGTGACTTAAAATATCCCTTACACATGCCCTTATGATCTACAACTTTAAATACTAAAATTTAAAGATGTTTTCTAAAGTAAGTTTACAGGGAAAGAATATCAAATTTTAATGTAAGCTGTCATTGAGCAAAGAGTCAAAGATGAAAAAAATTGAAATTTCAGAATTTTCTCCCATCTTTGGTGTGTGTGTGTTTTAATCAATTGTTTTAAGATGGTGGATATTGAGTCAGTCCAGAGGTGACTAGAATTGTCCCATTTCTGTATAAATAGACACACACTTTGATCTCTAAATATAGCCTTTGAACCTCAGTCTTAAAAATATAATCTAAAAATATGCAGGTCAGGAAGCAACAGTTAGAACTGGACATGGAACAACAGACTGGTTCCAAATAGGAAAAGGAGTACGTCAAGGCTGTACATTGTCACCCTGCTTATTTAACTTATATGCAGAGTACATCATGAGAAATGCTGGGCTAGAAGAAGTACAAGCTGGAATCAAGATTGTTGGGAGAAATATCAATCACCTCATAAATGCAGATGACACCACCCTATGGCAGAAAGTGAAGAGGAACTAAAAAGCCTCTTGATGAAAGTGAAAGAGGAGAGTGAAAAAGTTGGCTTAAAGCTCAACATTCAGAAAACAAAGATCATGGCATCCGGTCCCATCACTTCATGGGAAATAGATGGGGAAACAGTGGAAACAGTGTCAGACTTTACTTTTCTGGGCTCCAAAATCACTGCAGATGGTGATTGCAAGACCAAAAGAAAGCAGGAGTAGCAATACTCATATCCGATAAAATAGACTTTGAAACAAAGGCTGTGAAAAGGGACAAAGAAGGCCACTACATAATGATTAAAGGATCAATCCAAGAAGAAGATATAACAATTATAAATATATATGCACCCAACATAGGAGCACTGCAATATGTAAGACAAATGCTAACAAGCATGAAAGGGGAAATTAATAATGACACAATAATAGTAGGAGACTTTAATACCCCACTTACACCTATGGACAGATCAACTAAACAGAAAATTAACAAAGAAACGTAAACTTTAAATGATACAACAGACCAGTTAGACCTAATTGATATCTATAGGACATTTCACCCCAAAACAATGAATTTCACCTTTTTCTCAAGTGCACACGGAACCTTTTCCAGGATAGATCACATCCTGGGCCATAACTCTAACCTTGATAAATTCAAAAAATCAAAATTATTCCAAGCATCTTCTCTGACCATAATGCACTAAGGTTAGATCTCAATTACAGGAGAAAAACTATTAAAAATTCCAACATTTGGAGGCTGAACACCACCCTTCTGAATAATCAACAAATCACAGAAGAAATCAAATTATGCATCGAAACGAATGAAAAGAAAACACAACTACACAGAACCTTTGGGACACTATAAAAGCAGTGCTAAGAGGAAAGTTCATAGCAATACAGGCATACCTCAAGAAACAAGAAAAAGTCAAATAAATAACCTAACTCTACACCTAAAGCAACTAGAAAAGGAAGAAATAGAGAACCCCAGAGTTAGTAGAAAGAAAGAAATCCTAAAAATTAGGGCAGAAATAAATGCAAAAGAAACAAAGAGACCATAGCAAAGATCAACAAAGCAAAAAGCTGGTTCTTTGAAAGGATAAATAAAATTGAGAAACCATTAGCCAGACTCATCAAGAAACAAAGAGAAAAAAATCAAATCAATAAAATTAGAAATGAAAATGGAGAGATCACGACAGACAGCACAGAAATACTAAGAATCTTAAGAGACTACTATCAGCAGTTATATGCCAATGAAATGGACAACTTGGAAGAAATGGACAAATTCTTAGAAAAGTACAACTTTCCAAAACTGAACCAGGAAGAAATAGAAAATCTTAACAGACCCATCACAAGCATGGAAATTGAAACTGTAATCAGCCATGAAATTAAAAGACACTTAATCATTGGAAGGAAAGTTATGACCAACCTACATAGCATATTGAAAAGCAGAAACATTACATTGCCAACAAAGGTCCGTCTAGTCAAGGCTATGGTTTTCCAGTGGTCATGTATGGATGTGAGAGTTGGACTGTGAAGAAAGCTGAGTGCTGAAGAATTGATGCTTTTGAGCTGTGGTGTTGGAGAATACTCTTGAGAGTCCCTTGGACTGCAAGGAGATCCAACCAGTCCATTCCTAAAGATCAGCCCTGGGTGTTCTTTGGAAGGAATGATGCTAAAGCTGCAACTCCAGTACTTTGGCCACCTCATGCGAAGAGTTGACTCATTGGAAAAGACTCTGAAGCTGGGAGGGATTGGGGGCAGGAGGAAAAGGGGACGACAGAGGATGAGATGGCTGGATGGCATTACAGACTTGATAGATGTGAGTTTGAGTGAACTCTGGGAGATGCTGATGGACTGGGAGGCTTGGCGTGCTGTGATTCATGGGATCGTAAAGAGTCAGAGATGACTGAGTGACTGAACTGAACTGAACTGAAAGATATAAGTAGGAGAATGTGCAACCAGGCAGTTGAATCTATGAAAGCCTCCAGGCCAGGAGGCTTGGAGGCTGTACTGCTCTTTCTGCAAGCTAAGGCCTCTGACTCTGAAACTTTCCACTCATACAAAATACAAAAACTAGCTAGGCCACACAGAAGGATCTCACTCCTCCACACCCCCTAAACAAAATTCTGCCAGCATTGAAATATATACTTTTATTAGCCAGGCTCTTTTCTACAATTACTGATAGATGTAATGATTGTCTAGAGAAATGACACAAAGAGAATTAACATCCATTCCCTTATAGAGGTGACTAAGGAAAAGACTTTGATGCTGGGAGCGATTGGGGGCAGGAGAAGAGGATGACAGAGGATGAGATGGCTGGATGGCATCACTGACTCGATGGACGTGAGTCTAAGTGAACTCCGGGAGTTGGTGATGGACAGGAGGCCTGGCGTGCTGCGATTCATGGGGTTGCAAAGAGCTGGACACGACTGAGTGACTGAACTGAACTGAACTGAAGGAGAAAATTATCCTGAATTTGACAATTTTTCTGATGCCCACCTGTGAACAGGTACAGTTAATGGATGTTCCAAGGATCCATAGTTGTAAAGCAAATATGGATACCGGATGCCTAATTCCCACAGTACCTTAACTGAGTGCACAGAGATAGCACCCTAGAGGGAAAGGCAGACAAGGAGAGCTGAGAGAGGACATCTATAAGACAAAAGGGGACTTCTCTGAATGCACACCTACAATCAGTCAGAACAGTCAGAGGAATCATGCAAGATGCCCACCTTCATCCTGAGATTCACAGGGGTTTTATAACTATGAGAAAGTTTGTCCCCCCCACCAAAGGACAGAAAAAGACAAGAGATCTAAGAGAGGTCCCCCCACCCCAAGATGCATGAGGTCTTATGAATCACAATAGCTTAATTAGGGCTGTGAAAAGAATTAAGACTGTCTCCTGAGGTACACTGAGTGCTCACTGAAAGATAAGCGTGGGGCAGCAGAGTGGGAGAGATTTCCTGATGCATAGAAAACCAGACACAGGGAAGGAGAATGAGACTCCCACTGACCCTAAAGAGGTGTTCTTCAAGTTATAAATCTGAGAGTTCAGAATTACAGATTCTGAGAGTTTAGAAGCCTGGTGACAGGCTTTAATGCATTAAAAAAAAAAAAAATCTCTGAGGTCTTGGAGGTGTACAGATCCTAAGCTCTGCTAAGGGAAATTTCTACTCCCACCATAAAATATTTGAAGATAGTGGTATACTGAGTCTTTCAAAAGGTCCATCAAATCTGAAACCCAGCTGAATTAAAGATTAGATAGATGCAATCTCACCATAATGATGGTCTGAGAAAAAGGTTGTGTGACCTTATCCAGAGATAAACATTACTTATTCATTCGCTACTGTTGGTTTTTTAAACACAATATCTGGTTTAAAAAAATAAAAATAAAGAACCAGGAAATAAGCAGAAAAATAGAAACTATAATCTAGGAGCAGAATCATTAAAGAGTAAATTATTCACTATCTGGTCATTTATAGTGAAAGTTTGGCAACTTGTGGTCTAGGGTAAATTATTTAGGAGTGTAATGTTAAGAATGTCAGCAGACTTCTCATAAAATAATGGAAGTAAAAGTGAATAGAACAATGTATTTTAAAATGTGGAAGAAAGAAAAGGGAAGGAAAGAAATTGTCAAACTAATTTTGACACTTTCAGTTCTGTATTAGCATTCCTTGCTATTTATCTTTTTTTTTTTTTTTTTGCTGTGGAGTGCATAGACACTCTTCTACAGACCTTGATGGTTGAACCTAAGAAGGTAAAGTTAAATAATGTCAAGCATAAGGTGCATAGCTGAGTTTAAAAACCAAACAAAAGATACCCAAACCAGCTACTCACAAAGAAGTTAGGGGAGATATGCTTCATAGTAACCTATGTGAAAAACAGGACTTTAAATGGCAGGACACCCAATTTTGGATTGCAGTGATGTGTACTCAATACAACAGGAGACTGGTGTCATGAGATTCACATAGAATCAAATCATATTTCTATATCTACAGTGTTTTTATGACAACTTCTCTTAGCTATGGTTTCCTCCTCTATAAAATAAGCAATTGTTCTTCCTACCTTACATAGTTGATTTGCAATATTAAAGTAGTCAAGGTGAATGTTGTAATGGAAAGACATCTTGAATACTCTCAAAATACAGGTTGAACTATTACTCATAAAGCAAAAAAAAAAAAAAAGACAAAACCACCGTCAAAAATTTCTACCATCAATAAAAACAAGTGCAGGAAAGATGTCAGTATTATGAGAGATGTCAGTCATGAGACGCTCCCTTTATCTCCCCGCTTCAGTCTACAGCAAGTAAAACACCTGTAACTGGGCAAAGATTTCTCCAGCTAATTCATGGGAGAGATCCACCCATGTGTACATCTGAAGGTGGGTGGACTGGAACGCAGAAGGGGCAGAATGGGGGAACAGTGAGCGTGGTGCCCTGGATGCGAGCCCAGGGGTCACAGAGAACACCGACGCAGCAGGGAAGCAGCGCACACTGCTTGAGCTCTGGCTGCAGCGGCGGGCTGTGGAACCTGGGCAGCCGCAAGGCCGACAGTTCTGCCCTCCCACTCGTGGCGAGGGTGCTCACAGCCCGATGACACGGGAAGTGGCAGAGGCGCCTGAGACCTAAGTTCCACCCTGCACACACTGAGGCAACAGTGCCTGCAACCTAGGCAACCCGAGACACTGTGGAGGTTCCCCCACCATGTCCCTGCTGGTCGTGCCATTGACACCAGAAGCTGCAAGGCACCAGCGACCCCAGAAGCACAGCCTGTGATGGCAGGGCCACTGGCCATGCCTCTGGCAGAGGTGGTGGTGAGCAGAAAGTCCCGTCTCCAATGTAGCCAGAGGCAGCACGAGTGAGAAACGAACGTACCATAATGCCACCTATTGAAAAATAAGAGGAAGACCTCTAATTAAAAGCCTGCTGAACTATTAGAATCAAAGTTTCAAAAAAATACAGAAAAAGCTTTACCTGAAGAAGAAAGGAAAGGTGTTTTGCTACTACAGATGTGCTCGAAGAGGAGCAGCTCTTCAAGCATCATGAAAACCCACGATAATGCTGTGTCATGAAAAGAAAATGACAGTTCTCCAGAAACCAGCTTTAGTCATGGAGAATTGTGAAACTGATAAAGACTCAAAACAGCTGTCATGAAAAAGCTCAACTAGCTGTAAGAAAACTCAGAAAGGGAGGTTAGCCATCTCAGGAATAAAATTCATGAACAAAAGGGATAATTTGCCAAGGAGATTAGAATACTAAAAAGAATCAAATTCTAGAGCTGAAGAATTTAATCAATGAGATTAATAATGAAATAGTAAGCACTGGAAATAGAGCAGACTATATGGAAGAGAGAACTAGTGAGCTTGAGGGCAGAAATACAGAAATGATTTATGTAGAAGAAGAGAGAACTAAGATTTTCTTTTTCAGTGAAAAATTTTGTGAAAGCTACATGATACTAACACGAGAGAGAAAATAAGGGTAATGGGTATCCTAGAAGGAGAAGGGAGAGAGAATGGAGCAGAGAGTTTATTTAAAGAAACAATAACTGCATTATATATATATATATATATATATGGTTTATATATTTTATAATATATAATGTATATAATATAGTTTATATATTAATATATACCATATTATATATAAGCATTTCCAGTGCTTTCTATTGCATCATTCATCTCATTTATTGAGTTCTTCAGCTCCAGAATTTGATTCTTTTTAGTGTTTTAATCTCTTTGGCAAATTATTCCCTTCATTCATCAATTTTGTTCCTGAGATCAGTGAAGTGCCTTTCTGAGTTTTCTTGTAGCTCACTAACTTTTTCATGACAGCCATTTTCAGTCCTCTATCAGTTGGATTCACAAATTTCCATAACTAATGAAGGTTATATGCCATCAGAAAATATACTGTATTATTTTGAGAGAGTCATCTCTGTTCTAAAGACAAACATAGTCCCAAAGTGAAGGGATGGAAGATGACCCTCCAAGCAAATGGCAGTCCAAAGAAAGTAGGGAAAGCTATACTCATATCAGACAGAATAGGCTTCAAGCTAAAAAAAATTGTGTGTCTTGTGTGTGAATATACCTAGTCACTCAGTTACGTCTGACTTTTTGCAAGCCCACAGACTGTAGCCCACCAGGTGCCTCTGTCCATGGAATTTGCCATGCAAGAATGGGTTATCATTTCCTACTCTGGAGAATCTTCCCTGCTCAGGGATTTAACTTGCATCTCCTGTGGCTCCTGCATTAGCAGGCAAATTATTTACCACTGTGCCAAGTAGCAAGAGATAAACATGGACATTACATAGAGACAAAGGAAACAATTCATCAAGAAAATATAATTTCATAATATATATGTATCGAGATATAGAAAGAAAATGTAGGAATAAATTTAACCAAGGAATTGAAAGATCTATAAACTGAAGATGTTGAAAAAAACTGAAGACACACAAAAAGGAAAAGATATTCAATTCTCATGGGTTGGAAGAATTAACACGGTGAAAAAAGTTCATATTACCTAAAGCAATCTACAGTTCACTATGCTGCTGCTGCTGCTGTTGCTGCTAAGTCACTTTAGTCATGTCCAACTCTGTGCGACCTCATAGACGGCAGCCCGCCAGACTCCCCCATCCCTGGGATTCTCCAAGCAAGAACACTATCCCCATCAAAATCCCAATTACATTCTTCACAGAAATACAAAATAAATCCTAAAATTTGTATGAAACCATAAAGACCCTGATAGCCCAACCAATTTTCTTGAAGGAAAATAGTGAAGCTGAAGGTATAATACTCCTGATTTCAAATTATACTACAAAGCTATAGTACTAACCAAAACTGTACAGCATTGGCAGAAAAATCAGGGACACACATCAATGGAATAGAATTCAAAGCCCAGAAATGATGTGCAATTAATTTATGACAAAGTGCAAAGAATAGACAAGGCAGAAAGCATAGTCTCCTCAGTTAATAGTGCTAGAAAAATCAAGAACTAGATGCAAAAGAATACAATAAAGTTGATATATTACATCATACACAAAAATTAACTCAAAATGGATTAAAGACTTAAATGCAAGACCTGAAACCATAGAATTTCTAGAAGAAAACATAGGCACTTATCTCTTTGATATTGGTCTCAGCAATGTCTTTCTGAGCATATCTGCTCTGAAGGCTGCTGCTGCTAAGTCACTTCAGTTGTGTCCGACTCTGTGTGACCCCACAGACGGCAGCCCACCAGGCTCCCTCATCCCTGGGATTCTCCAGGCAAGAACACTGGAGTGGGTTGCCATTTCCTTCTCCAGTGCATTAAAGTGAAAAGTCAAAGTGAAGTCGCTCAGTTGTGTCCGACTCTTAGCGACCCCATGGACTGCAGCCTACCAGGCTCCTCCATCCATGGGATTTTCCAGGCAAGAGTACTGGAGTGGGGGTGCCACTGCCCTCTCTGAAGGCAAACAAAAGCAAAATTAACCAAATGGAACTACATCAACCTTAAATGCTTCTGCACAGAAAAGTGAAAGTGAAGTCACTCAGTTGTGTCCGATTCTTTGTGACCCCATAGACTATAGCCCACCAGGCTCCTCCATCCATGGGATTCTCCAGGCAAGAGTATTGGAGTGGGTTGCCATTTCCTTCTCCAGAGGACCTTCCCAACCCAGGGATCGGAACCCAGGTCTCCTGCATTGTAGGCAGACGCATTGCTGTCTTAGCCACCAGGGAAGCCTGTACACCAGGAAGCACAGAAAAAGAAACCATCAACTAAACAAAACGACAAGCTACTGAATGGGAAAATGTATTTTCAAATCATATATTTGATAAAGAATTAATATCCCAAGTATATAAAAACTCATAAAACTTGACAGCAACAAAAGCAACTTGATTAAAAATGGGCAGAGGATTGAAATAAAAATTTTTACCAAGAACACAGATAGATTACCAATAGGCTTGTGAAAAGATGTTCAACATCACTAATTACTAGGGAAATGACAATCACAACCAAAACAAGATATCACCTCATACTGGTTGGAATTGTTACTTATCTTTCTGTCAGTGTTGAAAAGGGTGTGGAGAAAAGGTAACACTTACACACAGTTGGTTGTAACATAAATTGATACAATCAATATGGAAAACAGTATGGAGAATCCTCAAAAATTAAGAATAGAATTACCATATGACCCAGCTGTTCTACCTCTGGATATTTATCTGAGAAATACAACAATACTGTTTGAAAAAGATAAGTGCCCCTTTATGTCCTTGCAGCGTTATTTATGATAGCCAAGATATGTAAGCAGTCTAATTGCTCACTGATGGATGGATGGATGAAGACATGTATATATGTGGATGAATGTGTGTACGTACATATATGCATAGCAACAGAATATTACTCTGCTATAAAACAGGTGGGATCTTGCCATTTGCAACAGCATGGGTGGACCTGGAGGGTATTAGGTGAAGGGGGTAAGTCAAAGAAAGGCAACTGCTGTATGATTTTGTTCGTACGTGAAGAATAAAAGTCTTGGAAAAAAATGAACCAACACTACACATAGATACTGAGAATGAGTTTGTGGTTACCAGAGGAGAAGAGGGCAGGTGGGGGAGGACAAAATGGGTAAAGAGGGGATTGCTTATATGGTGATGGATGGGAACTAGACTTTTGATGATGAGCTCACTGTAGCGTATTCAGCAATCTAATTATACATGAAATATACAATGTTGCAAACCTGTGTTACCACAGAAAACGAATAAGTGTATTCTATGTTCCATGGATACCATTATAGACAAGTGATCATTTTCTTCTACTTTGTCCTGATATGACCACTCCAGGAGTCTTCTGAATGTCACACATTAAGAAAGAAATAGCCTTGCCAGGGGCACATTCAGAGTGGAATGTTGAGTGGAATTCTAAAAACCTTAGGTACCAAATATTCGAAAGAAGGAGGGATTATTCCTAGGTGAGTAGTATCCTTGAAGTAAAGAGATTTAGGAGTCCAAAGAAACAAATGGAACAGTGTGTACTTTTGTGAAAATTCAGTGAGGTGATATTAAGTAAGACGGAAGAATGCATTGGCTGTTTTTATGTATAACTCTAAGATAAGGGCTCAGGCGGTAAAGAATCCACCTGCAATGCGGGAGACCCAGGTTTGATCCCTGGATCAGGAAGATCCAATGGTGAAGGAAATGGCAACCCACTCTAGTATTCTTGACTAGACAATCCCATGGATGGAGGGACCTGGCAGGCTACAGTCCATGGGGTCGTAAAGAGTCAAACATGACTGAAGCAACTTCTCTTTCCTGAGATAATAAACTTAGAATAATTCTCACTATTTATAAAGCACTTTAAATCAATGAAACTCTATAGAAATGAAATTAACTGCTTCTCTTTGGTTAAAGAATTCAACTATACATTTGATGGAGGGTACTCAAATGGCATCAGTATATGATTGGACCTTATGTTGCTTTAGGTCCTTTCTAACCTTCAGCTCTATTTAGACAGTATCAGTAAATAGTCACAATACATCAGTTTACTAGCTTTAATCTCATTATCATTCAGGATTTGCATGCCTTTATACATAAAGTCAGAGAAGGCAATGGCAACCCACTCCAATACTCTTGCCTGGAAAATCCCATGGATGGGGAAGCCTGGCAGGCTGCAGTCCATGGGGTCACTAAGAGTTAGGCACGACTGAGAGACTTCACTTTCACTTTTCACTTTCATGCATTGGAGAAGGAAATGGCAACCCACTCCAGTGTTCTTGCCTGGAGAATCCCAGGGATGGGGAGCCTGGTGGGCTGCCATCTATGGGGTCGCACAGAGTCAGACACGACTGAAGTGACTCAGCAGCATACATAGAGTAGGCTTGAGGAGGTAGGGAAATATTTATGTGCCATCCTGGCAGAAGAGCAGAGCAGACTGAGAATCTGAGTGACCCCAGTAGGGTATCCTGCTGGACGGCAATCAAAATTATAGCTCTTTGTCTCAAAGTTTCATAGGTTTTCACAGTAAGAACACAAAGTTCTTAATTCTAGAGCAGGAAAGCCCCAAGGATCTCTATGGAAGGTTTTAAAATTTTTACTATCAGATTAACATTTGGAGTTGTCTAATAAATGCTAGGAGTTTTATATTTTTTAAGCTAAGAGACAGGAAACAGTGCTTTGTCATTCCTCTGCAGACATTTTACTTATGAAAGAAACAGGGAACAATGGCAGACACATCTGCTAAAATGACTTGAAACTGTCAGACATGGAGACATGTTGTTCTTTATCTTACATTTTAATAATATGCAGAAGTCTGGCTTAAAGAAAAGGTCTCCTGTTGGTATTGTATCAGCAACAATGACTGAACTACAAAGGGGTGCATGAAGGGAAATGCTCTAATGGAATATTTGAGGGCTATTTGAGAGAACTACCTGGAGAAGGAAAAATACATTCTGGCAAAAGGGATGTGTGATTGCTATGGACCTGCCAGAAGCTGCTTTTCCCAGAGAAGTTAATGTTTTTCTATGAGAGATTCTCGTTTTGCATATTGATTAAACTAGAATAGGCACTAAAGGGACTTTTGTTATGATTTATTTTTACATTTCCTGATTTATTCATATTTTCTTTCTCCATTTACAATTTGCATATATTCAGGGAAAATGAATCCTAAATTTTAGGAGGAATCAAATTCTTACCCATAGTGTCAAAGATTAAACTGAGGTGAGGCCCTTTGTAGACAAAACAGCTAATTACACACATGAAATCTTTTTCATTGATTCTTTTACTATCTTATATTGCTTTTCCTATTTCTCAGAAGTGCTTCTTCCTCTCATCTCAATCATCACAATTTCAATTTATTTTTAACAGATTTATTGAGAAACAATTCACAAACCATGTGATTCACTCATTTAAAGTCTACAATTTATTGCCTTTGAGGATATTCACAAACTCTTCATCTAGCCCACAATCAGCTGACAGCATTTGATTACGCCCATATGAAGCCCATTTCCCTTAGTCATTACCCCCATGCCCTCAGCCTCCTAGCACTATGCAACCACTAATCTACTTTCTGCTTTTTTTTATCCTATTCTGGATATTTTATATGAATGGAATCATATAATATGTGGTCTTTTGAGTCTGTATTCTTTCACTGAACATTATGTTTTCAAGGTTAATCCATAGCTGCAACATCTATCAGTATTCCATTGTTAAAACTGCTAATAGCCTTCCGTTATATGGATATACCACATATCATTTATCCACTGTTCAACTGACAGACATTGGTGTTTTTCTACTCTTGACTATTATGAATAATTCTGCTACGAACATTTGTGTATGAGTTTTCATAAGGGCGTATATTTTTATCTCTCTTGTGTCTATACATAAGAGTAGAGTTACTGTGTTACATGACTTTTAATGAACTGTCAGAATGTTTTCCAAAGCAGCCATACCATTTTACTTTCCCCTAGCCATGTATAACGATTTCAGTATCTTCATATCCTCACCAACACCTGTTATTTCTGTCTCTTGGATTATAGCTTTGCTAGTGAGTATAAAGTATTATCTCCCTGTGGTTTTGATTTGCATTTCTCTGATGGCTAATGAGGTTGGGGAGTCTTTTCATATACTTATCAGCATTTGTATACCTTCTTTGGAGAAATGTATGTTAAAATCTGCTCAGTGTTTTAAAAATTAGATTGTCTTTTTATAAGTGAGTGGTAGTAGAGACTTGATTTGCAAACTTCTTCCCATTCTATGTGTTGTCTTAAATCACTTTTATCAGATATTTTTCCTTTACTTCCTAACACTTGCTCCTAGGAATGGCCTAGTAAGTAGTTGTCATGAGAGGTCTAACCATATTAATGCCTTTCTTCTGTCCATCAGCTATCACATTAATTCACCTGATCTATGGATAAATATCAGTGTTGAGGTGAGGTGAAGTCGCTCAGTCGTGTCCGACTCTTTGCAACCCCGTGGACTGTAACCTACTAGGCTTCTCTGTCCATGGGAGTCTCCAGGCAAGAATACTGGAGTGGATTGCCATTTCCTTCTCCAGGGGATCTTCCCGACCCAGGGATCGAACCCAGGTCTCCTGCATCGAAGGCAGGTGCTTTAACCTCTGAGCCACCAGGGGAGCCCAAATTACTAAAGTACAGTGGCCAGTACGCTGTCTTGTTCCTGACTCCACGGCACTTACAATCTATTGTGAGAGACCATCAAGATATTATCTTACTGCTAAAAATTACTATCTGGGTCATGCACTTTTGCATTCCATTAGTTCATTTTCTACTCCAGTACAAGCATCCCCTGTTGATTGTAGCCTTGATCTAACACATTCTCCTTTCTTTTAAAGGGCTTGTGTTTTTGTCTGCAGAGTGAGCCATTTTAAGAGCAGTTACATAGATTTGAGAACACTGAAATGAGGGGTACAAGATAAAATCTGCACAGAGGATCAGATGTTTTCTGAATGTTGTATGAACACCAGGAGTTATCCAAGTAGCCTCCAAATGATAAACCAAAGCCGGAGACTGCAGAGGCTGCGGCGTGACCACAATGAGTCGTCTTTGCAGGCCTCCAGCTCAGGGAAGGGCTGTATTTCTTATCCAATGAGGTCTTCTCTAATGAGGAAACTTGTGTGCGGTAACTCTGATAGTCATTTTTACATTGGCTTTAGATTACCCTTTGGTTCTATAAAATGTTTCAGTAAAAACAGAAAATCTAGGAGCCTAAGTACTGAGAAAATTCAAATTGAATTCAGATTTCTAGTTTCTTCTCAGATAAATGTAAGTAAGTTAGAATCTTCTCTGACTTAGAAAGGTGACAACTACTTGGGATTATATTGCTTATACATAGGATGTTAAGTAAATGGTGATGACGGTAGCAGAAGCAATTCACTGGATTATTATAGTGTCTGGATTTTTCAAGGAATTTTATATACATTGCCATGAGAACCTAACTAGAACCAAGAAAAATTGCTAAATAAGGCTTCATTATTCATGTTTCTATAAACTTTTTTCATCAATAATATACATACAAGAAATGCACAGATCATAAGTCTGCAGCTAGATTCTCACATATTGAATGTTCCATGTAAACAGTTCAAGGAACAGATCATTGCTAGCATCCCACATGCTTCTCTTTATACCCATTTAATCAATACCTTCAACATTATCCTCCCAAGTGGCAGAGTAGTAAAGAATCCTCCTGCTAATGCAGGAGATGCAAGATATATGGGTTCGATCCCTGGGTCAGGAAGATCCCCTGGGGTAGGAAATAGCAACCCACTACAGTATCCTTGCCTGGAAAATTTCCTGGACAGAGGAGGCTGGCAGGCTATAGTCCATGGCGTTGCAAAGAATTGAACACGACTGAGCATGCAAAGATGGAGAACCTTTAGCATTATAGGTAGCCTTGCTCCTAGTCTAGTACCATAGTTTAATTTGGTCTGTTCAAATGAAATTATACAATAGGTACTACTTTTTGTTTCAGTTCTCTCACTCAGCATCGTGTTTGTGAGATTTATCCTTGTCGCTGTTGCTTACTATTCTGTTGTGTGAATACAGCACAATTGATTTATCAATCTAATGACATTTGAGCTTTTTTCAGTTCGAGGTTATGATGAATAGTGCGGAACGTGTTCTTTTACAGGTTTTGTTTGTTTGCTTTTTATTGGGTATATAACTAGGAGTAAAATCACTGGGCCATAATAGGGTATCTGCATGCTTTTACATTTAGAATAAACTGCTAAACAGTTATCCAAAGTGGCTTATGCAGTTTAATCTCCCACTAGCAATGCATGATGAAACTATGGACTACCCAGATCCTACATAAACAGCTGATATTTTCTATATTGTTATGCCATTTTCTGGGTGATTATTCTTGTTTAAAAAAATGGAGACCTTGATGTACTTTCACAGGAGAAAAATCTAGAGCACAGATCTGCTGGCGCTGTGTTATTTACACTAAGCGAGACACAATGACTTTGCTTCCTTGGCAAAGAAGGCTAAGATCTCAGCAGCACAGATGCAACAAAAAGATGAAATTGAATATGAAGACTTCTGGTTGCAGCTGTGGCATATTAAGAGCTTAGAAGTTGCTATTCTCACCCTTAAAACAAGGGGAAAAAAAAAAAAACTGGACCAACTCAGTGACTTTTGTTGGACTCATTGGAGAACAGAGCTCTCGGTGCAAACCTGCTTCCCTGGAGGTAAAGGCGCTGGAATCATAAACTGGCAGGTGCGCTTGAGTCGTGATTTTGATTAGTTGGAAGCTGAGTGTGAAGAAGCATGAGTTCACATATGCTCATTATTACATGGTGTTTGTCTTTCTGACTTCACACTCTATGACACTCTCTAGGTCCGTCCACACCTCTACCTAGAAAAATGGTATAGATGATCTTATTTGCTAAGCAGAAATAGAGACACAGAGGTAGAGGACAAACACGTGGCTACTGAGGTGGAAAGAGGCGGGCAGTGGGAGGAATCGGGAGAGTATACATTACCAATGCATGCGTGCAGGCGCATGCTCAGTCGTGTCCAACTCTGCAACCCCATGGACTGTAGCCCGGTGGGCTCCTCTGTCCATGGGATTCTCCAGGCAAGAATATTGGAGTAGGTTCTCATTTCCTACTCCAGGAGATCTTCCTGACCCCAGGATCAACCTGAATCTCCTGCATTGTCAGGCGGGTTCTTTGGCACGGTGCTACTTGGGAAGCGCATACACGGTTGATACTATATGTAAAACAGATAACTGATGAAAACCTACTCTATAGGACAGGAACCTCTACTTAATGCACCGTGATGACCTGAGTGAGAAGGAAATCCAAAAGCGGGGAGGGGCATACACGTATATGTATGGTTGATTCACTTTCCTGTGCAGTAGAAACGAAAACAGCATTGTAAAGTAACTATCAGTTCAGCTCAGTTCAGTCGCTCAGTCATGTCCGACTCTTAGCAACTCCATGAATCGCAGCACGCCAGGCCTCCCTGTCCATCACCAACTCCCGGAGTTCACTCAGACTCACGTCCATCGAGTACATGATGCCATCCAGCCATCTCATCCTCTGTCGTCCCCTTCTCCTCCTGCCCCCAATCCCTCCCAGCATCAAAGTCTTTTCCAGTGAATCAACTCTTCACATGAGGTGGTCAAAGTACTGGAGTTTCAGCTTTAGCGTCATTCCTTCCATAGAAATCCCAGGGCTGATCTCCTTTAGAATGGACTGGTTGGATCTCCTTGCAGTCCAAGGGACTCTCAAGAGTCTTCTCCAACACCACAGTTCAAAGGCATCAATTCTTCAGCGCTCAGCCTTCTTCACAGTCCAACTCTCACATCCATACATGACCACAGGAAAACCATAGCCTTGACTAGACGGACTTTAGTTCGCAAAGTAATGTCTCTGCTTTTGAATATGCTATCTAGGTTGGTCATAATTTTTCTTCCAAGGAGTAAGCGTCTTCTAATTTCATGGCTGCAATCACCATCTGCAGTGATTTTGGAGCCCAGAAAAGTAAAGTCTGACACTGTTTCCCATCTATTTCCCACGAAGTGATGGGAGCAGATGCCATGATCTTCGTTTTCTGAATGTTGAGCTTTAAAAGCCAACTTTCTCACTCTCCTCTTTCACTTTCATCAAGAGGCTTTTTAGCTCCTCTTCACTTTCTGCCATAGGGTGGTGTCATCTGCATATCTGAGGTTATTGATATTTCTTCTAATAATCTTGATTCCAGCTTGTGTTTCTTCCAGTCCAGCGTTTACTCCAATATAAATTTTTTTTAAAGAAGCATAAAAGTAAGAAACTTCTGTCTCCTTCCATACTCTCACTCTCACCTCACATCCTGCTTTCTGGAAGAAAGAGTTTTGAGCCACATGAATGGTTTATTATGAGGCAGGACCAAACTCTCTCTTCAAATCCAGCCATAGGTCCAGGAGCAGATGTTAGAGCATACTGTTGTAGCCAGTCCCTATCAATTTGCTACAGCTCTGTGCTCACCTGTTCAGTACTGAGAACACAGACCTAGATAGAGACTTTAAGATTCAGGATCTGTTTACCTCTAAACAGCCAGAGGAGAGGCAGCCCAGGTGACAAGGTGATAGTGCTGGAAGTTGTCTCCGCTTCTCCCCTGTAGAGACACTTTACGGAAGCAGGTTTCTAACAACCCTGGCCCCAGAGAAAGGCACTTACAAGGCATTGCTCCTATAATTTATCATGCAAATTAGACAGAACACAATAGATTAATTAGGAAACATGGTTTGAATTTCCATTATGCAGATAACAATTGGTTGTAAAGTGATTGCCTTCAGGAACTAATACCTTGGGAGTGGGGGAAAAATCATTGACAAGATGCATAAACACACATCTTTCCAGCTACTGAGTGCCCAGCTGCTCAGTTAACCTCAAGTTCATTTTTCCCCTGAGGCTTAGATCCTGGGAGGCTGGAGACATGTGGTAGAGAATAGGGTTGATGGGTTGGGGTCTGTCTTTATAGATCATAGAAGAAAACTAAGTTGTGGGCTCAATTAAGCTCTTCTAGTCCCATACAGTTCTATTCCAGGTGGTATTCAGAGTCTAGGACTTAAGTTGTATTATGTTGTATAGGGTTTATAGGAATTTCAGGATCCCAGTAACCTGGGACTTGGTAACTAACTCCAGAAACAAAATCTACACCAGCTTAGTGACTTCGGGAGACTGCAGGGATTGAAAGATGTAGCTAGAGTCAAGCAATACAGCAGCACAAATTTCAACATGCATTCTTCTCCCCATCCTCCTGATTGTCTTCATGAAGAAAATATGAGTGCCACTAAGAATGGCTGCAGAAAATCTTCGCCCTCTTACAATTCCTAAGTGGCATTATAAAATTAATTCCAAACTTTCTAAAGATAAAATAATATTTTAGGCAAGGAGAATGGGCTCTAGCAACTCTTCAGTAATCATGCAGTTGTGAAGTATATGGTCCCTTTAAGGCACTGGGGTTGGAGATAACTAGGAATGAAATGCATTTATTTCATTGCCCATCATGTCTGTATTACTAACTCAATGCTGGGCATCAAATTAATGCAAAACAAAACACAAACAGCATGGTCTGATGTGCTATTTCCTTTGAGAGTCAGGGACATATTCGCTTTCACATTCATGTGCGTCTGGAATGGAGACTTAGGAATGATTGTAAGTGATTGGTGAAGCCATGGCTGTGGGCGGGCTCTAGCGTGTAGAAGAGACGATGATTGGGCAAAGAAGCCTAGGCAGTACTGTCATTTAAAAAGGACAAGAAGCTCATGAAGGACATGCTAAAGAGGGATCTGAAAGCAATAAGCAAAGCCAGGAAAAATACATCCCAGTAGTGAAGGGAGGAAGGAGTTCCAAGAAGGGGTTAATGGAGTCTGTTGAATGCCACTAGGAGGTGTTTCATCTGGTTTCTCTAAGAAAGCAGACCTCAGAACACAACAAGTGTGCACTGAGATGGTTTATTTTGAGAAGTGGCGCCAAAGAATGAGGGAAATCAGGATCTGGTGAACTGTCTAACTGGACAAGCGATGCTGGACCTTCTCAGGGGTGAAGAAAATAGCTCGCAGCTGACTAAGTGATGGAAAAAAGAAGCAGCGATGCAGCAGCCCCAGTCTCCAGCTGCCCCTGTATCCCCCATGGGATGGAAGTTCCCTGTATTTCAAGGTTTGTGAGTCATAGTTCCTAGAAGCTCTCTCTGAGACAGAGATAACCCATGACAAAAAGTGAGAGATTCCCCATGGAGGTGAAGTGACACTTTTCAGACCCTTTGAGGTTTACCCACATAAAACTGATGGCTACAACAAGAGAAAGGCTTAATGTAGATGATATGCGACAGAGCACGACAACTATCCAATGTAGAGGTGAAGTAACCATCAGAAAATCTGCAGTGAAGTAGCAATGCAAGGGACATTTTAGCTTTAATAATCCAACCCCTTAGGACTTGACTAACTTCAGGGATAGCTGAATCAAGAGACTTAATTGATATCTTCAGCTTCCTAGATTCTTTTTTATTTGGCCTTCTTTTACATTGGCTTCAGTTTCAGCAAGATCTCTCCAGACTAGAAAAAATGACATCCAGAAATGTCAGTTTACGTAGTACTTGTAGATCACACTTTCATGAGACAAGGTGCCCTTTGCTCTTCCTTCATTAATATCAGGCTGACTGATCTTATTGGGTGATCTGCCCATTCACAGCCCAACTGCTTATGCTCAAGGTGATGGCGTATGCCTGTGTCCTATAAGTCTCCTGTGACAATTCAAGCAATACTCCGTAACTGATAGACCCAACAACAGGAGCCAGGAAGGTGTAGCTGCAGAACAGGAGAACTTGGAGAGACTGCAGATGGAGCAGGAAAAACGGGGAGGAAAAAGCATAACATGCTCTGTATATACAGCATGGGAAAGAAAGTCCTTGAGGGATTGGTAATATGGAAACACCATCTGACCTGGGTCCTAGTTCCCTCTCTTACTATTTGTGGGATGTTGGACAAATTACCTAAATGCTCTGAATCTCAGCTTCTAAAGTCAAAGTGAAAGCAGTTGATTTCCTTAAAAAAAAAATAGTTTTAAGAATTTTCAACATTAACAACCATATAAAAATCATCCATGCCCCAGACTCAGAACTGCACCAAACAGCATTCTTGAGGGTGTCACAGTCATTGGAACATATTTCTTCCTGCAATATACGTGCTGAGCTCACTGGTGAACTCTATGAAGGCAACTTTAAACTCAATATTCTCAATCATAATCCTCCATCAGCCTCAATTCTCAAACCCCATTTGTGTATCAAAAATAAGACACTATCTACTATGCAGTATTCACAGCATCAACAAGGGGGTAATACAAGCTTCGCTTCACTTAACATGTTTAATCAATCAAGTTAACAAGAATTAAAATTCACTTAAAGTCTTTCTGCAGATGTGGATGCCCCTTGAATGCAGAAACTATCCAGACATTATTTGCTTTCACTGCTCTTTGAAAGCTCTCTCACCAAAGCCATGGGTTTGAGAGACACACCTGAACAAGTTTTTAAAATATAGTCTTTTGTACCAAGTTTCTGCATGGGCTCTCTGCTTTTTCTCCCCCCGTACAACCTTTCATTCCAGCATCACTGTCAACCTCACCAGGGTTTCATGAGTTCAAACACCATCTGGTTCCATATTACAGACTTGCATTCAGTGTTGATATGACTCCATGGAATAAAATGTGTTGTGTAAAAATAGAACACCCACTGTCCAAGACATGGCGAGTACAGTTTGATAATATTCTTAACTGAGAAAGTATATTGACAGAAGGGATTCTGTAGTAGAATATTTACAATAACACGAAACACTTCTTCCATAGAATTTTAAATAAGACTAATTGCAGAGATTAAATGGAGGCTTTATAGTGTATTTTATGATATGAAGCCAGGCAATGATAAAAAATAATATAAGCAACAATCAAATACTGTGTAATGTTATTTCCAAAGAAGAGAATTTGCTTAGAAAAAAATCATATACTAGAGTTTAAATTAAAATAAGAAGGAAATACTATAATTTTAACCAATATCTTCTATTTTGAACATTCAAATAATTTTCTTGGATATTTTGTATGAGCAGAAAGCCCTTTCAGTATCAGTTATATTGTATTGGTTTGCCTACCTTCAAACATTTCCGCTATTCAGTATTTCAGCTCTTTCTGTAACAAAACTTTTTGTTGTTTTTCAGTCACTAAATGGTGTCTGACTCTTCGTGACCCCATGGACCTCAGCACACCAGGCTTCCTTGTCCTTCACTATCTACCAGAGTTGGCTCAAATTCAAATTCATGTCCCTTGAGTCAGTGAAGCTTTCTAACCATCTCATCCTCTGCTTCCCCCTTCTCCTTTTTTGCCTTCAATCTTTCTGAGCATCAGGATCTTTTCCAATGAACAAAACTTTAACATTCTTTTACTTCTCTTTGTCTAAAGAATAATGTCTGAAATACTAATAAATATACTTCGCATTGGATACAGTAATTCTGGAAGTGTTAATACAAAGGTATTCCTGCAATGGCATCACTATTAGTTTAGAAAACTTGTCTGTTCTCCACTCTTTCCAACCAGAATCCTGGTCTGCATTCCCCAGCCAGAAGAATTGGAGCCACTGTTGCATTCAATACCTGCTGTGAGCCCCTGCCCAATCTTACTCTCATGCCGTTTTATCTGAAGTCACAGAAAGGGGTAGTAATCAATGAGGGGGCACTCACAGAAGCATCTAATAAGAGGCAAGAGAGCAGCCAGGCGATATCTTCTTACTGCACAGTAACTGCCCTGGAATGCTTTTCCCTATTAAAGAAAAGCTTCTTCTGCTGTCTTACCCTGGTAAGGAGTGCAGTTTTATCAAGACAACCAACTTGTGTTCATTTTTCCTATAGGCACATCATAGCTTAAGTCATTAACATATCAAAGTTTCCTTTTAGAGCATTATTGAGTTATTTTCAATTGTAAGCAGATCAGGGCAAGCCTTGATTCATCAGGAATTCATTCATCCAACTTTTATTGGGTGTTGATCATATGCAAGACCGAGTCAAGGATCCTTCAGGGATATAGAGTAGAGCAAGACATGATTCCTACCCTCAAGAAGTTTAACATTTAGCTCAGGGGATGAAATATGTACGAGATGTTTAAGTGTTGAATAAATGCTGAATAATGTAGATTTTAAAAGGTAAAAAAAATCTGTAAAAGAAACATAAAAATCCTATTTAAGGTTGCATAAGACAGAACTTTAGGTGTCAGAACAGACTTTGGGAAGGGCTCCTTTGTCTAGGTGAAATTATATGCACTTGATTTCTGGAAATGGCGTTGGGCAGGCACCAACCACATGCTCGGCACTGTGCTTGGCCTTTAAGCTGAAATCTTAAGAAAGGCTTTGAGTCTTGATCTACGGCAACTGAGACTGGGGATTTGGGGTATGCTTGCTCATGGCTCATGACACCAATTTTTCACAAGGGGTTAGCCAATCAATCCTTGGTTGAGCTGTGGGGATTTGCCATGGAAATGGGCTCACACTGCAATTAGGATCTCCACATCCACCCTGCTCAGAGTTATTTAACTTTTGTGGGCATGAATATATTCCAGGCAGAGGGAGTGAAATGATAGTCCGCTAATTTGTCACATGATTTCCAGCAGTTACTTTGTTGGTTTCTGTTTCTTTTGTTGTTGTTGTTCCTATCCACAGGAAGTTTGATAACTTGAGGATTTTCTGTCTCTAACATCCTCTTATCTGTAGAGGAAGAAGTGGAAAGAAGCCCAGTGATAAAGGGTTAATGAGGCTCGAGGGCCTCTCTCCAGCCTGCCTGCTTCCTCTGCTGGGCAGGTGCTCAAGGAGAAGTGCTAATAAGCGGCACATTTATCTCTGCTCTGTAATGAGGGGCCGCTGGATCCGAGCCTCTCCATAGGAGTGCTGTTTGCCCTGCTCTGAGGTTGTCTGAAGTGGCAGAAGAGAGCTCTGAGCTGAGAGCCCTCCCTTTATTCATTCCTCCTTGCTGGGTCTCTGTGGGACCCCAGGGCAAGTCACTTAACCTCTCAGTGCCTGGTGGTCTTAACCTGCAAATTAGACTCCTTTTTTTCCCTCTCCTGCTCCCACATGGATCGTGCTGCGAGGGTCTACACACCAAGCTCAGGTTGTCTATGTGCTGTGCTAAGATGCTTCAGTCGTATCCTACTCTTTGTGATCCCATGGACTGTAGCCCGCCAGGCTTCTCTGTCCATGGGATTCTCCAGGCAAGAGTACTGGAGTGGGTTGCCTTGCCCTCCTCCAGGGATCTTTCTGATGTAGAGATAGAACCCGCGTTTCTTGTGTCTCCAGCCCTGGCAGGCGGGCTCCCGACCACGCCACCCGGGAAGCCCCAGCTTGTCTACAGGTGTCAGGAACAAAGTCTCACGAGAGTGTCAGGTGCTGCCGTCGTTACTTGCCCGAGAGGGGAAGAAGGCCATGGAGATCTAGCCAAGCTGGGTGACACCATCACGTGGTCCAGGCTTAATGGCATCTGGACACAGAGATGAAGCTTTGGTTTCACTGACATTTCCCACTAGCCTCTGCCTGGGCCGTGATGGCCTCTTTTTAGCCTTTTTAACCTAGGTTCTCCTTTCCCTGTTCAGTCTGCAAAAGCAGAGCAGTATGTGGAGGGACAGGCATGGGAGAGGAATGCATTTTCTTCCGTCTTCCTTAGCATTTACCAAGAGGTTTCAAGGATTGTTTTCTCTTTCATCAAGTCCTAGCTTCCTTTCCTCCAAGAAATTCCCAAGCAGTTCAGGTGAATGTCGATTCTTTGGAATGAATGGCCTTTGATTTCTTCACCAAAGCACCTCTGTTGGCCATAGATGAGTACACTGGACATTCGTGGAGCTGACATTCAGAGAAAATCAGACTTGGAGACAGCACTGACTCCCAGCACCAGCTCCATCATTTACTGAGAGGCGTGGGTCAGGCCACCTCCACCTTATCTGTGCTTGAATGTCTCATCAGCAAAGGGAGTGTGTATCAGCTGGGGCTCAGAAGCATTTCTGATCTGTTCACCCCGTGGGTGGCAGATTCCCAGGTGGTCAGGTCAGCTGGCTTCTGACTGGGCTTGGCCACAGGGAGATATTGGCAAGAGACGGTAGTAGGCAGGATGGAGCAGCAGGGAGGCTGCTGGGGCCCTTGCTTATCCTGAGGGGCATCCCCTAGAGTGGCTGAGTCTCCTTTGGGATTCAGCCTCAGAGATCGTGCCCCGGCCAGGCTCCTATCACTCCACCTTCTCTTCTACATTCCTCACTGCGTTCCGGGTGTGGCCAATGTTTGTGCTGCCTCAGTTTCCCACTTTAAATGCCCTTGGTTATAAATATTGTGTGTGTGTGTTCTCAGTAGCTCAGTCGTGTCCGATTCTTTGCAACCCCATGGACTGTAGCCCACCAGGCTCCTCTGCCCATGGAATTTCCCAGGCAAGTGTTTTGGAGTGGGGTGCCACTTTCTACTCCAGGGCATCTTCCCAACCAGGGATCAAACTCACCTCTCTTGTGACTCCTGCATTGGCAGGTGGATTCTTTACCACTCATGACACCAGGGATGAGCTAAATTATATTAGAAGCCGTTCCTTTCCCTGGCTAGATCCTGATAAAGTTGATGACATACTTGTTTTACAAGGATGTCAAGATTGAAAGAAACTCCTGTTCAGTTCCATATTAGGGTAAATGCTCAGGAAATAGCCATAAGTTCTGGCCCATTAGCAGCCCTTATTTTGCTTCCCAGCATCTCCACGGTTTTTGTCCTTTCAAGTTCTAAAAATGTTTCAAAGTTCAATGCAGAAGCCACTTACTTCACAAAGTTTTGCTCATCCCTAGTCATAAAGGACTTTTCTGCATTGTTCTCTCATGGCCTTTTGTGTATGCATCTCTGACAGAGTTTAGCGTAGTCTGCCAAGTAGTTAATCACTTGTAAAATTGTCTTCTCTTACTAATTGGTAAAGTTCTATTTCTTTCCTCTTTCTCTCCCAAACCTCCAAACCTGAAGATGTTCTTTAAAAATATTTGCTGAACCAAATTGAATAGGAATGTCTTTCTTGTGGCTTTTTCTTACAACTTGATTCCTGTAATCTGAGGGGCTATGGAAAACACTGAGACTGGCTCTCCAAATTAAGTATTCGATGAATTATTGAACCAGTCCCTAATAACAGGAGCTTTTTGAAGGGTACAGCTTTACCATACTTGAGCTTATTTTTAACACCCAAATCTCATCAGTTTTTTTAATCAAAATTTCAGTATATATTCCCTATTAAGGACATTCGTGGGCTTCCCTCCTAGCTCAGCTGGTAAAGAATCCGCCTGCAATGTGGGAAACCTGGGTTCAATCCCTGGGTTGTGACGATCCCCTCGAGAAGGGAAAGGCTTCACTTCAGTATTCTGGCCTGGAGAATTTTGTGGACTGCAGTCCTTGGGGTCACAAAGAGTTGGACACAACTTAGCAACTTTCACTCACTCACAAGGATATTCATATCAAAATGCATGGGATGTGAGAAAATGTTTGTTGCTGTAAATGAATAATGGAAAATCAGATGTTTGATGTATGTCATGATACAGGATCCACAAACATATCTACAAAACTATACATCTAGTCCTAGAATTGTACTGACACATTATAGGTGCTCAATAAATATTTGTTGGATGCTTGACGACACATGTATTTGAGCAAGATCTGAAAGAAAATTACATGCCTATAGTTACCCTCCGGACACCATTCTCTCATGAAAATTTCAAATTGATTTTTCCTCATTTTTCCTAGAAGCATTTATTTTATTTTTATTGAAGTACGTTTGATTTACAGTGTTACATTAGTGTCTGGTGTATGGCAAAGTGATTCAATTATACACATATATATGTAATTTGTCGCATTCTTGTATTTTTAATTTTAAGGGACGCTTACCCTCAAGCTATCTCTTCTATTTTATCTTTTTTTTCTTATTTAAATATATCATCCATTATTTGGCTTCTGAAAATCTTGAAAACGTGACATGGGTCAAATTGTTTCTGCAATGTTAATGGTAGAAAAGAGAGGAGCAGAAGTCCCCATGCCTTGGAATGAAGATCATTCCTTTTCCTTCTCTTCGAGCTTCGGCACCCAGTCTTCCTCCAGCCCCTTGTCTGTTTCACTGGCCTCCTGCCCATGCTTCAAACCCCACTACCCCTGGCACCTGCACCCCAAAGTTTCCTGTGGTTGTGGTCCACAGGGAGGGACCTACAGGCAGTTGATTGTGGAACGTTACAAGTAAAAGGGGTCCTCAAGTTTAATCTAGTGGACTTCGCTTGATTTACAGATCAGCAAACTGAACCCAAGGGTGAAGTCAAACCCTCAAGCTCATAAAAGGAGCCAGAATTTTGCATTTTCTGATTCCCTGCGGAATAGTGGGTAGGGGCAGTAATTTAATTATTGCCCCTGGGAAAGGGCCCAACCTGCAGGAATGGTGTCTCCAGGGCTGTCTTGCCCCAGCACCCCAGCTAATAAAATAGACAGATGCTTTGTGATAGTCTAGAAAGAGTGGCCATTTTTGCTTTTCCCACTCTGGCCCTTCCAGCTTTCATAACTTGCCTTATCCTTGAGTAGAAAATTCACCCTGTGAATAAAGGGTCCTATTAGCATAGGCAGTATTTTCCTTAACCTCCAAGCCTTAGAGGCTTGAGCTAAATTTCCCCAGAGACCTGGGCCAGGCTTCTGCTGGCTTGTTTCGTCTTCCCAAGTGCCTCTGAGCCAGAGTTCTTTCCACGACTGTTCCTTTCCATGGAGTGTCCTTGCCAAGATTTATGAGTCAGTAAAGAGAAAAAGAGCCACGTCAACTGTCCTGTGAAGGAAAATGAGATTCTGCTAAATTTAAGGAGACTTGAAATGAATAAAAAGATCACTGGGTTAAATACCATGAAGGAGGATAATAGATGGATTTTAGGAAATACAGCAGTCATCCTAATTACAGGCACAACAGAGTAGAAAGCTAGATAAGTCCTCTCTAGTCCTTTGATAGGCCACCATAATATAATTAAATGACTGTTCATTTTCTAGATAAGACGACATCTTTGACATAGACACTGGGTACTGGGAAATCACCCACGCTGGGCCCTTCATGTGACACAGACTCATTCTTACTGAAAAAGAACCAAGAATATTCAGGCCAGCATTAGCTCTCTGAGAAAAATCATGAGCTTCACAAAGGAGAGAGATTTCTCCATTTAAAAACACAAGCTTGTGGGTTGCTGGAGTCTATCAGATATACTTCAGAGTAGTTTGCTCCAGATAGAGTGTTGGTGGGGTCAGGCAACAAATTAGGATGGTTGAGCCCTGTTCTGTTCACGTTCATCTGTCCCACCCTCTGTTCTGTGGTATGGCCGATTGACGACATTTTCTCAACTTAGTCGAGTGCAGCTTCAGGACCGTCTCCCTAATTCTCCCCGGCATTTCATTTTGCCAAGCCCCTAAGGAAATCTTGGTACCATTCCATGAGTTCCTTACACAGTTTAAATCAGTGCACGTGAAATAAAGCACTCTTCTTTGGGTGTTTTAATCCTTCTAACCGAATATTCTCTTCCTGGACGTCTTTCTCTAGATGTTCCGCAGACTTCTGTTGAGAGCTCCCCTCACCCTGGCTCACCATTTCTGGTCACTTGGCTGCAAATATTGGTGCCATCATTATTTTCTTGTCCCTCGATTTTCACATCCAGTCTATCACCAAGATATGTGGGTTCTTCCGCAGCACTGCCTTTCATGTCTTTCTCCTCCTCATTTCCATGAGCAACACTTGGTATTCATCCTTGGTTTCTCGACAGCATCACACACTTTTATAGCTGGTTTTCCTCTCTTCCAGTGTTCCCCTCCCATTCTGTCCTATGCTCTTTTTTTTCCCCATTGAATTTTCAGATTTAGCCAATCCATGTTTATTACACCTGTATTAAATGTTGGGGCTAAGTGAACAAAAAAAATGAAAAATTCATGGATCTTCATCTCAGGGAACTCAGGGTAGAGTGAAACAGAGACACAGGAGGACTGAAAGGTAATGGTGAGGAGTGAATCAGAAGGGCCTGACTCCAGTCATGGCTCAGACATCCTCAATCATAGGGTTCAGGGTAATCTCAGTGCTCCGTGCCTGCAAAGTGGGGATAATGATAGCATGGCCCCAACCTCATAAGTTTGTGGTGAAGATGAAATGGGTCAATCCAGGAAGCACTCCAATAGTTCTTGACAACTGATAAATGAGAAATAATAATAGCCATGACTATAAAGCAATGCTCCTCAATCTTTCTGTGGTCAAGGATTACTCTTTTTGTTTATTTGATTTCTGATACATCACAAGCCAATTCCCGGCTCTACTGTAAATGACACAACATGCAACTCAATCCTGGAGTGTTACAACAGGCAAACTGATCTGTAACCTGTTGGAAGAGTCTATGGCTTGAATGTCTGGACATGAGGGCAGGGTCACACTGTAGACCTGTAACACACAGTTTATAGGTCAGAACCAACCCCCTGGGCCATGGGGTTGAGTAGCACTCTGATAAAGTGCAGCTTTATTTTCACCCTCTCACCCATAAGAAGCTCCCCATGAGCTAAGAAAAATCCTTTAACTTGACATTTGAGAACTTAAACATTCAGGTCACATCCTTCTCTCTAAATCTCATGTTTCATGACTTCTTTTTGCAAATTTGAGGCTTCTATCCAGGAAATTATCTTACGGTTTCAGGGGGAAGGTACACGGATGAAGTTAAAGGACATTTCACTCTGTTTCATCTTCTTTAAAGACTCCTGGCTATCTGAAATTAGCTTGCCATTTCATTAGTTGTATCCACAGTGTTTTTTCAGGTGCTTAATCTGGTCTTATTGGTTAACTGTATTTTTGAGATCTAGAACAGTACCTGGCATACAAGAAGTATTCAATAAATACCCATTGGATGAACAAGTGAATAGTAAAGAGATTCTGCTCAACACATTTAAAATTCAATCTCCTAAACACATTACTCACCTGTTAATGCTTTAAAATTTGGAATTTCTTGCTTTTAGCAAGAAACAGTTCTCTTCTCACCTAGAATGACGCTGTCTTCCCACCTATCTTTCTTGTCATTGCATTTTTGGTTACTGTTCATCCCCTAAAACTCAACTGAAAATAACATGCATACTGTGAGAGTTGTGACTTAGGTTTAATTTGGAAAAAATGAGAATTATAGCCCAGGAAATGGCCTCAGGTCTGAGGAACTGTCTGAAGAGGTTGAGGACCTGGTCAAAATGCATATGACTTTACTGAAGGGGGAATGCATGAATCAAGCACTCATTTTGACAGAAAGGCACTGCTAGTCACAAGGAGTAGGTGTCTCTATTAATGATCTTAAAGCTCTTCTAGATAGGAGAAGATGCAAAATTTGGGCTCATAAAGTGCTCTCCTGAGAGTATCTAACTCTCTGAAGGCCTGTTCTGCCAGTTGTTCCCAGAGTACAGAGTGCCTCGTTCCTGATTTCCTCTCTGAACTCTTTTCAGGGTGTGTTGAATTGCCAACTGCAGTGGCCAGTGATTTCATCCCTGTAGAAACAGATGGCAAGTGGCAGTGTTCAGCTGGCGCCTTCTTCTGACTCTATTTCAGCACTTTCTGCCGTGTTTCATTACTTATCTCGTGCACTCTTTACCAAATTAAAAGATCACAGGTGCCTTTGGCATCATTCATATTTTCATTTTCAAATGTGTTCAACATAGTGTCTGATAGGCAGTGGGACTCTAATGCTGAATTACACAGATTATAGCTGAGTTCCACAGAATCTATTTATGTCTCAGCATGTCAGTTCAAGTTTTGCCTCCTTCATAGAGCTTGTCATAAATATTCCCACCCACAGTGGTGTATCTGTTCTGTATGAACTTATGGCCTTTTTGAAGCTTATCCTTTAATTCACATTTTAAGATTTTATTCATGATTTTATTTCCTTAACAAATGTTTATATTTTGCTATTGTGTTTAGGGCATTATTAAAGCTAGCAAGGCAGATAATGGAAGATTTTTTTAAAACTCGTACTTTCAATCATCTTGGAATAGAATTTTCATTATTAGTATCTAGCAGTGTGTATGTGTTACTGTTGTTTTCCATAACTTGAAGCATGCATACATATACACACACCCTAAGAGCTTAGCCTTCTCCACAGCATTGCTTAGCCTGCAGGTCTTAGCAAATACTCAATACAAGTGGGATTAGTTGGTGTTCCACACACATATACTGATATAACCACATGGTACAAACTTATTATCTCTTATTAGAAAGTATTTATCTGTCTATGGAGTGAAATGGGAAAGCCACATAGCACTGATACTATGGACCACAAATGCAGGTGAGCTCTGACAATGTTGATAACTTCACCTGTAGAGAAAGCCTGTAATAACCCATGTTCCACAGATCACTTAAATCTGATGCCTAGAGAAATAATTAGATGCAAATAGAATGTGATAGGAAACATTTACCAGTCAGGTAGAGTAAAAACTTTGTTAATTTGAAATGCAAGGGACCAGAAAAATGAGCTCTGAATTAATTGGGTTTGGATTATCTGATGTTTTTATTAAGGACACTTAGTCATTTAGGCAATAACAGCTGCTGTTTGAATTTTTCAGAGTTGGCCTTCTGAGGTTTTACTGTCAAGGTGTGATTTGTTCTGGTCGTAATGTAATGTGTGTGTTTAACTACTACCCTTTGCCACTGGACATACATGTCTAGTAATTTGACCAGATTTTAACCAGCCCTTCCAAGTTGCCATCTATCAGGTTTTTAATTTTTAATTTCTATTTTTACTGACTGCCACTACCCCTGACTCCCTCCAACTTGGTTCTTCTCTGATAGCAGAGAAAATTGATGGAAACCTTTCAGGCAACCAGAGAAAAAGGCCATTTGACTAACTGTTGCTCTACCTCAAGTCATCTTAATGTGTTTAATTGCTCATCTAATTGCTCATCTGATCCATCTATTTGCATGATAAATGTTGTAGAAATCTATCTCTTAGAAACTGTAAGGGGATAATAAGCCCCTGACCAAGGCAGAAAGTTCTTTGGGAGTATTCTAAATTATTTTGAAAGGTGATATTCATAATAAAAAAAAAGTCGAGCTTACCTGTGATGTTCTCTAAATAGACAAAACAAAAAAATCCATTAGAATATATTCATGAATCATTCTAAATTTGAAAACTTTGCTTTGATGATTCTGTTAGGCAAGGAGAAGTGATAGCTTGCTGGCAGAATGTAAGGTTTCCTTATATTGCTTAGCTAAAAGACAAGATAACTACACATAAAAAATAACACATATCAATAAATAGACCCAGAACATGATACTGTAAGCATCAAGTTTATGCTACAGACAAAACTTGTCAGAATTTAGGAAGAGATCCTGATTACCTGGGAGGACAGCCAGGTAATGGTGGAAGTGAAGTTCAAATAATGTTGAAAATGCGTCACAAGTCATGAGTGCCAAATCCATGCTTACGGTGCAACTGATAGAGTTTGTTAGTATAACAGGACTGATTTCACTAATCATGGGAACAATCCATTTTACTTATTGATGCACATCTTATTGGGGATACTGTCAGCATTTCTCCCATTCTTCATTTAAGTTACTGGAGAGCCTCACAGTCTTTCAAAGCCCAGAGGGGTGCCCTGGTGCAGTTCTGCCATTATACAAATGAGAGGACAAGTGACATGGCCTGCAACCCAGAGCCAAGAGGGTGACCTATCAGAGCAGAGTCCCTTGACTGCTTTCCTAGTCATAACCGATGGGGTCTCCTTTGTCCTCCACCATCACCATTGTCCCATTCAACTTTACAGGAGATAGACATCTCTACTTGTCCAAGGGAGAGCTGAACATAAGGTCTATTCCTTTCCCTTTTTAGACAATGCTTCATATTTTCATTCTAGTACTTTAAATTTTTCCCATTTCTCTTAAATTTTTAATTAAAAAAACAATTTTTTTTGGTCATACTATGTAGCATATGGGATCTTATTTGCCAGACCAGGGATCAAACCCTGCCTGCTGCAGTGGAAATGAGTCTTAACCACTGAACGACCACGGAAATCCTTTAAAATTTTAAATTATTTAAATTATCAGTAGACCTTATTTTTAGAGCAGTTTTAGGGACTTTGCTGATGGCTCAGATGGTAAAGAGTCTGCCTACAATGTGGAAGACCCAGGTTTGATCCTTGGGTTGGGAAGATCCCCTGAAGAAGGAAATGGTAACCCACTCCAATACTCTTGTCTGGAAAATCCCATGGACAGAGGAGCCTGGTAGGCTACAGTCTATGGGGTCACAACGAGTCGGACATGACTGAGCAAATTTACTTTCTTTCTTTCTTTAAGTTTACAACAAAATTGAGTGGAAGATATAGAGATTTCCCATATGCCCCATGACCCCACTCTAAGCACACTCATCCCTTATTATCAACATCTGCCATCAGACTGATGCATTTGCTACAAGTGATGAACCTGCCTCATAATCACCCCCAATCCATAGTTTACATACAGCTCTTTGTGTTGAACCATTCTACATGTTTGGACAAACATATAAAGCACATGTATCTAATATTATAGTACCATACAGAGTATTTTCACTGCCATAAAAATCATCTGTGCTCCATCTATTCATCTTTCCCTCCCTTCCAAGCCCTGATTTTTATTTTATCATTGTCTTATGTTAGTTTTGCTTGCTTTCATCTGCTTTGGCTCCTCACAGAAGCTCTATTTGTAGAATAGATGAACATAGGCACTCAGAGTAATTTGTATTAGCCTTGTGTTCAATGAGTAAATGAATGGCTATATTTTCATTATCCTTTAGATGCACATAAGTACTAATTACTGAAAATACATTTTTGGCACACAAAGAAGGCAGGATTTACAAGCTTTCCCTTAAAGTGGGCTGACTTCAGACTAATGACCTTGAGATGAAGGTCTCTGTAACTCAAACCCACTGAGCCATCCAATACCTGGTCCTTTTAATAGGTATGAATTATATTATTTATGAGATATGAAGAGATTATTCAACTGACCTGGCTCCATCCTCTGAATGAGTTAGTTTGCTTTCTCTTTGAGAATTTATAATCAGTTCAACCTTTCTTCTTTCAAAGTGTTAGATGGCACTGGTTTCAAAAAGAGTTTGGGAGCCCATAGATTTAGAGTTGGAAGTTAGTATATCTCCTGGAGAAACAGTCTCTGTTATCATCAGTGTTTGTTTTTTAAACATTTTACTTTTATTGGAGTATTGTTGATTTTCAACGTGCGTTAGTTTCAGGTGCACGGCAAAGTGATTCACTTAGACATATATATATTTTCTCAGGATCTTTTCTCATAAAGGTATCACAGGCTACTGGGTAGAGTTCTCTGTGCTACACCCTAGATCCCTGTCACTCATCTGTCTTATATACAGAGGTATACATGTGTTCATCCCAAGCTCCTGGTTCATCCCTCCCCTCACCTCGCTAATCCCCTTCGGTAGCCATGTTTGCTTTTGGTATCTATGTTTCTTTCTGTTTTTGTAATTAAGTTTATTTGTATCTTTTTAAAAATTCAGTTCTACATATGAGTGCTATCACATGATATTTATTTCTCTCTGACTTATTTCATTTAGTATGATCATCTCCATGTCCATCCATATTGCTGAAAAAGGTATTATTTCATTCTTTTTTATTGTTGAGATATATGTCCATTATATATATTTACCACATGTTTTTTATCCATTCCTCTGTCAATGAACATTTAGGTTGCTTCCATGTCTTAACTGTTGTAAATAGTGCTGCAAAGAACATTGGGGTGCATGTATCTTTTGAATTATGGTTTTCTTCAGAAATATACCCAGGAGTGGGATTGCTAGATTGCATGGTAGCTTTCCATTTAGTTTTTAAGGAACCTCCTCCATAATGTTTTCCAAAGTGGTTGCACCAATTTACCTTCCCACTAACAATGTAGGGAGTTCCCTTTCCTCCATACCCTCTCCAGGATTTATTGCTGGCCCTCTTTTGATAATGGCCATTCTGACCAGCCTGAGGTGATACCTCATTGTACTACTGATTTGCATGTCTCCATCAGTGGGTTGATTGGTTTATCTGGGTCTTGTTCTAAACAACTGTTTCAAAGCAGTATTTTGAAGAATTTGGTATAATATGCTCAGAGGGCTATGAAAGAGTGTTCTCTTAACAAGGTCTTAGAATTCCAGGGGGAAAGTGCTTTACTCTAAGTATATTGGCAATTTCTCTGAACCTAAAAAACGTCAGAAAAAGTATTTGACTTAACGATGGCTGTGTGTTGTAGAAGATGGTGAAATGGGAAGGATAAATGCGAATGAAAGCCTAGGTTAAGAGAAAGGCAGGTGTCTTAGTCTGTTTGAGTCACTGAAAGAAAATGCCATAGACTGGGTGGCTTATAACCTGTGTGCTTGTTTCTCAGAGTTCTGAAGGCTGGGAAGCCCAAGCTCTAGGCACCAGCAGACTTGGTGTCTGGTGACGGCCTGCTTACTGGTACTTAACACCTTCTCACCACGTCCTCACTTGACAGAGGTGGTGAGGGAGCTTGCTCGGCCATCTCTTATAAGGGCACTTATCCCATACCCTCAGGATCTCATCACTTCTCAAAGGCTCTGCCTCCCAATACTGTCACATTGGGGAATAGGTTTCAAATATGAATTTGGAGGGATATAAATATTCAGTCTCCAGCAGCAGAGTCAACATCAGGGAAGGGACTTGAGTGGACTTATCATTTACCTGTTGTTCACTTGTGTCCCGTCACTGTAGACCCTTTATAAACTTTAACCATCTTACCTTTATCAGAACACTGTATGGTAGATTAGGACCCTGACCCCACTTTTAGATGGAGAAACTGAGGCACAGAGAGGTTATCTAACCTTCCCAGTGTTACCCAGCAGGGAAGTGATAGCTCTGGGTTTGAAGCCAGACAGGTAGGCAACACACAGCCCTTTACCCCTATTCTCAGGGACATACATTATAAAGCCAGGAGGCAGGTTGGACAGTGGAGAAGGCAATGGCACCCCACTCCAGTACTCTTGCCTGGAAACTCCCATGGAAGGAGGAGCCTGGTGGGCTGCAGTGCTTGGGGTCGAGAAGAATTGGACACGACTGATCGACTTCACTTTCACTTTTCACTTTCATGCATTGGAGAAGGAAATGGCACCCCACTCCAGTGTTCTTACCTGGAGAATCCCAGGGACAGGGGAGCCTGGTGGGCTGCCGTCTGTGGGGTCGCACAGAGTCGGACACGACTGAAGCGACTTGGTGGCAGCAGCAGGTTGGACGGAGGATTTGCTAATGTAATTAGAGGCTATTTCAGAGAAACAGTACTGGCCCAATCAGCAGGGGTCAGGGGAGATGAGGCAGTCAGGGAGGAAGCTGTCATTTCAGAGGGTGGGGAGGCAGCAAGCTGAACCCAGGGCAGGCATCTCTGAGGCACAGATGCAGGCACTCAGGCCAGACAGCGTTCATGCAGAAGCAGCTGGAAGTTCAAGCATCCTTCCCAACAGTCCAGGGTTTGCTGGGGGCCTGGAGGGCAGGCTTGAGCAACGCACCCCAGAGAGACCGGTTCTTGGTGCAAGTATCCCCACTGCCGGTGAAGGCTCTTGCTACCTCCCACTGATGCTGAATGGAATTACAGGACAGGGCAGCTCAGAACACAGAGAAGAGAAAACTGGGTCCTTGATGGGAAACAGCAGGGGACTGCGAGGTCTGGACAATTAATTTAGAAATCCAGGACAATGACAGGATTGTTGCTTCGTTGTGGCTTTCCCGATATTCACATCTACTTGTCTGCCTCTCTGTCTCTCTTCTTTCCATCTGTCTCTCTGTCTCTGTCTCTCTCACTCTCTCTCTCACACATAGTTTAGGAAGAGTCAGCAGAGATGGAATATGGGCCACCAGAGATGGAATATGGCTATCTGGAGGTTTTTCCTCAGAATGAAAAGTCTCTGATTTTATGATGTTCCGGTTCTCAGGATCACCTCACACCTTCCAGAGAAGCTTATGTTCAACCTGTCAAGGGCATCTGTCATCTAATGCTCCAGCAAAATACGGGATTGTGGTAGCTGGCCGGCAGGGATTCCTCCTCCATGCCCCCAGGGGTTACTCCCTATGGCTTCTCTGCCCGACACAGCGTTTCCATACTTTCAGACTTTGGCTCTGATAAGCCTGCCAGCTGCTGGAAATTCCTGCCTGACCAAGCACATCTTTTCCTTCCATTCTGATCTTCAGGATCCTCTCTGGCTTTGCCCAGAGCAGCGAGGTGTAGACGTGACTGTTCAGAGTCCGCTGTTCTTCAGTGTTTCTGGCGCCTCAGCCGTGGCCTTGCCCGGCTCAGATGAGCTGCTATCAACAGGCACCAAGCAAGCATTTCTTTCTCCTAGACTCCTTTAGTCATGGTACATGGCATTTAGACACACTCTCTGAATCATGGGCAGAGCTGCCAGCGTGGATTCTGGTCTATGACAGACCCACAATCAGATCTCCAACCAACAGCCAAGAAAGCCTTCATCCTTTGTCTGATTATCTCATTTTGCTTGAGTTGTATCTTATTGCTATGTAGTCAACAGAGCTGAGCTGATTCCATTTCCAAATATACTGACCTGGTAAGCAAAATTCTTGAGTTATGTTACATGTCTCTGAAATACAGGATAAACCCTTGCAGTGTCTTGGTTTTTTTTTCCCCATCTGTAAAATTGGATTGGTTCCTGTTAAATAGGAATCCTTTATACATTTTACTTTAAGCTGTGTTGCCACACTTTGGGGAAAATTAAAGAACATTGATTTCCTGGACACTTCATGTTATATTGCAAATGTCTAATAGTGAGAATTCAAAGACATACTCCCAAGAGTTGTCCCAGGGTCAGTTTGGCAGGGTTATGAAATAAACTGAGAGTCCCTGGTAGCTCAGCTGGTAAAGAATCCGCCTGCAATGCAGGAGACCCTGGTTTGATGCCTGGGTTGGGAAGATCCCCTGGAGAAGGGCATGGCAACCCACTCCAGTATTCTTGTCTGGAGAATCCCCATGGGCAGAGGAGCCTGTCAGGCTGCAGACCATGGGGTCGCAAAGAGTCAGACACGACTGAGGGACTAAGCATACTAAGAAGCATGCTTGACAAAGCATTTATTTGGTTAATGCAAAAGTGCAGCCTGAGATCCAGCAGATTCTTCAGGCAGTTTGTTGCAAGTCCTTTGAACAAGGCAACTTAGCACCGCGGCCACACGACCTTCTCAGAGTTCCACACCTCCTGCAGCAGGAAGGAAAGAGTCCATGTTCAGAGAGAGGCCAACCACATGGAAACACAGGGGGCTTTCTTAAGTGGACAAAATTTGTTCCAAAAGAGGAATTGTTAGGAGTGCCAAGCTCAGAAAAATGAAACCAACTAGACACAGTTGTATTTTTGTTTGTTTGTTTTAGCTGCAGTGGGTCTTAGTTGCAACTCTCAGGATCTTTCGCTGTGGTGTAAAGAGCTTTCCTCTAACGTGGCGCGTGGGCCCCAGAGCTTGTGGGCTCAGTAGTTGCATCACATGGGCTTAACTGCCCCAGGCCACACGGGATTTCGGTTCCCCCACCAGGGTCAGATCCACATCCCCTGTATTGGAAGGTGGGTTCTTAACCCCTGGACCACCAGGAAGCCCCCAGAGTTGTATTTTGCACACGCACAGACTTCTTCAACACACTTGGGCCCCCCTGGGCCATGCATTTTCTTTTCTTTCATTGTAACCCCTTTTTAAAAACTAAAGGTTTTAAAACCTTTGAAACTTCGATAGCATACGACCTTAATAGCATACATCTGAAGCTGTCTCAAAGAACCCCACGGAATCAAGTCACTATCGTTAATCCAAACACATCAGATTCAAATGATTTTTGCTCTCAGAACCAGCAGTTCTCAAAAGGAAGTTCTTGGTGCCAACAGTATAAACGTTAACCTGGCTTCACACTAGACTCACAAACTCTGAGGGTGGGCCCAATTATCTGCATTGAACACGTCCTCCATGAGATTCTTAATGGACTGCAACTCTGAGAATAAATTAAGCTTAGCTGTACTTTAGAATCACCTGGTGAGTGTTTTTTTTTTTTTTTTGCTTGCCTTTTAAAAATATGCAGCATTTCTACTCCCAAGATGCTGAAGTAATTGGTCTGGAGCATAGTCTCCAGGGATTTTAAGAGCTCCCCAGGAGATTTTAAGGTTCAGAGTTGAGACCGGTAGATTGTGCTGGTGAAAGTCTGAGAAACTTCTCAAACTGTAATGTACATGAAACTTACCTGAGGATTCTGCTAAATCGCAGGCATGGTTTAGCAGGACGGGGATGGGTGCCCGGAGCCTGCTTTTCCAAGGAGCTCTCCAGTGATGCCCATTCAGCTGGTAACAGGACCACAGTCTGAATCCAAGACTTAAAGATGCACTGACCATTGGCCATGTCCCACAAAGATGCTCTAGGCTAGCAGAGGCCCACTGTTTGCTGCTTTTATTAACTGAGAGTCAGCAGTGTTAGTTCCCAAACAGGCCAGAGTGTTTACAACAGGTGTAAATTTTATTTTAGTTAAATATTTTGAAAGTCAATAAAATATTACTCTGAAAAGAAAGTAACAAGACCCACCCTCATCCCTTGATCCCTTGTTACTCTGAAAAATAACTTGAGTTTTTGAAAATCTCAATAAAGGCAAATTTTCCTAGGTTAAAAAAGGATCCAATTAAGTGTTAGAAAGTCACTCAATATAATTAGAATCTAGACAGATTTTGCACTCAGAAAAATTTGTCAGATATTTTGAGATTTTAGCTCAAATAAAATCTGACAGGAAATACTGAGGCTGGACCTTGTACAATACAGGTGGTGCAGCTCAGTTCAGTTCAGTTTAGCTCAGTCATGTCCGACCCTTTGTGACCCGACCCCATGCAGCACGCCAGGCCTCTCTGTCCATCACCAACTCCCAAAGTTTACTCAGAATCATGTCTATTGAGTTGGTGATGCCATCCAGCCATCTCATGCTGTCGCGCCCCCTTCTCCCACCTTCAGTCTTTCCCAGCATCAGGGGCTTTTCCAGTGAGTCAGTTCTTCGCATCAGATAACATAAGTATTGGAGTTTCAGCATCAGCATTAGTCCTTCCAATGAATATTCAGGGATGATTTCCTTTGGGATGGACTGGCTGGATCTCCTTGCAGTCCAAGGAACTCTCAAGAGTCTCCTCCAATACCACAGTTCAAAAGCATCAATTCTTCAGTGCTCAGCATTCTTTATAGTCTAACTCTCAGATCCATACATGACTACTAGAAAAACCATAGCTTTGACCAAATGGACCTTTATTGGCAAGTAATGTCTCTGTTTTTTAATATACTGCCTAGTTTTTCTTCCAAGGAGCAAGCCTCTTTTAATTTCATGGCTGCAGTCACCATCTGCAGTGATTTTGAAGCCCCCAAAGTAAGGTCTGTCACTGTTTCCATTGTTTCCCCATCTATTTCCCATGAAGTGATTGGACCAGATGCCATGATGTTAGTTTTCTGAATGTTGAGTTTTAAGCCAACTTTTTCACTCTCCTCTTTCACTTTCATCAAGAGGCTCTTTAGTTTCTTTTCACTTTCTGCCATAAGGGTGGTGTCATCTGCATATCTGAGGTTATTAATATTTCTCTCAGCAGCCTTGATTCCAGCTTGTGCTTCATCTAGCTCAGCATTTTGCATGGTGTACTCTGCATATAAGTTAAATAATCTGGGTGACAATATACAACCTTGATGTACTCCTTTCCAATTTGGAACCAGTCTGTTGTTCCATGTCCAGTTCTAACTGTTGCTTCTTGATCTGCATGCAGATTTCTCAAGAGGCAGGTCAGATTGTCTAGTATTCCCATCTCGTGAAGAATTTTCCACAGTTTATTATGATCCACACAATCAAAGGCTTTGGCATAGTTAATAAAGCAGAAGTAGATGTTTTTATGGAGCTCTGTTGCTTTTTCAATGATCCAATGGATGTTGGCAATTTGATCTCTGGTTCCTCTGTCTTTTCTAAAACCAGCTTGAACATTTGGAAGTTCACAGTTCATGTCCTGTTGAACCCTGGCTTGAAGAATTTTGAGCATTACTTTGCTAGAGTGTGAGATGAATACAACTGTGCAGTAGTTTGAACATTCTTTGGCATTGCCTTTCTTTGGGATTGGAATGAAAACTGACCTTTTCCAGTCCTGTGGCCACTGCTGAGTTTTCCAAATTTGCTGGCATTTTGTGTGCAGCACTTTCACAGCATCACCTTTCAGGATTTGAAATAGCTCAACTGGAATCCCTTCACCTCTACTAGCTTTATTTGTAGTGATGCTTCCTAAGGCCCAGTTGACTTCACATTCCAGGATGTCTTGCTCTAGGTGAGTGATCACACCATCATGCTTATCTGGGTCATGAAGATCTTTTTGTACAGTTCTTCTGTGTATTCTTGCCACCTCTTCTTAATATCTTCTGCTTCTGTTAGGTCCATACCATTTCTGTCCTTTATTGTGCCCATCTTTGTATGAAATGTTCCCTTGCTGCTGCTGTTGCTAAGTTGCCTCAGTCATGTCCGAACCTGTGCGACCCCAAAGATGGCAGCCCACCAGGCTCCGCCATCCCTGGGATTCTCCAGGCAAGAACACTGGAGTGGGTTGTCATTTCCTTCTCCAATGCATGAAAGTGAAAAGTGAAAGAAGTCGCTCAGTTGTGTCTGACTCCTAGCGACCCCATGGACTGCAGCCTACCAGGCTCCTCCATCCATGGGATTTTCCAGGCAAGTGTACTGGAGTGGAGTGCCATTGCCTTCTCCGAAATGTTCCCTTGGTATCTCTAATTTTCTTGAAGAGATCTCTAGTCTTGCCATTCTGTTGTTTTCCTCTATTTCTTTGCACTGATTACAGAAGAAGGCTTTCTTATCTCTTCTTGCTGTTCTTTGAACTCTGCATTCAAATGGGTGTATATTTCCTTTTCTCCTTTGCTTTTCACTTTTCTTTTCACAGCTCTTGTAAGGCCTCCTCAGACAACCATTTTTCCTTTTTGCATTTCCTTTTCTTGGGAGTGGTCTTGATCACTGCCTCCTATATGGTGTTATAAACCCCTGTCCATAGTTCTTCAGGCACTCTGTCTATCAGATCTAATCCCTTGAATCTATTTGTCACTTCCACTCTATAATCATAAGGGATTTGATTTAGGTCTTACCTGAATGATCTAGTGGTTTTCCCTACTTTCTTCAATTTAAGTCTGAACTTTGCAATAAGGAGATCACGATCTGAGCCACAGTCAGCTCCTGGTCTTGTTTTTGCTGACTGTATAGAGCTTCTCCATCTTTGGCTGCAAAGAATATAATCAATCTGATTTTGGTATTGACCATCTGGTGATGTCCATGTGGACAATCTTCTTTTGTGTTGTTGGAAGAGAGTGTTTGCTAAGACCTGTATATACCATTTTAATGATTTTCTGCTTTAATGGAATTTATTGATTTGCTACTAATTCTGATCATGACAAGTGAAGAGGCTGGGCTGTAATTGCATTTTATAAGAGCATTACTAATAACTACCTTGTGTGCACATTAGCTGCATACCAAGCAACATGAAAAGTATTTAGCATTTATTTTAGCTAATCCTTACAAGGGTCCCAGGAAACAGCATGAATAGTCTCATTTTAGAGCCAAGGAATGCCGTGTTGTTTCTTCTGTTTGCACATTCCGCTGCCATTCTAACTTCCAGCACAAACTCAGAACATGGAGATTCCTTAGAGTCTAGTAAATTAATTTAAGATAAAACTTAGAAATATTCAAAGTCCATGAAACAATAGGGCATAATCATTATCTGATAATGGAACTAAATCTACTTATAGGTGATATAGTGTTGTGTTCTTAATTAACAAAGTGGTGCACGGTTACAAAAGATGGGAGCAAAGGGTGACAGTTCCTTATAATTTGGCCCTAACCTATCGAGTTTCATGACCACCTTCAACCCCAGTACACACGCACGCACGCACACATAGACCCGAGTGCAGTGGTCTTCCCCATGTTCTTTCACATCATGCTGCTGCTCAGTCACTTCAGTTGTGTCCAACTCTGTGTGACCCCATAGACAGCAGCCCACCAGGCTCCGCCATCCCTGGGATTCTCCAGGCAAGAACACTGGAGTGGGTTGTCATTTCCTTCTCCATGACATGTCTCAAATGCCCTTTCACCTCTTTTTCTCACTGAGCAAACTTCGATTTGTCGTTAGAATGAAGTCATTCTTCTTCTAGGAACTGAAAGAGTTCCATCTCAGAAGGAAGAGTTGGGCAGAAAGAATTCAACACGTTCTTGTGACGTGCCTCCATGGTGCCAGCCGTGACCGTGGATAGCGTGGCCCTGCTTCTACGGGACTTGCACGAATTTGTTTCCATGTCCCTCTTTCTGCTACCTTACCTGCACTGCCTGAGGTTTTCATACTTAGCTCAGTGATTCCGTTTTAACTACTGCCCTTTTGGACACAGATTCTGTTTAAATCCCCAGGATCAGCCCTGGCCACACCAGTCTATCATTTTAGGAAATGATTACATCAATATATTGTTTGGTCATAAAAGAATCTTGCAGGCTCCAAATCTGTCTCTCTTCTTAGTCCTAAATTATTCTGCGAAGATCAGCCCTCTCCTTTGTTGTCCCTAAAAGTTTATCATGCTTTTCTCATTTTTTTATAGTTGTACAGATGATACTCTCTCTTTAGTGTGAAATTTCAGAGCAAAAACTGTCGTATGTATCTTTGGCTTCATATTGCATTTCCATATTTATTCCCCATTTTTCCTCTTGTAAAATGTTCATAACATAAAGTTGACCAATTTAACTACGTTAAAGTGTATTCTGTGGCGTTAAGTGCATTCACAGTGTCATACCGACACCTCTGCCATGCTTCTTCAGAATTTTTTCCTCATTGCAAATGAAATTCCACATCCTTTAAACTATAATTCATTCTCTTCTTCCTCCAATCCTCAATAACTTCTCTGCTTTCTGTTTCTATGAATTTGCTTATTTTAGGTATTCTAGACAAAACCATACAATATCTGGTCTTTTCTGCCTGCCTTATTTTGGGCTTAATAAAGAATCCTCCTGCCAGTGCCAGAGAAGCAGGGGACATGGGTTCTATCCCTGGGTCAGGAAGATCTCTTGGAGGAAGAAATGGCAACCCACTCCAGTATTCTTGCCTGAACAATCCCATGAACAGAGGAGACTAGTGGGCTATAGTCCATGGCGTCCCAAAAGTGTCGGACATGAATTAGCAATTAAAAGGTAACAACAACATCTTTAAAAGCTTTATACTGATCACTATTTTTCCAAATCCCCACTGCCTCCCATACTGCCCTTCCCTTTTTCTTACCTCAGACTACCAACACAAAAGAAACAAAACATTGAAACTTTACATTTATTTTTAATATAAATATTATATTTTTCTGACCTAAAATTTCCCAGAAACTTAAAATTTCTAGTTGGGATGAGATGAAAGATTATTTGGAGCAGAAGCTCTTCTGGAAGGCGATTGCCAGAATGATTCAACAATGAAGAGTCAAAGAATGAATGAAAGCTTCTTCCCAACCAGGGGTTCAAATTTCCAGAAGCCAGGGCAGTTGCCTAGGCCACATAAGTGAAGCCAAGAAGAGAGAGCACCAGGCATTTGTAATGACAGGGTTTTGAGCAGGAGGGTCCAATTCTACTGCCAGGAAAGGTGCCGTGTACCTGGGGATCTGCTCTGGCCAGCACCCTCTTGCGGTATTCTTGTGAATTCTGTCAACGGCCACACGCTTGCTTCTCTGATCTCATCTTCCTATTGTGTAATCTAACCACTGAAGAAAAAGAGATAAGATAGTAGATCAGGTAAGGATTGGAGGCCTGTGAAAGCAGAAGCTCTTTACCACGGCCATTTCATTCCTCTTTGCCCCTAAGGATTTGGGGAAATAGCTGGAAACCTGGAGATATTTTTGGTTGCAATAACTGAGGTGGAGGATTGCTTGGAGGATTGCTTATAGAGTTGCTTATAGCATCTAGCTGGTAGAAGTCAAGGGTGCTATTAAATAATTTCTAATGCACAGAGAAGTACCCCATAACAAAGAATTATCCAGCCCCCAAAGTGAATGATATCAAGGCTGAGAAGCCTGATCTGGAACAATCACCTCACCTCACAGGAAGATCAGTTCAGTTCAGTTCAGTCTGTCAGTTGTGTCTGACTCTTTGTGACCCCATGAATTACAGCACGCCAGGCCTCCCTGTCCATCACCAACTCTTGGAGTTCACCCAAACTCACATCTATCAAGTCCGTGATGCCATCCAGCCAGCTCATCCTCTGTCGTCCCCTTCTCCTCCTGCCTCCAATCCCTCCCAGCATCAGAGTCTTTTCCAATGAGTCAACCCTTTGCATGAAGTGGCCAAAATATTGGACTTTCAGCTTTAGCATCATTCCTTCCAAAGAACACCCAGGACTGATTTCCTTTAGAAAAAGAGACTTAATACATAGCACCGTTGCCAGTTGGAGTTATAGCTGGAAAATCTTGGTACTCTTATTCCTAGTATCCCCAATGTGGGTTTTGTAACCCACATGATTATTTCCAAAGTGCTTGCATGAACTTGAATAAAATGTGCTATTTTAAAAAAGAAAAGGAACTCTGCCTATAACATTTCCTCTGCTGAATCTATAAACTATACAACCCCATAATTGCTTTCTTCTCTACTTCCACTGGAAGTGTTCTTAGGAATAATAAGTTGATATTTGCTAAGTGCTTTGAGCTCCTTTTGAAAGAGATGATAAAAACTTCTCTAAATTATTTTTATCACCTCCATAAAATTTAAAAGCAAAGTATCATTCCTTCTCAAAAGCGGGTCTTACCCTGATTTTCCTAAATTATAACCTCTGATTAGCTATTGAAACTCCTTGATTACAGGCTGACATTGTGTTATCTTGGGAATCATACCAGTTAAATCTGTGAAAAAAAAATTGATTGTAGCCTGACAAGACCATGAACTATTGTAGTTTGGAACAGAGCTTCAAAATAGTGCAATAAATTTGCTGCTTAAGTCCTCCTGGTTTCAAATATGAGGTCAATGTGATGGCTTTATGTATTGATTAATCCTGTCAGTTTGATTTATTTACTTCCTAATAACCAAGAAGGATTTGTAAGGGTTTATCACTCTTCATGGAAAACCCTCACTCTGGAAGGAAACTTGAAGAGTTGTCATAGTTTCTGTGCTCATCCTCAGCAGGGACCACAACCTGATGAATCCGCGTACCAGCACCATCACTCACCCATGAAAATTCTCCCACGTCTTCACAGATGATCAAACTGAAGCCAATTTTTAAGTGACCTTCATCATAAGAGTTGACTGTTCTCTCTGAATAGAGGAAGTGAGAAGTAACCAGAAGAACTGACTCATTTTGGAAGTCAGTAAAAATGGCCCTCAGATGACCTGTGTCCTAATCCCTGGCCCAGGAGATGCTTTATAATGAATAGGGGTTCAATCAGAAAGATTTGTGTGTGTGCTCAGCCAAGATGATCTTAGGGGTCTCTGAAGAAAGATGGTCAATAAGGTCATCTTGCCTCTGTCAACCCTCAGGTGAACAGATCATTATGGGAGAGCGAGTAGCCCTCCTTTTGGCCCCCTGGGACCTGCTTAGCAAAGGTTGTCCATCCACATGCTCCAGTGGCAGCTCCAGATTTCCCACTTATCAGACCAGCAGGAGGGGCAATTGTTTGGGAAGACTAGCACCTAGGGGACTTGGGTGGGGGAGGTTGCATTTGTGCAGCAAGCATGAGGTCTTATTTAGACTGTACGCTTGTCAGGGAATAGCCTTGGAAGTCCAGCAGTGATTATGGAGGGGCTAAGCCCCCCAATTTGCCTCTTAGTTCAGCTGTTGTGGTTCACATGTTTGAATGAGCAACTGAGACCTGCTAAGATACGAGTGGTTGCAGAGAGCTGGCAGCGGGGCCAGGGTGTTGAGATGTTAGGAGCTGCTCTCGTTACAGGCTGTTACAAACTATAGATGACTGATCCAGGGCCTTACTGTAACTCTCTCAGTGCTGGAGCTCTCTCTCCTTTGCTGCCTTTTCCCCTTCCTCCCAACACTTCACCTCGGACATTGCCCGTGATTATGGATTTCTTTGGCCCTCCACTCTGTTTCTCTTACACTCACCTTGGAGATACCATTTACTAGGTAGGCTACACTGTCTCATCTCAGATCAAGTGATCCCCAATCTACATCTCTAGTCTTTTTCATTTATACAGCCCCAACCACTTACTAAATATGTCCACCCACATGCTCTCTTGACATCTTAGTTGAATTCAATGTCTCTGAAGCTCCCAAATCATCCCCCTACAATCAGACCTCTTTCTAAGCCCTCTGATCTGAAGCTTGAGCTATCTTGTATTCTCTCAATTTTCTTGGCTCCCCAAGTCTAATTTTATCGACTCTTACTTTCTTGAATCTATCAGTATGATCCTTTTCCACTTCATATCACTTAATATTATATAGGTTTTTCCAGTGGTCACATATGGATGTGAGAATTGGACTGTGAAGAAAGCTGAGCTCCAAAGAATTGATGCTTTTGAACTGTGGTGTTGGAGAAGACTCTTGAGAGTCCCTTGGACTGCAAGGAGATCCAACCAGTCCATTCTGAAGGAGATCAACCCTGGGATTTCTTTGGAGAGAATGATGCTGAAGCTAAAACTCCAGTACTTTGGCTACCTCATGCGAAGAGTTGACTCATTGGAAAAGACTCTGATGCTGGGAGGTACTGAAGGCAGGAGGAGAAGAGGACGACAGAAGATGAGATGGCTGGATGGCGTCACTGACTCAATGGACGTGAGTCTGAGTGAACTCCTGGAGTTGGTGATGGACAGGGAGCCTGGTGTGCTGGGGATGCAAAGAGTTGGACACGACTGAGCGACTGAACTGGCTGAACTGATAGCTTCTGGGCCTCAGGCTCTGTCCTTTTAGCCAATCTAACTGACAGTCATAAGGAAGTTCCTAAAATGCCACTTGGGGGAATTTTTCAAGTAAATATTCAAGGGATAGTAAGTATCTCTGTGTACTACCAGGTACCTTGTTTGTTATGGAATGATAAACAGAGGAGGCGTCTCCACTCTCATTGATTTTAGTGTAGGAAAGAGGCAGACAGCCTGAAGTTTAAAAGGTAAACTTATATTTGATAGTTTTAATGTCATGGGCACTATGAAAAGCAAAACACACCAGAATAAGAGGGAATATTTGGGCCCAAAGGTGATGACATCTAAGGAGAGGAGGGAGTGGAGATGAGCCAAGCTATGACCTGTAATTCCATTTCTATTAATTTGAGTTAAAATTTGTCTAAAACAAAGTCATTATTTTTCAGATAGATTTTTCATTGCTCTCTTTATAGACCCATATGCCAATCCAAATAGCCCATATGTTTTTATGGAATGAAATGTTCTTTAAATTTACAGTGCTTTACAATTTTCGAAAGTTTCACACACACGATTTCATATAATCCCACAATAACCCTTTATTTCCCTGCCCCTTATTGCTATTGCCTCCTTCCTCTCGCCACTGGTATCTACTGGTTTATTCTCTATATCTGTGAATCTGGTTATATTTTGTTTTATTCACTAATTTGTTGTATTGGTTTTTTAGATTCCATATATAAGTGATATCGTACAGGATTTATCTTTCTCTGTCTGATTTATTTGACTTAGCATAATGCCCTCCAATCCCATCTATGTTGCTGTAAATGGCCTAATTTCATTCTTTTTTAATGATTATTATTCCCTTGTGTGTGTGTGTGTGTATGTAGGTGTGTGTATGTGTGTGAATGTATAAGTATATATGTATGTATATCACATTTTCTTTCTTTATTCATCCGTTGATGGCAACTTAGCTTGCTTCTGTGCCTTGGCAACTGTAAGCAACGCCGCTGTGAATAGCAGAGTGCGTGCATCTTTTTCAATTGGTGCTTTTGTTTCCTTGTCTCTTCTCCACCAGGAGGAGAATTGCTGAGTCATAGTGTAGTTCTAGTTTTGTTTTGTTTTTGTTTTTTTGTGTGTGTGAAACATCCATGCCATTTTCCACAGTGGCTGCACCAATTTGCATTCCCATCTCCAGTGTAAGAGGGTTCCCTTTTCTCCACATCCTCATCAACACTTGTTAATTTGTGTTCTTTCTGATAATAGCCATTCTGACAGGTATGAGGTGGTATCTTATTGTGGTTTTGATTTGCATTTACCTGAGAGTTAGTGATGCTGAGATCTTTTCATATGCCTGTTGCTAAATATCCCGTATGTTGTTACTGAATTCTGCCTTGTGCAGTCCCATCTGTATCTTTGGCATGCATTTATCTTTGTGGATCCTTTGCTGGTTCCAACTCTTTCTCGTATGATCATGTCCATCTTTTAATGGAGAACCAAAACTTAACTATTTCCTGAGGCATTCATTGGTCTTCTTAGCTGGAAATTGTCTGTTCATTCTCTGGATTGCTGCTGAGTCATCACAATCATCATTAGCATTACTATATTATTATTATTGAATCTGCTGCCTAACACTTTACACTCCAGTACGCAGCATTTATTTCAGTGCATGCTTTGCATTCAAACAAACAAGCTCATACTTCTGTGTACCCTGAGATCCCTGAGATTGTCCAACAGTGTCTCGATTTATGTAAGCATCTAAGGATCAGTTCGGAGAAGGCAATGGCGAGCCACTCCAGTACTCTTGCCTGGAAAATCCCATGGGCAGAGGAGCCTGGTAGGCTGCAGTCCATGGGGTCGCTAGGAGTTGGACACGACTGAAGCAACTTAGCAGCAGCAGCAGCAGCAGCAGCAAGGATCAGCTGTTGAATTAATAAATAAGTTATATTTAAAAAAGATACCAAATAGAATCACATCCAGTGATTGTTATAGCAAAGGAACACACTCTAGTCTTCTCTAGATGCTTAATACTTTGCACAGTGTCTACCATATGAAGTGTTCAAGAACTGTTTGTTGAACTAAAAGTCCAAAAATAGAAAGCATCAACAAGGGAACTGGAGCTCTTACTCTTATCTGCTAATCCTTGAGTTCCCTCAAGCCCTGGACTAAGAGTTTGCCAACCACAGAACATCTTGACTGAGATAATTTCATTTCTTTTTCTCCTTTTTTTTTTCCCCATTATGCATCAATATATCATTGCAATGAAACACCCAGATGCCACAAATTTGTCCTGACTTCCTGTTCATGTTGGCGCTATTTTATCTCCTGCATATTATAAAATATTTAACTCTTTTCTGAAAATTGCACATACAAACATATTATTAGTTTTTATCCTTTAAATTTATGGCTCTTGCAATGGCACAGCTAGCCCCTCTGGCTTCCATGGCTGTGTTCTTTCCTTTTCTTCAAAGCCAAGACAGATAAAATTATCCTCCACAGATGCTGTTCTGAATATATGTTCATTGGAAAAGACAGTATACAGAAAGAAGATGAGAGAAGAGGCGGCGCCGTGGCAGTGCATCGCAGGCACTAATGACCGACAGTGGGGCTGTTTCCATAGGGCTGTAGCGTGAGACCTTACGACAGGTAATAAGGTGGTGAGTTACAGGAGGCAGAACCCCGTATCCATGGAGGAAATACCTAATGCCAAAAGCAACAGCAGAAGGAAGAAAGGGATGAAGGGAGGGAGGGAGACTTTTATTTGAATCTCACTTATAGTGACTCAAGCATGAAAGACACTCCCCAGTTAAATTAGTCAAGATTGTAGTCCTCATTATTAAAAGAGAAAATTGAGCCATTAAGATAATTATTCTAAAACACACATGTTGATGATAATAAGATATGTTTTATTGCTTCTCTCTTTCAGGTTATTGAAGTCCCTTAAGATCCATTATCTTATTAAGTCTTATTATATGGTTATAAGGTTAGGGTTGGGAAAATCAGCCTAGGAGATAAGGACAGAGATTTGTGTGAATTACTGTGGGCCACCCTGCAACAGAAATTAACTGCAGAATTTATACTAGATTTCCAAGCCATCCGTTCTTGAACTAAGGAAATTTCCTTTGTGTAAAGAGGAATCTTTGTCTTGACTTATGTGTGAGCTATTGACTGACATGCTTGAATGAACCTAAAATGCCTCATTTAGAATTCTTACATCTCTGTTTATTTCTTTGTGTCTCAGAGTTAAAAACAAAACTCTCAAACATCAGCAAAAACAGCTAAAATATTTTGCCTCAAATAAGCCAGAATCTGGCAAGAAAAAGTTTAAGCCAGGTGGATTATTTTCCTTGAAAATCTTTAGTTTGTATAAAGAATAATATCATCCCCAAGGAGAAAGTCTCCCTTAAATCTCATAAGATAGTATTTTCAGACTTGCAAGTAGCTCCACTTTTTGTTTACCGTGATCTCTTCATTTATTTTCCTTTTGAAGGAAGAGATGCTCATAAATATACCGATGGTCTCCTGGTATATTTTCTGCCTTAATTTCATTTCCCTTGCCTTCATTACATTTCTGTAGAAATAAACCACTTGTTCTTCATGGCTCCCTGTTTCTCCTTGCCTTAATATAAAAGCTATCTGTCCCTTGAAGTGGTTAAATTAATCAATTGCACTCTGGTTCTACCTTTCCAGGGTTAAGGAGATGTTGCTTTGACTTCTAAAACTTGGAAAAGCCTTTGAGTTCAGATCAAAATCTTTTCCATATCAAGTGGTCTTGTTGCGCCTGAGATTCCTTGCTACTTTTCCTTCCTGAGGCTATTAACATGGAGAGAGTATCTTTTATAGATAAAAGTCTCCACTGGCTACCACGGCCTTTCTCCTACCTGAAATCCTAATCTTTCATTTTCGATATCACAATCAGTTTCAAAGTAACAGCCTGACATATTGTAACCACTTGACATGCTTGAAAAAGATGAAATATATTTTTAGCTGCCTAATTTCATACAGCATTTGGAGAAATAAGCTTGCCATGGAGACATTTTATTTCTGTAACTATAGAAGAGTAAGGAAAAGTAAGTCCTTTTTTGCCAGAGTTTATTTTTTAAAATACCTGTACAATTATAAAACTTCAGATTACAACTTGTTTATGAAAATTCACAATAGAATATACCCTCCAAATGCAAGTGTTCTCTGGAAATGTAAAAGAATGTGAAAACGTGTGTCAGTGAGACAGGCAATGAAAGATAATGGATTTGAGGCTGTTGAATGAAGAAAATAAAACATGGTGTTTTCTAAGAATTGCAGCTTTTTTGAAGCCTCCTGTCCTTATCATAATTCAACTCTATTGTCCATGACCCACTATGTGATATTGTGGTCAATATGTGGATATTGAGACATCAAATGGATCACACAGAATCACTTTGGGGATCTGTGCCTCCATCAGTGAGCTGCTAATAAATCACTCCTGAATATTCATTGGAAGGACTGATGCTAAAGCTGAAACTCCAATACTTTGGCCACCTGATGTGAAGAACTGACTCATTGGAAAATACCCTGATGCTGAGAAAAACTGAAGGCAGGAAAAGAAAGGGCAACAGAGGATGGGATGGTTGAATGGCATCATGTCCGACTCGATGGACATGAGTCTGAGTAAGCTCTGGGAGTTGGTGATGGAAAGGGAAGACTGGTGTGCTGCAGTCCATGTGGTTGAAAAGAACTGGACACGACTGAGCGACTGAACTGAACTGAATAGTTCTTCAGCGAATGCGACAGTATAGCTCTTCTATCAGATCATCATATAAAGACAAGAGGTCCAAAGTGGAGCCAGAGTAACATAGCTGAAATCCAAGTGATCCATGAGAGTAGCCTGAGAATGTACCTGGTAGAGCAGGAAAAATAGGACTATATAAAATAGAGCATGGGCTGTCAAGAAAGAGAGATCTGTATTCAAACTCTCACTTCATGACTTATGAAAAACGTGAGGAACCTAATCTATGGCCTCTGAATCCAACCCCTCTGAATTTTCTAGAAAACCAAGTAACTTTTTAAATAAACAGATTTTTAAGCAAAAGATCATAATCTCTAACAGAAAGTCTCTGAGTATAAAGCCAAAGAATCTGTGTTTCCAATCAACTCCTTGTGTAATCTCACAGCCAGTCTTGTATGTGGGGCATCCCCGCATATGAATTAGGAATCACCAATGTTACCTCTCTAAGTCTCATTTTATAAAATGACTGTAATAATATTCAGTATACCATGGGAGTATTATAAATATGGAATAATAAATGTAAAGTATCTTGCACAATGCCTGCCGTATGGAAGGTATACAATGGTGGCTGTGATTTAAAAGGAACTGAGGTAAAGGGGTCCCAAATAAAGGCTGATGGCATTTAGTCTGAAGCCTGAAACAATTCTGAGCTAGCAACTGACAGTGGCTATCTCTTGATTTCAGCTCTATTTTATTCAGAGAGAATTTAGGCAATCAGGCTGGTTTAGGCTCATAAAATCAAGTCCCCCAGTATGAAAAAGCCCTTGTGTTCTTCAGTTACCTCCTACCTTTGCTTCTCACAGTTACCTGCAACTAATTTTTTTTTACGTTCAAATATGAAAAGGATGACTAGCTTTGTTCCTACCCGTGGCACCCAAGTAAGCCTTTAGGTCTCAGCATCCCCTATATCCAAAGAAACTGAGGCTGACCACATGCTGCTTTGACCTTCGCTTTGTGGTCCTCCTCGTTAGCCCCCTTCTTCTCAAATTCAGACCCACATGGTTGACAAGATCTATGAAATGCGGCAGCAGATCGCATTACTGAAAAATGACCTGGTTTTGGCCAAATTGATATCATATAGCCCAGCTATTTCTCACTCCTTTTTCTTGTGTGTGGGTGTGTGTGTTTGCACGCATGCGTGCATGCATGTGCTAATTCTAGTTTAGTCTACTTCAGGCCATTTCTTAAGAGTTTCTCATGAATGAAAAGATTGTGTAGTAACACCGCGGATGCTCCTGACACTGTGAACCACGTGGTCAGTTGAGACTGATCTTTGTAGTTAAAAGTAGTGTCACCAATACTTACTAGGAGCTGGACACTGACTGTGTGTTTTATATGCATCTTTTTCATTAGTTATTTTTTACTTGACTTAGTTGCCTGAGATCCAGTTTCAACACTAATCTGCTGTAGAACAAAGTCATTATTCATGGATCCTCACCCAGGAAAGGTGGAATTTGTTCTGAAACAACTTTGAGTTACTTGGCCTACAAATGTTTGTTTCTTGGAATTTTATCACATCATAGCATTTCCCCAAAGGATTGGTAGCTTGCTTTCCTTTTATTTTTCTGCTAATAAAATATAAAACCAGTGGATGGTCTGATTTAGTTATACAGAAGGGAATTTGTTTTAAAATTAGAATTGAATGTGGAGGTTCAGAGTTCCATAATGTGGTAACTATGGCTTACCCAAGAAATATATCTTCCTTTGGATTATGAAGAGCCATTTAAGGTAGGGGAATCCTAACGTATAGAAAATGACAATAAGTTATTTTAGTGGGACATAGATTCCAATTATGTTATTTTCTAGATTGGAAGGAGGAAAAGAAAAAAATAATAGAAGGACCAAAACATTTTGCATATTCTGCCAATAAAACTTAATAAAACTTATTTTATTATCATATCTCTGCATAAATTTCTTCAACATACTGAGTCCAAACGCTAACCCTAGGCCCAGTCTTTCACTCAAGTTCAAGTTCTAGTGATGGACAGGATGAATCCTCCCTCTGAGCTAGACTTCACCGCTCACCATGCCCTGAATATACTATATCATGTCTCCTCTGGAACTTTGCTTGTCTATTTCCTCCCAGTCCCTGGGATTCCTTCCCAAGTTACCTCCAACCCATGGTGATTTCTCTGTTATGGGAAATTTGAAAGGGTAATTCTCACTTTCTAACTCCTCTCTTACTCCTGAGTTTGGCACCTGGGACTGCCAAGTACACGTTGTAAGCTCTTGGAGGACAAAAACTCTCTCTCTTCATCATCCCATCCCTCTCCATGACACCTAGTGATTCTCACGACATCCTTTTGTTTGCCAGAGCCCTCTACTGCGTAAGAAGACTTGCTATGCATCTGTATATTACCCTCAGGTCACATCACTGTGGACCGCGTTTCCACTCTTAGCCATTATACAGCCATGGTTTCCAACAGCCTTTCTCTGAACTCCTGCAGTTATTTTGCAAAGGTATATTATCTCGACAAGAGAGCTGATCCAGTGGTTCAGACTATTATTTAAACAGTCATTAATTGAACACTGAAGTGTTCTGCTCACCTATGATTGTATAGGGAACTATAAATATATATGCAGTTGTGTAATTATCTCCACCAACACTACCTCTCAAAATGGCTAATTATCACAAACATATGAAATGCAAATGCTATCTCTAGATGCTATTCAAAAGGACCCATGCAGGCACTGTAATTCTATTAGAATATCAACTGTGATTTCACTTGTTCACATTTACAGTTCCTGACTTGCTACTTTCCCAGGAACTTGTCTTGGCTTACCCTCCAAGACACTGGTATTGGACTTATAATTTTGATAACTAATTCCTGCTTTGAAAACTAGTTTCAAACAGCTGGGTTTCCTGTTCAGGAACCGCTTTCTTCTCATGCCTGAGTTCACACACCTATAATATTCACTGCTTCAAAGCCCACTAGCTGTGTGAAAAATTACTTCTATTTTCTACTCTATAAATTGGAACTAACACAACGCTTACGTGGACACTGTGAGAACTAATTGAACATTATGCATACTGACTCTATGCTCTCTTCTTATTTTATGTTCTCAGATTACCTATTCTTTTAGCTGTTGGCCTTAATATGCTAGACTAGAGGTCCTCAACCTCCGGCCACAGACCTGTACTGGTTCCTGATAGGAATCAGGCCACATAGCAGGAGGTGAGTGGTGGGCTGACCAAAGAAGCTTCATCTGCCGTACCCCACAGCTCCTCATGGCTGGTATTACCGCCTAAACCATCACTCACATTATCCCCCGCCCTATGGAAAATGTGTCTTGCACAAAACCAGTCCCTGGTGCCAAAAGTTTGGGGATGGCTGTGATAAACCTCAGCTTCATTCTCCCTTGCTTCCCCTTCATGCATGTTCCCAGACCAAGAAACAGGCATAGATGAGGCCAGAGACCAAACACACACCAAATGTGACAGAGCATGTCAAACAGTGCTTTTAAAATAATCCTTGCTATGCCATGTATGGGTGGTTTAGTCGCTAAGTCATGTCTGATTCTTGCCACCCCATGGACTGACTGTAGCCAGCCACGCTCCTCTGTCCATGGGGTTTTCCAGGCAAGAGTACTGGAGTGGGTCGCTATTTCTTTCTCCAGGGGATCTTCCTGACCCAGGGATGGAACCCGGGTCTCCCATGTTGTGGCTGGTCTCCTACATGGCATGCAGATTCTTTACCAACTGAGCCAGCAGGGAAAGTCCTGTTATGCCATAAACCAGCACAGTCATTTTGGAAAAGAAAGGGTACCACTGTGGCTAGAACATAGAAACCAAGGAGAGAGCAAGATGTAAACTGAGGCTGGAAAGCTAAGCAGGAACCAGATTGTCGGGAGGCTGGGGGTGGGGGTGGGGCGTGGTGAGGAGCTCTGTTCCTCGAGGTTCTGTGGTTGATTTCTTTCTCTGCTGCCTCCCTTCCCTGGAGGGCTTATTCTCTCCCCGTATGTCAGATGCCATCTCTGTGATTCACTGTGCTGTTCTGCACTTCGTCACTCAGCCGTGTCCGACTCTTTTGCGACTCCATGGACTGTAGCCCACCAGGCTCCTCTGTTCATGGGATTCTCCAGGCAAGAATGCTGGAGTGACTTCTCATGTCCCCCCTTCAGGGGATATTCCAAACCCAGGGACTGAACCTAGGTCTCCCTCATTGCAGTTGGATTCTTTACCATCTGAGCCTCCAGGAAAGCCTCTGTGATACACTGGCTGACCCAGACAGACAGTCGAAATGCACTTCTATATGCTTTCTGTTTGTACCAAGAATTAGACTCCTTACCTTCATCTCTTTCTCCATGTGTTTCTGTTTCCCATCCTCACAGATACTGAGCCCATACCCTGAATCTTCATATAGTTCAGTGTTTATTCATCTAAAATGCACTTATTTCTGAGTTTCTACAAATACTGTGCTGGAAATCCACAAAGAGATAAAACAGTTCCTGCCTCTTGGAGTTTGCATTTTATTTGGAAAATAATCATGGTAATATCATGCTTCTTGGGTTTTCTCCAACAGTCTTTGTTTTACTGTTAATTCTTTCCTTCTTGACTGCGTCTGCGTCATCTCATCATATTTTAAGTTTGGAGTATCCCAAGATGTGATCCACGGGCCTCTCCTCTGGCTCTCGAATTTATGTCTTGGGTTTCTGCTCTGAACTCCAGACTGGAAACAGGAGCCTTCTCCTTATGATCTCTGCTTGAAAGTCTAATGGGTAGCTTGCATGTCACCCTTGTCAGGGCTTGAAAGAAAATGCCCACTAGTGGTGTGAGTCACCTCCAAAGTAGAGTTGAGCCCCCCTTTCCTTGAAAGTGGACTGACCTAGGGTCTCACTTCTAATGAATTTAATGCAGGAGAGATGATGCTGTGAGCCTCTTGAGATGAGTTTGGAAAAGCTAATGAGCTTTATAAGCTTATGCCCAGTACACCCTCTCCTTAATATACACATCTTGGGAGTCCTGAATTGATGCTTAAGAAATCTGGCTACCCTGAAGCTGCTGTCCTATAGTGACCACCCAATGATAGAGATGCATGAGGGACCCCAACTCTTCTAGCCCCTCTAGTGGTTGGAGTCTTCCCTAGCGTCAACCCCTCAATGTGCTGAGACAGCAAGACTTTAGGAGATTCCAGCCCTGCCTTCAAGCCAATTTAGCTGATGCCAAGTGGGGCAAAGATGGGCTGTTCTCCCAAGTTCTGCCCGAACCTCAGATATGTGAGCCATGTCAACACAGTTGTTGTCATAAGCCCTTGAAGTTTGAGGTGGCTTGTTTTGCAGCTGCCCTAGCTGGAATAATGTCTAAAATGAAAGTCCTTCTCACCTGTTCATTGTCTACTTTTTCTACCTCGATTAGTACCAGATCTATCCTCCCACATACTTAGACCAAATTTTTGTCAAGGTCAATTTTTTTTTTTCTCTTTCTCTCATATCCTTCATCTGGTCAATTAGAATATTCTGTTGTCTTGACCTCCATAGAGAGCCAGAATTTGACTATTTCCTACCACATCCACCACAATCAAGACATCATAATTTCTTTGGGGGACATGGAATACGCCAACCATCTCTTTGGCAGCTTTACTGCATTCACAGAGTCAGTTGTTTACCCCTCCTCATGTGACTTTGAAGCTGCTCTTACCTAGAGGTGGAGAAGAGGTCTCTGCTCTTTAACCGTGAGTTCAGCCATGGGGTTTGTTTTGACAAAAGTGAGGCAAGCAGAGAGCTCTTGTCCATTTTGTCTCTATTGCTGCTCTTTGATTGCTTTAATTACCAACCTGGGTTGCCTCACTGGAGAATAAAAATGCAGGTGGCCCAGAGTCAAGTCACTGCACTTACCCACGTTGAATCTATTCTGTATCAGTAAAGCTGCCTGGCCAACCTGAAGCTGACCGCAGACACGCATGAGCTGCCCAGCTAACCCGTGGCTCGTGCTGACTTTCTATTTTAAGCCAGTGTATTTGTGGTTTATGATGTGGTACTTTTTTTGTGTTTGTGGCTTATGCAGAAATTGATGCCAGGAGTGAGTTGTTAAAGTCAGTGACATTTATTTTAGCTTTTATCTCTGGAAATGGGCAAAGGGCTGGAAAAATGTCAAGGAAAGAGCTACAAAAACTGAAAATGCGAGGCATTCTATATAATTATGAAAACATTTGGAAAGCAATCTCCTGTGGTAACATGGGAGATTTAAAAAAATGTTACTAATAATCTTTCAGATGTGGACAAAGAGATCTCCAGGTCAAACAGAGAGGGTCACCTGGCTTTTACTAGCTGTATAAGATATATTACTTCAAGGAAGAGATGAACTCTATAAAAATTTTGAAATTTGAAAAAGGATTTTAAAAGATTACATATACTTAGTGCCTAGACTAGTGCTTGGCGCTCAGTAGGTGCTCAATAAATATTTGTGGAAAGAATTATTTGCCATTATACCAAGTGTTACAAATAAGAACTACAGAGCTCCATGAGAATCTATAATACAGAAACAATTATATCCTTAATCTACTTCCAGGGGCATTTTAATTAGGACTGAGGCTTACTTTATCACTATTAAAATATAATGGGGCCCTTGAAGAGGAAAAGTTAAGATTTTACATAACCTCCTGTTGTTCTGCCTGTGGAACTCAGCTTGCTCCTTGCAAAAGGATCACGTAGGTCACATAGTCTTGGAAAGTGGAGACTCAAAATACTAGGAACTGGAGCTTATCTCACTCACCCTTGGCCTGCTCTTTGCAATTGCCCAGCCCCTGCAAACCTGCCTAATCATGCCTGTCCATGTAAAGGTCAGACATCCCCCTCCCCACCTTGAGCACTGTTCCTGTGTGCACAAAACCCCTTAGTTTAAACCAGCCTACTAACAGCTAGTGTTGCCCATTAAAGTGTGTCTATAAACACTCTGTAACCCCTGTGTTCAGGACTCGGAACTTGGGGTGTTAATTTCTCTGGGCCTGCCAGTGTGATAAGCCTGAGTTCTCAACTCTCTGAGTGTGGTGCTTGGTTTCTCGATTACTGGTTTCTGCAACACCCTGACATGAACGCTGAGCAACTCTGTGGTTAAGGCACCCTTCCTAAAGTCAGTCACATGATGCTTCTTGGAAATCTCTGTACATACTTCCTGCTCATATAGTTCCTTTACAGTCATAATTCTCAACTGTATCACCATGTCTGATTTTGCAAATATAATGCCAGGCAGACATCAGACTCCAGAAATACTAAGATACCTCAAAATGATGCCTGACTAGCTCTTGGCATGCAAGAATGGTTTTCTTCCATCATCTGTGGTTCGCAGAACTGATTTTCTACTGATTCTCTTCTGTCAGTTTCCAGTTGATTGTCTACTCTGACCCTTAGGTTTAATTGTAAGCAGTTCACCTAGAGTTTGGCCTTTACCTCTTTGGCATCTTCAGTACTTCTCACATTTTCCCTCCTCTGTTTGTTTCTCTTCTTCACTTTTCCAATTTACTAACAGAATTTGAATTCTGTTCTTGTCTCCAAAATGTTGCTTCCTTCCCAAGTGCTTGGAGCCATCTGCACCTTTGATGAGCCTGTCCTCTTCCAGCAGGAAAAACATCATTCAGCAACACTGGGCCTGGAACTGACCACTACCAGCATCAGCTACTATGTCCCTCAGGCTGGTCCTCATTCAACAGGAGGCTCTCTGCATCGTCCCTAGGGCCACAACATAACTGAGAAATAAGTATTTTCCCCAGTCCTTCAGGTACATATTTATTTAGGGTAGAACAATTTTAACAAGCTTGGTCTCTCGGGATATAGTTTGAAAACTGCTTATTATGTGGATTTTGCGTTTGGCAGAAAGCTTTTGCAAGTGAACCAAAAGCTAGTGGAATCCCACCTACTGAGCAGGCTTCCTGGTCTGTAAAAGAAACCCTCAGCTTCAAAGCATTGCTTCAATTTCTAAACAATTGCAGCTCCAATTGCCTGGATCAACTCTGAAGCTTGTCTCACAGTATCAGATTTCTAGTCAAATACAGGCTGGGCTCATCACCCTCTCAACCAATTTAGCAAATGTTCCTATGAGTCCTGAAGAGTCAGAAGTCAGTAGAGAGACCCTGAATTTAAGGTGTGAGCATACATCATCTGTCTAAGTATAATATGGACAAAACTAGCCTACCACAAAGCACGTGACTCCCTTCAAGGTAGCCACAGTGGGAGACTTGGATGCCTATCCCAAGGGCTGAACGTATTTTAAACCTTCTCGCTCTCTGTCTCTAGTATTTTCTTTCTAAGTTTTGAAGTAATACTTGTATATGGCAAAAAAAAAAAAAAATACAACATAATGAAAAGCAAAGCTCTCTTCCACCTCAGACCTTCAGAGGGGGTCTCCAGAGACAAATAATGCTGAATTTCCTGCATCCTTTCCAGAAACCTCACATGCATTTGCAGGCACTTTGCTTTATTGTGGAGAAGACCATCTACAATTCCGCACATTGCCATTATCCCTTAAGATGTTTGACATCTTGCCATCCCCAGTATATTGGGATGGACTTCATAATAATGATACTGTCAAGAGGTTCATTGTCTACAGGTAACACAGTTTATTTAACTACCAGGCAAGAGCATTGTTTTAGTCTTTTCCAGCTAGAAAAAAATTTCCATCATGGAAATTCTTGTACTTTCATATTTGCATACATATTAAACTCTATTTCTGAGAAATTCCTATCAGAAATTCTCATGGTTGAAAAATGATACCTGGGGCTTCCCTGGTGGTCCAGTGGTTAAGAGTCCATGCTTCCACTTTAGGGGGTACAGGCTTGATCCCTGGCTGGGGAACTAAGATCACACAGCAGAACCAAAAAAATTTTTTAAGTGATACAAGCATTTAACAAGTTGATAGAGACTGTTAAGAGGTTACCAAAATTAGTACTCTCTCCAAAATGCATGAAGCTAGCAGGGTCATCATACTTTCAGCAACACTGTGTATTACTGGACTTTTTCACATTTGTCAATGTGACTGGTGAAAATATTTCAGCTTCAAAAATGATGAATCAATTTGCCTGTCTATCCTTATTTATAATAATCTGATTTCTGGTCAATAGCTTTCTTATTGGTAGAATGGGGGTGATAGTCATGCCAAGCTCAAAATGTTTGTGTGAGGTTTTAATACATTAATATGGGTGAAGAACTTAAGGCAGTGTCTGACACAAGGTAAGCATTTTGAAATTTACTGTTAGTTATCATTGTTATTACTTTTGTATTTTTGTTATTACCTTGTTATATGCTTCTGCACAGTTTATGGTTCTATATACATGAATAATCTATTTGTGAATTTAGTTTATTTTTCTGTTGGGTTATTGGTATTTTTCACACTGATATTTAGTAATTCTTTATGATTAAGTAAATTAGTACTTTGCTATTTTGGTCTGATATTCTCCTGAGCTGGTCATATATATTCAGCTATGTTTATAATATTTTCTTGTACAGATATCTTTAAAAATTTTAAGTAGATAAATACAGTCTTTATAGTTTTTGAGTTTCATGTCTCTGTAGTTTCTGAGTTTCAAAAAGCAATCCATTTCCATGACTATGACAAGATTTTCCCCAGTTTAGATGTATTTGTTTCATTGCTCCATGGTGAATTTGGCTTTTAGAAATAAATTATACTCAGTTACAGGATATAAAGGAAAAGAAACCTCCACTAGCAGTAGTAACATAAAGATAAAATACTTAAGAATAAACTCAACAACATATATGTAAAATTTGTTTGGGTGAAATTGCAGATACTCCTGAAAGGCACAAAAGTAAACTTGGACACTCTTTCTTGGACAGGACTTACTAAAGAGCAGGAAAATATGAATTTGCATTAAGCACACATATAAATTTAGGGTAAGCTCACTAAAATACTACCTTTTTTTTTCCTTTCTAGACAAGTATTTCTAAAAGTTCATATGAAGAAAGTAACTTACCAAAATAGGTAGGGAAAAATATCTCCAAAAAATGTGTCCGTAAGTGTTAGGACATACAATAAGGTACTATAGTGAAAATAGTGTGGTATTCACCCATGATTAGAAAAATAAATCAATGGAAGAGAATACAAGGTCCAGAAAGGAAAAATGCTACATGATGATGTTTGCTATATGATTGATGTAGCATCAGATATCATTGGAGAAAATACTGGCTTTTGAGTAAATGGTGCTAGGACAACCGAACGGCCACTTGAAAACACGTAAAGCTGGACGCACACCTCACATCAGTTATCAAACTCCAAAGGGATCAAAGATCACAGAGTAAAAAAATAAAATCTAAAATGCCTCATAGAAACCTTTGGTAAGTTAATAAACTCAGGATATTTGAACTATGATTCGAAATCAGGAGGCAGAACCACAAAGAATGATAAACTTTATTAAATCAAATTTTAGGGTAAAAGATGCCACAAGCAAAGTCAAAAGAATATTTTTACAACTTATACCAATTGATACATAAAGAAATCTTTAAAAGTAAGACAAAAAATACTAAATCTGATAGAAGAACAGATAAAGGACATGAACAGTTTACAAAAGAGAAACATAAATATCTTTTAAACATATAAAACTATATTTTAGTAATAATGAGGAGAAAAATTATGACCAGTCATTGAGATACCCTCAGATGGGTGAAAGTGAAAGCCAAAGTCTAAAAACTTGACAATATACTTTTACTTCATAAAACTATGAAGAAACAGGCAATCAAATGTATGAGCTGGAATTCAAAATAGTACAAGTGCTAAAAGGGAGAATTTGGTATCATTCCATAAAATTGTATATGCATTTACTTTTTGGTCCCTGAATATCACTTCCTACAATTGACCTGGGAGATAGATCTCCACAAAACAACACAACCACCACCACAGCCATAATAAAACATGCAGAAAGTTACATCTTAATAAATTTTTTGTTGTAGCAAAGGAGTGGTAATAAAATGCCCCCAAAATGACTGGTTGAATACATGACTGTAGATCAATATGGCTGAATATAATAGTCTGTAGGAAGAATGCGATAGTTCCATGAGCAGATTAAACTGAATTCTAAGTTATTTTACCAAGTGAAAAAAGTAAGATTATTATTGTTTTCTATAAGAAATTTTTAAAAATGAGTACCTATTTATAGGAAAGACCAAGGAGAAACAAATCAATATATTTATTTTTGAAAATGTTTACTTTAGAATGTAATGGTACTCTAATGGCAAAAAGTGGAGGAACTAAAGAGCCTCTTGATGAAGGTAAAAGAAGAGTGAAAAGCTGGCTTAAAATGAAACATTGCAGAAAGTAAGTTCATGGCGGCCATGAACTTAGTTGCATGAACTTCAATGCAAATAGGCAGGGGAAAAGTGGAAGCAGTGACAGATTTTATTTTCTTGGTCTCCAAAATCATTGTGGACAGTGACTGCAGCCATGAAATTAGAAGGCTCTTGCTCCTTGGAAGAAAAGCTGTGACAAACCTAAACAGCATATTAAAAATCAGAGACATTACTTTGCCGACAAATGTCTGTCTAGTCAAAGCTATGGCTTTTCCAGTGGTCATGTATGAATGTGAGGGTTGGACCATAAAGGAGGCTGAGTGCCAGAAAATTGATGCTTTCTAACTATAGTTCTAGAGAAGATTCTTGAGAGTCCTTTGGACAACAAGGAGATGAAGCCAGTTGTCCTAAAGGAAATAAACCATGAAAATTCACTGGAAGGACTGATGCTAAAGCTGAAGCTCCAATATTCTGGCCACCTGATGGGAAGAATTGACTCATTGGAAAAGACTCTGATGCTGGGAAAGATTGAGGGCAGAAAGAGAGGGGGATGACAGAGGATGAGATAGTCAGATGGCATCACTGACTCAATGGACATGAGTTTGAACAAATTCCAGGAATAGTCAAGGACAGGGCATGGTGCAGTTCATGGGGTCGCAAAGAATCAAACAAGACTTAACAAGTGAATGACAACAACTTTAGAATGTATGTGAGAATAGTGTGGAAGGGTTGAGTTAACATGTTGTGTAGCTTTGACTTCTGAACCATGAAAAGTTTATACATTTAAAAATAAAGTTAAATAAGAAAGAATAAAGGCAAAACCTAAAATTGAACCAAACAATAACTAGTGAACCTAAAGTTTACATCAAACTGATCACACATCCACTAAAAGAAAAGAATGAGTTCAGGTGATTTTGAACCCTATACCATGACTGTGTATCATTCATAGGGAATATTCTAAAAACAAATAGACAAAAAGAATTGCACAAAATTCAATAAATTGATTCAGTAGGTTTCTTATTAACAATCATGCTTTCAGTTCAGTTCAGTTGCTCAGTCATATCTGACTCTTTGCGATCCCGTGAATTGCAGCACGCCAGGCCTCCCTGTCCATCACCAACTCCTGGAGTTCACCCAGACTCATGTCCATTGAGTCGGTGATGCCATCCAGCCATCTCATCCTCGGTCGTCCCCTCTCCTGCCCCCAGTTCCTCCCAGCATCAGTCTTTTCCAATGAGTCAACACTTCGCATGAGGTGGCCAAAGTACTGGAGTTTCAGCTTTAGCATCAGTCCTTCCAAAGAACACTTAGGACTGATCTCCTTTAGAATGGACTGGTTGGATCTCCTTGCAGTCCAAGGGATTCTCAAGAGTCTTCTCCAACACCACAGTTCAAAAGCATCAATTCTTCAGCACTCAGCTTTCTTCACAGTCCAACTTTCACATCCATACATGACTACTGGAAAAATCATAGCCTTGACTAGACAGACCTTTGTTGGCAAGGTAATGTCTCGGCTTTTGAATATGTTATCTAGATTGGTCATAACTTTCCTTCCAAGGAGTAAGCATCTTTTAATTTCATGGTTGCAATCACCATCTGCAGTGATTTTGGAGCCCCCAAAATAAAGTCTGACACTGTTTCTACTGTTTCTCCATCTATTTCCCATGAAGTGATGGGACCAGATGCCATGATCTTCATTTTCTGAATGTTGAGCTTTAAGCCAACTTTTTCACTCTCCTCTTTCACTTTTATCAAGAGGCTTTTTAGTTCCTCTTTACTTTCTGCCATAAGGGTGGTGTCATCTGCATATCTGAGGTGATTGATATTTCTCCCGGCAATCTTGATTCCAGCTTGTGTTTCTTCCAGCCCAGCATTTCTCATGATGTACTCTGCATATAAGTTGAATAAGCAGGGTGACAATATACAGCTTTAGGAATGCTAATAGTAATACTTTGGCTAATATCTTAGTAGTAGGGTATGTTACTGAGGAGGAGTGCTAAGGTGCTTCAATCGTGTCTGACTCTTTGTGACCCTATGGACTATAACCCACCAGGCTCCACTGTCCATTCCAGGCAAGAATACTAGAGTGGGTAACCAAGCCCTCCTCCAGGGGTCTTCCTGACCCATGGGTCGAATCAGTATCTCTTATATCTCCTACACTGGCAGGCTGGTTCTTTACCACTAGTGCCACCAGGTACTGTGAAAGTGAAGTCGCTCAGTCGTGTCTGACTCTTTGCGACCCCATGCACTGCAGCCTATCAGGCTCCTCCGTCCGTGGGATTTTCCAGGCAAGAGTGCTGGAGTGGATTGCCATTTCCTTCTCCAGGGGACCTTTTCTAACCAGGAATCAAACCCAGGTCTCCCGCATTGGAGGCAGATCCTTTACCGTCTTTGCCACCAGGGAAGCAAATATATTAAATACATTAATGTTATTACAAAGTAAGATTTTCAGGGTAAAAAAAAATGTGGTAATGAAGTAAAAGTAGTAAAAATTCCTTTAATGGTAAATTAGAAATATAAATACAAACATATACATTTGGAATACATTTTCCCCACCCTGTATACTAAAACCCTGGAGAAGGAAACAGCAGACTAAAAGATTTGGAATCAAAAGTGCCCAGGAGCAATGAGCTAATGCCAGCACACAAATTTTGTTTCTAATACCATTTCCCATTAATAGAAAACAGTGCTCCTTTAAAAGTTGACTGGTATTAGATTGTTCCAGTCAGCTATAGCTGTTCAATAAATCATTTCAGGATTTAGTAGCGTCCAAAACAGTGGCAACATTAGTGCTCATGAATCTGCATTTTGGGCAAGACTCAGCACGGTTAACTTAGCACCACTCCTCTCAGTGCTGGCTGGAGTTGGAATCTTTGACTCCATGTCTGACAGATGCTGCTGCTGCTGCTAAGTTGCTTCAGTCGTGTCTGACTCTGTGCGACCCCATAGACGGCAGCCCATCAGGCTCCCCAGTCCCTGGGACTCTCCAGGCAAGAACACTGGAGCGGGTTGCCATTTCCTTCTCCAATGCATAAAAGTGAAAAGTGAAAGTGAAGTCGCTCAGTCGTGTCTGACTCCCAGTGACCCCATGGACTGCAGCCCACCAGGCTCCTCCATCCATGGGATTTTCCAGGCAAGAGGACTGGAGTGGGGTGCCATTGCCTTCTCCACAGATGATGCTAGGAAGAGCCAAGAACATCTAGGGTTCTTCGAATGGTTTTTTGTTTTTTGTTTTTCCATCACCATGTGACCTCTTCCCCTCGGTAGCATCAGGGAAACTAGACTTACATGTTGCTCAAAACTTCCAAGGAATATGTTTCCAAAGAAAACAAGTCAGCAACAAGCTGCATCTCCTTCTGTGACCGAGTCTCAGAAACGTAACAGTGGAGGCATTCTGTTTGTTAGAACTGAGTCATCAAGGGCTAGCTCATGTTCAAGAGCAAAGGAGCTAGAATCCACCTTTTCCCCCATATTTTTCATGTATCAAAATTTATTCAATCATTATCAGACTCTTGCACACATTTAGCTTTTCAACAAATATTTTTAGTGCATAATATATACCTGGGACTATGCAAAGCTTACCTTTTAAGTTGTAATGAACAGTTTTCTAGATATGCTTTTTTCTTTGTTTCTTTGGAGTATCTTCCTTGGAATGGGATGACTGGGCTGAAAGTTTTTTCTGACCAGTGCTTTGCATTAACAACCCAAAATGATTGTACCAGTGTATCTCATGACAGGCGGTACATGAGGACACTAAAGCCCACTGGCATTAAGTATTTTCCATTTTTACTGTTTTTCTAAAGAGAACATTTTCCACAAAACTCTATAATGATCAGGAGAAAGCAGAAGTTGTCCTAAAGTTGTCTATTTTCACGTCATGCTTATATAACTCCAGGGAGGTCTTAAACAGGGAGTATGTCAAAGAATTGTGAATATTTTGTAAAACCTGTGCTCAGATTTATAGGAACATGCAATGAAAATTGGAACCTCTGCTATGCTAAAAATCAAGGAAGTGCTCATAATATGAGCATGTCAATAACTAACACACAAGAGCTTGCTTAAGCATGCTCTTACTGGCTCTGTCTGGGACAACTTAAGCATTACAGAGAGGCCTGGCGTGCTGCGATTCATGGAGTCACAAAGAGTCAAACATGACTGAGCAACTGAACTGAATTGAACTGAAGCATTATTGTGAATAGTGAGTGTAATTAATTGTAATATTTAAAGAAATGAAAACCTCTAAGTCTATAGTGATATTCAAAAGATGGAAGAAGGGTGACAAAAGTTCTTTGAGATAGATGCTGGCTAGCACACCTAGAAAGAAATAGTAGCATTTGAATATCATTATTTTGGAAACTCTGGGTTTCCCCCTATAGCTCAGCTGGTAAAGAATCTGCCTGCAATGCAGAAGACTCTGGTTCAATTCCTGGGTTGGGAAGGTCCCCTGGAGAAGAGAGAGGCTACCCACTCCAGTATTCATGGGCTTCCCTGGTGGCTCAGATAGTAAAAATCAGCCTGCAGTGCAGGAGACCTGGGTTTGATCCCTGGGTTGGGAAGATCCCCTGAAGGAGGGCATGGCAACCCACTCCAGTATTCTTGTCTGGAGAATCCCCATGGACAAAGGAGCCTGGTGGGCTATAGTCCATGGGGTTGCAAAGAGTCAGACACAACTGAGCGACTAAGCACAGCACAGCATTTTGGAAACTTCAATGTAAGAACTGGTTCAGGCAAGGGACAAACATATATACTAGAAACCATTAGGTAATAATTTGTTCAGAAACATTATGATCATCTTATGCCAAAGAATGATTCCACAGATAACTAAATGATTGCAAAGAGTGGAATGTATTTCAACATGGAGCAATCTGATCGTTGCTATTTTAGCCAAGTGATCAAATTTGGCATCAGCAATGTGAGACACATTGACCTGTTCTGACCTTTCAAGCCTTGTGTTGTTATTCAATAAAAGGTGGCAGACACCTCAGGTGACATAGTCTTGCTTCCAATGATTAACTCAAATTCAATCAGGTCTCGAGTTCTAATGTTAAGTTTACAGAAAAGGCAGTAGATAAACAAAATAAATCAAAAAGTACAAGTCAGAAAAATTCCCAAATGTGAAACACCTGTAATATAACTTGTCTGGATCCTTCAAAAGGTCAGTGTTATAATAATAATAAATAGATGAAAGGGTTGTTGTTTAACCTATTAGGAACGATTAAACACTGTAAAAAAACATGTGGAATTCATTAACCTTTATACGCTCTTGACTCAGTAATAGAAATCACAATGTAGAGAGGGAGTGGGGGAGAGAAAGAGGGAAGGGAGGGGAAAAACAGCCACAAAGGACAGTCTTGGGACAATTAGGAACCTTTGCATATAGACTGAATATTAAATGACACCTGCCTGAAATCCTGTTTGAAAAGCAGTAGATTGGACAGAACTAGATTTATAGGGCCAATTAATGGTGTGATTTTCAAGCAGACTCAAGCCCATCCTTGAGTAGTAAAATTTATGGGCAAAAGCTGCATCATTAAAGTAACTACAGTAGCCACCAGGGTGACTGTTTCAGATATAACTCTTTATGACTTTAAAATTCTACACACACGCACACACGCACACACGCTAGAGTAATTTTAAAAATAGTCATGATGTTTATTAGTTACCCTATCTACTCATGAGATTAATAGAAAGAGGATGGAAATTGATTACCATCAGCACTAGGGAAGGGTATGAGGCCCCAGTGACCTACGATCGTCTGTCTCGCCATTTGCTGCACTTACTCATTTATAGAAACCCTGTCCCCGCATTGGCCTTATTGCAATTAATACAGAAAATAAATTCCAAAAGGCAAAAGATCAAGAGTTAAAACTTCAACCCAGGTGTTCATGTGACCCTGCCAGTTCTCCGCCCAATCGTCTGAGCTCAAGTGCAAGATGAAACCCACTGATTGCTGCTTGATATTCTCGACTGCAGAAACCGTTATCTCCTTAAGAGGAAGTCAAATTTTGTCTTTGAAATTAATCTGTTTTTTAATATACATTTATCGATAGTTTCCTCCTCCCTCACTGTGTTGCTGTCTCTTAAATTGCCATGTTCTATTGACTTTTTAAAATTAAAAATGCAGGATTCATGTCTGAATTTAAAATTAGCACTACAGAAAAAGATAGTGATAACCAATATTACAAGAAAAGATAGATTTTGTTTTTAGTGCAACAGGAAGATAGCCATATTATCCAGAGAGTGGAAGGATAAAAGCTTCACTGGGCCATTAGTGAGAAGTAGATCTCTCTACCTGGATTTGTAGAACATATTTGCTCAAAATCTCTGACAATGAACAGGAAGGAACACATTAGAAAATTAAGCAATTCAACAATAGTCCAAATTTCTGCCCTTACTGAATATTTTAATTTAAAGGGAAAAAAGTTGTCTAGTTTGGCATAGTATATTTTGATCTCTGTCCAACATGGTTCGTTTCCTCCCAGTACTGTACCATACATATCGGCTACTTATAACTGCTCCAAGGGGCTTTTGAGGTTTTGAAAATGTCTCTACCCCCAGATCTGCTGGCATTCAGGCAGAATTTAATCATGTGTGTGAGTTAAGTCTCTCAGTTGTGTCTGACTCTTTGTGGCCCTGTGGACTATAGCCCACCAGGCTCCTCTGTCCATGGAATTCTCCAGGCAAGAATACTGGAGTGGGCTGCTGTTTCCTCCTCCAGGGGATCTTCCCAATCCAGGAAAAGTTTAACAATGATCACCATCTATTCTGCTGTTTTAGGAGGTATCCCAGGTGAGGTCAGCATTAGCTAACATGATTAGCTTTCATGTATGTAGTATGTCCAGCTTTAAAGTGTTTTCCTATACAGCATCTTACGTAACCCTTATGTTAAACCTACCATCTTTCTGTTATCTTTATAAGATACTTTATAGAAAAGAAGAGAGACACTGTTGACAATAGTCTCTACTTTTCCACTTCAGCAAATATAAAACTTCTATCATCTAAGGGAAATTTCTTCCTGCAAAGTATATGGGACAATGGCTGGCACGTAATACACTCCATAAGTTCCTGCTTTCTGTTTCTTTTTTGGGGGAATCATTAATTTAAATTAATTTTTAAAAATTATTTATTTTTTAATTGAAGGATAATTGCTTTATAGAATTTGGTTGTTTTCTGTCAAACCTCAACATGAATCAGCCATAGATATACCTACGTCCCCTCCCTTTTGAACCTCCCTCCCATCTCCCTCCCCATCCCACCCCTCTAGGTTGATAAGACAGAGCCCTGCTTTCTGGTTTGTTTATTTTAGTTGAAGCATAGTTGGCTTAAAGTATTATGTTATTTTAGATATACATCATAGTTATTTGATATTTTATTGATTATACACCATACCAAGTTATCGAATTTTGGCTATATTTCCTGTGCTGTATATTACATCCTTGTGACTTATTTAATTGTATACATAGCAGTTGTGCTTTTTAATCCCCTACACCTATCTGGCGCTCCAGAACCTCTCTCAATTGGTAACCACTAGTTTTTCTGTATCTATATGTCTATTTGTTTTATTTGTTCATTTATTTTATTGTTTAGATTTCACATGTACGTGAAACCGTGCCAAAGTCATCTTTATCTGTCAGACCTAGTTCAATGTGCATAATACCCTCCTGATGTATGCATGTTTTCACATATGGCAAAATTTCATTCTTTTTTATGGCTAAGTGGTAGCCCATTATATATACACATATACCACATCTTCTTACTCATTTGTGTGTTGATGGACATTGAATTGCTTTAATTTCTTGGCTATGTAAATATTGTTGCCATGAACATGGAGAAGCATGTTACTTGTTTTTGTTTATCTGGGAAATTCTTTATCATCCTTTCAATTCTGAATGATTTCCTTGCTGGGTAGAGTACCCTAGGTTGTAGGGTTTTTTCTTATTTCAGAAACTACAATATATTATGCCACTCCTTTGTGGCCTGCAAAGTTTCTGCTGAAAAATAAGCTGATGGCCTTAGGGAAGTTCAGTTCAGTTCAGTCACTCCTTCGTGTCTGACTCTTTGACCCTATGGACTGCAGCATGCTAGGCTTCCCTGTCCGTAACCAACTCCTGAAGCTTGCTCAAACTCGTGTCCATTGAGTCGGTGATGCCATCCATCCATCTCATCCCCTGATGTCCCTTTCCTCCTCCTGCCTTCAGTCTTTCCCAGTATCAGGGTCTTTTCCAATGAATCAGTTCTTCACAACATGTGGTCAAAGTATTGGAGCTTCAGCTTCAGCATCAGTCATTCCAATGAATATTCAGGACTGATTTCCTTTAGGTTTGACTTGTTTGATCTCCTTGCAGTCCAAGGGGCTCTCAAGAGTCTTCTCCAACACCACAGTCCAAAAGCATCAATTCTTTGGTGCTCAGCTTTCTTTATAGTTCAACTCTCACATCCATACATGACTACTGGTAAAATAATAGCTTTGACTAGACAGTACTTTGTCGGCAAAGTAATGTCTCTGCTTTTTAATATGCTGCCTAGGTTGGCCATAGTTTTTCCTCCAAGGAGCAAGTGTCTTTTAATTTCATGGCTAAAGTCACTATCTGCAGTGATTTTGAAACCTGAGAAAATAAAGTCTGTCACTGTGTCCATTGTTTCCCCAACTATTTGCCATGAAGTGATGGGACTGGATGCCATGATCTTAGTTTTTTGAATGCTGAGTTTTAAGCCAGGTTTTTCACTCTCCACTTTCACTTTCATCAAGAGGCTGTCTTAGAGTCCAAAGGTCCACTCTATACCTCTGTGTCTCTTGGGGAAAGGGGGTGGGGGGATGGGAGAATGGCAATGAAACATGTGTATTTTCCCGTAAGAAACGAACGCTCATGTTCAATGTAGGATGCAGGATGCATGGGGCTGATGCACAGGATGATTCAGTGGGGTGGGGGGTGGGAGGTGGGAGGGTGATTCGGCATTGGGGGGTTGTGTTCACCTATGGCTGATTCGTTTTATTTATTTTATTCATTTAATAAAATAAAAAAAAAAAAAAGAGGCTGTCTTTAGTTGTTCTTCATTTTCTGCCATAAGGGTGGTATCATCTGTGTATATGAGGTGATTGATATTTCTCCCTGCAATCTTGATTCCAGCTTATGATTCATCCAGCCCAGCATTTCTCATGATGTACTCTGCATATAAGTTAAATAAACAGGGTGAGAATAAACAGCCTTGACTTACTCCTTTCCCAATTTGGAACCAGTCTGTCGTTCCATGTCTGATCCTAACTGTTGCTTCTTGACCTGTGTACAGATTTCTCAGGAGGCAGGTAAGGTGGTCTGATATTCCTGTCTCTTTAAGAATTTTCCACAGTTGTGATCCACCCAGTCAAAGGCTTTGGCATAATCAATAAAGCAGAAGTAGATATTTTTCTGGAACTCTCTTGCTTTTTCGATTATCCAACGGATGTTGGCAGTTTGATCTCTGGTTCTTCTGCCTTTTCTGAATCCAGCTTGAACATCTGGAAGTTCTCAGTTCACGTACTGTTGAAGCCTGGCTTGGAGAATTTTGAGCATTACTTTGCTAGCGTGTGGGATGAGTGCACTTGTGCTTTAGTTTGAACATTTGGGCATTGCCTTTCTTTGGGACTGAAATGAAAACTGACCTTTTCTAGTCCTGTGGCCACTGCTGAATTTTCCAAATTTGCTGGCATATTGAATGCAGCACTTTCACAGCATCATCTTTTAGGATTTGAACTAGCTCAATTGGAATTCCATCACCTCTACTAGCTTTGTTCATAGTGATGCTTTCTAAGGCCCATTTTACTTTGCATTCCAGGATGTCCGACTCTAGGTGAGTGATCACACCATAGTGGTTATCTGTGTCATGGAGATCTTTTGTATAGTTCTCCTGTGTATTCTTGTCACCTTTTCTTAATATCTTCTGCTTCTGTTATGTCCATACCATTTGTGTCCTTTTTTGTGCCCATCTTGCATGAAATGTTCCCTTGGTATTTTCTTGAAGAGATCTCTAGTCTTTCCCATTTTATTGTTTTCTTCTTTTTATTTGCATTGACTGCTGAAGAAGGCTTTCTTATGTCTCCTTGCTATTTTTTGGAACTCTGCATTCAAATGGGTATTATTTTCTCCTTTGCCTTTCACTTCTCTTCTTTCATCAGCTATTTGTAAGGCCTCATCAGACAACCATTTTGCCTTTTTGCATTTCTCATTTTTGTAGATGGTCTTCATCACCACCTCCACCGTATACTGTCACAAATCTCCATCCATAGTTCTTCAGGCACTCTGTCTATCAGATCTACTCCCTTGAATCTATTTGTCATTTTCTCTGCATTGATTTATGTCATGCCTGAATGGTCTGGTGGTTTCCCCTACTTTCTTCAATTTAAGTCTCAATTTTGCAATAAAGATTTCATGATCTGATCCACAGTCAGCTCCTGGTCTTGTTTTTGCTGACTGTATAGAGCTTCTCCATCTTTGCCTGAAAAGCATACAATCAATCTGATTTTGGTATTGACCATTGGTTCATGTCCACATGTAGAGTCATCTCTTGTGTTTTTGGAATAGGGTGCTTCCTATGACAAGTACATTCTCTTGGCAAAACTCTATTAGCCTTTGCCCTACTTCATTTTGTACTCCAAGGCCAAACTTGCCTGTTCCTCTAGGTATATCTTGACTTCCAACATTTGCATTCCAGTCCCCTATGATGAAAAGGACATCTTTTTTTGTGTGTTAGTTCTAGAACGTCTTATAGGTCATCATAGAACCATTCAACTGCAGCTTCTTTGCCATTAGTTTTTAGGGCATAGACTTGGATCACTGTGATATTGAATGGTATGCTTTGGAAATGAACAGAGATCATTCTGTACACTGCATTTCAGACTCTTTTGTTGACTATGAGGGCTACTCTATTTCTTTTAAGGGATTCTTGTCCACAGTAGTAGATAAAACGGTCATCTGAATTAAATTCACCCATTCCAGTCCCTTTAAGTTCATTGATTCCTAAAATGTCAATTTTCACTCTTGCCATCTGTTTGACCACTTTCAATTTACCTTGATTCATGGACCTAACATCCCAGGTTTCTATGAAATATTGTTCTTTACAGCATCAGACTTCCATCACCAGTCACATCCATAACTGGATGTTGTTTTCACTTTGGCTCTGTCTCGTCATTCTTTCTGGAGTTATTTCTCCACTCTTCTCCAGCAGCATATTGGGCACCTACTGACCTGGGAGCTCATCTTTCAATCTTATATCATTTTGCCTTTCATACTGTTCATGGAGTTCTCAAGGCAAAAATACTGAAGTGGTTTGCCATCCCCTTCTCCAGTGGACCACGTTTTATCAGAACTCTCCATTGTGACTCGTCCATTTTGGGTGGCCCTACATGGCATGGCTCATAGTTTCATTGACTTAAACAAGGCTGTGGTCCATGTGATCATTTTGGTTAGTTTTCTGTGATTGTGGTCTTCATTCTCACTGCCTTCTGATAGATAAGGATAAGGGGCTCATGGAAGCTATAAATGTTCTCCACTTATCCCAGGGGCTGGGAGTCCTGGTTAAGCTATCACCAGAGTGATCTGACCCAGCTAGCCTTACAAGGCAATTTTCTATGCAACATAAAATCAAGATTTATACATCAACTGCTTATTGAGAGATGCTGATATGATGGTAGATAAGTCTCAGGAAGTTCCTTTGTCCATGCATACTGACCTATCCAGTCTTCCAAGAGTCTTACATTTTCAACACAGTTATAAAACTTCAAAGCAGACTTCCAGTGAGAGATTTCCCATATGCTAATTTAATAAATCAGGAATCCAAGAATTTAAAAATGGATTTGCTCAGGGTCACCTGGCAATATAAAAATAGGATCAAAATGGATCTTAGTTTCTTTTCTCCTGGTCCAAATCTATTTCTTCTTTGTTTATTTGAAAGTAAGCAATTATACTACCTAGGAAGGAGGTGTCAAATACACACCCACATACATACACACTAACAGCCAAATCACAGGAAACAGGGACAAAAGCGTAAAGGAGAAGGCCTATATAAGGTCACTTTTAGGGGGCATAGAACAGGGGAAGATGTTCAGAAGACAGACCCTGCCCCATCCCTGCCAACCTCCCTCAGCAACCTAGAAGTCTAGAATTTCCAGGGAGCCATATTCCAAAGGGCTCTGGATATCAGGAGTAGAGATGATAAAGAAAAGTCAGGCTGAGAGGGAGGGGGCTATCCAGAAAGACAGAGGGAGAGGGTGACAAATGGAACCTGTTCTTAAGGAAGAGAAGAAGCCAACTCCCAGCCCTGCCTCTAGCTACAAAACTCCCAAGGGCCTCAAACTCAATTTCTCCCCAGCTTCTTTGTAAAACTAAAGTAAACACACTGGAGGACTGTTTACCAGAAGCAGCCAACGATGCCCCAGGGAGCAATATCCCTTAACTTGTAATGCTGTCAGCAGAGAAAATGCTGATGCGATATGTGACACCCAGAGTTCAAGGGAGAGAGCAATTGGGCCGGAACACAAATGAGCAGGTGTAATGGTGTTTTATCTGGGTCACCAGCAAGAGGAGCACATTCTGTCATCACCCTGAGATTAGTAATTAGAACTGCCCTCTAAGAAGCACAGACTCCAGATCTCCCCAAAGTGGTAAAATAGCCCAAGGTGACCACGCACTCTGATCCTGGTCTCCAACTATTCAGACTGAGCTGACAAGCTTTTAAAGAAAGCCTACCGCTATTCTTAATAATAGCAGCCATATGTACTTTACTCTGTATCAGGGACTGTTCTTAAGCTTTGACTTTCATTTAGCAAATCCTCACCACAAGCTCATGAGATAGGTGCTGTTTTTATTTTCATTACACAAATAAAAAATTGAAGCTCAGAGTATATATATAACTTGCTCAGAGTTTGGTGACTGGTCAGTAGTAGGACTGAGATTCCACTTCAAAAGTTTGTATTCTTAGCCTGTACCTTCTAGGCAGGAGACCAAGCTGCAGGGCATTGGTGGAAACTAAAAAGCATATAATATGAACAAGAGGCAAAGCCCCAAGCCTGGACAAAGGGTAAGGGAAGAGTTCCTGTGCAGAGAGGCCCACTTGGTCACCTGAATCAGGAAGAGGAATTAGGCTGACAGCGGGGGACCCTGGAACAGAAGCAGCAAGTACTGTGACCTGCGGGTGAAACGTCTGGAGCATTTTCAGCCAAATGAATCCATTTCCGCAGAACTGGAAGGCAGAATTTGAAAGGAAAAAGGGAACATGTGAGGCTGAACAAGTCAACAGTGACCAATCCTCAAGGGGCCTTAAAGTGTCTTCACAAGTGGAGTGTGGGTGGGGGCCTGGGTAGGTGTTCCCTTTCTAATCCTCCATTTAGAACATGTGGATAATTTTAGACCATTTTGCTTTCTTTCATATATAGCATATGGAGATAGAATTGTCGACAAATTTGTTCAGCATTGGTAAGCAATTTATCAGCGTATTGGTATTCTAGACTTTTGTCTCATTCCAGTGCAGCCTTTAGAAAAAGCTTCAAAGAGGAAAAAAAAATGTTTTCTCTGGCTACCCTCCGTTTCTCTTAATGATCATTTCTGCATTGCCAGGATTACTTCTCTTTCAGATCTTGATTCAGTCATAACAGCTCAGGAAATAATTCTAAAAGTTGCAATGGATTGAATCTCAAATATGTGGCCCAGAGAGTCAATGCCAGCTTGACATGGTTAAGAGCACAGAGTTTAGGAACAAACCAGGTCTGTCTTCAGACCTTGGCTTTATCACTTCCCAGCTGGATGCATGCATGCTAAGTCACTTCAGTCTTGTCTGACTCTTTGCCACCCTATGGACTGTAGACCACCAGGCTCCTCTGTCCATGGGGATCCTCCAGGCAAGAATACTGGAGTGGGTTGCCATGCCTTCCTCCAAGCGATCTTCCCTACCCAGAGGTCAAACCTGAGTCTCCTGCATCTGCTGCATTGCAGGTGGATTCTTTACTGCTGAGCCGTTGGGGGAGCCCCACCAGCTGAATAAGCTTAGGCACACACCTTAGCTGCTCTGTGCCTTAGTTTTATCATCTATAAAAGGAAGTGATAATAACAGCTATTTCTTAGCCTTATGAAAGTGAAAATGAAAGTTTCTCAGTTGTGTCTGACTCTGAAACCCCATGGACTATATAGGCCATGGAATTCTCCAGGCCAGAATACTAGAGTGGGTAGCCTTTCTCTTCTCCAGGGGATTGTCCAAGCACAGGAATCAAACACAGGTCTCCCACATTGCAGGTGGATTCTTTACCAACTGAGCTATCAGGGAAGCCCTCTTAGCCTTAAACACATGATCAAGTGGTTGGTTATATGTCATATCCTTCTGGTGTTTAACAAGTAAGTATGTACTAAACATTAGCTATTACTGATATTTGTCCTAGAGAGATGGAGAATGAAGTATGAGGAAAGAGCTGTGGGAATATAGAGAAAGGAGCAATTTACTGGAGTAGAGAAATTTTCAAGAAAGAAACCACAGAAGATTTGGCATTTTCTACATCTTTTTTTGAGAAAAGAAAGTGATAATACCACTGTTTTTTTTTTTTCCCCCTTCTGCATCAGAACAAGTAGCCCTTGTCTGTGGAGGAGCCATTTATTGCAGCCTTTGTGAAAGACAGTTCTAACCTGTAGATCCTCAGGTCAAACTGTCTCTGGTGCAAAGACTCAGGGCATCATTTATTTGAATCATGTCTTTTTTGTTGTTGTTGAACAGGTTAACTTTATTTTATTTTTTTTTATATTCTACATTACAATACTATATTTGTTTTGCCATACATTGACATGAATCAGCCACAGGTGAACACGATCTCCCAATGCCAAAGCCCCCTCCCACCTCCCACCCCACATCATCTCCCTGAATCATCCTGTGCACCAGCCCCATGCATCCTGCATCCTGTCTTATTAATAAAAATGTTATTCATTCTCCTGTTTTCTTGAACAATAAGTGACTAACCACTTTGTAGCAGAATTATTTACTTTATAAAATGGTCTGTAGCAAATTTATCTTATTTTTAAATAAGACACTCCTTGAATGTTAATTTCCAGCATTTTGATTTGCACTTTCCATTGAACTGAAGAGACGTTAGCTATGGAATCTGAATTGCTCAGTTGCGTAGCACCAAGCAACGGACTAACACTATTTAAAATTTTTACAACAGCTGTGAGATGGAAGTATTATTAGCCATGTCTTAGAGTTAAAGAAACCAAGACTCAGAGAAGTTTCCTTAGTTACCTTAGTTTACAAAACTAGGACATCAAAGAGCCTGGATTAAAAACTAGGTACTCGTGGCCGTGGTCTTCTCTACATGAAACAGCTTCTAAAAACATAGGTTTAAACCAGTCTCCAGAAGGAAACATCATTTACCTATTATTATAATCTCTCCACTGAGAAATCAGAAGAGGCTTTCAGGTTCTAATTCTTGTTGTTGTTGTTGTTGTTTCGGCAGAGCTGCCTGGCTGGTTTTGGTCCTGTCTTTAATTTTGGTGACAACACAATCATCAGCTTGGCCTCCCATTGCTACCTAACTCAGCTTTCTACCTCATTTAACAACAGGCCAGCTTGACAATGGAATTCTCTACTTCCCAAAGCAAAAGATGGTGAGTGGAAATTTTACTCAATAACCCAATCCTTTTAACTTTAATTAAGCTTATTGCAAGCCTCTGTCTAAATTTGGAACTGACAACTTAATTGGTTGTCCAAGTAGAGGACGAGAGAGAATGTTCTATCTGGCTGGATCAAGACAAGAATCCCTTTAACAGTGGCATCAAAGACAAAGCTCCAAAGTATAAACTTCTTCTGATGTAGTAAAATTTTTCCACGATGCTCTCAGTTTGGAGGGATCACTTCTGGAGTCATATTTTAGCCTTTCACTAGTAAACCCCAATCATTGTTTTCCCTTTGTGGTTGAACTTGCTGAACCTTTGCCTCAAATCCATTTAAAAATCATTATCTCAACTGCTACCTGAAAGGGGATAAATTCTTCCAGATCATACTCTTCTCTATCAGTCCAACTAAGATGCAGTTACTTCCACACTGCCTAACAGATTACCTAGAGTTGGATCAGTTCAGTCGCTCAGTTGTGTCTGACTCTTTGTGACCCCATGGACTGCAGCACACCAGGCTTCCCTGTCCATCACCAACTCTCAGAGCTTGCTCAAACTCATGTCCATCAAGTCAGTGATGCCATCCAACCATCTCATCCTCTGTCGTACCCTTCTCCTCCCACCTTCAATCTTTCCCAGCATCAGGGTCTTTTCAAATGAGTCAGCTCTTCGCATCAGGTTGCCAAAGTATTGGCCACCTGAGTTTCAGTTTCAGCATCTGCTACTGCTGCTGCTAAGTCGCTTCAGTTGTGTCCAATTCTGTGCAACCCCACAGAAGGCAGCCCACTAGGCTCCCCTGTCTCTGGGATTCGCCAGGCAAGAATTCTGGAGTGGGTTGCCTTTTCCTTCTCCAATGCAGAACGTGAAAAGTCAGTTTGAAGTCGCTCAGTTGTGTCTGACTCTCAGCAACCTCATGGACGGCAGCCTACCAGGCTCCTCCGTCCATGGTATTTTCCAGGCAAGAGTACTGGAGTGGGGTGCCATTGCCTTCAGGACTGATTTCCTTGAGGATTGACTGGTTGGATCTCCTTGCAGTCCAAGGGACTCTCAAAAGTCTTCTCCAACACCACAGTTCAAAAGCATCAATTCTTTGGCCCTCAGCTTTCTTTATGGTCCAACTCTCACATCCGTACATGACCACTGGAAAAACCATAGCTTTGTCTAGATGAACCTTTGTCGACAACGTAATGTCTCTGCTTTTTAATATGCTGTCTAGGTTGGTCATAACTTTCCTTCCAAGGAGAAAATTTCTTTTAATTTCATGGCTGCTGTCACTATCTGTAGTGATTTTGGATCCCTCCCAAAATAAAGTTTCTCAGTGTTTCCATTTTTTCCTATCTATTTGCCATGAAGTGATGGGACCAGATGCCATGATCTTAGTTTTCTGAATGTTGAGTTTTAAACCAACTTTTTCACTCTCCTCTTTCACTTTCATCAAGAGGATCTTTAGTTCCTCTTCACTTTCTGCCATAAGGGTGGTGTCATCTGCATATCTGAGGTTATTGATATTTCTTCCAGCAATCTTGATTCCAGCTTGTTCTTCTTCCAGCCCAGCATTTCTCATGATGTACTCTGCATATAAGTTAAACAAGCAGGGTGACAATAGACAGCCTTGGCATACTCCTTTTCACAATTTGGAACCAGTCTGTTGTTTCATGTCTGGTTCTAACTGTTGCATCTTGACCTGCATACAGATTTCTCAGGAGGTAGGTAAGGTGGTCTGGTATTCCCATCTCTTTCAGAATTTTTCACAGTTTATTGTGATCCACACAGTCAAAGGCTTTGGTGTAGTCAACAAAGAAGAAGTAGATGTTTTTCTGGAACTCTCTTGCTTTTTCAATGATACTATCAAGCAAAACTGAGCTATTAGATTCCATGTTTCCTTAAGGCAATAGTCTACTGAAAATCAGTGTGTGTGTGTGTGTGTGTGTGTGTGTGTGTCTGTGTGTGTCTGTGTGTGTTTGCATTTGTACGTATATTTATTTGACTGCAGCTCAGTGGGTCAAGAAGTCTACTTGGACCTCAACAACAGAGGTCTAAGAAAGGATGAGGAAAACAATGGAAAATAAGCCTCAAAATCAGTACAGAGCTCTCAGTCTTGGCAATGTGTAAAATGACTAAGAAATTGTTTGCATCTCCAAATTTGTCTTCCTTTAAAAAAACACACACAATTTATGTATTTAGACATGTTTGGCTGTGCTGGGTCTTCACTGCCTTGTAGGCTCTTCTCTAGTTGTGGCGAGCAGGAGCTGCCCTGTATCTGCGGTGCACAGGCTTCTCATCGTGGTGGTTTCTCTTGGCTGGAAACACAGCCTCTGGGGCACGCGTGCTTCAGCGGTTGCAGCTTGCCAGCTCTAGAGCGCAGGCTCAACAGTTGTGGTGCATGAGCTTAGTTGCTCTGCAGCTGTGGGATCTTCCCAGATTGGAGCTTGAACCCATGTCCCCTGCATTGACAGGTGGCTTCTTTACCTCCAGGGAAGCCCCAGTTAGTATTCCTAATAATGAGACTTATATGGAAAGAACACTGGCAAAAATAAACTAAAATGACAAACAGAAGGAGCCTCTGAGATTACCTAACCTACCTACCTTCCTTTATTGATGATTTTACTGAAATTCAGATCGAGGAATTCTCCAAGGTCATAGAAGAAGTCAGGAAACCAGTAGTCTCTGATATTGACTCTGTGGCTCTATCCTACAGGATCGATGTCTCTTGTTCATTTTCTGTGATCTAATGCATCCTGATTTACTATGGCGTTCTTCCCTTGTGATAAGTCACAGAAGTTAGAAATTACACTCAATCATAGAGCCCATGAGAGGCATGAATACATCAACACGATAGAAAAATAAGGTTGTACAGAATGAGAGGTGATATTCTGAAAGTTAGAATGCTTCCTTTTCTTTTAAACTTTCCATGTTTCCTTAAGGCAATAGACTACTTAGATTGGGTGTTCAGGAGCTTTGAAAATATAGTTCTCTGAGCAAATTTTTGTTGCATGAATAACTTGGTACCTGGAGATGATAAAGCTCAGTATGGTGGAGCCAAGATCAGCTCCCTCATCCAGGGACCTGAACGTTCCTGTGCTCACTGATAGCACCAGGATATTTCCCTTTTGCTTTCTGCTGCACTCTGGCTTGCGATCCATTTATCATGTCTCATGCGTGATACATCTGGAAATTTTAAGTGACTTCCAGTTTCTAGGTTTTTGTCCTCATTTAGATCTGTGTTTCCTGCAGATAGCAGAAAGGCTAACAGGGTCATAGACATTGGACATGCTGGACATAGGACTGAGGTCCAGGGGTCTTGTTGTTGGAAGGGCTCAACAGGTGTGCTCAGTAGCTTGCTCTTGCATCTTTATGCAAGTAGCTGCATGTCCATGGATCTCTTGTGCCATCCCCGGTCAGTCAAAAAAGGATCCAATATCTCAATTCAGAAATTCATATTTAAAGCACTATTCACTTATTCCAGTCATCTTACAGTTTTTCATTGAGCATGTACTATGCTCAAAGCATTCACCTACCATATTCATAATTTCTGTCATAACTCATATTCCTTGTATTACCTACACATTTTTTGGCTATATCACCTCCAAAATAACTTAATATTTTTCATTGTAATCAGTTCAGTCTTTGCTTGAATTTATATCAAAAGTAGATTTTGGAGTTTGTGTTACCACAAAGGCAAATTAGCTCACTGTCTTCCATACTGAATCTGGCAGGTGCTAGAGAAGTTATCACTCATGTGAGGAATGTGGAGTTTCTTGTAGCAAGTGGTACAAAACTGTAAACATTCCTCAGGAGGCTTAAAGTCTCTGAGTTGTGGGACTCAGACGGTAAAGCATCTGTCTACAATGCAGGAGACCTGGGTTCAATCCCTGGGTTGGGAAGACCTCCTGGAGAAGGAAATGGCAACCCAGTCCAGTATTCTTGCCTGAAGAATCCCATGGACAGAGGAACCTGGTAGGCTACAGTTGCAAAGAGTTGGACACAACTGAGCAGCTTCACTCATTTATTTTTAAATGAAGGATAAGTGCTTTACAGAATTTTGTTGTTTTCTGTCAAACATCAACATGAATTAGCCACAGTTACTTTTTACATGGAAGAAATGGCAACCTGGAGCAACAATGGAAGAGTTGAGTGAAGGCTCCCAGGTGTACCACTGTCTGTCTTTCAGGTTGCCTTGTGAAGCCTAGGCTTGAAGTCAGGACCTGGTAGGGAATTGACTTGCCTGCATCTGAGTACAATTCCAACTTAGTGATGCAAAATTTGGCTGGCAAAAACCATATCCTCAGAGCCCTAAAAAGAAAGAGGTTGGAATAAGTATTCATACACTGCCTCAACACCCTACCTTGGATCATGAGATCTACCCCATGCATAGCATAATCAAGAAGGCTGTAATGAGACCTAGGCATGACTGAGTCACATAAAGTTGACCTAGAACGCTGATGGGGTAGATGTTCACCCATCCAACAGATATTGATGAAGTGACTGCTCTAGGCCAGGCATTGTTCTAAGTGCTGAAGATATTAGTAAACAATACAAAATTCCCACCTTTAGAAATGTACACTCAAAAGGAACTAGATAATCAATGTGTAGTTATTGTTGTTGTTCAGTTGCTCAGCCATGTCCACTGCTTTGTGACCCCATGAGCTGCAGCACTCCAGGCTTCCCTGTCCTTCACTGTCTCCTGGAGTTTGCTCAAACTCATTTTCATAGAGTCAGTGGTGCCCTCCAACCACCTTATCCTCCAATGAGCCCTTCTCCTCCTTCCCTCAATCTTTCCCAGCATCAGGTTCTTTTCCAACGGGTCAGCTCTTTGCAGCAGGTGGCCAGAGCACTGCAGCTTCAGCCTCTGCATCAGTCCTCCCAATGTATATTCAGGGTTGATTATCTTTAGGATCTACTGGTTTGGATAATTGACCATGAGCCCTTTCCCCGTGTTCTTTCTTCATCATGGGCTGGATAAGTACCATAAAAGGTGAATGTCTCTGTATAAAAGAGAGTCTGGGATGCTGTAATTAATGATGTCATGGGGGAGAACAGAGTCCAGGAAAAGAGTAGAAATGGTGGAAATGGTTAAGCAGATCATGTTGGTACTGCTGCCTAGTTGCTCAGTCACGTCCCACTCTTTTCTGATCCCATGGACTGTAGACTGCTGGGCTCCTCTGTCTATGGGTTTTCCTGGGCAAGAATGCCAGAATGAATTGCCATTTTCTTCTCTAGGAGATCTTCCCTACCCAGAAAGAGAATGTGTCTCCTGCATTAGCAGGAGGATTCTTTAGCACTGGGCAGCCAGGGAAGCCCTAAGCAGATTATATTAACAGACAACCTACGCAAAATATAGTTCCCTTCCTTTCAAATCACACCTAGAAGAATAAGGCCAGGATTAGACAACACCCTTCTCAGATACAAAGATTATGATTTGAGGGAGCTGACCTTGTAAAAGGAATGTCAATAAGACCATAATAAAATTAAAAGATCACAAAATATTTGATGACAATGATATAAAGCAATAACAACAAGAAATACATAGTAGAGAAAGCAGAGCTAATGGAGCAGAAAAAGGAGCTTTGAATAAGCATAAAACATATCCTGAGGGAAGTAAGGAAAGGTTTATTGCAAACATGAAAAAAAGAGCAGATGTGTTTAAGGAAGAACCAGTTAGAAATATTGGATGTGAAACAGTGTAATTATTTAAATCAAAGGTTCTATAAAAATTTAAATAGCAGAATAGCTACAAAGAATTAATTAATGGGCTGGAAAATCATGTTGAGAAGATTATCCAGATTAACGGATGGCATAAGTAGACAGAACATATTTGAAAAAAATTAAAGAAATAGATCAAATTACAGAGCAAACATTCCAGAAAGAAAGATTTGAAAAAGCAATGTAGGAAGGTAATCTTTGAAAAAAAAAAAGTGAGAGTTTTCCAGAACTAAAGAAAAACACATGACTTTGGATTAAAAATGGTTTCAGAGTGTAGCAGCCCACAATAAGGGAGATAAATAAAACATACATCCAGACACAGCAGAATGAAGTTTAATAAATGGCTTCCAGAGTGAAAAACCAATTACCTATAAAGCCACAGGCAGAAGATAGGACCCAAGTTTCTCAAAATCAATAAAACAATGAGATCACATGTTGTTGGTAGAGCTGGAGAAGGAAAGGATTCTAGATTACCCAGGAAATAGATACTTCAAATGATGGGGCAAAATAAAAATCTTTTCACCTTATCACTCACAGACTGCATCTAGTATTATTTTAAGCATATTCCCTAATGAGATTATGTTAGTCCACAAAGAAGCAATAATTATGAAAAGTAAGGACATTAATAAATATTGTTTGTTTTAGTAAACAGTAACTAAAAGGAAATATATCTACAACATCTAATCTACAACTTAACGTCACATCAAAACTGCTGAGGTGAGTTGTTGTGGAGAACAAAGGAGTTAAAAGTCAGCCAAGGTTCTTAACATATAAGAGAAGGAGACATAAATATTAAAGAAATTGACGCATTCGCCAGGAAAGAGAAGTATATGCTTTAGTAAGAGAATTGCGACCATCAGAAAATGGAATGAAATGCAGAAGTTTAAATAAGCAATGGAGTATCAAAGGAGAAAAAGAAGGAAAAAGAAAGATAGATTAATCTAAGCAATAAAAATTGTTCTGAGACAAACCAAAAACACAGTAGAAATACATCCATATTCCCTGGTATAATAATAAATAAAATGTATTAAAGACATAAATCTAGAAACAGAAAAGTTTAAGAATCTAGAATATCCTTTTTTTAACTTAAAATATGACAAAAAGATTGTAAATAAAGATATGAGAAAAGAGATAATATGCAATCTTGAAATATAAAAATAAAACTGAGATAAAGTGGTAAAGGACCTGCTTGCCAAAGCGGGGAGACTTAAGAAACATGGGTTCGATCCCTGGGTAGGGAAGATCCCCTGGAGGAGAGCATGACAACTCACTCCAGTTTTCTTGCCAGGAGAATCCCATGGATAAAAGAACCTGCAGGGCTACAGTTCACTGGGTCACAAAGAGTCAGACTTTACTAATGTGACTTCAGTTCAGTTCAGTTCAGTCACTCAGTCGTGTCTGACTCTTTGTGACCCCATGAACTGCAGCACGCCAGGCCTCCCTGTCCATCACCAACTCCCGGAGTTCACTCAGACTCACCTCCATCGAGTCCGTAATGCCTATCCAGCCATCTCATCCTCAGTAGTCCTCTTCTCCTCCTGCCCCCAATCCCTCCCAGCATCAGAGTCTTTTCCAAAGAGTCAGCTCTTCGCATGAGGTGGCCAAAGTACTGGAGTTTCAGCTTTAGCATCATTCCTTCCAAAGAAATCCCAGGGCTGATCTCCTTCAGAATGGACTGGTTGGATCTCCTTGCAGTCCAAGGGACTCTCAAGAGTCTTCTCCAACACCACAGTTCAAAAGCATCAATTCTTCAGCGCTCAGCCTTCTTCACAGTCCAGCTCTCACATGTGACTCAGTTAGCTAATTTTAGCTGATTCTGCTGCTAAGTCGCTTCAGTCATGTCTGACTCTGTGCGACCCCAGAGATGGCAGCCCACCAGGCTCCGCCATCCTGGGATTCTCCAGGCAAGAACACTGGGTGGGTTGCCATTTCCTTCTCCTATGCGTGCAAGTGAAAAGTGAAAGTGAAGTCACTCAGTTGTGTCCAACTCCTAGCAACCCCATGGACTGCAGCCTACCAGGCTCCCCTGTCCATTAGCTAGCTAATATAAAATAAAGTGGAATTTTAAAAATATACATACACATATATATAATACATACATCTGAGTTAGGAAATAGCATAGAACACAAATTGGCACCACTCAATAGGAAAGCTAGTTGTAATTATTGTTAATGATTTTATTACAAGATAAATTATAGGCAAATGTCCTATGCAAAACAATTCCAAATAACTTGGGTAAATATTTTGCCTTTAAGAAGGAGCATAACTCTCTATTCTTAAGTTTGAGAGCTCATAGTGACTTCCTTCTAAAGAGTACAGTATGGAGAAAGGGGGAAAGTATAAGTTACCAGCAGAGAAACCTGACAAATATTAACTACCTCAATCAAGTGATCAAGATTCCTATCAACAGATGAAAATAGCACATTCCTTTTGATCTTCCTCTCCCAAGTCTATAACTTCAGTCTAATTGTGAAAAACAAAACAAAACAAAACACCAGACAATTCCTATATGAGTAACATCTATACCTGTCTAGTATCTTTCAAAACTGGTTAAGGTAACCAGAAATGATGAAAGTCTGAGAAACTGTCAGTGCCAAAAGAAGCCTGAGGGAACTTGATGGCTAACTGCCCTATGATATTCTAGAGAGGATCCAGGAATAGAAAAATAGACGTTGGGTAAAGCAAAGGACACCTGAATGGTGTCTGAACTGTATTTAATCATAATGTATCAACATTGGTCCATTAATTGTAACAAATGAACCATGCCAATGTAAGATACAAATAATAGAGATATTGTTTTTGGGTATATTGAGTCAAGACTATGGTTTTGCCAGTGGTCATGTATGAATGTGAGAGTTAGACTATAAAGAAAGCTGAGTGCCGAAGAATTGATGCTTTTGAACTGTGGTGTTGGAGAAGACTCTTCAGAGTCCCTTGGACTGCAAGGAGATCCAATCAGTCCGTCCTAAAGGAGATCATTGGAAGGACTAAAGCTGAGGCTGAAACTCTAATACTTTGGCCACCTCATGCGAAGAGTTGACTCTTTGGAAAAGACTCTGATGCTGGGAGGGATTGGGGAGCAGGAGAAGAAGGGGACGACAGAGGATGAGATGGCTGGATGGCATCACAGACTCAATGGACATGAGTTTGGGTAAACTGCAGGAGTTGGTGATGGACAGGGAGGCCTGGTGTGCTGTGATTCATGGGGTCACAAAGAGTTGGACACAGGTGAGCAACTGAACTGAACTGGGTCATTCTATGTTATCTTCATAATTTTTCTGTAAATCTAATATTCTTTTAAAATTGTTCAAAAATAGTATCTTAAAAATGCTAGCTAACAGGCTGTTTTAAAGGATCCTAGTAGGAAGTCAAGAGATACCTGGAGTAACAGGCAAGTTTGGCCTTGGGTACAAAATGGAACAGGGCAAATGTTAGCAGAGTTTTGTTAAGAGAACACATTGGTCATGAAAAACACCCTATTCCAACAACATAAGAGACAACTCTATACATGGATATCACCAGATGGTCAATACTGAAATCAGATCATTTATATTCTCTGCAGTCGAAGATGGAGAAGCTGTATACAGTCAGCAAAAACAAGACCTGGAGATGACTGTGGTTCAGATCATGAGCTCCTTATTGCAAAGTTCAGGCTTAAATTGAAGAAAGTAGGAAAAGCTATTTGTCCATTCAGGTGTGACCTAAATGAAATCCTTTATGATTATATAGTAGAGGTGATGAATAGATTCAAGGAATTAGATCTGGTAGACAGTGTGCATGAAGAACTATGGAGAGGGATTTGTAACACTGTACAGGAGACAGTAACCAAAATCACCCCCAAAAAGAAATGAAAGAGGGCAAAATGGTTGTCTGATGAGGCTTTAAAAATAGCTGAGAAAGAAGAGAAGTGAAAGGCAAAGGAGAAAGGGAAAGATATACTGAACTGAATGCAGAATTCCAGAGAGTAGCAAAGAGACATAAGAAGACCTTCTTAAGTGAATAGTGCAAAGAAATAGAGGAAAACAATATATTGGGAAAGACTAGAAATCTCTTAAAGAAAACTGGAGATACCAAAGGAACATTTCATGCAAAATGGGCTCGATACAGCACAGAAATAGTAAGGATCTAATAGAAGTGGAAGAGATTAAGAAGAGGTGGCAAGAATACACAGAGCTACACTAGATAACGCAGATAGCCATGATAGCTCTAGTCAGTCACCTAGAGCCAGACATCTGGGAGTGTGAAATCAAGTGGGCCATAGGAAGCATTAATATGAACCAAGCTAGTAGAGGAGATGAAATTCCAGCTGAGCTATTTCAAATCCTAAAAGATGCTGCTGTTAAAGTGCTGCACTCAATATGGCAACAAGTTTGGAAAACTCAGCATTGGCCACAGGACGGGTAAAGTCAGTTTTCATTCCAATCCCAAAGAAGAGTAATGCCAAAGAATGTTCAAACTACCATACAATTGTGCTCTTTTCATATGCTAGCAAGTGAAGAAGTGAAGTTGCTCAGTCGTGTCTGACTCTTTGTGACCCCATGGACTGTATGCTCAAACTCCTTCAAGCTAGGCTTCAGCAGTATGTGAATTGAGAGCTTCCAGATGTACAAGATGGATTTAGAAAAGCCAGAGGAACCAGTGATCAAATTGCCAGAATCCGTTGGATCACAGAGAAAGCAAGGGAATTCCAGAAAAAACATCTATTTCTGCTTCATTAACTATGTGAAAACCTTTGACTTCGTGGATCACAACCAACTGTGAAAAAATTATTTAAGAAATGGGAATACCAGACCACCTTACTGACCTCCTGAGAAACCTGTATGAGGGTCAAGACACAACAGTTAGAACCAGACATGGAATAATGGACTGATTCAAAACTCAGAAAGGAGTATGACAAGGCTGCATATTGTTATCCTGCTTATTTAACTTCTATGGAGAGTACATCATGGGAAATGCTGGGCTGGATTAATCCAAGCTGGAAACAAGATTGCTGGGAGAAATATCAACAACCTCAGATATGCAGATAAAAACCACTCTAATAGCTAAAAATTAAGAGGAACTAAAGAATCTCTTGATGAAGTGAAAGAGGAGAGTGAAAAAGCTGGCTTGATACTCAACATTCAAAAAACTAAAATCATGGCATTTGATTCCATTACTTCATGGTAAATAGGGGAAAAAGAGTAGAAGCAGTAACAAATTTTTCTTTTATTGGGCTCAGAATCACTGCAGATGGTGACTGCAACCATGAAATTAGAAGACACTTGCTCCTTGGAAGGAAAGCTATGACAAACCTAGATAGTATGTTAAAAGCAGAAACATCACTTTGCCTACAAAGATGTGCATAATGAAAGCTGTGGTTTTTCCAGTAGTCATGTATAGATGTGAGAGTTGGATGACAAAGAAGGCTGAATGCTGAAGAAGTGATGATTTGAACTGTGGTGTTGGAGAAGACTCTTGAAATTTCCCTGGACAATAAGGAGATCTAGCTGGTCAATCCTAAGGAAATTTACCCTGAATATTCATTGGAAAGATTGATGCTGAAGCTGAAGCTCCAATACTTTGGTCACTTGATATGAAGACCTGACTTATTGGAAAAGATTCTGATACTGGGAAAGATTGAAGACAAAAGGAGAAGAGGGTAACAGTGGATTAGATGGTTAGATAGCATCACTGACTCAATAAACATGAATCTGAACAAATTCTTGGAAATAGTGAAGGACAGGGGTGGCTGGTGTGCTGCAGGTCATAGGGGCGTGAAGAATTGGACATGACTTAGCAACTGAACAACAACAACAAGTCCAAAATGTAAGAGCTAAGTCTATAAACCTTCAAAGAAAACATAGGAATAATTCCTGGTTAGACAACAGTTTCTAGATTTGACACCAAAAACATTAGCCACAAGATTAAAAAAAAAGTACCAAAATTGAAAATGTATGTACTATAAATGATACATTAAGAAAGAAAGAAACAATCCACAGAAAGTAAGAAAGTATTCAGTTCAGTTCAGTCACTCAGTCCTGTCTGACTCCTTGCCACCCCATGAATCCCAGCACGCCAGGCCTCCTTGTCTATCATCAGCTCCCAGAGTTCACTCAAACTCATGTCCACTGAGTTGGTGATGCCATCCAGCCATCTCATCCTCTGTCATCCCCTTCTCTTCCTGTCCCCAATCTCTCCCAGCATCAGAGTCTTTTCCAGTGTGTCAACTCTCTGCATGAGGTGGCCAAAGTACTGGAGTTTCAGCTTTAGCATCATTCCTTCCAAAGAAATCCCAGGGCTGATCTCCTTCAGAATGGACTGGTTGGATCTCTTTGCAGTCCAAGGGACTCTCAAGAGTCTTCTCCAACACCACAGTTCAAAAGCATCAATTCTTCGGCACTCAGCTTTCTTCTCAGTCCAACTCTCACATCCATACATGACCACTGGAAAAACCATAGCCTTGACTAGACGGACCTTTGTTGGCAAGGTAATGTCTCTGATTTTCAATATGCTATCTAGGTTGTTCATAACTTTCCTTCCAAGGAGTAAACGTCTTCTAATTTCTTGGCTGCAGTCACCATCTGCAGTGATTTTGGAGCCCCGCAAAATAAAGTCTGACACTGTTTCCACTGTTTCCCCATCTATTTCCCATGAGGTGATGGGACCGATGCCATGATCTTCGTTTTCTGAATGTTGAGCTTTAAGCCAACTTTTTTCACTCTCCTCTTTCACTTTCATCAAGAGGCTTTTTAGTTCCTCTTCACTTTCTGCCATAAGAGTGGTGTCATCTGCATATCTGAGGTGATTGATATTTCTCCTGGAAATTTTGATTCTGGCTTGTGCTTCTTCCAGCCCACATGAAGTACACTTCTTCCAGCGTTTCTCATGATGTACTCTGCATATAAGTTAAATAAGCAGGGTGACAATTTACAGCCTTGACGTACTCCTTTTCATATTTGAAACCAGTCTGTTGTTCCATGTCGAGTTATAACTGTTGCTTCCTGACTTGCATATAGGTTTCTCAAGAGGCAGGTCAGGTGGTCTGGTATTCCCATCTCTCTTAGAATTTTCCGCATTTTATTGTGATCCACACAGTCAAAGGCTTTGGCATAGTCAATAAAGCAGAAATAGATGTTTTTCTGGAACTCTCTTGCTTTTCCATGATCCAGCAGATGTTGGCAATTTGATCTCTGGTTCTTCTGCCTTTTCTAAAACCAGCTTGAACATCTGGAAGTTCATGGTTCATGTTTTACAGATGGTAAAGTTGATAAGAGAATTGCATCAAGAATATAAAAGAACTTATAAAACTCAATAATAAAAGGAAAACCCAATTGAAAATCGGGTCAAAAATCTAGGTATTCATTTAAAAACTATATACAAGTAGCCAACAATTATGTCATTAATCATTAGAGAAATACAGATGAAAACACTATTGAGGTTATGCTTCATATCCACATAATGGCTTAAATAAAGTGTTTTCTAAATGGGGAGAGATTTGAAACCTAGATATTATTGTTGGGATTGTAGATTGGTTCCACTGCTTTGGAAATTCCTCAGTTTGGCTCTTCATCAGAATGTCAAGCAGGATTATTACGTAGTCCAGCTAGTCCACTCTTAATATACATACCGATGAGAAATGAAAACTTATGTTCACACAAAACTTGTATGTGAATATCCATGGTAGTACAATCCATCAGAGCTGAAATACAGAAAAAACAATGACCAATGTCTACCAACTAATGAATGGATAAAAATGTGGCGTATCCATACAATGGAATATTATTTGGCAATAAAAAGAAATATCGATAATGCCATGGCATGAATGAATCTTGGAAATATTATCCTAAGTGAAAGAAGCCAGACATAAAAAAACAAAATATTGTATGGTTACATTTCCATGAAACATCCAGAATAGGAAAATTCATAGACACTTAAAGTAGATTCATGGTTGCCTGAGGTTGAAGGTAGGAGAGAAGGAGGAATGGCTTACAATGGGTACAGATTTTTTCAAGGATAACACAAATGTTCTAAGTTAGTGGTGGTTATTGCACAACTCTGAGAATAAAGTAAAAACCACAGATGTATGTACTTTAAAAGAGCGAATTTTGTGGTTTGCTAATTCCACTAGAAAATTTGAATACCACAAATACCATGTTTATTTGAGTAAACAGAACACATTTCTTCTTTGGCACACATAAACCATTCTTCAAAACCACTCATGTATCAGGCCACAGAGGACTTTCCATAAATTCAAAGACTCAGCACCACACATTATGGCCTCCGATCGCCACATAAAATTAGAAATTAATAATGAAAGAACATGGTTAGCATTCCCATGTGAAAGGAAACTATAATAATCATGCCTCTAAATAACTCATGGGTTAAAAAGGAAATAAACAGGAAACTGTAAACTATTACAGCCAAATAAAATGAAAGCAGTGTATTTCAAAACGTGTGATGTGCTCCTAGAGAGTAACAAGAAGGAAATGTAGAGCTTGGACTATAATTATCAGAAAACAAGTGAGGCTGGAGAAACATGAGGTTCGATTCAATAGGCTAGAAAAATAGAAACAGAACACATTTCAGGGAATAAAAGAAATGAAATAATAAAAATGAGGCTAGAAATCAGTGGAGTGCAGGAAACCAGGATTTTTTTTTAAAGTTTGTTCTTTGAAAAACAAAAGTAACAAATAACTATGTTGCTATACAGAAGAAACATATAATAAGAAAATTTTTAAAATAAGAAAATCTATAAAATATATTAGATTGTATAAAGGCACAAAATACAATGAACAATTGTAAGCTAACAGATCGGGTAACCTAGATTAAGCAATACAGTTTTAGAAAAGTACAGTGTCAAAAAAGGAAAAAAAAAGCAAGAAGAGCCATCAAAAAATTGAAATGGTAGTTAAAACAAGTATAACCCTGGACACATACTTCTTCCCACTCTATCATACATTTTCTTGTTCAATTCTTGGGCTACTAGTTCTTCTCCCACCCCCTCCACTTGCCAGATTTCTCCTTAACTGATATTTTTAAATAGGGAATATGATCACAATCTACCTTGCTTATCACTATGACGTGGCTTCCTACAGGTCTAAGTGAAGTTTCATAATCTTCTGCTTATTCTTTGATGTAATCATTTAGACAGGTTTCCCTGGTGGCCTAGTGGTAAAGAATCTGCCTGCCAATGCAGGAGATGTGAGTTAGATCTGTGGGTTGGAAGATCCCCTGGAGAAAAAAATGGCAATCCACTCCAGTATTCTTGCCTGGGAAATCCCACGCACAGAGGAGCTGGCAGGCTGCAGTCTATGGAGTCTCCAAAGAGTCAAACGAGACTTAGCAACTAAATAACAACAGAAATCATTTAAAACTGTACTTCTGGAATAGGTTACCTCTTGATGCTTTTGCCCATGCTTTTCCCTCTATTTAAATGTCTCACTACACTTTTTCCATCATCTTCTTCTGTTCTTACCTTTTAGAACTCAGCCCAGAATTATTTTTCCTGGAAGAGAGAACATACTTCCAGTCTGCCTGAACTTCACTCACTTTGCAATCTTGATTCAATCTACATGCACGTAAGTAGCACTTGCTATCACAAATGCAAAATCAGCATTCCTTACCATAAAGAGAAGGTAGGTGAAATACTAAATACTTTTTGACATTCTGTTTTAAATGGGTACTGCAGCCTGCTCTTGACTCTCCACCTGTATTCTGTTTGCAGTTTATTAAAAAGGTTATTATTATATAATATGTTCAACAAGGGATAAAGACAAGCATCAAACCATGATTTTTCTCATTAGTGTTATAGAAGAACTGAGAGAGATAATTGTAAATGATTAATTTCCTTAATTTCACAGACATCATTTTGTATCTCATACACAGGCGAACTGAGATTTGCCAAAGATATTAGGTTGGTGCAAAAATAATTACGGCTTCAGAACCTGAGTTTAAATCATTATAACTAGGCTCAAACACATCTTTGTTAGTCAAAATAGGAACAACTGTTACATTAATGTAAATTATTACAATGTAAAAGTCATTACAATCAACACATTTTTTTTTCCAAAGAGAAATAAGTTTATTCATGTAGCATAAAGATCCATGTTTGGGGATTCAACGAACTCTTGGAAAGCGTTTTCTGCACCCTGTTGGTTGTGGAATCATTTTCCCCAAAGAAAATGGTTAGGGTACTTGAAAATGTGGTAGTCAGTTGGTGAGAGGTCAGGTGAATAAGGGGAGTGAGGCAAAACTTTATACCCCGATTTGTTCAAGTTTTGAAATGTTGGTTGTGCGATGTGCATTTGGGTGTTGTCACGTAGAAGAATTGAGCCCTTTCTGTTAACCAATGTCAGCTGCAGGCATTTCAGTTTTTGGTGCATCTCATCCAGTTGCTGAGCATATTTCTCAAATGTAATGTTTCACTAGGACTCAGAAAGCTGTAGTGGATCAGACCAGCAGCAGGCCACCAAAGTGACCATGGCTCTTTGTGGTGCAAGTTTGGTTTGGGAAATGCTTTGGAGCTGCTTCTTGGTCCAATCGCTAACCTTCATCACACATCACAGGCCAATCGAGAAATGATTTATTGTTGTGAAGAATAAGAGAAAGTGACACTTCAAGAGGACAATTTTTTTGATTTGTGGTCAGCTCACGAGGCACACATTTGTGATTTTTTTCACCTTTCTGATTTGCTTCAAATGTCAAATGGCTGTAGAATGGTCACCCTGAGCTCTGAGGCAACTTCTCGCGTTGTCGTAAGAGGAACAGCTTCAGTGGTCCTCTCAGGTGGTCATTCTCAGCTTCTGAGGGGTGGCCACTGCACTCCTCACTTCAAGGGTCTCATCTCCTTTGTGAAATTTCTTGAAACACCACTGCCCTGTACGTTCATTAGCAATTCCTGAGCAAAATGCATGGTTGATGTTTTGAGTTGTCTCTGCTGCTGTATGACTCATTTTGAACTCAAATAAGAAAATTGCTTGAATTTGCTTTTTGTCTAACATCATTTCCATAGTCTAAAATACATGTAAAATAAACAGCAATTTTTGTCAATAATTCACTGACAAAAAGCATAAAGCATAAAGCAAGAAATGTGCATTAAAATGATATATAACGCAGTCGCATTTATTTAAGAACGTATTCCAATATCAAACGGCAATTTCGACAATGCAAAACCACAGTTACTTTTGCACCAACCTACTAAGATTTCTGCCCCCAGGAGTTCCTGTAAGGTGTCAGCTTCACTCTGATATTTGCTCACATGTGAGGCTCTTAAAGACAAGCACACATGTTCACGCACACAAAAGAAATGACACACCGATATGGACTACTCAAGAAATCATGGGCAAATTTTAATCAGGAGGGAGCTAGTTGCCGGCAGGTGGTGGCCTTTAATGTGTACCTTGTAAACAGGCACTCGGCTACCTTCTCCTGCGTTTGACGGTGGCTGTTGTTCTTGATTGTGGACAGTGAATCACCGCTAAGGTGCCATGTAAGAGTGAACTTGCTTAGGTTCCTCAGTTTCTTTTGATGGTAAAAATTAATTTTAAAGAAATAGTTGAAAGATGGCAGAGGAACAGGACGGGGAGACCACTTTCTCCCCCACAAATTCATCAATAGAACATTTCAATGCTGAGTAAATTTCACAGAACAACTTCTGAATGCTGGCAGAGGACATCAGGCACCCAGAAAAGCAGCTCATTGTCTTTGAAAACAGGTAGGAAAAAATATAAAAGGCAAAAAAGAGACAAAAGAGGTAGGGAGGAAGCTTAGTCCCAGGAAGGGAGTCTTAAAAGAGAGACGTTTCCAAACACCAGGAAACACTCACTGCCGAGTCTGTGGTGAACCTTGGAAGCACAAAGGGCAACATAACAGGGAGGAAAAATAAATAAACAATTAAACCACACAGGTTATGAGCCCAGCGATAACTCCCCCAGCAGAGAAGCAGCACAGAGGCCTGCATCCACCACTATCAAGTGGGGGCTGGGCAGGAGGCGCAGGCTGAATTGCTTTACAAGGATTGGGCCTGAATGCCCCAAATGCCCTGAGTGTAAAGAGAGTGAGCTAACTTGGGCTAGCAAACCAGGCTGTGGGATAGGTACCACAGGAAAAGCTCTAACATAAGACGCTGCTAGGACCATGCACAGAACAAAGGATGGAACAGAATTAGCTGGCTGCAGACCATCCCCTTCCGGTGATAGGCAGCCAGAGCCAGAAGGGCCGGAAGGGGGCAATCGCAGCCCCAGAGAGACAAACTGCAAGCAGGCTTCTTTGCTAACTAAGGCTTCTTGGAGTTCTGACCGTCATCATCCGCCTGAGAAAGTATGCCAGCTGTACACCCAGAACACTGAGCAGCAGGGACAGGAGAGGCGATAAGTCGCAGCAACCATGCTCGCCAAACATCTGAGCTACTCGGACCTGGAAAGGGCACAAAATGCAGGCCCAACCAGTCTGCGCCTCTGAGGACTACCTGAGTGCCTGAGCCTGAGCGGCTTAGACCTGGGAGGGGCATGCAGCCCAGGGCCAGCCTCAGACAGTTCCCAGTGGGGCAACCTAGAGCCTGAGCTGTGTGCACGAGAGCAGGGCAGGCCCAGCGTGGCTGGGACCTGCGAGCACTCGCCAGTGTTATTTGTTTGCAGCGTCCCTCCCTCCCCACAGGGCGACTGAACAAGGAAGCCTAAAAAAACTGTCCACCACCGGCCCCCTTGTGTCAGGGCGGAAATCGGACACTGAAGAGGCCAGCAAATAGAAGCTAAAACAGAGGGAACCACCTTGGAAGTGACAGGTGCAATAGATTAAAATCCTGTCCTTAGTACCCACTACATAGGAAGGGGCCTATAGATCTTGAGAAATATAAGCCAGACCAAGTAACTATCCAAAAATGAACTGACCCCACACTCCCCATAACAACACCAGAGAAAGTCCTAGATATATCTTTACCATTTTTACGATCATTCTTTTTTTTTTAATGTTTGTTTTTTTTTTTTCTTTCTCTTTTTTAAAACACTTTTTAATTTTTAAGTCCTCTATTTCTCCTTTAGTTTTCATTCTTATAACTTACTATTACTCCCCTAAAAAATGACCCTATTTTTAAAGCAAACTTCCTATATATTTTTTAAATTTTATTTTATTATTATTATTTTTAATAATTCTTGTGACTTTTTTTCTTTTTTTCTTTTTCTTTTTTAATATTGTATTTTTGAAAATCCAACCTCTACTCTAGATTTTTAATCTTTGCTTTTGGTATTTGTTATCAATTTTGAACCTTCAAAAAACCCAGTCTTCAGTACCTGTTTTTCCTTGAGAGCGAGATTACTGGCCTGACTGCTCTCTCCTCCTTTGGACTCTCCTTTTTCTCCACTAGATCATCCCTGCCTCCTCCCTCCCCCCTTCTCTTCTCTACCCAACTCTGTGAATCTCCGTGTGTTCCAGACGGTGGAGAACTCTTAAGGAACTGACTACTGGCTGGATCTGTCTCTGTCCTTTTCATTCCCGTCTTTTATACTCCTGACTACCTTTATCTCCTTCCTCCCTCTCCTCCTCTCTGTATAATTCCATGAACATCTCTGAGCGGTCCAGACTGTGGAGCACTCATAAGGAAGTGATTACTGGCTAGCTCGCTCTCTCCTCTTTTGATTCCACCTCATCTCATTCAGGTCACCTCCAACTCCCCCCTCCCTCTTCTCTTCTCTGTATAACTCTGTGAACCTCTCTGGGTGTCCCTCAGCGTGGAGAAACTTTTCATCTTTAACCTAGATGTTTTATCAATGGTGCGGTATAGAAGGAGAAGTCGAGACAACTGTAAAAATAAAACTGAAAACCAGAAGCAGGAGGCTTAAGTCCAAATCCTGAGAACATCAGAGAGCTCCTGACTCCAGGGAAAAAAACTGATAGGAGCTCATCAAACACGTCCATACCTACACTGAAACCAAGCATCACCCAAGGGCCAACAAGTTCTAGAACAAGACATACCATGCAAATTCTCCAGCAACACAGGAACACAGCCCTGAGCTTCAATATACAGGCAGCTCAAAGTTACTCCAAAACCATTGACATCTCATAACTCATTACTGAACACTTCATTGCACTCCAGAGAGAAGAAATCCAGCCCCACCCACCAGAACGCCAACACAAGCTTCCCTGACCAAGAAACCTTGACAAGCCACTGATACAACCCCACCCACAGTGAGGAAACTCCACAATAAAGAGAACTCCACAAACTGCCAGAATACAGAAAGGCCACTCCAAATGCAGCAATATAAACAGGATGAAGAGACAGAGGAATACCCAGCAGGTAAAGGAACAGGAGAAATGCCCACCAAACGAAATAAAAGAGGAAGAGAGAGGGAATCTACCAGACAAAGAATTCCGAATAATGAAAGTGAAAATGATCCAAAATCTTGAAATCAAAATGGAATCACAGATAAATAGCCTGGAGACAAGGATTGAGAAAATGTAAAAAAGGTTTAACAAGGACCTAGAAGAAATTAAAAAGAGTCAATATATAATGAATAACACAATAAATGAGATCAGAAACACTCTGGAGGCAACAAATAGTAGAATAACTGGGGCAGAAGATAGGATTAGTGAAGTAGAAGATAGAATGGTAGAAATAAATGAATCAGCAAGGAAAAAAGAAAAACAAATTAAAAGAAATGAGGACAATCTCAGAGACCTCCAGGACAATATGAAACACTCCAACATTCGAATCATAGGAGTCCCAGAAGAAGAAGACCAAAAGAAAGACTGAGAAAATACTTGAGGAGATAATAGTTGAAAACTTCCCTAAAATGGGGAAGGAAATAATCACCCAAGTCCAAGAAACTCAGAGAGTCCCAAACAGGATAAACCCAAGGTGAAACACCCCAAGACACATATTAATCAACTTAACAAAGATCAAACACAAAGAACAAATATTAAAAGCAGCAAGGGAAAAACAACAAATAACACACAAGGGGATTCCCATAAGGATAACAGCTGATCTTTCAATAGAAACTCTTCAGGTCAGGAGGGAATGGCAAGACATACTTAAAGTGATGAAAGAAAATAACCTACAGCCCAGATTACTGTACCCAGCAAGGATCTCATTCAAATATGAAGGAGAAATCAAAAGCTTTACAGACAAGCAAAAGCTGAGAGAATTCAGCACCATCAAACCAGCTCTCCAACAGATCCTAAAGGATATTCTTTAGACAGGAAACACAAAAAAGTGTATAAACCCGAACCCAAAACAATAAAGTAAATGGCAATGGGACCATACTTATCAATAATTACCTTAAACATAAATGGATTGAATGCCCCAACCAAAAGACTGGCTGAATAGATACAAAAATAAGATCCCTATATATGTTGTCTACAAGAGACCCACCTCAAAACAAGGGACACATACAGACTGAAAGTGAAGGGCTGGAAAAAGATATTCCATGCAAATAGAGACCAAAAGAAATCAGGAGTAGCAATACTCATATCAGATAAAATAGACTTCGAAACTAAAGCTGTGAAAAGAGACAAAGAAGGACACTGCATAATGATCAAAGGATCAATCCAAAAAGATATAGCAATTATAAATATATATGCACCCAACATAAGGACCCCACAATATGTAAGACAAATGCTAACAAGTATGAAAGGGGAAATTAACAATAACACAGTAATAGTGGGAGACTTTAATACCCCACTCACACCTATGGACAGATCAACTAAACAGAAAATTAACAAAGAAACACAAACTTTAAATGATACAATAGACCAGTTAGACCTAATTGATATCTATAGGACATTTCACCCCAAAACAATGAATTTCACCTTGTTCTCAAGTGCTCACAGAAACTTCTCCAGGATAGATCACATCCTAGGCCATAAATATAGCCTTGATAAATTAAAAAAAAATTGAAATCATTCCAAGCATCTTTTCTGACCATAATGCAGTAAGATTAGATCTTAATTACAGGAGAAAAACTATTAAAAATTCCAACATATGGAGGCTGAACAACATGCCTATGAATAACCAACAAATCACAGAAGAAATCAAATTATGCATAGAAACAAATGAAAATGAAAACACAACCCAAAACCTGTGGGACACTATAAAAGCAGTGCTAAGGGGAAAGTTCATAACATTACAGGCATACCTCAAGAAACAAGAAAAAATCAAATAAATAACCTAACCCTACACCTAATGCAACTAGAAAAGGAAGAAATGGATAACCCCAGGGTTAGTAGAAGGAAAGAAATCTTAAAAATTAGGGCAGAAATAAATGCAAAAGAAACAAAAGAGACCATAGCAAAAATCAACAAAGCCAAAAGCTGGCTCCTTGAAAGGATAAATCAAATTGACAAACCATTAGCCAGACTCATCAAGAAACAAAGGGAGAAAAATCAAATCAATAAAATTAGAAATGAAAATAGAGAGATCACAACAGATAACACAGAAATACAAAGGATCATAAGAGACTACTATCAGCAATTATATGCCAATAAAATAGACAACGTGGAAGAAATGGACTAATTCTGAGAAAAGTACAACTTTCCAAAACTGAACCAGGAAGAAATAGAAAATCTTAACAGACCCATCACAAGCACAGAAATTGAAACTGTAATCAGAAATCTTCTAGCAACAAAAGCTCAGGTCCAGACGGCTTCACAGCTGATACCAAAAATTTAGAGAAGAGCTAACACCGATCCTACTCAAACTCTTCCAGAAAACTTCAGATGAATGTAAACTTCCAAACTCATTCTATGAGGCCACAATCACCATAATACCAAAATCTGACAAAGATGTCACACAAAAAAAAAAACTATAGGCCAATATCACTGATGAACATAGATGCAAAAATCCTTAACAAAATTCTAGCAATCAGAATCCAACAACACATTAAAAAGATCATACACAATGACCAAGTGGGCTTTATCTCAGGGATGCAAGGATTCTTCAATATCTGCAAATCAATCAGTGTAATTCATCACATTAACAAATTGAAAAATAAAACCCATATGATTATCTCAATAGATGCAGAGAAAGCCTTTGACAAAATTCAACATCCATTTATGATAAAAAAACTCTCCAGAAAGCAGGAATAGAAGGAACATACCTCAACATAAAAGCTATATATGACAAACCCACAGCAAATATTATCCTCAGTGGTGAAAAATTGAAACCATTTCCCCTAAAGTCAGGAACAAGACAAGGGTGCCCACTTTGACCACTACTATTCAACATAGTTCTGGAAGTTTTGGCCACAGCAATCAGAGCAGAAAAAGAAATAAAAGGAATCCAAATTGGAAAAGAAGAAGTAAAACTCTCACTGTTTGCAGATGACATGATCCTCTATCTCGAAAACTCTAAAGACCCCACCAGGAAATTACTAGAGCCAATCAATGAATATAGTAAAGTTGCAGGTTATAAAATCAACACACAGAAATCCCTTGCATTCCGATACACTAACAATGAGAAAGTAGAAAAAGAAATTAATGAAACAATTCCATCCACCATTGCAATGAAAAGAATAAAATACTTAGGAATATATCTACCTAAAGAAACTAAAGACCTATATATAGAAAACTATAAAACACTGGTGAAATAAATCAAAGAGGGCACTAATAGATGGAGAAATATACCATGTTCATGGATTGGAAGAATCAATATCATGAAAATGAGTATACTACCCAAAGCAATCTACAGATTCAATGCAATCCCTAACAAGCTACCAGCAGTATTTTTCACAAAGCTAGAACAAATAATTTCACAATTTGTCTTGAAATACAAAAAGCCTCAAATAGCCAAAGCAATCTTGAGAAAGAATAATGGAACTGGAGGAATCAACCTGCCTGACTTCAACCTGCTCTACTACAAAGCCACAGTCATCAAGACAGTATGGTACTGGCACAAAGACAGAAATATAGATCAATGGAACAAAATAGAAAGCCCAGAGATAAATCCACACATCTATGGACACCTTATCTTCAACAAAGGAGGCAAGAATATACAATGGAGTAAAGACAGTCTCTTTAACAAGTGGTGCTGGGAAAACTGGTCAACCACTTGTAAAAGAATGAAACTAGATCACTTTCTAACACCATGCACAAAAATAATTTCAAAATGGATTAAAGATCTAAACGTAAGACCAGAAACTATAAAACTCCTAGAAGAGAACATAGGCAAAACACTCTGATATACATCACAGCAGGATCCTCTATGACCCACCTCCCAGAATATTGGAAATAAAAGTAAAAATAAACAAATGGGACCTAATTAAAAGCTTCTGCACAACAAAGGAAACTATAAGCAAGGTGAAAAGACAGCCTTCTGGAATGGGAGAAAATAATAACAAATGAAGCAACTAACAAACAACTAATCTCAAAAATATACAAGCAACTCATGCAGCTCAATTCCAGAAAAATAAACGACCCAATCAAAAAATGGGCCAAAGATCAAAATAGACATTTCTCCAAAGAAGACATATAGATGGCTAACAAACACATGAAAAGATGCTCAACATCACTCATTATCAGAGAAATGCAAATCAAGACCACAGTGAGGTACCATTTCACACCAGTCAGAATGGCAGCGATCCGAAAGTCTACAAGCAATAAATGCTGGAGAGGGTGTGGAGAAAAGGGAACCCTCTTACACTGCTGGTGGGAATGCAAACTAGTACAGCCACTATGGAGAACAGTGTGGAGATTCCTTAAAAACGGGAAATAGAACTGCCTTATGACCTAGCAATCCCACTGCTGGGCATACACACTGAGGAAACCAGAATTGAAAGAGAAATATGTACCCCAATGTTCATCGCAGCACTGTTTATAATAGCCAGGACATGGAAGCAACCTAGATGTCCATCAGCAGATGAATGGATAAAAAAGCTGTGATACATATACACAATGGAGTATTAGTTAGCCATTAAAAAGAATAAATTTGAATCAGTTCTAATGAGGTGGATGAAACTGGAGCCAATTATACAGAGTGAAGTAAGCCAGAAAGAAAAACACCAATACAGTATACTAACACATATATATGGAATTTAGAAAGATGGTAACGATAACCCTGTATGCAAGACAGCAAAAGAACGCAGATGTACAGAACAGACTTTTTGACTGTGGGAGAGGGTGAGGGTGGGATGATTTGGGAGAATGGCATTGAAACATGTATAATATCATATAAGAAATGAATCACCAGTCTAGGTTTGATGCAGGATACAGGATGCTTGGGGCTGGTGAACTGGGATATCCCAGAGGGTTGGTATGGGGAGGGAGGTGTGAGGGGGATTCAGGAGTGGGAACTTACGTACACCCATGGTGGATTCATGCTGATGTATGGCAAAACCAATACAGTATTGTAAAGTAAAAAAAATTTTAAATATATTTTAAAAATATTTTTAAAAAAGAAATAGTTGAAATGCACTTGATTTTCAGATCAAAAGCTCCTGCAAATATTATCATCTTTCAAATGTGATTACTTCCATTTAAATTAAGGTGGTTTCTAGTTACCATATAGAATTTTGGTTTTACAGAAGCTCCAAAAAATTATTTTGGCAAAATATTTCCTTGCAGTTAAGTACCTCTTCAATTTGAAAAGAAGTTTAATTAAACCTCTATTTCTCAGCCACTAAGAAACTAAAATAAGTAGTCAAACATTAGATCAGAGTACCTGTCTTGACAAATGATAAAATCTCAGCGTTAAAAGAACCACAGAGGTCATCACCATGGTGTGGTGGAAGGAGAAGGTGAGTCATAACTGTGGAATTATCTCCGTGTGTCCTGCCCTTCATAAGCAGAATCAGTATAAGGCAGCCCAGAAAGAACTGTTCATATCCAAGGTCAAGCAGATATAAGTGGTGGAGCACAGAAGCCAGGATGGGCATCTGCCTGCCTCTGCTGTGCTTGGCAGTGCCACACTGCTGATTTCATCCAGGATGGCAACTCCTAAGTTCGAGCTGTAGATCTTATTCTCCTTAACAGTCTGCATGGGACATAAAATAGAATCACCCATTCTAAAGTTTTTGAACTCTGACAACGTATTCAGTATTGTACTACCACTATAAATCAGGATATAGACTTAAGAACCAACATTCCAGTAATTAGAAGTGTCCAAACGCACCAATAAGAAGACAGAAATGGGTAAAATCAGTTTTAAAATGGCCCTACTATTAACACTTATTAAAAAAACTCATTTAAAATTCAACAACACATATGGTTTGAAAAATAAAAGAATGGGAAAAGTGGTACTGTGCAAATATTAATTTAAAACTCAGGAATGGTGAAATATCTAAAAAAGTAGGGAAAACAAGGGAAACATGGCAAACTTGGAGCGAAAACAGTTACTAGAGAAGAGGATTATTACATAATGACAGAAGGATGAACCAACAGAATAACGTAAGCAATCTAAATGTGTACACGTCAAAAAACAGAGCTTTAAATAGAAAACAAATCAGTTTTGGTATTTTAAAAATAAATATAATAAATTAAAAAAATAAATAAAATAGAATAAGCAAAAAGCAGACACATAACCTTTCTGATTCGATCTATAGCTACTTCACTTGCTAACCAGGTATCCTTTCTGCCTTTGTTAGTTTCTAAACTTATCAAGAAATTGCATACCTTCATGCAAAAGTACTTTTTTTACATTTACATTCTCTCTTTACCTGCTTTTTTATTGAAGTATAGTTGATGTATGATATTACATTACTTTCACTTGTGTAACAGTGATCTGACAATCAGATTATGGAATGATTACTATGACAAGTCTAGTTGCAATATAAAATTACTCCAGTATTATTTACTATATTCCTTATGCTGTGTGTTACATCCCTGTGACTTATTTATCATATAACTGGCAGCTTTTGTCTCCTAACCCCCTTGAAATATTTCACCCACTACCCCAACTCATTTCCCTTCTAGCAAATACCAGTTTGCTTTCTGTACTTATAAGCATCCTTTTTGTTTGGTTGGTTTTGTATATTTTACAGACAAGTGAAATCATACAATACTTGTCTTTTCTGTTGACTTATTAGCTCACTTAGCATAATACTCTTTAGGTTCATCCATGTTTTGCAAATGGCACGATTTCATTTTGTTTTATGGCTCAGAAATATTCCATTGTGTATACATACCACATCTTCTTTTATCCATTTATCAATGGGCACATAGACTGCTGGCTATTATGGATAATGCTGCAATGAATACAGTGGTACATATATCTTTTTGTGCTAATGTTTTTGTTTTCTTCTGATAAATATCCAGAAGTGGATTTGCTGGATTTTTAAGATAGTTCTATTTTTGTTTTATGAAGAATCTTTATACTGTTTTTTTATAATGGCTATGCCAATATATGTTCTCACCAACAATTCATGAGGTTTCCCTTTTCTTCACATCCTCATCAACAATTGTTGTTTGTTGTCTCTTTGATGATAGCTATTTAGATAGGTGCGAGATGATAAATCATTGTGGTTTTGATTTGCATTTCCCTGGTAATTACTGACGTTGAACTTCTTTAGTTTTTTTCCTTTAACTTTCATATTAGCTATACAGGTAGTTGACCCACTTATCTTGATTACATTTGTACTTTTACTGGTGAGTTGTTTCTTTCATGATTTTCCTATTTTAGCTATGTTTTTTCCTGTTTAAACAAATCTCTATAACATCTCTTATAGGGTCAGTTTAGTAGTGATGAAATACTTCAGCTTCTGCTTGTTCAGGGAAGTCTTTATGATAAACTTCCAGACAGAGTATGATTTTTATTTTAAAAAAATGAATGTACTTTCATTGGAGGATATTGCTTTATGAAATTGTGTTTCTGTCGTATAGCAACATGAATCAGCCATAGTCACATGTATGTCTTCTCCCCCTTGAACATCCCTCCCACCTCTCACCATATCCACCCCTCTAGGTTGTCACAGAGCCCTGGATTTGAGCTCCCTGCATCATACAATAAGTTTCCACCGGCTATCAAATTTTACATATGGTAATGTATATGTTTAAATGCTACTCTCTCAATTCATCCCAACCTCTCCTTCCCCTCCTGTGTCCATAAGTCTGTTCTCTCTGTCTCTATTTCCACTGCTGTTCTGACACATACATCCCAATGTTCATTGCAACATGGTTTACAATAGCTAGAATGTGGAAGCAACCTAGATGTGTCCATCAACAGATGAATAGATAAAGAAGTTGTGGTACATATACACAACGGAATATTACACCACCATTAAAAGGAACATATCTGATTCACTTGTAATAAGATGGATAAACCTAGAGCCTATTACACAGAGTGAAGTAAGTCAGAAAGAGAAAGACAAATATATATTATAAATCCATATATTAAATATATGGATTCTAGAAAGATGGTACAGATAGAGTATTCTTGATGGGAAAGTTTTTGTTTGTTTTCCTTTCAGTACTTTGAATAAGTCATGCCACTCCCTCCAGCCTTTCAAATTTATGCTGAAAAGTCAACTGATAGTCTTATGAAGGCTCCCCTATAAGTAACTTGTTGTTTTGCTCTTGCTGCTTTTAAGTTTCTCTCTTCTTAAAATTTTTGAGATTTTCACTGACATCATTGTGTGACTCTCTTTGGATTCATCTTGTTTGGGACTCTGTGCTTCCTGGACTTGAATGTCTTTTTTGTTTACCAAGTTAGGAAAGTTTTCAACCATTTTTTTCTTCAAATATGTGTCTTTCATTTTTTTCTCTGTTTTCTCTCTCTGACATGTGTTAGTACACTTCATGTTACACAAGAGTTCCCTTGAACTATGCTCATTTTTCAAATTTTTCTTTTTGTTGTTCTGATTGAGTGATACCATCTAGGCTGTATTCTAGAGTGGTAAAGATCCAACCAGTCAATCCTAAAGGGAATCAGTCCTGAATATTAATTGAAAGGACTGATGTTGAAGCTGAAACTGCAATACTTTGGCCACCTTACGGGAGGAAATAACTCCTTTGAAAAGACCTTGATGCTGGGAAAGATTGAAGGCGGGAGAAGGGGACAACAGAGGATGGGATGGTTGGATGGCATCACTGACTCGATGGACATGAGTCTGAGTAAGCTCCGGGAGATGGTGAAGGGCAGGGAAGCCTGGTGTGCTGCAGTCCATGGGGCCGCGAAGAGTCAGACACGACTGAGCAACTGAACTGAACTGAATCCTTTCTTCTGCATCATCTAATCTTCTGTTGCTTTCCTCTAGTGTAGTTTTCTTTTCCATTATCATATTGTTTTTGGCTTTAATCAGTTCTTTATATTATGTGCTCTTTGTTGAAGCTTTCACTGTGGTCTTCCATTCTGTGTCTGCATTCAGGGAGTATCTTTATGACTATCACTATTTTGAATTCCTTATTTGATGTGTTGCTTATCTCTGTTTGGTTTACTTCTTTTTCTGAAGTTTGGACAAGTTGTTGTTTAGCATATTCCTTTGTCTCCTCATTTTGTCTAACTTTCTGTGTTTGTTTCTCTATGTTAGGTAACTCAGCCATGTCTCTTCGTCTTAAAAGAGTAGCTTTGTGTAGAAGATGTTCTGTGTTCGTCAGAAATGTATTTGCCCCTGGTCACCAGAGTCAGGTGCTCTAGGAATGCCCCCATGTGGACTGCATGTGTACACACGTGGATGGGCCATGCCTACTGTGGGCATGCTAGTGTGTGAGGTTGGCCCCCAGTGTGGCTGGCTGTAAGACCCTATGGCAACTGTTGTGGGTGCTCTGGTATGATGGGTTAGTTCCCAAGGCAAGAGCTGCTTTGGGATGGTGCAGGTGCTGTTCAAGGTCATCCTCTGAGTTTGGAGTCCCTTTGGAGGGACTCCACTGCCAGCCTAGATTGCCCACAATGACTGGCAAGACAGGGGCCTCCTTTAGAGGTACTCGAGTCGTAGCCAAGTGTTCCTGTTGGGAGTGGCTGGATGTGGGCTGCTTTGCAGGAGTGTACTAGCAGTGTTAGGTCCATGGGTGAATCTGGGGCAGAGTAAATGGTGATAATAGGTTATATAGGGAGAGTCAGAAATCGTGATTGCCAGTGCAAGACCAGCTAGGTAAAAGGGGGAGTCACAAACACACAACGTTCCAACAGACCCCTAACTCTCGAGTGTATTCTCTGGAATTATTCAATGAATCTCCTTTATGTGAGACCTGTGTACTTTTCAGACTGCTGCCTCTGTACTGAGACTTGGAATGAGTGAATTTTTGCATGCACCCTTTAAGAGTGGACTCTGGATTTTGAGAAATGGGGTATTTCCTGTCATACGACTAAACAAGGATGTCACAGTCATCAGCAAGTGCAGCCCTCCCACTGGTGTGACCCAGTGAGCTGTAAGGGAATTCAGGAAGGAGAAGAATTCCTGCTGTCTAAAAGCCGTCAGGCTGCAGCCACTCCTTGTGGATGTGGGATGTGAAGACGCAGGATGCTGGCCTCAGGCAGCGGAGGTGTATAAGACAGGAATGATTTCAGTGAGGCCAGATGCTTGCCTCTTCCCATACACAGAAAATCACTAAATTTCTTAACTTGAGATATCTAGTTTTCCTTAATTAACAATAATCTTTGATTTCAGACTGCCCCCTTTTTGCAAAATTCTGTATAACTTAACTCCTTCCCCCCACATTTTTGGAGCGGTTTCCCAGGGTTACTCGTGATGCTGTCTCTAGGACTTGAAATACCAAGAATACCCATCAAATTAAACAACTCTCTGCTTTCAGGTTGTGACTACTTTTTATTTAGTTCTTTTTCTGTAGTGCTCTGGCTCTCAGATGTAAGTGCTGCTAATTTTCAAAGCCTGATATGATGGGGGCTCATCTTCCCAGTACAGATGTCCTAGGCTGGGAGGCCCAATGTGGGGTTCAGAATCCTTATGAGGAGCTGGTTAGGTTATGATTTTCCTCCCACTTACGGGTCACAGTGCTGGGGTAAGATCCCAGCCAGACTGTGTCTCTGGACCTCCACCTGTCTGAATGCAATTTTTTTCTTTTTATCTTTAGTTGTGGAAACTATCTTCTGCTAGTCTTCAGATCATTCTCACCGATAGTTTGTCTATGTGCAGGCAGAATTTTTGTCTGTTTTGGGGAGGAGACAAGCTCAGAATATTCCTGCTCTGCCATCTTTCCCCACTCTTGCTCTGTTCTATTTTGAGCAATCTTTCTCAAATTCCACCTCACAGTCCTCTGCTTCATCTTTCAAGATCAAAATGAAATGAAATTGTCATGTTTCTATGTATTATTTACCGGTGCTAGCAAGAGGTGTATTTGTTCTTTGTTGTGAAGGCAGTTTATGTGTGATTCTACTGAGGAGTTAGCAGTCAGCCTATTCTTTTATGGACATCAACTTCAGGTAGGATGCTTTTCTGCTTGCCTATGAGCAGTTCCGAAAGAAATGGGAGCTGTGTCCTATTTTTCTTTTGCACTCCCTAGAGCATAGTATCAATGTTTTTTGTGAAATAATTTTAATAATTTAGATTTTGTTACTTTGCAACATCCAGGAATAGCCTCTGACATCCTAAATATGAACCTCTCTGCAGTGCTGTTTGCCAGAGCTGCAGCTTGTGCGGCCTTGGAAGCAGATGCTGAGAGGCCATCTTTGGCAGGTGCTTCTTACGTACTGTTCAGCGTGTACTGGACTCCTCTACCTCTGAGCCAGTGCTGCTGAACTGAGTTTTTATCCCAGTCCCCTAGGATGAATCTGTAGTTGGCTTTCTGCTACTGCCCATCAGCCAAATTACTTGGTTGATGTTGACTTTGCAGAGCTTGTGCTATGAAATCAGTAGCTATTCTGAATGTGCTTTTTCAAACTACATGTGTCTCCCTTGCACCATGCCCACCCCACCTCATTGCTGCCGTGTTCTTACTCTGGACCACTCATAGATCTCAAAGGGCAAATTCAACAATCCTGTGGAAATTCTGAGGACCTAATTTGGGAGCAACTACTTGAAAATTTGGCATCCCTGGTGGTTCATACAGTAAAGAATCTGCCGGTAATGCAGGAGACCCAGGTTTAGTCCCTGGGTCAGGAAAATCCCCTGGAGAAGAGAATAGCTACCCAGTCCAGCATAATTACCTGGAGAATGCCATGGACAGAGGAGCCTGCTGGGGTTGCGTGGGGGCCACAAAGAGTCGGACATGCCCGGACGACTAACAACACATGAGCAGTTAAGCCGGGTTGGTCTTCATTTACCACAGGGATCAGAGGCAAAAGTTCAGATACTGTGGTCATATCTGTTATATAAAATGGTCATCTGAGTAATCATGAATGACATGTACTAATTTGATTTCGATTATCAACTAAAGTCACATTCAGTATATAAAACATTCATAGAAAACTTCCAACCGTCTCATTTGAGACTATGTCTGTGAAAGGAGCCAAATTTGAAAACCATTGCCCCAAATGATTTTCTCTTACTTCTCCCCCACTTTTTGAAGGCTTAAGAATCTCTGACTATGAAGTCTGTCTGTTCTAGAATTGTAAGATTAAGTTAATTTCCTTTTGTAGTCTCTAGTGGGAATGGTTAATTTCTTTTCTAATAAAGAAGTACAGGTAGTAAAAGAAAAAAAATTAAAAAAGAGTTTGATGTGCAAGGTATATTTATTAGGGCTCAATAACCTTACAAGGGAGAAGGATGTGGATCTGCAATGCTATCTTACCACAGCTTTCACTGACTTTGGGAGGGTTCACTCCAAAATATCCCACGGTGGGCCGAAACGCCTGCGTTTTCTGCTCAGTCATTTGGATGTGGGCTGATCCCAGAAGGGTATGACTTTGAGTGAATCGACTCTGAAGCTAAAGTACATCCTTTAATATCTGGAGGCTATCTGCCCTCAGGTAGAGTGACAAGGCTTTTCTTGGAAGGGGGATCTGGGTGGCAGGTGTGCCATGCTACTGCTGCTGCTAAGTTGCTTCAGTCGTGTCCGACTCTGTGCGTGCGACCCCATAGACAGCAGCCCACCGGGCTCTCCCACCCCTGGGATTCTCCAGGCAAGAATACCGGAGTGAGTTGCCATTTCCTTCTCCATTGCATGAAAGTGAAAGTGAAGTCCCTCAGTCCTGTCCGACTCTTAGCGATCCCATGGACTGCAGCCCACCAGGCTCCTCCGTCCATGGGATTTTCCAGGCAAGAGTACTGGGGTGGGGGTGCCATTGCCTTCTCCCGACGTGTGCCATAGTAGCTAGTATTATAGTAGCTAGTATTTTTTGTTCACCATGTGCAGGACCACTACAAAAACCCTTTTTTGCACATTACCTCATTAAGCCTCCTCTCCTGCCCCTAAAATAGGTATGATTATTCCTCCTATTGTACAGAGAAGACAGCAGACTAAGAGTGGGTAATTGGCTTTTTCCAAGTCACACAATGATTTTAAGTGGTAGAGCCTAGATGATAATGCAGGCAGTCTGACTCCAAAGCTGAAACATTTAAACAATGGAATCCTATGAGGCACACCCCGTACTTAACTGCAACTCCTTGAATCTTAATAATCAATATACACTGAATATTCTTCTATTAAGGAAAAAAAGGAATGCCCATTTGCCTCTCTTTCTAAATACACACAGATGTATTTTATTTATCAGAGCATTTTCATCTCTCGGTTCGAGCCAAGCTTGGTGTAGCTTGGTATAAGAAGGATTTCCTTTTCCGTCTCCTGCATATTCCATAAATGGGTATGTCACTGGGCCGGCATTTGAGGTAAGTCATGAGTGAGTCCCACCCGCCTGTCGTGTTTGTGTGAATGGAGCACACTGATTGAAGTGCAGAGAAGCTGCGGGAAGCCAGAGCGTGGCCATCAGCATGTCTAGGCTGTCCGATTTATAACCTTCCAGGGACTCAGATAAAAGTACAGCAGTCACAAAGTTGCTTTCAGCTGAAGAGCTTTTCACCTTTGGATTTCTACGCAGCTGTAGGTAACAGCATCAATTAGCACTGACAAATTCAGAGATGGACCTCATTTTACCTCAATTATCTTTTGCTACTGCTGCTGCTGCTGCTGCTAAATCACTTCAGTCGTGTCCGACTCTCTGCGACCCCAGAGACGGCAGCCCACCAGGTCCCCCATCTCTGGGATTCTCCAGGCAAGAACACTGGAGTGGGTTGCCATTTCCTTCTCCAATGCATGAAAGTGAAAAGGGAAAGTGAAGTTGCTCAGTCATGTCTGACTCTTAGCGACCCCATGGACTACAGCCTACCAGGCCCCTCTGCCCATGGGATTTTCCAGACAAGAGTATTGGAGTGGGGTGCCACTGCCTTCTCCATATGTTTTGATAGATCTTTATTAAATAACCAAATGAACTTTGAACAGGTGTGATTAAAAAGAAAATTCCTTGTCCTTCTCAATCTTATATGTCTGTTGAGAAGGTAATAAAATATATGTATATTTTATTATACATATTATTATACACAGAGATTTCCTGTGATTTGATATGCATTATCATTTTTCCGTGGATAATGCAAATAAAATAAAGATAGACTGTCCCAGTTATTATTAGAGGTGATAATTTGCAGTCTAAGTGTGTTGCCATGGATACCTAAGAACCTCCCCCTCCCCCAACAACTGCCCCCTCCATCAAAGACTCAGGCCTGGGAGTCAGGCCCTAATCCTGAGGTGCTTTTCAATAGCACCAGCTGTCCTGAGCCTGAAAGGCGTGGCAAATTACACCATTATTAGAGTGAAATGGTATGGCTAAGCTAATTATTTGTGGGCTTTAGACACAGGTGTTCATAAAAGACTGAACGTGCACTCCTAATCAAGTCTGATTGGGCCAGAACAACAGCCCAGCATGGGACTTTCAGAGAACTGTTTATAGTGTCTTTCATTTAAATAATAAAAGAGGCCACTGTAGGCCTTCTGTTCAGTAGAGTTTTGAATGTTGCTGTGAGTTTGTCATTACAGGTAATCATATTTGGTGTTTCCCTTTGACTTAGTTCAGCCATGGAGATCTGTTTTCTAATAATAACTTACTTGATAGTCACACAATAATTTGATGTACTATTGCTATTTTATGACTGTTTACAGTTAATGCTGCTTTGAGTGAATGAACTTTAATTTTACAAACCTGAAGACTAGAACTTTATCATAAATATTGTATTTTAGCTATTTACTTATTCAGAGAGGTAATTCTCTAAGTGTTTCCATTTTGTTACCTGTGACACTGATGATTTTTCTGCTCATGATATAGTAGCAAGTTGATTTAAAAATATATTTTAAATTTCCCCTCATTTATTGGATTTGATTCATCTAATACTTGAGTTGGAGAAGGGCACGGCAACCCACTCCAGTATTCTTGCCTGGAGAATCCCATGGACAGAGGAGCCTAGGGCCACGCAGAGTTGGACACGACTGAAGCAACCTTGTACACATGTAACATTTGAATATCATCAGTTGTCAAACTTTGGTGGGAAATATTATATGGATTCATTATATTAGACTAAATATGAGAGATTTTCTCCTAGCAAAGCATACTTGGATTTGCCTATCTTTGCTTTTTAAAATAATGAAAAGTATACTTCTTTGATGTGCATAGGCTATAAGGAAGTTTACATTCAGTAGTTACAAAACAACACTTATACAAGTAATGATGTAGCCAATCCATTACCCTGGCACTACTTAAGAAGCTGGTTTATCTATTTTAGTTTACTATTGCTAATACAACCCATGCATATTTTTAAAAAATGATACAATTAGCACTACTACATAACAGTGCTGGACTAGCAAGTAGATGTTTTGCTTCACATTTTTTTCGTTCCACATTCTCACAAATGCTTATAAATTCATAAAGTGTGGAAACATATTTCTTAGAGAAATAGCCTCTGCTATCACAACTGGTTGAAGATGTGCTTACCCGCTTCCTGGAGGCATAGCATGAACTATTAAGAGAGACAGATGATCTTGTAATCATGTCTATGTGCAGACCCATATAATGGAGCCTACCAAGAGTATAGATATGCCTTTGGAAGACTAACAGCACCAAGTTTTATCCCTGGATCCACTCAGGGTATTCTTCCTGCCTGCATGGGAGGAATGTGGGAGTTGGTAGTTTCTGCAAAAATTATGTAGCTTTTAAGACAGTAAATATCTTTTATAATCTTATGCAAAGGCACATGACTTTCTACATAAGGAGAAAACAAACATTACCTGCCTATGCAGATCAGTAAGTATTGCAAACTAGGAAGAGCACTCTCAGAGGCTATTAGAGGGAAACCTTGGCAGTGGCCACCTTGAATGTGCAATGACTATATGAATTATCACTCAATTAAAATTTAATAGTCATCTTCCAAATACCTACCACACTTGCAGCTCATCAAGAGTTAGACGCGGTAGCTATCAGAAACAGTTGTTCTATATTTTTATCTAATAAAATGCATTTTTCTGCTCTCATCTCTCATAATACAGAGATATAACTAGTCACTTCAGGGAAACAAAACTGTATCTCAACATTTTGTGACCCTAGGGAGGAAAAAAAGCCTACTTATTTTTTGTGAGAGTGACATTGCTGGTGAAGGGTGATACAAGATCTCTGACTATGAAAAAGGAGTTATATGAGCACATGTATCAACTAGGAGTAGCAAACATCTGAACTTTAATAGGCAAAATACTTGAGTTTATTCCTGTCCACGTACCATACTCATATAAGGTAAGCAGGTGATTCTGCTCATTTTCGTCATTAGGGGCCTGGACTGATAGATGCTGTATCATGATTCCTGCTTCTGTAATCACCATAGTAGTAGGAAAGTGAATCATCAGAACTGCCCTGGTGGTCCAGTGTCTAAGACTCCATGCTCCCTGTGCAGGGGGCCCACATTCAATCCTGGTTAGGGATCTAGACCCCACATGCCACACCTAAAGATCTCACATGCCCTAACTAAGGCCTGGCACAGCCAAATAAATATAAATAAATAAATAAATAAATAAAATTTAAAGAAAAAGAAAGTGAATCATAACTAGCTCTTGTTTCATGCCCTAGTGAACAAGATATTTCTGCTTACTTCATATTAGCCCAACAAATCACGTGGCCAAGCTTAAATTCAAAGGGCAGTGTTCAGAAAGCAACAGAAGAGAAATATTTAGAGATCACAAATAACTCCTGGTTCAGCACCCTCTAATTCACTTGTTGCAAGCCAATGCTTGATAGTCGAGATCAGCTCAAGAGCTATGTACTTATTGTTCAGTTGCTAAGTTGTGTTCAGCTCTTTTGTGACCTCATGGACTGTAGCCTGTCAGGCTCCTCTGTCCATGGGATGTCACAGGCAAGAATACTGGAGTGGGTTGTCATTTTCTTCTCCTGGGGATCTTCCCAGCCCAGGATCAAATCTATGTCTCCTGCATTGGCAGGCAGATTCTTTACCTGAAGCCCTAGGTACTTAACTAGTTCCTAACTAAAATGAAAATTCATCAAAAGAAAGCAGGAAGAGAAATTACATCAAGATAACAGACAGGCATTATCTGTCCTTTCTTCATCACCCAGGATGACAGAGATACAGGAAAAAAAAATACTGCACGTAAAACAGGGAGAAAAGTTCTTAGGAAAAATCTTAATCATAGATACCTATTTTGGATACAAAAAGTTTAAAATTAAATTATTTAAACCTTCAACTAAGGAAATGAGAAAGGAAATTATAAAACAATGTCTGAAGGAAAGCAATTAAAATATGTTTAGAATAGTAATAATAAAATCGAAAATATTATCCAGTAAATTTGATCGGTTAAGAAATACAGTTCATTTAACACATCAATAAAAGTCACTGGTAAGTGTTATCAAATATAAAAAGGAAAGAATACACAATACATAACATTAACTATGAGAATAAGCACATATGTAGACATAAATGCAGAGAAAATTTTAAACTCTTAGAGAATGATGTGTACAAATCTTTGCCTGTAAAAATGTTACTTAACTCTTGAAAAGAGAAAATATGAAACTATGAGAAAAAATGAAAAGGTATTCTAAATCTTTACTTTAAAAGGCACTAATTTCAAATAATTTTGTGGATGAGTATTACCAAACAGCCATAAAAAGAAAAATGTCTATATTCTATGTACTATTCCAGAGCATAGGAAAATGACTTAAAGTTTCCTAATTTTCCCCAAGTAAGATAAGTAGAGTACGTACCCACAGAAAGAAAACAAACTTACAGCCAAATCAAACTTCCATACAAAAATAAATAATCCAAATTAGAACATCAGTAGATCAAAGCTAGGATTGTATCAAAGAGAACTGCATTATAATCAGTTAAGGCTTAGGTATAAATACAGACAGTACATCAAATAGTTCACACTAAAAATTAAAGTGTTCACAAACATGTTAAATGGTAAATTTTGATGATACTTCAAATTCTGACAATTATATAGATTTTTAAAATAATGGAATACACTAAGGATAGAAGGAAACTTCCTCAGTCTGATAAAGTATAAGTACCGTAAAACACCATAAGCATTGTGCTTAATGGTGAAACATTAGAATAATTCTATTCAAACAGCAAAATGATAAGAATATTCACTATCATTATTAACACAAAACATGCTAGAGACATTAACCCAAGTATTGAGAAGAAGAAATAACAGTTTAGATAGCAATAAATGATTTATCTGTTCATCAACTCAATTAAAAAAACAATTTTAAGAAGAGATGATCTGTTCAGTTCAGTTGCTCAGTCATGTCCGACTCTTTGCAACCCCATGAACTGTAGCATGCCAGGCCTCCCTGTCCATCACCAGCTCCTGGAGTTTACACAAACCCATGCCCATCGAGTTGGTGATCTCATCCAACCATCTCATCCTCTGTCATCTCCTTTTCCTCCTGCCTTCAATCTTTCCCAGCATCAGGGTCCTTCCAAATGAGTCAGCTCTTCGCATCAAGTGGGCAAAATATTGGTTTCAGCTTCAGCATCAGTCCCACCAATAAACACCCAGGACTGACCTCCTTTAGGATGGACTGGTTGGATCTCCTTGCAGTCCAAGGGACTCTCAAGAGTCTTCTCCAACACCACAGTTCAAAAGCATCAATTCTTCAGCACTCAGCTTTTTTTATAGTCAAACTCTCACATCCATACCTAACTACTGGTAAAACCATAGCTTTGACTAGACGGACCTTTGTTGTCAAAGTAATGTTGGCAAAGCTTTTAAATATGCTGTTTAGGTTGTTCATTGCTTTCCTTCCAAGGAGTAAGTGTCTTTTAATTTCATGGCTGCAGTCACCATCTGCAGTGATTTTGGATCCCAAGAAATAAAGTCTGTCACTATTTCTACTGTTTCCCATCTATTTGCCATGAAGTGATGGGATCAGATGCCATGATCTAGTTTTCTGAATGCTGAGTTTTCAGCCAACTTTTTCACTTTCCTCTTTAGTGATTGGTATTAGGCTAGGTTTGATCCACAGTAATTTAGAACTACTAGACAGAGGGCCGGAGAAGGCAATGGCACCCCCTCCAGTACTCTTGCCTGGAAAATCCCATTGACGGAGGAGCCTGGTGGGCTGCAGTCCATGGGGTCGCTGAGGGTCGGACACGACTGAGTGACTTCACTTTGAATTTTCACTTTCATGCATTGGAGAAGGAAATGGCAACCCACTCCAGTGTTCTTGCCTGGAGAATCCCAGGGACGAGGGAGCCTGGTGGGCTTCCGTCTATGGGGTCACATAGAGTCGGACATGACTGAAGTGACTTAGCAGTAGCAGTAGCAGACAGAGGGCCAGGGTCTGAAGACAAGTCTTTTGAGTAAACCATTGTCCTGATAAGAGAGTTGTTTTTCCAGATGAACAAACTGTTCAGATAACTTGGTATGCAAGAAGCTCTGCAAGTTAACATCACAATTTTGCTGACACAGGCCACCTTGTCTTTTAAATTGTGTTCAGTTCAGTTCAGTTGCTCAGTCATGTCCAACTCTTTGCGACCCCATGAATCGCAGCACGCCAGGCCTCCCTGTCCATCACCAACTCCTAGGAGTTCACTCAGACTCACATCCATCGGCTCAGTGATGCCATCCAGCCATCTCATCCTCTGTCATCCCCTTCTCCTCCTGCCCCCAATCCCTCCCAGCATCAGAGTCTTTTCCAATGAGTCAACTCTTTGCATGAGGTGGCCAAAGTACTGGAGTTTCAGCTTTAGCATCAGTCCTTCCAAAGAAATCCCAGGGCTGATCTCCTTCAGAATGGACTGGTTGGATCTCCTTGCAGTCCAAGGGACTCTCAAGAGTCTTCTCCAACACCACACTTCAAGAGCATCAATTTTTTGGCGCTCAGCCTTCTTCACAGTCCAACTCTCACATGCATACATGACCACTGGGAAAACCATAGCCTTGACTAGACAGACCTTAGTTGGCAAAGGAATGTCTCTGCTTTTGAATATACTATCTAGGTTGGTCATAACTTTTCTTCCAAGGAGTAAGCGTCTTTTAATTTCATGGCTGCAATCACCATCTTGCAGTGATTTTGGAGCCCAGAAAAATAAAGCCTGACACTGTTTCCACTGTTTCCCCACTATTTCCCATGAAGTGGTGGGACCATATGCCATGATCTTTGTTTTCTGAATGCTGAGCTTTAGGCCAACTTTTTCACACTCCACTTTCACTTTCATCAAGAGGCTTTTAGTTCCTCTTCACTTTCTGCCATAAGGGTGGTGTCATCTTCATATCTGAAGTTATTGATATTTCTCCTGGCAATCTTGAGTCTAGCTTGTGTTTCTTCCAGTCCAGCATTTCTCATGATGTACTCTGCATATAAGTTAAATAAGCAGGGTGACAATATACAGCCTTGACGTACTCCTTTTCCTATTTGAAACCAGTCTATTGTTCCATGTCCAGTTCTAACTGCTGCTTAAATTGTATTACTTTGGACCATTTCAACAGTTTATATTGAGAAGTCTCTGTTTTCTTTTCATTGTGGTCATTCTCCAATCTAAGCTGGTGGATAGATCATCACCTTCTTGGGACGTGGTTAATCTAGATCCATGCCATTGATTAAGGTGCTGTGAATCACATATCATATTTCTGTTAGTGGCCATTTCTTCTTTTGTAAATATTAGATATTTCTGTTCTTTCTGTTGTTGGATGATCCTTGTGGGATCATCTGAGAGAGTAGGGACTGAACATTTGAATGAGTGAGGATTTGAGCAACACAGAGGAAACACAAAAAGAAAGAGTTTGATCAGTTTCCAGTTCACTTCTAAGCCATTCATCAAGGCTGCACAAATTGAATTGGATTCTATCTCCAATCTGAAACCTCTTTTCCTATTCTCCCTCTTTCTGCCTCTGTTTCACGAATCTTTCTTAATAATATTACTAATGTCAAGATGTGGACACAACAGTCTCCCCCTTAGATGACATTTGTTTGAGCTTGAGACACTAAAAACCCCTATATGGGTCTTCTCCATTTTGAATTTTCACATGTTCAATTCATGACATCTTCAAGTGAGGTGTCCTTTGGCCCTCAAAGCATTACCTAGCTCACTGGTTACTATGTGAACCAAATAAACATAAAATGCTCCCCACTTTTCAGTTTCCAATAAACTATAAAATGAAGAAACTTGAGGAAGAAAGCAGTTCAGAAGTCAGTCTCAGAGGTTAAGGTTTTACATCTCATACTGAGAACCAGTTTTTCTCCTTCTTGAATTGTTACCAGCAACACTTATTTGCTGAGAAGGCAAACATTGGCCAAAGTGGGCCAGAGATGCTATCAGGGATTAATCTAAAGGCAAGTGCCAGTTTATCGAGGTAACAAGTCCCTGACTCTGTTGTTCTGTTCAGTCGCTCAGAGTCGTGTCTGACTTTGCAACCCCATGGACTTCAGCAAGCCAGGCCTCCATGTCTATCACCAACTCCCAGAATTTACCCGAACTCATGTCCACTGAGTCAGTGATGCTTCCAACCATTTCATCCTCTGTCATCCCCTTCTCCTCCTGCCCTCAATCTTTCCCAGCATCAAGGTCTTTTCAAATGAATCAGCTCTTCGCATCAGGTGGCCAAAGTATTAGAGTTTCAGCTTCAACATCAGTCCTACCAATGAGCACGCAGGACTAATCTCCTTGAGGATGGACTGGTGGGATCTCCATGTTGTCCAAGGGACTCTCAAGAGTCTTCTCCAACACCACAGTTCAAAAGCATCAATTCTTTAGCACTCATCTTTCTTTATAGTCCAGCTCTCACAACCATACATGACCACTAGAAAACCAAAGCCTTGACTAGATGGACTTTTGTTGACAAGGTAATGTCTCTGCTTTTCAATATGCTGTATAGGTTGTTCATTGCTGTTCTTCCAAGGAGCAAGTGTCTTTTAATTTCATGGCTGCAGGCACCATCTGCAGTAATTTTGGAGCCCCCAAAATAAAGTCCCTGTTGTGGGTAGGAGCAAATAAACTGTTTGCTTAAACCACTATGTTAAGAATTCTTTGGGCAAAATAAAGGACAGAAATATTATGGACCTAGTCAAAGCAGAAGATATTAAGAAGAGGTGGCAAGAATACACAGAAGAACTATACAAATAAGATCTTCATGACCCAGATAACCACAATGGTGTGATCACCCACCTAGAGCCAGACATCCTGGAATGCAAAGTCAAGTGGGCCTTAGGAAGCATCACTATGAACAAAGCTAGTGAAGGTGATGGAATTCAAGTTGAGCTGTTTAAAATCCTAAAAGATGATGCTGTGAAAGTGTTGCACTCAATATGTCAGCAAATTTTAAAAACTCAGCAGTGGCCGCAGGACTGGAGAAAGTCAGTTTCCTTCCAATCCCTAAGAAAGGCAATGCCAAGGAGTGCTCAAACTGCACAATTTCTCTCCTCTCACAGGCTATCACAGTGATGCTCAAAATCCCCAAGCCAGGCTTTAACAGTGTGTGAACCATGAACTGCCCGATGTTCAAGCTGGATTCAGAAAAGGCAGAGGAACCAGAGATCAAATTGCCAACATCCGTTGGATCATCAGAAAGCAAGAGAGTTCCAGAGAAACATCTGCTTCTGCTTTATTGACTATGCCAAAGCCTTTGACTCTGTGGATCACAATAAACTGTGGAAAATTCTTCAAGAGATTGTAATACCAGACTATCTGACCTGCCTCCTGAGAAATCTGTATGCAGGTCAGGAAGCAACAGTTAGAACTGGACATTGAATAGACTGGTTCCAAATAGGAAAATGATTATATCAAGGCTGTATATTGTCACTCTGTTCATTTAACTTATAAGCAGAGTACATCATGCAAAATGCTGGACTTAATGAAGCACAAGCTGGAGTCAAGATTTCCGGGAGAAATATCAATAACTTCAGATGCACAGATGCCAGCACCCTCATGGAAGAAAGCAAAGAACTAAAGAGCTTCTTAATGAAAGTGAAAGAGAAGAGTGAAAAAGTTGGCTGAAAACTCAACATTCAGAAAACTAAGATCACGGCATCTGGCCCCATCAGTTCATGGCAAATAGATGGAGAAGCAATGGAAACAGTAAGAGATTTTATTTTTGGGGGAGGGAGGCCTCCAAAATCACTGCAGATGGTGACTGCAGCCATGAAATAAAAAGATGCTTACTCCTTTGGAAGAAAAGTTATGACCAACCTAGACAGCATATTAAAAAGCAGAAACATTATTTTGCCAACAAAGGTCTGTCTAGTCAAGGCTTTGGTCTTTCCGGTAGTCATATATGGATGTGAGAGTTGGCCTATAAGGAAAGCTGAGCACCAAAGGATTGATGTCTTTGAACTTTGGTGTTTGAGAAGACTTTTGTGAGTCCCTTGGACTGCAAGGAAATCCAACCAGTCCATCCTATAGGAAATCAGTCCAGAATACTCATTGGAAGGACTGATGTGGAAGCTGAAACTCCAATACTTTTGCCACCTGATGCAAAGAGCTGACTCATTTGAAAAGACCCTGATGCTGGGAAAGATTGAAGGCAGGAGAAGGGGATGACAGAGAATGAGATGGTTGGATGGCATCACTGACTCGATGGACATGAGTCTGAGTAAGGTCTAGGAGTTGGTGATGGACAGGGAAGGCTGGTGTGCTGCACTCCATGGGGTTCCAAAGAGTCAGACACAACTGAGTGAACTGAGCCAAACTGAAGAATTCTATAAGCTGCAAATATTCTTAATTGATGAATAGTTTTATGGTAAACAAGCATCCTGTCTCATACTTAAGAGTACGATATTTGACACAGTCCTATTGTAAAGATATTTCAAGAACGTCCACTGTCACCTCAACTAATAGTATGAATAATATTTATTGAGATTTACTATGAGCCATGCACTGTACTGGGCTTCTCAGGTAGCACTCGTGATAAACAGATGCAGTTAAAATCTCTGGGTCAGGAAGATCACCTGTAGAAGGAAATAGCAACCCACTTTAGCATTCTTTCCTGGGAAATCCCATCAACAGAGAAGCCTGGTGGGCTACTGTCCATGGGGCTGCAAAGAGTCAGACGTGCATGACTAAGTGATTGAACAGGAATGGACAGGATGAACTATACTAATCACTTAATTACTCATTTAATCTTCACATCAATCCTTTGAGAAAGACTACAGTCAGCAGGTTCTGTATCTACAGATTCACGCTGCTTCAAATATAAACATTCTCCCTCCACCGCAAAATGCAGAAAGTTCCAGAAAGCAAAACTTGAATTTGAGGAGCACAAGCCACTATTTACATTGTATTTACAACTATTTACATAGCATTTGCATTGTATTACACATTATAAGTAATTTAGAAATGATTTAAAGTATATGGGAGGATATGTGTAGGTTATATGCAAATTCTTCCCCACTCGGAATAAGATATTCAAGCATCCTCAGGTGGATTTTGGTGCAGAGGTCCTGTAACCAATCAAAGCCATCCCCCTTCTCTTCTCCCAACCAGCAGCCAGGATCAAGGTGATTTACTCAAGGTGCTGCTGCTGCTGCTAAGTCGCTTCTTCATGTCTGACTCTGTGCGAACCTGTAGACAGCAGCCCACCAGGCTCCCCCACCCCCTGGGATTCTCCAGGCAAGAACACTGGAGTGGGTTGCTATTTCCTTCTCCAATGCATGAAAGTGAAAAGTGAAAGTGAAGTCCCTCAGTTGTGTCTGACTCTTAGTGACCCCATGGACTGCAGCCCACCAGGCTCCTCCGTCCATGGGATTTTCCAGGCAAGGGTACTGGAGTGGGGTGCCATCGCCTTCTCTGTCACTCAAGCTACTAAGCATGAACCAGGGTTTGTAATGAGGCAGTCTGGTTCCAGAACTATTTTCCCCTTGTCTAAGCCCATTTGTTTGATCTCCAGCACACTCAGGCCTGCATCATCAGCTTGCAAAGCCAGTACTGACCCTCTGCAGCCAGGATATCTGGATAGTGAGCTTCCTCTGCTCACGTAGTCCATCACGTTCCTCCGAATCTGCCTCTCCACTGTGCTTAAACACGCTCACAGCCCTGGAGGGCGGAGGGACTGTGCGGGCCGTGGCGTTGCTTGGCTGTCCTGGTCAGGGAGAAAGGCGAGCCCCACGTGAGCCATGCCTTCTCCCAGTCCACATGAAGGGCCAGGGCCTCAGGTCTGCACTCTGCATGGGCTTTGATCATGCGGGGCAGGCCACTGTAAGTGACAGCTTCTCCATCGTGGTGGCTGTGATCTCCGAGGACCTGTGACGTGATCCACAAGGTGGGAGCACTTGGCCCTTATTCTTGCTTGCAGGGCTGCACCTGCTCGGGTCAGGCATCATTCTGGTGATTTCCCAAGGCAGCCACGGGTGAGAAGGGGATGAGGGGTCAGCTTGCCGTGGCCATCTCCTCCAGGAAGCCCTGGCCCTGGCCTTGCGCCCTGGCCCTGGCCTTGCGCCCTGACCGCTGCTGCTCTTTCTGCTCCTGGCACTCCTGCTTCTGGTCGGCCTTCATCTGCTGGGTGAACTCCTTCTTCCGGTGCAAAATGGCCTCTAGGATCGCTTCTCTCATCCGGGAGCTGTGATGTTGAGATCGGGGCAGGGCCGCTGAGAGCAGCAGCTGCAGTCACAATCCTGGACCACATCCGGGCTCAGTTAAATGTTCTGGGCCCCGTGGCCTCAGGCCCACGTGTCCTCCTCCTCATGGTGAGTGTGGCCAGCTCCTTGGAGCTGTGTCTTCTTTGTAAACCACTCCTTTTTCTTTCCTGGCTTCTTCAGATGTGTCCTTAAACCGCAAAGGATCTGGAGATGGTGTTTTGTGTTAAATTAGCCAGCTCTTTTTGCCTGGTGTTCTCGCAGTGTATCTTTGCCCATCCTTTTACTGTTAACTTGTTTATTCTTTACATCGAGAGTTGATATGTGTTTTTTATGTTTAGACAACTTACATGTAATGTTATTATTGAGGGGGTTGGATTTAAATCCACCATCTTGCTGGCTCCTTTCTGTTTGCTCCATCTTCGCTGGATCCCCTTTCCCTGTTGCCTTCTTTGGAGTTAACAGAACAGCTTTTTAAATGCCTTTGCTCTGATACACTCACCCTGCTTCCAGATGATCAGACTGTTGTACTTTTAAAAGAATTATCTTTTCCCAAATGTGCAAATTATTTGTGTGTTTAAAGTGATTTGCAGAAATTGCCTGAAAATAATGTGAACTCAGTCGCTTAGTTGTGTCCAACTCTTTGCTACCCCAGTGGACTGTGGCCGGCTAGGCTCTTCTGTCCGTGGAACTTTCCAGGCAAGAATACTGGAGTGGGTTGCTATTTCCTACTCCAGGGCATCTTCCCGACCCAGGGATTGAATCCACATGTTGTTCAATCCTGTGCCTCCTGTGTTGGCAGACAGATTCTTTCCCACTGAGCCACCTGGGATGATACTAAAGACAATAGTGATACTATTTATCAGGTTATAGTCCTATCTTTCTTCACGAAGCTCTTGTTTTTCAAACAGCTACATTATGTTGACGGAGGTCATCCTAGCTGTCTCCCCAAAGAGCTAAGTTTCACTTATCCACAGAGTAGGAGGATGGATCAAAGTATGGCATTGTTATACACTTGTATTGTATATACTTGTTATATACTTGAATTGTATGAACAATTGTGAAGTGTTATTCACAGCAGTGAAAATTCATGTAGCCACATGAATAACACGAATAGGATGTCTCAAAAACAGTGAAAGAAGTGCGTTGTTGATGAATACAGTATGAAATCTTGCATGCTAATTGGAGACCATGTTAGTTGTAAAACTACAAATAAAAGCAGAGGAATGATGAAAACAAAATCAGAATAGTTCCTTGGCCCCTTCTACAAGACAAAATAAGAGAAGAGTATCATTAGGGGTGTCATAGTGAGAGCTTCCAAAATTTCTCACCATTTATTAAGGTGAGTGGACCACTCGTGAACTTCTAATCGTTTAAACTATGCATATGTATGTATTTTTGATTTTTAAAAATATTAATTATGAAGGCAAAACTGCTAAACGCGTGTAGCACTCAGAACGTACTCTGTCACCTTCTTCCCTTTTCTATTCAAGCATCACTGGGTGTTCCCTCCCCAGCCAATCTGGGCATTGTAAAATTGGCTCCACACCTCAACCCTCACTTTTACTCTGCTCAACCAGGAGAAACTTTTACCTCCACTGAAGTTCCCTACAGAAAGAAATATTTTGATTTTATAACTCTATTTGAACCTGCCAAATAGAAGCGTCTTGGTTTCAGTTAATCGGTCTGTGCTAATGACTTATTTGTGATCCTAAGACTTCAACCAGGTAGACTCAAATAGGTTGGGTCTGATTTTCAGGTAGGTGGTAGGAATAAAGATTAAGAAACACCTCTTTGTTTTAGTGATGGGTAGAGATACAAGCCTGCTAAATTTTTTTCTTCCTAAAACAAACTTCCTCTGGAACTAAAGATTTTTCATATGTGCAATTTTGAGTGTTCTTTCTGGAAGATTTGCCTTTGTAAGGATTATAGGCTTCAGGATACTGGAAACTGGATTCATTCTCTTTTCTTCAGTGCAGGAATTAACTAGTCTTCAATTTCTGTGTGTGTAGTCGGCATTAATAATTGACACAGGAAAGATTTTCACAAGTATCTTTTGGCAGACTGTTTTGCTGTGATTTTCTTTACAAGCCAGCATCTCCCATCCCAGAGATACTGTTACATCCATTAATCAAGGGCAGCATGTGTCATATATGAAATCTTGCACACACAGCCACCGGGAGCTGGAAATAATTGTTAATGAACTTCTGCCAGAAGCATGCAGCCTCTGACATCCTGCCTTGCCCCCCCATTTTCCCCTCTCATTCCCTCTTACCCTAAAACCTCTACCAGACTCTTTTCTGACTGCGGCTTCCAGGCTCAGACTGCTCTTTTCCTATAAAGACTTGTGTTTGCTGGCAGTGCACCTTAGAGGAAGGCTATTCCGTCTGACTAGAGCGTTTTAAGTCCCCAAAGACACAAGGCCTCCTGAAACCCTCTTCAGATGCTAATGTTCACACACGGTGCCGCTGGCCCCAGCTGGCCTTCACCTGCAGCTCTGACAGGAGGAGATTCAGAAGGAGGTCCTGGTTTCCATAAAAATAGGAAGGGCACACATGGTAAATGGCAGAGATCTAAAGTCAGCTTCCAGACTGTTAAAACTAATTGCTGTGAACACAAAGCCCAGGCAGGAGCCCCCTTTCTCCTTTTTATTTTCTTTCTTTTTTTGGTTATTCACTTGAGACAGGGTAGCTTGAATCCTCTGCTAATGCCCACACCTAAAATTAAACGATGCCACTAAATTTAGGATGCAGCTGCCGTTGTTAATATTCAAATATGTTTTAAGCACAGGAGAAACGTGCTGTGTGGTAGGGCAAAAATATTAATGGGTCATTTAGAATTGTCTCTGGGTTTCCTGGTTTTATTAGGATACCTCTCTTAAATGTAGCATTCTTGTTATTTCTGCTAGCCTTCTGGCCGATTTTCTGTTCCTCCTCGGTGGAGTTTGCAGCCCTTTCATTCTTCCCATAGAACAGATTTGTAAAGGAAAAGTTACTTTGTCCACTAGCATGTTCTAAACCAGGAGAACTTTGCTTGTGGACTTTTTGAATTCGTGTAGAGAAGCACTGTAGAATCCCTCCCCTGTCCATCTTTTCTCTTCATGGGATGTGGTACACAAAATATCACTGGGAGCAGAATGTGGGCTGGGCTTCCCTAACCAGACCTCAGCATCCTGCTCCTGCTTCTCCCAAGCCCATAGTTCATTCATGAGCATCTTTATTTACAGAAAATTATGATTTAAAACATCGGTCCCTTTGCTTTTTAAGTTTAGAGACTCTCTTTGACATTAAGAAATGTATTCTTTGGCAGAAGATAAGGTAAGATAAGATATGTATTCTCATACTGAACCAGGTAAGGAAATCTTTGAGATAATTAAAAGACAAAGAAAGAAAAGAAAAATAATGTTGGAATCAAGAATTGGAGGAAATCTCAAAATGCCTTAAAAGCGGCAGTGTTATTTTCTCTGAAATTCATCAGACCTCGGCAGAAAAACAATTCAGAGAGGAGGAGCCCAAGCTCCTTTTTTCCAACCTGTCTAAAGTCAGAAAACATATGTTGAGCACACACTTCCTTCCAGGATAGTGCTTGGTTTCTGGGACTCGAAACAGTTGCATTTAAATCCGCCTGTAGCGGGTAACTCCTACACCCAGTATCTTCCCTTTGTTCTTCCTCTTTTTCTCTTCCTTATATTTTTTGCTCCCATATTTTTCTCCAGGAGCAGTTGAACATTTATGAAATTAGAAGTATTAAGTTTGGCTACTAATTATTTATAGGTTCAGGTTTTATGATTTCCAGGAATATAATGTTAAAGAACCCACCTTCCAGTGCAGGAGACTAAAAAGATGCAGGTGTGGCCCCTGGGTCGGGAAGGTCCCCTGGAGGAGGGCGTGGCTACCCACTCTAGTCTTCTTGCCTGGAGAAGCCCAGGGACAGAGGAGCCTGGGGGCTACTGTCCACAGGGTCACAAAGAGCCAGGTGTGACTGAAGCGACTTAGCATGCAGTGTTCTTATTGGTGAAGTTTAGCTGTGAACTTTTTATTCTTTGGGGTTTTCTGTCATCATCATCCACTGGAAGGAGAATATGTTACTTTGCATGTTAAAATTAAGTTGTTTCCTTAATAATACCAATCTTACTAAGTCAGTAAATAGGGAAATAAATATGAAAAAAATCTGCATCTTCTAGCAGATTCAGCTTAAATTAACTGAAATGTCACCTAAAAATAATTTTGGAGTCTCTTAAACCAAAAATGTTACCTTTATGTTTAATATATTTTCTATATGCTCTTTAACTATTAGTCTTTAATTTCATGGGCCATTATTAATAAGACCTCACTTTTTTAAAAATGTAGGATTCCGTAAAATTGTTAAGTAGATTTTCTTGTTGGTTGATTGGTAAATTAAATGTTCTTTGCCTTCTGAGTTTCCAAACTTGTTTAACTTCATTTACTATTGATCTTTAATCAGCTTCTTGTTCGCAAGTATCTGTAGTGCTACAACAGACAGATTGCAAAAGGGAGGCAAGCTTTCTACTTCTCTGTAATAATAAAGTTTCCAATGGTTTGGGGGAGAAATGGGAAAATATTGGTGGTGACTTACACTGGTGCAAAGGAATGAATTATAATATAAACAGGTGTTAAATGTTTGGTAAATATGAATAAGAATAGCATTTGTTTAGAGGAAGATAGCAGGGAGGCATACTTGTGCAGAGGTTAAAACTTCTTTAATTGTATGGTTATGTTATTAAGATCGCTTTCACTTCTGGGAACATGGGGTAGATTTTCTTCCCTATCCTCATATGAAATACAACTAAACCCCTCTAAGTCCTGAAATTAAGATACAGTATTATCTGGCTCAGCATCAGAAACCAGAGGGCCTTAGGATGATGAAAGAAATCAAGAGCTAAGTAAATGGAGAGATATACCATGTCTGTAGATTGGAAACCTCAACAGAGTAAAGATACTAGTCCTTCCCAAACTGATATAAAGATTTAATATACTATGTTTTAAAATCCCAGCAAGATTTGGGGGATACATAGAAAAATATGAACTTTACATGGAAAGCTTAGGAAGAAGAATGGCTAAAACATGGTTTGATTGTGTTCACCTATGGCTGATTCGTGTCAATGTATGGCAAAACAAATACAGTATTGTAATTTTTTAAAAAATAAATAAATAAATAAATTTTAAAAAAAAAGAATAAAGGTAAAAGAATGTCTACTCAATTAATAATAGTTTAGTGATCAAGGCAACTTAGAGAAGGGATAAACAAGTAAACTGGTGAAACCGAAGCATTCAAAAATAGATGGAGGCAGACAGGACCAAGTGATTTTGACAGAGTTGCAAGAGCAGTTCAGTGGGGGAAGGGTAGCCTTTTCAACAAATGGTGCTACAGCGACTGGACATTAATAAGCAAGAGAAAAACAAGTAGAGCCTTAACATCATACTCTAAAAAATTGAATTCAAAGTGTATCATAAATGTATCATATAAAATGTAAAACTGTAAGAGTTCTTGGCACCAGTGGAACTAGCCATTAAAAAAATAAGTTGGTATATTAGACTTGATCAAATTAACAAATTTGCTCTACATTATTAAAAGGCTGAAAAGACGCAAACATATTTGCTAACCACTATCCAGGATGAGTATAGAATAGATAAAGGACTCTCAAACCTCAGGAGTAGAAACAAACAATTCAGTTAGAAAATGGGCAATAGACTTGAAGAGACATTTTTCTAAACAGGATATAAGCATGACATAAAAGCACAAGAAAATATATTTAATATTATTATCCATCAAGTAAATGAAATTTAAAGTCATAATAAGACATAACTATTTACTATTAGAATTATTATAATAAAAATTAGTGATAACATCAAATGCTTACAAGAATATAGAGAAACCATGTCATTCATTACTGGGGAGAATGTAAAACAGTATAGCCACTCTGAGAGACAATCAGAAAATTTCGTTAAAAATCAAGGAGAAGCAGAAGAGATTAAGAAAAAGTTGCAAGGATACTCATCACTGTACAAGAAAGGTCTTAATGACCTGGATAACCATGACGATGTGGTTATTCACCTAGAGCCAGACATCCTGGAGTGTGAGGTCAAGTGGGCCTTAGAAAACATTACTATGAAGAAAGCTAGTAGAGAATTCCAGCTGAGCTATTAAAAATCATAGAAGATGATGCTATTAAACTACTGCACTCAGTATCTCAGGAAATTTGGAAAACTCTGCAATGGTCACAGGACTGAAAAAGGTCAATTTTCATTCCAATCCTAAAGAGGGACAATTCCAAAGAATGTTCCAACTACTATACAGTTGCACTTATTTCACATGCTAGCAAGGTTATGTTCAAAATCCTTCAAGCTGGGCTTTAACTGTACACGAACAGAGAACTTCCAGATGTACAAGCTGGGTTTCGAAAGACAGAAGAACCATAGATCAAATTGCCAGCATTTGTTGGATCATGGTGAGAACAAGTAAATTCAAGAAAACATCTACTTCTGTCTCATTGATTATACTAAAGCCTTTGACTGTGTGGATCACAACAAACTGTGGAAATTCTTAAAGAGATGGGAATAGCAGGCCACCTTACATTTCTCTTGAGAAACCTGAATGTGGGTTAAGAAGCAACCATTAGAACTGGACAGGGAACAACAGTCTGGCTCAAATTTGGGAAAGAAGCAAACAAGGCTAAATCTTGTCACCCTACTTATTTATATGCAGAGTACATCATGGAAAATTCCAGGCTGGAGGAATCACAGGCTGGAATCAGGAACGCTGGGACAAACAGCAACAACCCTAGCTATGCAGATGATACCACTCCAACGGCGAAAGGCCAAGGGGAACTAAAAGCTTCTTGATGAGGGTGACAGAGGAGAGTGAGAAAAACTGGCTTGAAGCTCAGCAGTAAAAAAACTAAGATCATGACATATGGTCCCATCACCTCATGGCAAACAGAAGGGAGAAAAGTGGAAGCAAGGACAAATTTTATATTCTTGGGCTCCAAAATCACTGTGGATGATAACGGCAGCCATGAAATTAAAAGATGCTTGCTCCTTGGAAGGAAAGCTGTGACGAATGTAGATGGTGTTTTAATAAGCAGGGACATCACTTTGCCAACAAAGGTCCATATAGTCATAGCTATGGTTCTTCCAATAGTCATCTACAGATGTGAGAACTGGTCCGTAAAGAAGGCTGAGTGCCTAAAAATTGCTGCTTTCAAATCATGGTGCTGGAGAAGACTCCTGAGAATCGCTTGGACTGCCAGGAGATCATACTAGTCAGTCCTAAAGGAAATCAGCCCTCAATACTTATTGGAAAAACTGTTTCTGAATCTGAAGCTTCAGTACTCTGGCCACCTGATATGAAGAGCCAACTCACTGGAAAAGACCCTGATGCTAGAAAGATTACAGGCAAAAGAAAGGGTTGGCAGAGGATGATATGGTTAGATGGCATCACCAACTCAATGGACATGAATTTGAGCAAACCTGAGGAGACAGTGGAGGACAGAGAAGCCTGGCATGCCACAGTCCATGGGGCCACAAAGAGTTGGACCTGACTTAGCAACTCAACAACAATAACAATCTTTACTCAAAAGAAGTAGAAAACTTCTGTTTACACAAATATCTGATAACAATATTTATAGCTTTTTTAGTAATAGTCAGAAACTAGAAACTACACCCTGTCTTTCAGTTGATGAACAATTTAACTGTGGTCCAGCAATACCATGAAATCCTTCTCTGTGGTAAAAAGCAACACACTATTGATACACACAGAGAATCATGGATGGATAGATCTCGAGAGAATCATGGTTGAGCCAAAACTCAGTCCCGAAAGATTGTACTAGGTATGATCCCCTTTATATAACTCTTGAAATGATGAAATTATTGAAATGAAGGTCAGATCAATGTTTACCAGGGATTAAATAAAGATGAGAGAGGGGACTGGGAGGGAAGAGAGCACAGCATAGAAGGGAATGTAAGGGAATTGCGTTTGGCTATAAAAGGGCAAAATGAGGAATCTTATAATGAAAATGTTCTTTATCTTTGCATTAACCTCAATATGCTGGTCATGATGTTGGACTAGAGGTTCAGAGGAGGTTATCCTTGGGAGTATCATGTTTAAGCTGGCATGATGTCTCTATACTACTCTTATAACTGAACTCAGGTTTGACTGCTCACCGCTCATAAGCCAGTAATTTGAGAAAGAAGTGTCAGTAGAAAGGAAAGGTGTTTTAATTAGAAAAACCCAGCAACCTGGGGAGTTGGTGGGTTCGTGTCCAGAGACCAGCTCCAGAGATTTTGCTGAGCCGTGTTTTAAAGTGAACATGACGGGGAGGAATCAGTGGATCTTCGAGGCATGAAGTTGGGTTCTGCGTCATTGACCATTGAGTGCAGACTGGAGGACTTCCTTCAAATGTGTGTGTGTGATCTGCCTACAGAATTGCTGAGGAGGCTGTTGGGCGAACAGAGCTAGTCATCTTTTAACTGCTGAATTCTTCAGTCTTCTTTTTTATCTAGAGAAGGAATCAACAGATTAGACAAGGCATGGTGTACATCAGGTGAGCTAAGTCTGGAGTTAGTTCCAATTGCTTAATGATCTCATTCCTATAATTAGGTTGATTAGGAAGGAATGAAATGGGCAAAGGGGGAAGGGGCAAAAGAGCTGCTTTCACTGTTTCCAGTTGCACAGGAATATGCACTTGTCTCAAAATTTTAATTATCTATCAATATCTGGCTGTATTCTCCTGTAATATTTACGTAAACTGAAATATGATTGTACAAAAATACCTGTGAAATTAGAGAGTGATTTTCACTCTGTCATATTAATCCCAGCCGCACAAGTTTCTTTCTGATCCCAGTTTGTAATTGCCTTTGGTACAATTTTAAAGTGTGTATTTCTTCTGGTCCCTTAAGGTGGATGTGATCTTTCTTACAAAGGATAAACTCTTGATGAATCAATGCTGCTTGTGTGGGACACTACATATTAATAGAAAAAGCCAGCAAATTCTCCCAGGCTGGGTAGCCTTTCACCTCCACATCCCTGGGATGAGTTTTAGAGGGAAGCAATGCAGCTTATTTGAAACCATCATTTAATTGTAATAATAAAAAGAATGCTCAGAGGAATGGCACTTAAAGCCCATTCGTCATATCAGTAAACAACATTCACATTTGAAAGGGAACTCCTCTTTTGCCCATCAAGTGCATACCACACAAGGTTCTGGCAGCTTTTGATTTATCACCTCACATTTTCAGCCTGCCCTTTCCTTTAAATATATAGCGTGTTCAAATCCCAAATCAATATGCGTGGTGTTGTATTGAATTTAAGGCGAGCGGTGAAAAGAGAAAAAAAATAGTCATGAGACAGAATTTGATTATCTTTCACTGAATGATGGTCTTACAGGCTACAGATAACAAGGTACACGTTTTCCTATTTTCTTTCTCCTCCAAAGTTTGCACCAGAAGTTCCAAAGTCAGTCCCACAGATGAGACCACAAAAGTTTGACACAGTGAAGCCCTGTGATGCCATTTCACGCCTGTATGGCTTTGCTTATCCTGCTTCCCTGGACCGGATGACTGTTGACTTTTCTCACCTAACTCAAACGTATTGCAATTAAATTACCTCAAATTAATTTTTACCCTCTAAAGAAGCCACTTGTAATCAGGAGACCCCGGTTCCATTCCTGAGCCTGGAAGATCCCCTGGAGAAGGGATAGGCCACCCACTCCAGTGTTCTTGGGTGGCTCAACTGGTAAAGAATACACCTGCAATGGGGGAGACCTGAGTTCGATGCCTGGATTGGGAAGATCCCCCGGGGAAGAGAAAGGCTTCCTGCTCCAGTATTCTGGCCTGGAGAATTCCATGGACTATAGTCCATGGGGTTGCAAAGAATCGGACACAACTGAGTGACTTTCACTTCCTCCAGGAAGTCTTCCTTGCCTCTTTGATGATGGGGTAGCTGCCTTCCCTGTCTCTTTATGTCCTGGCTAACATATAATATCAAAGCGTTTTACCAAATTGTGTGGACATTATCTCCACTAAGTAACCACTTTGAAAAGAGGAGCTATGGGTCATCGGTTTATCTAGTTTTCCCTAGTACTTTACACAGTGTGCTCAGTAAATGTTGGTAGTATCTGGGCAGTGATGAAACCTTTACATAGTGGAACTGACAAGAGAGTCAGAACAAAACAAAGAAAACCACATGGGCGTCTTAGATTTTTTTGTACAGGGAATCTAGTTTGGACTCAATGATGGCAACCAATGTGATATAGTGGGTACTTCACATGCCTGAGCTTTTCCTCAATGAAGAGAGTGACTTTCAGATTTTCATGATTCCTGCAGGACTGAACATGCCTGAGGACAGAATTGGCCCTCAAACAGTGTGTCTTTGTTCCCAACTTTGATTATTTCCTTTTATTCTAAGTATTCTATTTGATTACTACAAGTAGAATTGATGAATCAGACAGTGTACAGGGAAATTTTTTAGATACAATTTAAATCCTCTCTAGGAAGATTTTAAGAATCTGTACCTGCACCATCCATCAGATTTCACTCCTTTTTCAATGCTGGAATTATAACTCTAAAAAAATGAGTGATAATTATGATTTTCATTTATATTATAATTTTCACTCATATTTAAATATGGCTTAGAAAAGTGCAGACACATGTGAATTTGAAGCCCAGCTCCATGATTGCAAGCTGAATGACCCTGAGAAGTTTATTTAATATATTCAGCCTCATCTCTAAGGTGGATGAATAAAAGATACTCATCTTGCAGTAAAATTGGGGAAACATTCAGATAATGTGTATAAATTTTAAGTACAGTGCCTGACACAGTACAATTATTTCATGAGTACTGGCTTGTATTTTCACAAGTACTGTATCAGTGTTTCATTACCAATGAGATTATTTGGCCATATCTGTTAAAATATTATCTCTATCCTTTACAGTCCTCTCTTTTCAGGCCTTTTATTAATATGTATATTGGAGGTAATTAATGCTCTTTTTACTGAGTTCTAAGTGTTTACCATATATAAAAAATAGTGTATCTTTTTGATATGTGTATTCTGAGTAATTTTACCAAATTTGTCGCATATCATTTAATGCTATCTGATATTTTGCTTTTAACCCAGAAAAGTAATGCAAGTGTTGCTGCCCTAAATTTTGAGCGCTCTTTCCTACCGTCTTTGAAATTAAGCTCGGTCGTGTGACTCGCTTTGGAGCGTTCCAGGCGGTGCTAGTGGAGAGGAACCTGACTGCCAGTGCGGGAGACTCTGGAGACAGGGGGCCGATCTCTGGGTCAGGAAGAGCCCCTGGAGGAGGAAATGGCAACCCACCGTGTTATGCCTGTCTGGAAAAATCCCACGGATAGAGGAGCCTGGTGGGCTACCCTACCATCCACGGGGTTGCAAAGAGTCAGATGTGACTGAGCGGCTGAGCGTGCACACACTTGCTTTAAAGAGAGCAGTGGTGGTTATGTCCGTGTGCTCATGCTCAGACCCTCGGCCGTGTCTGACTGTGAGCCCAGGACTGTGTTCCCTGTGGGTGAGTGTGTAACTTCCTCTTCTGTGCTGATTGTGAGAGCATGTGATCACAGCAGAGATGGAGACAGTGTCTACCTGTGTCTCCAAGTGACAAAAATGGATGGCGCCTCCTACTTACAACATGTGTAAACAAAATAAACTGTTGTACTGAACTGCTAACATTTTTTTTTCTTACTATAGCATAATCTAACCTATCCATATACATACAGGGATATTTTTGTTTACTTTATTATTTTTTAAAATGTAGTCACATTTAGCTATCTTTTCCTTAGAAGTACCGCCTTTGGTATTATGGGTATTAAGCCGAGAAAGTCTGCAAAGACTGTTCAAACCTTTGGAATGCCCGAACGTGGTCTGAATGGCTTTTTAAGGAAAAAGAATTATTGAAGTATAGTTGATTTACAGTGTTGTGCCAGTGTCTGCTCTGCAGAAGAATGATTCAGTTATACACGTAGGTACACTCTTTTTAAATATTCTTCTCCATTCTGGTTTATCACAGGATATTGGATACCAATGCCAAACTCCCAGTCCATCCCTCCCCATGCCCCCTCCCACCTGCCAACCACAATGTCTGAGTCTATGTCTGAGCCTGTTTCTGCTTTGTAGATAGGTCCATTTGTGCCATATTTTAGATTCCACTGAAGAAGGCATGCAGATGGCCAGGATGGACATGAAAAGATGCTGAATGGCTTTTTGCAGTAGTAAGTTTCTTGTTCATGAATGTCTTTAAGCAGAGTTATGGCTGTGTGTCAGAAGTGCTGTATAGTTATTCTATATTATATGAGTAATCAGAGTAGTTGACCTTTACGTTTCCTTCCAGCTGTTTGGATATTAAGTGTAATGCAGAGTTACAGCTCTCAGGGGACTCACCATGTACCTAATTTGCAAAGATGATGCAGAATCTGGGGAAAAGATTCTTCCATCTTTTGGAAGCAATCAATCATAAAGGTGCAGATGAAATAATTCCCAATTTTAGGAGAGATGTAAATTTCCCTGGCTGTATATTAAAGTTCTGTGCTCTTCAACATCTCTTCAGTGGGTCAACTTTACCCAAACAATACAAAATACAAAACATTGTCTTCTTATACAACTTGAGCAGATCCCTTACTGAGCCCCTATGTTACTGCTGTTTCTGAGTTCTGCAGTCTGAATTAATAAGTCCAGCCAAGTATAAGAAATGTTGAACCCTACGGGCTCCATGGAAGGGGATTATTTTCAAAGCGCCACTAATTAAAGTGAACGATATATCTGCCCTTTTCTGTCCAGGGTGGCACTTTAAGAAACTGACATGGTGGATAGGAAGCATGGGAAACACAAATGGGTCTTACATCAGCAGCTTCCTTTCTTCTCCATGCCACCGTATGACTCTTGAGTAAAGAGCAAACTCCTCCCTTCAGATGGGCTCCTGGAAGTTATTTTCCACTTGGAATCATCACCGCCTCCCTCTCTTCCTCAGCGTTTTTTTGTTGGAAAAGAACCAGTAAGTTCAAGGCTAAGCCAATATAATTTGAAGAATTGTATATAAAAGTATTCTTCTACAGTGATGCTTAAGTTCTTCGACGAGAAGCACCAAAGGATGAGCTCTTAAGAAAACAGCAACCTCCACATCTTGGCTATTCTGAATGGTGCTGTAATGAACATAGGGGTACATGAATCTTTTCAAATCAGGGTTTTCATTTTCTTCAGATAAATATTCGGAATTGGAATTGCTGGATCATATGGTAGTTCTATTTTCAGTTGTTAAAAAAATTTTTTTTAAGAAACTCCATACTGTTTTCCATAGCAGCTATACCAATTTACCTACCAACAATGTACAAGGGTTCCCTTTTCTCCACATTTTCACCAAACCTTGTTCTTATCTCTTTGACAATAGCTATTCTGACAAGTGTAAAGTGATAGCTCATTCTGGTTTTGATTTGCATTCTCCTGATAATCTGTGATATTGAGTACCTTTTCCTGTGCCTGTTGGCTATCTGTATGTTTTTTTTTGGAAAAGTGTCTATTTCAAGTCCTCTGTCCATTTTTAAATTAGGTTTTTTTTTATATTCAATATATGAAGTCTTTATATATTTTGGACATTAATCCCTTGTCAGGTATTGTAGTTCAGTTGCTAAGTTGTGTCTGACTCTTTGCGTCCCCATGGACTGCAGCCCACCAGGCTCCCCGGTCCTTCTTGTCAGGCATGTTTTTTAAGTATTTCATTGCATTCAGTAGGCTTCCTCTTTATTTTGTTGATAATTTCCTTTGCTGTGCAAAAGAGTTTTAGTTTGATATAATCTCCTTTGTATATTTTGCTTTTATTGCTTTCTCTGAGGTGACAGATCAAAAAAAAAAAAAATTATCGCTAAGGCTGATGTCAAAGAAGTTACTGCCTATTTTTTCCCCAAGATTTTTGATGTTTCAGATCTTATATTCGTGTGCTAAATCTGTTTTGAGTTTAATTTTGTGTATGACGTAAGAAAGTAGCACTTTCATGCTTTTTCACATAGCTGGCCAGTTTTCCCAGAACCATTTAAGAGACTGTGATTTGCATATTGACTATTCTTGCCTCCTTTATTGTCGATTAAGTAACCACGTGACTAGGGGTTTGTTTGGGGCCCTCTATTATGCTCTGCTGGTCTGTGTGTCTGCTTCTGTGCCAGGGTCATACTGGCACACTTGAGTGCTGTAGCTTCATGGTGGTTTGAAGTTTGAGTGCATGTCTGTTGGTCAATGAATGGACAAAGAAAGTGTGCCATATATTACAGTGGAATATTACCCAGGGATAAAAACGACAACATCTTGTCATTTACAGCAACATGGACAGATCTGGAGGGTATTATGTTGAGTGAAATAAGTCAGATAAGATCAAATACTGTGTGATTTTACTTGTATGTGAAATCTACAAAACAGCTCAAGTGAAGAAACAAAACAGACTCATAGATACAGAGGACAAACTGGTGGTTTCCAGAGGGATGGAAAGATGGACAAAATAAGTGAAGCAGATCAAGAGGCACAGACTTCCAGCTATTCCAATAAGTAAGTCACTGGGAATATAATGCTACAGTAACATTATAACAACTGACATCCAAATGTCAGTGGATGGTAACTGCTCCTATTGAGGTGATAATTTCATAATATCTAAAAATACTGAGTCACTATCTCTTATGCCTGAAACTAATAATTGTAAAACATAAATAAATTTAGGCATTTAGAGCTATATATTTTCCCTCCAATATTCCTTTAGTTACATTCCATTATGTTTTGGTTTGTTGAGTTTTATTTATTTCCAAGTATTTTCTAATTTGCTTTGTTACATCTTTACCCATTTAGGAGTATATTGTTTCATATGCACATATTGTGAAATTTTCCAATTTCCTTTTATTATTAATTTCTAATTCTTCTCAATTTTGGCCATAGAATGCATAGCATAATTAAATTATTTGAAATATATATTTAAAATTCCTAACATCGTTCAGTCTTTATATCTTAGTTAGGAATATTTCTGTTTTTGTTAATATCATGTATACTTTTGGAAATGATTGTTTTCCTTCATTGTAGTATCCTTTTTCCCCGGGGGGGGGGGGGGGTTGGGGGCCCACTGATGAAGGAATCTAATGATGTAACTGCTCTGTAAACCCCCTTTAACTCCTCACAGATGTGCTGGGTATCACTATTTCTGGAGGAAATAAATCAGATTGGTTATTGACTGGCTCTTTCATCACTGGCCTAGAATTTAGCTTTTTAGGAGTTTGTGTCTTAAACATCTCTCTTTTCTGTAGTTTTATCAGTGTTTCATGAGAAAGAAAAGTGACATAATGTGAATTTAAACAGCCTCCTTCTCACGGAAGTTCTCTAGATTCTATTTTAACTACAGTGGTACATGGTTATATAACCTTTAACTTTGAGACTATGATGCTTATTTTCCTATTTATTATAAGGAATAGGTTAACTTGTCATATATGTGTTACAGGAAGTCAAATTTGGATTTACATCCAACTTGTAGTGTTGACTCAAGTGATGATAGCTTCACTTCTTATTAACTCAAGAAATATAAAAACAATCAGAGTCTCTTCATCTGAGGAAACAACACCTGTTCTCCCCTTTTTTTCAAGCACAGGGAAAGTTGCACTTAGTGTTGATTTTTAACAGTAATATTTAAAAACACTGTGAAGAATCCTGATTTTATCCTCAGTGTAGTGATTTTTAAACTAACTTCTAATGCTGATTGACTAAGGTTTGCTCTTCTCTTTGGAAATGAAAGGGAAAATATCTAATTTTTGTTTTTGATAAGTTTGTACTTTGATTCAAAATAGAAAAAAATGATTATGGAATAAGTATGCAATGAGAAATAAATTGGATAGTGCAGAAAATAAGAATACTAACTTTTTCTTTTATCCACTGTGTCCCTAGAGCAATAACTGTGTTTACTTTGACTCCTATTTTTGTGTCCATATATTACTCAAATTTAGATGTGTAAGCTGCATTTTAAAATTATTTCCTTTAGATTGTAAGTCTCGTAAGACAGAAATATTATTGTTTATTTTTAATCCTTATCTTCTGACTGTCCTAAAACAGTGCTAAGAATGGTACCAGTTTCTGCACATTGAATGAAAGTGAAAGTGTTAGTTGTACAACTGTGTCTGACTCTTTGCAACCCCATGGACTGTAATTCACCAGGCTTTTTTGTACATGGAATTCTCTAGGCAAGAATACTGGAGTGTGTAGCCATTCCTTTCTCCAGGGGATCTTCCCCACCCAGGGATCGAACCCAGGTCTCCTGCATTGCAAGTGGACTCTTTATCATCTGAGCCACCAGGGGAGCCCAATTAGTCCCAATGGCCCATACACTGAATGAACTTACTAATTTTTATTATCTAGAAACTACCAGACAAAACATTTAATTGTCCAAAGAGATAAACCAAATTTAAGAGAAATGGACAAAGATCAGTAAAACAACTTTTATTTAAATGCTTCATTGAGAAAGCAAAAATCACCTGATTTCTTAAGATTTGGTTCAAGGCCCTCAAATCTCTTTCACATCTGCACTCCTTGTTCCAGTCTGTACAGAATTTATTCTCAAGATGGAGGCTCTGAGGTGCAGTCCTACACAGGAAATAAAGTTCCTGCTTTCTTCATGGGCCCTGTTTAACAATGGCAAATTATTTTTGAAAGATTATCTTAAAGTAAACCATCGTTATTTACTGAGCTCTTACTCTTTACAAGGTATTGTGGTGGGTTCTCAGAGAATACCGAATACAACATAGTCCCTGTTGTTAGAATTAAGTTGGAAAACAAAATAACCACAAATATTTAACTAATAAGTCAAGTGCCAAATAAGGATGCTATATGAATTCAGATAAAGGGAGAGAGCGTCCATGCTATTGCTATTGTTAAAGTTAACAGACATTTATTTAACATATATTAGGTTTCAGAGCGCTAATCTGAACACTTTTCATATATTAACCTATTTTAATTTTTACAATAAATGTTGTAGATACCTGTTATGTCAAATTGAAAGATCAGAAAACTGATACACAGATAGGTTAAATAGCTTACATAAGGTCACGCAATTGGCAACAAAGCCTGGAATAGAAGCCAGATTAGCAGCATTACAGAATGTTATTAAGGGGCTGGATGTAAGTTGGAACATGAAAGATATTAATCACTAAGAAGATAAAGACAATTAGGAAGGGAAGTTCAAGTTCATGTAAGTCAAAGTTTGTAAGTAGGATATGCAAAACTAGTTCAATCTTGAGGGAGCAAAGATATTATCTAAATATAAAATGAGAATGTAATTTATTTTCCAAATGGGGCCACTCTGAGAGTAGCAGGCCTGACTGTGGGGATGTGACTGCCCGTGCAAACTGAGACCCGTGGTCAACCTGGTTGTGCCCCTTGACCAATTAGCAGAGAGACCTCATATCCTGAACTTGGTTCCAGCTTTGGTAATTGTGTGAGCAGGGCTGGCTCTTGCCTGGAGAATCCCAGGGATGGGGGAGTCTGGTGGGCTGCCATCTATGGGGTCACACAGAGTTGGACACAACTGAAGTGACTTAGCAGCAGCAGCAGGGCTGGCTACACTCCTTTGGTCTGAGCCAAGTGTAGAGGAGAAAAATAAGCTTTGGCTCTATTCTCTGGGTTTGGCTCAGTGTCTGCACTCCAGTTTAATTATCTTTGACAAGCTGACCTCCTGAACGTTGGACTTTGCCGTTTGAGAGCTGTTTTTCTTCCTTCACTCTTTTTCTGCATCAGTGAACTTCTATGGACACAAACCCTGACCTGCTTGAACTTATACAGTACACTGGATCACTTGTGGTGTGAGCAACAACTACAAAACTGACCTGCACACTGTTTGACTTATGGAACTAGTCAGACCCCTCCTGCAGAGCCAAAATTCTATCTTTTATGTAGTCCTCACTGTTGCTAGCTAGATCACTTCTTTGCCACTTAATCAAAGTGATGATTTTTTGTTTTTTAATATAGTGTGGTTATGGAACAAAAATGGAAAAGACTCCTGCATGGAGTAAGGACATTTTCTTGTAGTTGGGGAATGGGGACTGGAGAGTGGGTTACTCCTAACTAATTTTGAGTAGGAAAATGACAAGATGAAAGTAAAACAGATCTACTGAGATCTGTCAGATGGAATGCAGTGGGAGACTGAGGACAGCAAATGGTCAGATGGACACATCACTGTCCATTAATAAAGTAATAAATGTCTGTGGAGGCAGCAAGGGGAACCCAAGGACAACAGGTAGAAGGGGAACTAAAAGGGGGAATTTTCAGAAAACTACGACTTTCCCAAACCTGCAATGTGGCTGACAGTTCTTTGGGTTCCATGAAACAGTAAACGCTCCCATTGTTTCATTTTGTGTTAGACTGGGTAAGTGAGAACGTTGCTAGTGCTTCTTCTTTGTCCTCCCACAGAAAACATTGTGTTAGAGTGCATCTTCTATTTTTAATATCCGTCAACCACATTTTACTCGGAATTATCTGCTCCAGTGCTAAGGGGTCCTTCAACTTCTTATCTTGAAGAGGTAGCTCACTAGAGGGCACAGGAAGGGGCTTTAAGCAGGGGTTTTGTCATCTTGGCTGAGTGGGAACTGAATTTCCACCAACTTTCTTCTTCATGTGGTTCCAGGTTAGGAAAAAGAGAAATAGACACGAGACTTGGGAGGTAAGAGTGAAGCAGCAGCAATGTCTCCGCTCTGAAGTCCGGTGTTGAGTTAGCTGGGGTAGCTGACACATGTCACTCTTCTGATAATGCACCTTGTTCTTCCAGCAACACATGATAAACAGGTGCCTGTAGAGCCAGCCTTTGAGTGACCAGGAGTCTGGCGTGGAATAACTAACTTAAGTGAAAGTGAGGATGATAATGGTCTTAGTTAGAAGACTCTTGAGAGCCTTGAGATCAATCAGTCAATCCTATAGGAAGTCAACCCTGAATATTCATTGGAAGGGCTGATCTTAAAGTTGAAACTCCATTACTTTGCTCACCTGATGCGAAGAGCTGGTTCATTGAAACAGACTCTGATGCTGGGAAAGTTTGAAGGCAAAAGAAGAAGAGGGTGACAGAGGCTGAGATGGTTAGATAGCATCACTGACTCAAGAGACATGAATTTGAGCAAACTCTGGCAGGTAGTGAAGGACAGGGAAGCCTGGCATGCTGCAGTCCATGAGGTCACAAAGAGTCGGACAAGACTTAGCAGCTAAACAACAAGAAGTTGCTTTTAAGTGTGGGAGAGAACTTAGGGGAAGAATGTTATCAGCTCAGGGCTTTTAAATGTCCGGTTCAATGCTGGGGAGAAACCAGGAATATAGATGGCCCTGGAGGAAACCCTTATCTCCTCAGCCTTATGACTGAGCTTTCTGAGTATTTAATCCCAGGTCTAAACCTGCATGGGGCTGAATTATATATAGCTCAGCTGAATTGCCAGTATCACAGAGTCTCTTAGGTTAAGGTTAAGGCATTTGTTTGGAAGAATGGTATCCTGGAAACTGGATTCACATGTGCAGATTCCCATAAACCTGCAGATGTTGAACCCCTAAATTTTCCTGAGCCTCTTTTACAAGTAGAAGCAGGCTTTCTGTCTTCTCTTCCTGTCAAAATAGGTTAGTGTCCCCTTACTTGAAGTACCTGAAATGGACCTCAAACATTTGTTCTTTGCAGGGGACTATTGTTCCATGATAAGGCCCAATACTTAAACCTTTATTGCTTCTAGACCTATAGCCAAATGCAAGTCCAGACAATGCCTAAGAGGATAAGGCACAAAATGAGACCCGTGAGGACATGCAGTATGAAGAAGAATGGCAAGGTCTGGCTAACTTATACTGACAAGTAACCTGGGGAGAGAGAATTAGGAATGCATTCTAAGTGTGTGGGGGGAATGCGGAAGGAATAGGATGTTAGGTTTGGATGGATTTGTTGATTTGGCTTACTAAGCAGTAATTCTGGGTTCAGCAAGTTACTTTGACCACTGGGTCTCTCTCTAAAAGTCTGCTTGGTTGTTTTAAACTATATCCCCAAATCTCCTGTGGGATTGAAATGCCAAACTGAAAATGAAATCAAGTGGAAATGCCAGAACTTCCTTGGTATAAGGTAGAGAAAGAAATCCGAAATCTTAGAGAGATCTTAAGCTGGCGTACATTTCTCCAGTAAGATCTGCTCATCTGCCCTCTAACAGTGTTTCCCAAGAGGATCCATAAGACAATTCCTTCACCAAGGCTGTAATAAAAAACAGTTGCGAGGAGATTATACTTTTAACAGTTCTTTGGTAGCTCTTCTCTGAATTCCTGCCAGAAATAGGAATGAGCTTGGAAGAGGATCTTGAACTCAACATGAGAAAGCAGATGGTCAACACCTTGATTCCAGCCTGAGCAGAGAAGCCACCCACCTTGTGCCAGACTTCTGACCTCAGAAATATGAGCTATTCAGTGAGTGGTATCTTAAGCCAATAAATGTGTGGTCATTGTTACGCAGCAATAGAAAACTACTACAGGTAGCAATGGTCAAGCAGAGGACACTAAAACTCCCTCTTCCTAGGGAAATAGCTTATTAATAACAGCAGCGCCACGTTCATAAGAGAACTGCAAAATTATTGTCACCACCAAGGACCTGAGATGTAGGAGCGGTGATTCCTAACACAACGTTTTTAGAAATTGAAGTATAGTTGATTTACCATGTTGTGTTAACTTCAGATGTACAGCACAGTGAATAAATATATATAAGCCATATATATATACATATATGGCTTCCCTGATGGCTCATTTGGTAAAGAGTCCACCTACAATGCAGGAGACACAAGAGACGCAGGTTCGATCCTAGGGTGGGGAGGATGCCACCCGGATGTGGCGACACACTCCAGTTTTCTTGCCTGAAAAACCCCATGGAAAAAGAAGCCTGCAGGGCTGCAGTCCAAAGGGTCACAAAAAGTCAGACGTGACTGAGCAACGAGCTACAAGCACGAGCCCTCATACACACACACACACACACACACACACACACACACACAATTAAAAAATATTGTGTATAGTTCCCTGTGGAACACAGTAGGTCCTTGTTATAACGCAGTTAGTGTTTTTGGCCTGGGATGAAAACTGATGATATCGAAGGACAGGAGACTTGTAAACTTAGATGGTGAGCCCAGCGCACCTGCGGGTCTAGGCTGCTCCAGGCATCTAGGGATGGTTTCATTGCTATGGCAAATGGACCCATCCCATGTCATCTGGTATGCAGCTTTTTATCTGGCAAATGCTGTTTCACTCAAGTACCATCAGCAGTAGTTTTCTTTCAACTGGAAGGATTAGCAATACACCTTTATTGTTTTATAATAACTCAGAGTTCTGTCAACTCTCAAATCCTGCCATAATCTTGCTGATAAGGACCTGCCTCAGTTCCAGTCCACTGGGCATCACACTTCCTTTTACGTCAGTTATATTGTAATACATTGATCTGATGATCAGGGAGTAACAAAATCTATACTTCTCTGATTTAGACATTGAGGAAGTGGAAGGTGATTCCCCAAATTCCTTGTCAACTAGTACTAGTTTCTCATTGCCATGGTAACACATTTCCACAAACCTAGGGGACTAAAAGCAAAACAAACTTACTGTCTCACTGCTCCGGAAGTCAGAAGTCATGTAATCAAAGTGCTGAGAGGACTGTGTTCCTTTCGAATACTCTAGTGGAGCATCTGTTTCTTTGCCTTTTCCAGCAAAGGAAAAGTGAAAGTCACTCAGTCATGTCCGACTCTTTGCAACCCCATTGACTATATGGAATTCTCCAGGCCAGAATGCTGGTGTGGGTAGCCTTTCCCTTCTCCAGGAAATCTTCGCAACCTAGGGATTGAACCCTGGTCTCCTGCACTGCAGGCAGATATTTTACCATCTGAGCCACATGGGAAGCCCTAGAATAGTGGAGTGGGTAGCCTATCCCGTCTCCAGCAGATCTTCCCAACCCAGGACTTGAACTGAGGTTGCCTGCAGTGCAGACGGATTCTTTACCAGCTGAGCTATCAAGGAACCACAAGGGAAGCCCCCAGCTTTGGAAAACCACCTACAATTATTACCCCTTTTCTCCAGGATCAAAGCCACAGCATCTCTGAACTTCTTTCCTCCATCTCTCTCTGACCTTTGCTTCCATTATTACATCATTGACTCTGACTTCAACCTTCTATGTCTCTCTTTAAGAATCCTTGTGAATATGTTGCATTCCCTGGTGGCTCAGAGGTTAAAGTGTCTGCCTTCAATGTGGGAGACCCGGGTTTGATCCCTGGGTCAGGAAGATCCTCTGGAGAAGGAAATGGTAACCCACTCCAGTATTCTTGCCTGGAGAATCCCATGGACGTAGAAACCTGGTAGGCTATGTCCACGGGGTCGCAAAGAGTTGGACACGACTGAGTGACTTCACTTTCACTTTCACCAGGCTAATACAGTATGATTATCTCAAATTTCTTAGTTACACTCATAGTCATTTTACATGTGAACATATTCACAGGTTTGGGGCACTAGGATGCGGGCATCTTTGAGAGAACATTATTTTGTCTCCCACGTACCTCAGTGCAATTTCTTTGGTCTGAGGGTGTTGGGACATCCTTTTCACAGTGAAGGACAAGTTGCTGCTTCTGGTGGTTCCTACCACTAAGAAACATCCACAGTAACTGATGGGCCTCTTTGTATATTGGAAGAAACATGTGTCTCAGTGAGGTGTGACACCACAACCAGTTATAGACTAAGCTGAAAGCTGCTGATTTTTAAGACAAGAAAGAGAAATAAAATTCTATAATAGGTCCAGCTGGCAATGTGAACTGCCGCCCTCCTGGATGTGTGTGTGTGTGTGTGTGTGCATGTGTGTGTGTATGTGTGTGTGTGGTCACTTCAGTGGAGTCACTTCAGTGGGTCACCTCATGGCCCATAACGTCTCACACAAGGATGCCTTTGGAAGGCTCTCACTGGCAGATCACATTGCAGACCCTCAAGATTTTGGAACACCTTTATGTTACTGTCTGTAGATGGTAATAATCATTTTGAAAGACTATTTCTGGCTTGCTCTTGAGCCCTGGGAAAGACTGAATGCTTGGCCATGGACCACCTAATTACCATGTGACCTAAGATGCCTGTTATTAAATGCATACTGTCGAAATACCATGTGTAATTTGGGTATTTCCATCAGCACTTTATCATAAAATGGAAAAGGCGTGTATAATGTTGGGCTCATGCAGATCTTGAAGGCGCAGGTGTGGCCTGGATGGTCAGGGCTCATTCTTTTGCTGTTTCTTCCTCCCTCTCAATGGGTATTTCTAGTCTGCAGGAGATTTCCCTATGATCAACTGACTGAAGAAGAAAAGAGGACAGAAGGGGAACAAAATTCTTTCACCGCCTGGATTTTGCCCCCGAAGGAGACGTGGCCAGAGGGGTGCGCCTACAGATTCCTGCCCAGTATCGACTGGTTTGGTCACATAATCAGTTTAGAAGAAACACAGTTTGAAATTGGTGACGAGAAGTCTGGATGAACTTTATGTTGCTTCATCTTTCCCGATTAGTAGAATTTGTGAAGACACTTGCATGTCACGTGAGTGGTCAGGAAAAGCAGCTTCAGCAGGGGGAGGGTGTGACTGAGGGGAGAAGGTGGCCTCTTCTCTGGACATCCGTCAGTCAGCCTCCCGAGCCCCTCTGCCCTTACCTAGTGGAGTCACTGATGGAGCGGCCAGGGCGGAAAGGGTAAAACCTGGACATGAACTCAGCCACGTGGACTTTTGCTCATCAGAGTGACTGCTGTGTTTCTGAGCATTCAACCTGCCAACAGGTGATGCTGGCACCAAGCCCATGATTGCTGCTCCTAAGGCACTTCAGTCGTGTCCGACTCTGTGTGACCCCATAGACAGCAGCCCACCAGGCTCCTGTCCCTGGGATTCTCCAGGCAAGAACACTGGAGTGGGTTGCCATTTCCTTCTCCAATGCATGAAAGTGAAAAGTGAAACTGAAGTCGCTCAGTCATGTCCGACTCTGACACCCCATGGACTGTGGCCTGCCAGGCTCCTCCGCCCATGGGATTTCCCAGGCAGGAGTACTGGAGTGGGGGTGCCATTGCCTTCTCCAAAGCCCATGATTAGGTGCCCTTTTTCATATCCTCTTATAAAAATCAATGAAAACTTACTGCAACCCAATGGAGGCAAGACTGCTAATGGTCCAAATCCTTCAGGAATGAAGGTTCGGATCACCCTACCAAGCATAGAACCAGAAGTGTCCGAGTTGGTTGCTCAGGGAAAAGGAAATACGGAATGAGTAGTGAAGACGGTGGTTCTAGAAACGATATTTGGGACTTCCTGGTGGTCCAGTGGTTAAGACTTCCCCTTCCAATGCAGGGGGTGCACGTTTGATCCCTGTTTGGGGAACTAAGACCCCACAGCATAAAACAGAGACAATATTGTAACAAATTCAACAAAAACTAAAAAAATAAAAATGATATTTGATCATGTGACAGGTTACAGAAATGAGGACTGTGATATTTAATAATATATCTTTCTTGTTCTGATATGAATTTATTTTCTGTATTAACCAGCTCAATTCTTTTTCCTCCCCTCTCTTGCATCTCTACCACCTAACGTGACATATGTTAGTGGTATCAATTTTGCATCTCACTATGTCGTTCAGTTCAGTTCAGTTCATTTCAGTCGCTTAGTCGTGTCCACTCTTTGCAACGCCATGACTTGCAGCACGCCAGGCCTCCCTGTCCATCGACAATTCCTGGAGTTCACTCAAACTCACGTCCATCGAGTCACTGATGCCATCCAGCCATCTCATCCTTGGTCGTCTCTTTCTCCTCCTGCCCCCAGTTCCTCCCAGCATCGGAGTCTTTTCCAATGAGTCAACTCTTTGCATGAGGTGGCCAAAGTACTGGAGTTTCAGCTTCAGCATCATTCCTTCCAAAGAATACCCAGGGCTGATCTCCTTCAGAATGGACTGGTTGGATCTCCTTGCAGTCCAAGGGACTCTCAAGAGTCTTCTCCAACACCACAGTTCAAAAGCATCAATTCTACGGCACTCAGCTTTCTTCACAGTCCAACTCTCACATCCATACATGACCACAGGAAAAACCATAGCCTTGACTAGACGGACCTTTGTTGGCAAAGGAATGTCTCTGCTTTTGAATATGCTATCTAGGTTGGTCATAACCTTCCTTCCAAGGAGTAAGCGTCTTTTAATTTCATGGCTGCAATCACCATCTACAGTGATTTTGGAGCCTCCAGAAATAGTCTGACACTGTTTCCACTGTTCCCCCATCTATTTCCCATGAAGTGATGGGACCAGATGCCATGATCTTTGTTTTCTGACTGTTGAGCTTTAAGCCAACTTTTTCACTCTCCTCTTTCAATTTCATCAAGAGCCTTTTTATTTCCTCTTCACTTTCTGCCATAAGGGTGGTATCATCTGCATATCTGAGGTGATTGATATTTCTCCCGGCAATCTTGATTCCAGCTTGTGTTTCTTCCAGTCCAGCATTTCTCATGATGTACTCTGCATAGAAGTTAAATAAGCAGGCTGATAATATACAGCCTTGATGAACCCCTTTTCCTATTTGGAACCAGTCTGTTGTTCCATGTCCAGTTCTAACTATTGCTTCCTGACCTGCATATTGATTTCTCAAGAGGCCAGTCAAGTGCTCTGGTATTCCCATCTCTTTCAGAATTTTCCACAGTTTATTGTGATCCACACAGTCAAAGGCTTTGGCATAGTCAATAAAGCAGAAAACGATGTTTTTCTGGGACTCTCTTGCTTTTTCCATGATCTAGCGGATGTTGGCAATGTGATCTCTGGTTCCTCTGCCTTTTCTAAAACGAGCTTGGCCATCTGGAAGTTCACGGTTCACGTATTGCTGAAGCCTGGCTTGGAGAATTTTGAGCATTACTTTACTAGCGTGTGAGATGAGTGCAATTGTGCGGTAGTTTGAGAGTAGTTACAACATATCAAAGGTGAGTAGTGGGTGGATCATACCCAGAGAGAGAATGAGCATTCTCAAAGTTGAATAAAGGGCCTTGTATCCTCTTTGGGGGAATGAAATTGCATGTTTTTAGGACACGACTGAAGTGACTTATGGAGAAGGCAATGGCAACCCACTCCAGTACTCTTGCCTGGAACATCCCATGGGCGGAGGAGCCTGGTAGGCTGCAGTCCATGAGGTTGCTATAAGCTGGACATGACTGAGTGGCTTCACTTTCACTTTTCACTTTCATGCATTGGAGAAGGAAATGGCAACCCACTCCAGTGTTCTTGCCTTGAGAATCCCAGCAACGGTGGAGACTGTTGGGCTGCCGTCTATGGGGTCACACAGAGTCGGACACGACTGAAGTGACTTAGCAGCAGCAGCAGCAGTTTTATGAGGGATAGGTGGGAAAAGTTAGCTAAAGCACCATGTTTCTCTTTTGTTTGTTTGGAAATTAGGTATGATTAAAAGATGAGTGTGTGAATGCCAAGTTGATAAGGGATAAATGCTAGTAGCCACGTATTGTTCAAATTAGTTAAGCTGAAAAGATCTTTTCCACAATTTCCTTCCCTGTCTTTACTCAGTTAATGTTGGCCACAGGAAAAATTTGTTCAGTTTGGGAAGTGGAGGTAAAGCAGCAACCACTTTTCGGTGCTCTGAAGGTTGGTGTGAGACCCCAGGAGCTATGAAAGGCTGTGCACTCATTACCGATCTGCAGGCCCACCTCTTGTTAGCATGGGGCATTGGCCAGCCTGCGCCTTGTCTCTTTGCTACATGAGCCTCTCCAGCTTCTCAGTGTCCTGGCCCGTGTGTGCGGTTCTGTCATGGAGGAGTCAGGGTTTTCCTGAATACCATCCACATCACTCAAGTGGAGGGCTCTGAAATGTGGGTGCAGATACCAGGTGGTCCTCATGGGATTTAGTTTGCTGTCGTAAGCTGGCTAGCCTAGAGTGGCTTCAACCCTGAGCCAGACACAGAGGTGATAGCCTTGCATAGACAATTCCACCCACTCCCATAACAGTAGAGCATAGAGGTTTTTACAAGTCCTTTATTTTAATCTCATGGTTTGAGTCTCTGATCAAACTCTGACTGCTGCTGCTGCTGCTGCTGCTGCTAAGTCGCTTCAGTCATGTCCGACTCTGTGTGACCCCATAGATGGCAGCCCACCAGGCTTCCCCGTCCCTGGGATTCTCCAGGCAAGAACACTGGAGTAGGTTGCCATTTCCTTCTCCAATGCATGAAAGTGAAAAGGGAAAGTGAAGTCGCTCAGTCGTGTCTGACTCTTCGTGACCTCAGAGACTGCAGCCTACCAGGGTCCTCTGTCCATGGAATTTTCCAGGCAAGAGTACTGGAGTGGGTTGCCATTGCCTTCTCCCTGACTGCTGCAGTTTGAATGAATGAATAAAGAACTGTCAGCCTAAGTTTAGAGATAACACCTGTTGTATTCTATTCAAAAGGGGAAAGCTTAGGAAATGTGTTGGGAGGGAGGGAATAATGTTGACGCTGAGAGAGACAGCAGTAACCCAGGTGTAAGGAGTCCAATGGAGTGTGCATACATATGCACAGGAAATTGAAATTTAATGTTGAGATTCTCAGGGCCAGTTCCAGGTGTGGATAAGAAATATCTTATTCCAGATTGGGTCATAAGGACTCAGGAGGTAGTATGATGAGGACACCACTGGCCAGAAATAGAGCAATTTGAGAAATGACAATAAACTCGAAGTATTAAAAATTTCAAGTATTTTAAAATCTACACATTACATCAATAAGATAAATACTGTTTACTATTGGACAGTGCTTGAAAACTAATGCATTACTTCAAAAAGTGATAAATAAAAGAAAATAAATCAAGGATTTTATCCTGGCTTTCCTATGTAAACTGTATCAATGGGTAAATAAATAATGAGTAGGGGAATAATTCTTTATGACAGTCTTTTCAGCGAATCAGTGAAGAAGAAATGACACATTTAGTAACGGACCATTTTGTGACCTCTAGTGAATTAATGGAGGTAGGCATCAACCAGCACTGGCATCACAAGAGGACACATCCAGATGAAATATGCAGCACTATCTATCAATGCTGCAGCCACAGATAGTTCATACCAGTGGCGCCAACTATCAATTTATAGTGAATAATCAGTTTACTGAAAACTATAAAAATCATTTTAATATAGTTCATCAAACTAAATTCATAAAAATTTAAATGGTAAATTAAAAAACAATGAAAAACAGAAAAATGGAAAAACTATACAGAAGGATAAACTCAGCAAGATAAAAAAAAAAAATCTGGAAACGGTGGGACAAATGACCTAGTTTCTACAACAATGAAGTAAAGGAAACAGAAGTAAAGAGGAAACCTGCAGATTAAAAGGGACAATGTAGTAGAGTTGCTTAAGTCTCCAGCATACAATCGCAATAGATAAATTCATCAGCATACAATCGCAACAGATAAATATTATGGTGCAGTTGGTTTAAAATATTAAAAGAATGAGAAATCATGGTAATCAATGACTAGCTCTTATTTGGATCTTAATTCAAAGAAATAAACATTAAATAAGAATTGATATGTAATGCATAATTAGAAATTTAAATATTTTACAAGGTATTTCATATTAACACGTTTTTAAAAATTTATTCTGTATGACAAAGATATTGTAGCCATGTTAAAAAAAAATGAAGAAAAGGGAATCCTTATCTTTTAGAAATGTATACTGAAAGAGCTTCACTGGCAGCCCAGTGGTTAAGATTTCAGATTCCAATGCAGGGGGTCCAGGCTCGATCCCTAGTTGGGAAGCTATGATCACACATGCCTACTGGCCTAAAAACCAGAACATAAATAGCAGAAGCAATATTTTAACAAATTCAATAAAGACTTAAAAAATGGTCCACATTAAAAAAATCTTTAAAGGCGTGTATACTGAAAGGTGACATGTTTAAAAGTTTGACTTCTGAAATTTAAAATGTATGGGCTGCCACTGTCCTGTGCAATTCCAGAACATCATGGAAAGTTAGTGCAAAGTGGCACTGATTTTTAAGAGATTTTAGTAGGAAGCTTCCTTTTCTGAGGTTTAAGGACTTCATAGGCTCCTCATAGTAAAGAATCGCCTGAAAAGTTGGAGACTCCCGTTCGATTCCTGGGTCGGGAAGATCCCCTGGAGAAGGGGTAGGCTACCCACTCCAGTGTTCTTAGGCTTCCCTTGTGGCTCAGCTGCTAAAGAATCCACCTGCAACGCAGGAGACCCGGGTTTAATCCCTGAGTTGGGATGATTCCCTGGAGAAGGGAAAGGTTACCCACTCCAATATTCTGGCCTGGAGAGTTCCATGGACTGTATAGTCCGTGGGGTCACAAAGTATCGGACACAACTGAGTCACTTTGACTTTCACTCACTCTGACTTTAGGCTCCTCAGGTGTAGCCTGAATTTTTACTCTCATACCAGTAGGCAAGATTCAGCCCTCCTGTGCTGGCTTGGTTGTGATGAGTCCCGTGTCCTCTGTCTCAAGGCCATTCTCCCATCTATTAATGGAAAGATCCATGACTAGTTCAGTTTGTATCTTAAAAACAGCACACATATCACCCCAAATTAGAGACCTAGGTCAAAATACACAGTAAAGAAAATAAACACATCATTTATTTAGAGTCACCTTATTTCCTCTTTGAAGCATTTTCTTAATTTGGATAATAGCTAGGATGTTCAGTCATTTACATTTCAGAAGTGTGTCTCTGTGTTTTTTTTTTTAATTGGTCTTAAGTAGGATGTGAATTTTGTTAAGAAAAATTATATTTTAGTGTACTTGGTTGATACATGATTGGAACTGCATAAGTGTGACTGAATTTGTATCAAAGAAGTAGGTAATTTTATGATCATTAACAGTAGTTGTAGCCATGCAGGCTAAGACAATGATATGGATAATTAAATCTCATGCTTCTGCACACAAAGTGATTCCCATGAAGAAGTCAGGGAAAATGCCTTGCTCCATGTAGAGTGTTGTACATTTGAATACTTAAGGAAAAGAGATGAAGACTGAGTACCTTCCCATGAGGCTTGAGGGATTTTGTGCTGAGGGACATCTCGTTGGATAAAGCAGTGGCTTTGGTTTTGCCCTAAACTGCATCATAATTTCCTTTCAGGTTACATGGTGTGTGGAGCTATGAGGTGGGTCGTGTCAAGTGTATGGTTATATGAGTGATAGTCCAAGTCTGGCACATTGAATAGGCAGAATAAACAGTGCCCTGAGAGATATACAGAAAGAAGGAAAGAAAGAAGGGAGAAGATAGGAAGGAAGGAGGAGGAGAAAGAGATGGAGATAGATATAAAGTCATGGCCCCAAAGAACACTGCAAGAGAGACTTTGAGCCCAAACCTCTGTCACTGCCCCACGGAAGTAGGACCAAGACAGCTGGTCTCTTTCCAAGAGAAGGCTGAGGTGACACTTTATAGCCCCAGACAGCTTGGTGAGAATCATACGGTGTTTCTCCTGACCTTGGTCTCTAGAGCTAACCACTGGCCCGATGGAGTTTGGCTACAGCTTCCCTGTCTGACCCAGCTCCTCTGTGCTCATGCCTGGTCCACTTACTGGCTTATCACAAGTGTCTTATTACCTATACGTCCCATCCATGCTTTTGTTCTCCTCCAAGTGGGGAGAGGTAGGAGGCCTGGATGATGAAGGGCATGGAACCTTTCTTTGGCTATTGATCAAATCCTGTAACTCTTGAGGACTGGATTCTTCTAGAAGTAAGATGAACTCTTGGGTTCTTCATCTCTAAAAAAATGAAGTTGGCACTAGAGATGGCTTAGGATTCCTATAAGGTTTAAAAATAGTGTAATATCTCTAAGATGTTGTCCTTAATCTATTCAGCTCACACATGCTTCCCTTCTCTGAAGTCCTAAAGTGGTTAATATTCTGTGCCACACAGTCTCTCGGTTGATTGTATATATTATCTGGTAGTGTTCACTAATTGTTTCTTACATAGAACTCTTGTTTCTGCAAATAGATTGCATAATCCTTGGGTTTAGCAAATATGTCTTCTGCTTCCTCATATCCCCCACACATCAGCTCTTTCCAAATCTCTGCACTGAGGTACCTCCCTAGCCTCTTTGTCTTCTCCTTCGCTTCTAAGTTAGACATGCTCAGCTTGCAGTGTTTCATGGCTTTCCATGGTTTTCCATTTTGTTTTGTTTTCGCTGCACTCTGCAGCATATGGGATCTTAGTTCTCTCACTGGGGATTGAATTTGTGCCCCCGGGGTTGAAAGTGCGGAGTCTGAACCACTAGACCTTAACCATGGTTGTCTTAATAGAGTAGGACACTCGGTTCGTACCTAAATCCTGGGAATCAAGTTTTACCATTATCCCCATTTCTGTAGAAAGTTGAGTCCCAAAAGCGAAAAGATTTTACCCCAGTATCTGTTTACCTAGGGAAGTGGTAGAGTTGGATGTTGAATTATAGCCTTTCCTTTAAAAGTTGTGTTTTAGCCATTTGTCTTGCCTTATGGTGAAAGCAAAGGAAAATAGGTTAGAAGGCATCAAGGAATTTTCCCTGTATATTAAGCTGTTGTGACTGAGTGGAAGCAGTGTTTTAAAATACTTGCCGACAAGGGTTTTTATTGAATTCTTAAGACATGTGAAAGGAATCTATGAGACATTGAAGAGTATGCAGTGAAGTTTGAACAGCATTCTCACCTTTGAGGTGACACCTCTCGGCCAAGACAATAACATCTCAGTCTCTAACCAACATGGCTGTGAGTGTGACCCTGTGTCTTTCATCCCCTGACCTCAGCCATCAGGAGCACAGATGACACCACACAAGAAGTAAAAGGGCTTCTGAGAGACAAGACTGACTTTTAAAAATCATGCTAGTTTCATGAAGTATTTTCAGAGTCCTTAGAGTCTATCTACTTGCATGTAACTTTAATAAACTGACCAGTCTCATAGCAGAATAGAAATAAACAAGATAGTGAAGCTGTAGGCAGCACTGGTTTAGAAATAGGCAAGACAGTCAGTGGCAAGAGCTGACTGCATGACAGTAAAAGATGGGAAAAAAAGTAATACAAGATGACAGGTCAAAACTCCAGTAATTCAGAGTCATTCACAAGAAGGCCTCAGTGTTAGAGACCTGTAAACTTTTTATAAAAGCTAAATTTGCTCATCTGCTCGTTGGTCCTGCCATTTATTCACTAATTTAGCAAGTATCTGTGTTACACACATTGTTGCAAGTCCGCATCTCTTCTCGGGGTGTATCTGAGTGTTTTCTTGGATTTGCCTTTGCAGAGTCTTTCAGCCATGGGAAAGTAACTACATCAATAAAGATCTGTGCCTTCTCTAAGGCCAGTGGCTCAGACAGTGAAGAATCTGCCTGCAATGTAGGAGACCCAGGTTCAACCCCTAGGTCAGGAAGATCCCCTGGAGGAGGGAATGGCTTCCCACTCCAATATTCTTGTCTGGAGAATTCCATGGACAGAGGAGCCTGGTGGGCCAGAGTCCATAGTGTCACAGAGTCAGACTCGCCTGAGTGACTAACACGCTCACTTTTGGAACAGAACTGGCCGCCTGGGTAGACTGATTGGAAAATGTCTCCAAGGGTAGTTCTGCTTCCATGTCTGAAATTTGAATGGTAATGATTCCTTAAAATATTGAAATCCTTTGTTCAGATTCATTACATTCTGGTATGTTCCACATATTATATAGGAGTAGTAGTTAATGCAGCCACTAATTTGATTTATCAAACCCCTGAGGTAATGGTGTGTGTGTGTGTGTGTGTGTGTGCACGAACATGTGCATGTAGGGAGAAATTAGGGGGAAGAAGTAATGGTTCTTATCAGGGATGCTACTATCGTAGATTCTGGTAGGGCTTCTGAGCAAATATGAGGACCTGAGGCTGACTGCTAGTGAGGACTATAATAATAATAATAATAAAAAAAGGAAGACGCAGAGAGGAGAGAAGAGATGAACTGTCAGCATGAGCCAGGCCACCGCACACACGTTAGGTGTGCTTGTCCTTTCCAGGCAGGGGTTCAGGTTAGTTCAGTGCCCTGCCAGAGAGACCCCAGTCCACATGATCTTTGCCTCTCGCCATCATCATCAAGGAGGAAGAGGGACTGACAGAAACTCATCTCTGCAGCCCTCACCAGCACACACATCGTCTCATGGATATTGGTAAGCACATGGAATCCAGGGCTTCTTGTCTCCAAACTCTGATTTCCATAAGGGTTTGCACCTGGCCTATTCTCTCTTTTTTTTTCCATTCTGCCCAACTCTTAAACCCCTCCCTCTGTGCCCTCAGTAACTCAGGATACAGGCCTAGCAAAAATCCTCTGTCTTCACAACCCCTTCTCTGAACTTACTCACACCTTATTTCTTCCAATAAAGGGTTTTCCAACCTCAATGCTGAGAATATTTGGCCCAGATTGTTCTCTGTTGGGGGAGGCTGTCCTGTGAATGGTGGAATATTTCATAGCATACCTGGCTTTCATCCCCTGGGTGCAGGTGGATAAAATTCCCCACCTCCAGACCTTGCCAGCCACCCCTGGGGGAGGGAATCTGGGTGGTGTAAAATCATCCCCCCTGAGAACCACTTGTTACAAGAAGTGGCTCCCTTCCAAAGACACTGCCTCTTTGGAAACACTCTCAGGGTGGAGCTGCTGTCTTTCCCTACCCATCCCCTGGCTTGGCTCTCCTGTGATTCGAGCCGAGGTGGGTTCTTTGCTACTTCCTGTCTCATCAGTCCATTCTCCTTCCTTTGCCCCCACCCCGCTAGGCGTTTTAGCTGGGACTATCGTGTCATTAGATTACATCAGCCTCTATTCCTCACTGTGGTTTCATCTATGGATCTTATATCATTTCCCCCTCATTTTTTTTTTTAATTTTTATTTATTTATTTATTTTTTAATTACAATACTGTATTTGTTTTTGATTGCTCCTGACTCACTGTACTATTTGCAAGCTCGGAACATACAAACATGATTATTCCTGTCCGCTGGCCTTTAGTATCTTGGATTCGTCAACAGTGATCTTGTCCTTCACCCTCACTCAGCTTGTCCTTCTGCGGACACATCCTAGGCACTGTAGTGACCAGAACTTGCTGCTCCATGAACCCAGAGCTTTCTGTTCTTTCCAATCCCCACCTTCTACCTTCCCAACCTACTCACTGTAATACCCTGAGTTACTTCTGGTTTCCAGAGAAGCAGAGAGTTAGGTGGAAGTAGAAAGGCAGAAGGCTTACTGAGAAAACAAAATGAAAGAAGAAAGAGGGAACTGGGGGATGGTGGGAGCGTCTTCAGTGTGCAGTGCAGGCCCCTGTGGAGGAGGGAGGAGATGAAGCTAGGCTAGGACAGGTCTTAGACTGCAGTGGAGGCCTAAGAAAACATTAGCAGACCTGAGAGGGGGTCTCAGAGGCAGAGCTGCCTGTTAGGAGATCTGGGTCTGTCTTGCTGGCTTTGGTGTCCTCAGTCCCTGAGCGGGAGCCCATCTTGGGCAGCTGGGCCCCTGTTCTCTGGGCAGTTACGCTCCCTGTACTTGGAAATCCGAGGAGTGCCTTCTCCTCCCTGGAGACCCCATCCTAACACTCCTCATCCTCCTCTCCTGATCCCCACTTGGGAACTCTTCTGTCTCTGTCAGTAAAACCCTCTCCTTCAAAACACCTGACTCACCCTTTATTCTTCCCTGTCCCTTAATCCCTGCATCTGTCAGAGATTCCTGTCAGCTCTTTCTTCAAAACATCTGAGGTCTGGGCTCTTTTTGCCACCTTTCCTGAGACCACTTGGGTTCCAGCTCCTCCCCACCTAACCTGGGTATCTGGTCTCGCTTCCTAAATGGTCTGCCTGTTTCTATACTTGCTGACAGTCTCTTCTCAACATGGGTGATCAATATAAAACAAACTAAAATTATATCATTCTCTATGCAAACGCTTGCAGTGACATTTCAGTGAGACAGTAAGCCAAAGTCTTTACAGTGACCAGTAAACCCTGTTTAACCTGCCTGCCCAATCTCCACCCGCCCACGAGCCCCCCGACCTCAGATCTCCTTGTTTTCCTCTGCTGAAGCCACCTTTAGCCTCCTTACTGTCCCTGACCTTGGCAGAAGCACTTCTCTCCTAGGCTCCTGCACTTTCTCCACTGCCCGGGGCCCTCTCACTCCCCTCTCTTAGCTGCTGTTCAAGTCTCTGAATCCGATCTCTTTGCAGCCTCAGACTCCACACACCAGGTGTGCTCTGTGCTCCGCTGTCTTCTGGAGTTTGCTCAGATTCATGTCCACTGAGGCGATGTCATCCTCTGCCTCCCCCTTCTACTTTCGCCATCACTCTCCCAGCGTCAGGGTCTTTTCCAGTGAATTGGCTCCTCACATCATATGGCCAAAGTATCAGAGCTTCAGCTTCAGCATCAGTCCTTCCAGTGCATAATTCAGGGTTGATCTCCTCCAGGACTGACTGGTTTGATCTCCTTGCAGTCCAGCAAACTCTCACAAGTCTTCTGCAGCACCACAGTGTGAAATAAACAGTTCTTTGGTGCTCATACTTCCTTATGGCCCAGCTCTCACATCCGTACATGACTACCGGAAAAATCATGGCTTTGACTATATGGTCCTTTGTCAGCAAAGTGATGGCTTTGCTTCCAATATGTTGTCTAGGTTTTTCATAGCTTTTCTTCCAAGGAGCAAGCATCTTTTAATTTTATGGCTGCAGTTATTTTCCACAGTAATTTTGGAGCCCAAGAAAATAAAATGTCATTGCTTCCACTTTTTCCTCCTATCTACAACACCATCATGGATATCTGGGTTGTTAAGACCTTTTTCTGTGTAATTCATTTGTGTATTCATGCCATCTCTTAATCTTTTCTGCTTCTGTTAGGTCCTTACTGCATCTGTCCTTTGTTGTGCCCTTCCTTCCATGAAATGTTCCCTTGATATCTCCAGTTTCCTTGGCGAGATCGGTAGTCTTTCCCACCCTGTTGTTTCCCTCTATTTCTCTGCACTATTCATTTCAGAAGGCCTTCGTATCTCTCCTTGCTGTTCTCTGGAACTCTGCATTAAGTTGGGTATGTCTCTCCCTTCCTCCTTGGCCTTTCCCTTCCTTTAAGTCAGTGCTTAAATGTCGCCTTTCCCTGGCCTGCCAGACCACTCTTCTTTACATCACCATCACCCCTCCAAAGCAAATACTCCTCCTCTTGCTGTACTTATTCCTTTTCCATAGAACATACCACTGCCCAATACATTATTTACTTATTTTGTTTATCATTTATTATCTGTCTCCTGTTTGCTGACAATGTAAACTCCAGGCTAGCAAATACTACCACTTTCTTATTCGCTGATGCACCCCAAGCACCTGGAACATTTCCTGGCAAACAAAACTCCACAGATACTTGTTGAATAAAGAATGAATGCAGATGTGTTTGGACAATTTACAAATCATGTTTTATTTCATGTATTCCTATGACTCTGGGTGCTGTACGGTAGGGTCCTTAAGGCTTTATGAGGACATTATTCATTTGTATTTCTACTGAGTATCAATTAAATATGTTGAATTGTTCTTATGGACATCAGTAACTGAAAACAGAATTTTGCCAAGTATCAGCAAAATGAGCAGTTTCCCCTTCTATCCAGATAAATAGCATCTAGTTTTATGCCTGGAAAAGATAAATTTGTATCTGGAAGAAAATTTCTCTTCTTTTGAATTTAAACAATTATTCAGGAAACTCTGCCATTCCCTTTGTTTTATCATTCACTTGCTATTTATTAAAAGTCCATCATGGGCTCATCACTTTTTTTGAATAATCCCCAGCCTCAGGGTGATATTAGGATCAGGGCTAGGAATTAGAATGAACAGATGCCAGATCTTTCTCCTGGGTGCCCATTTATGCCTGTGTGATTTATTCTGAGCAGACAAGTAAAGCTAAGGCACATTTCAAAAGTGCGTGCTATGTGCGCTTAGTCGCATCCTACTCTTTGCAATCCCCTGGACTATAGCCCGCCAGGCTCCTCTGTCCATGGGACTCTCCAGGCAAGAATACCGGAGTGGGTTGCCATTTCCCTCTCCAGGGGATCTTCCCGACCCAGGGCTCGAACCCGGGTCTCCCGCACTGCAGGCAGATTCTTTACCGTCTGAGCCACCAGGGAGGCCCCAAAAGTGCATGTTCATGGGCAAAAATACTTGGCCTCTTCTCTACCATGGGCTTCCCTTGTGGCTCAGCTGGTAAAGAATCCGCCTGCAGTGTGGGAGACCCGGGTTCAGTCCCTGGGTTGGGAAGATCCCTTGGAGCAGGGAAAGGCTTCCCACTCCGGTATTCTGGCCTGCAGAACTCCATGGATTGTATAGCCCATGGGGTCGCAAAGAGTCGGACACGACTGAGCTACTTTCACTCATTCACTCAAAGACAAGACTTCTCGGCATATACAAGCCTAAGCATAAAAGGGAAGAAACTATCTTTCTGTTCAAATGTAGTTTTGTCAACTGCTTGCCTACCTCTGGCCCTCAGGCTTCCCTGACGGCTCAGCTGGTAAAGGATCCACCTGCAATGTAGCAGACGTAGGAGACATGGGTTCTATTCCAGGGTCAAGAAGATCCCCTGAAGGAGGGCATGGCAAACCACTCCAGTATTCTCCTCAGTGTGGACAGAGGAACCGGGCGTGCTACAGTCCATAGGGTCACAGAGTCAGATATGCCTGACGAGACTTAGCACACACACACACCGCCTGTGGCCCCCACAGGAAAACAGTGCTGTGCCTCCTCTGGTGATGCTCTGAATAGCTCGTCGTGGGCCCCAAAATTGGACCTACTATTTTAAAGTGTGATATTTTAAATCTGGTATTTCTAGAAGTGTTAGAAGAGTCGAGTGTATTGTGGTCACGTGATTATTATTTTGTGTTATTTTTGTGTTTTTTTTTTTTTTTTTTGTGTTTTTTAATGTGCTTTTTTTTGAACGTTGCCAGAACCACATCTTACTCCTTACCCCTCCACCCAACCTTTCTATGTGAACTTAATTTCACTCTTTTGAAGTGTGATATACTTATTGGAAGCATTTAAAGCTACAAAAATACTCACTGCATCTTAAAGAAGCAAAAACACTGGTCCTCAGGAACTCTGCCTGTTGCTTCCTCCAAAGGCTTTGGCTGACACTGAGAAGCTCCTAGGAAAGGGGAGTCCTTTGCCCCAAGCAGAGGGGGCATCTTGGATAGATCCATCAACACAAGCTCACAATCTTGATTAATGTCCTAAGAAAAAGAACTCCTGCCACTGCTGGAATTTTCCAGATATGATAACTGGACATCTATCTGCCTGGACATTTCACTGCTGCAAGGGAGTCTTCTGTTTCCTGGCCAACCTGCCAGGGGCCATTCTTACTTGTCAGGGTGAATTTCAAATTCACGCAAGAACAAGGAGGCCTTGGCTAATGTGCATTCATGTGCTGTGACTGGTGATGTTCTGCAGTTGGTCTCTGGAAGGCGGGTTAAAGAGAGCCACGCAGGGTCTCCTCCCATCAGTCTGTGCTCTGGCTTCCCAGGACTCCTCCCTGAAACATTACCACACGGCTCAAGTGCGGCAGCCAAGGTTGTGCTGCTTTGCTGGATGTAAATATTTGTTTCAGAAAATGTTACACATCCTTCTAAAGCTATGATCCTGAAAAAGGATAATGGGAATGTATGGTACAAAGAGGATGATTGCATTTGCAAATACGAGTGAAATGTTGGGAGCTTTCTTTGTGGTTACAGAGTGGGGCGGTCAAGGGGTAATTACCCATTCCTGTCTGAAACTGAGAACTCATTTCCCATAGCTGGAGTCAGCCCACTCTTCCAGAAGTTGGGAAAGGGAGGAAGAGAGTGAAGGCATTTTCCACCTCATTTATTTTATATCACAACAAGCTGGTGTTGCTAATGATAACTTAGATGGGAAAGAGAATGTGGAAGGGAAAGGTGTGAGCTTGGCTTTGACATTACAGTGTTTATCCTTGCCTTGTTAGGAAACATTAGCTTCCCTGGTGGCTCAGATGGTAAAGAATCTACCTGTAATGCAGGAGACCTGGGTTCGATCCCTGGGTTGGAAAGATCCCCTGGAGGAGGGCATGGCAACCCACTCCAGTATTCTGGCATGGAGAATCCCAGGAACAGAGGAGCCTGGAGGGCTACAGTCCATGGGGTCACAAAGAGTCAGACACAGCTGAGCTTCTAAGCGCAGCACAGCACAGTGTTACTGAATCTTGGTAGATGGTTAAACTGGTCCTCCGTTGTCTTAGTAACAGAAATGGAGTGACCTGGTTAAAAGAGCCAGGGCCTCAGGCTTGGATGGCCCCAGGTGCAGTCCTGGATTTACTCACATGTGGTTGTGACCAATTCTCCTTCTTAGAGTCTCAATTCTTAGCTATCACATGTATAATATTAATAACTATCTCATAAGTATTTAGGAGAATTACCTTTTCAAAAGGCATTAAAAACCTGGAGAACAATGGCTCTACTTGGTTATAAATGCAGTTTGTATTACTTTTTAATATAGAAGGAAAGATGTAATAATTCAAACAGTAAATAATATGAAATTATTTGTCTTATTTTAATTTACCGTACTAACTCCGAGTTTGACCTTTTCAGACAATCGAATGCCATTTTTACAATGTGTGGAATATCATTCCTTGTGATATCCTCAAATGGCATGTTGTTAACCTTGCTCTCTACAAAATCCAAATGAACCCTGGTTTGTGTCACTTGCTAATATTTGGAGTATAACTGTTCCCACCCTGGCTGACCTCCTACTTCTAGCGTTTTAACAGCCATCTCTCAAATGCCCTGAATATTAACCATTGCCTCTCATGAGCCTGTACAAGTCAGCACACCCTTGAGATATTCCTCTGGGAGGTGAGAAACATCAGACATGTTTTATTTTCTTGCCTAAGATCATGCAATTCCAAAACTCAGAGTTAGAGTGGGAAAAATTGACATTTTTCTCATCTAGTGGCTTGTTCTTACTCTATTCTCTTTGCTTCAAGTTATCTGGAATCATAAGGTGCTCAGTCGTTTCAGTCGTGTCTGACTCTTTGCAGCACTGTGGATGGTAGCCCGCCAGGCTGCTCTGTCCATGGGATTTCCTTGGCGAGAGTAGTGGAATAGGTTGCCATGCCCTCCTCCAGGGGATTTTCCAACCCACGGATCGAACCCATGTTTGGGTTGATCTCCTGCATTGCAGGTGGATTCTTTACTGCTGAGCCACCGGGGAAGCCCACCTGGGATCCTAAAGGTGGGTTGATAAATAGAAAATAAGAAAGCTGCTTTCATATGGAAATAGCAGTGTTACACTGAAGAGCATAAAAATACTCATTTCCCCACACATACATGTCAATACTCGATCATATCATATTTATATTCTGTTGTTTGTTAATCTTTGGGAATAAAAGTATACATTTTTGCTACAAGTCATGTAACTTCAATAACTGATGTGAAAGCAAAATAATATAAGCCTTCATTCTGTTCAAGCATTAAGTGAAGTAAGAAAAATATGTCTCTGTTTAAGCAGGGAATCAATTTTAATTAAAAGTGAACTCTGGAGTAAGTCATTCAGACCTAAAAATGCTTTTTGGGGGTAAAGGCTCGATGCTGTGAATTGTTCTCTTCGTTAGTAAGAAAAGCCAGCGTTACAGAGTATGTATGACTTGGCGAGCTAAAGAAAGAACATGCCTAATAAGTAATCCAACCGAGAACAGAGTAAGGCTGAAAACTTGGATCTGCACAGTTACAGTTGGCAGATTTCTTGTACAAAGATTTTCCCTTTAAACCAACGCAAAGAGGTCAGGACTCTCTTGTGCGTGCATGTGTGTGTCCTAAGTTGCTTCAGTCGTGTCTGACTCTTCGTGACACTGCAGACTGTAGCCCCCAGGCTCCTCTGTCCATGGGGATTCTCCGGGCAAGAATCCTGGAGTGGGTTGCCATTTCCGTCTCCGGGAGATCTTCTTGACTCAGGGAGTGAACTTACATGTCCTACAGATATCTCCTGCACTGGCAGGCGGGTTCTTTACCACTGAGCCACTAGGGAAACCCTATCCATTAAGGTTCAGATAAAATGTTCTTTTCCAAAAAGCTTTCCATAACCTCTGCACCTCACTATTTTTCTAAATTACCTTTACTGATTGGCTTTTTCTGAAGATGTAGGAATGTTATGGTCCGGATGGTAAGAGTTCAGACACTGGAACTAATTACCTATTTTTTTTAATTGAAATATAATTGTCATAGAATATTAGTTTCAGGTGCACAAAATAATGATTCAGTACTTGTATATGTTGTGAAATGATTACTACAATAAGCCTAGTTAGCATCTATCACCTCAGATAATTACAATTATTCTTTCTTGAGAACTTTTAAGATCTATTCTCTTAGCAGCTTTCAAATATACAATACAGTATTATTAACTGTAGTCATCAAGCATATTACATCCCCAGGACTTATTTATCTTGCGATGGAAGTTTGTATCTTTTAATCCCCACCTTGCCCATTTTATTCACTCCTGATCCCTGCCTCTGACAACCACCAGTCTGTTCCCTGAATCCATGAGTTTGGATGGCTTTTTTTTTTTTTTTAATTTTTGAATTCCCATTTTAAGTGTGATCATATAGCATTTGTCTTTTTTTTTTCTGAATTATTTCACTGAAAGTAATATCCTTAGTGAAAGAAAGTGTTAGTCACTCCGTCTTGTCCAGCTGTTTTCGACCCCGTGGGCTGTAGCCTGCCAGGCTCCTCTGTCCATGGGATTCTCCAGGCAAGAACACTGCACTGGATTGCCATGCCCTCCTCCAGGGGATCTTCCTTACCCAGTGATTGAACCCGTGTCTCTGACACTGCAGGCAGATTCTTTACTCTTTGAGCCACCAGGGAAGCCTCCAACACCCTCAAGGTCCATCCATATTTTCACAAATAATAATATTTCTTCTGTTTATGGTAAGTCACAGTCTCTCTGTGTGTATGTGTGTATCACATTTTCTCTATCTGCTCCTCTGTTAGTGGGCCCTGAGGTTGCCTCCCTGTCTTGGCAGTCATGCACAGTCCTGCAGTGAACATGGGAGCACATATATCTCTTTAAGGTAGTGTTTCTGTTTCCTTTGGATAAATACCTGGAAATGAGACTGCTGAATCATCAGTTCAGTTGCTCAGTCGTGTTTGACTCTTTGTGACCCCATGGACAGCAGCACGCCAGGGTTCCCTGTCCATCACCAACTCCCAGAGCTTGCTCAAACTCACGTCCATAGAATCAGTGATGCCACCCAGCCATCTCACCCTCTGTCATCCCCTTCTTCTCCCACTTTCAATCATTCCCAACATCAGGGTCTTTTCCAATGAGTCAGTTCTTCACATCAGGTGGTCAAAGTATTGAAGCTTCAGCATCAGTTCTTCCAATGAATATTCAGGACTGATTTCATTTAGGACGTATTGGTTGGATCTCCTTGCAGTCCAAGGGACTCTCAAAGGTCTTCTCCAACACCACAGTCCAAAAGCATCAATTCTTTGGCACTCAGCTTTCTTTATAGTCCTACTCTCACAGTATAGTGTTATTTTTAATTTTTTAGAAACTGTGATACTGCATTACATAATGGTTTACATTCTCCCTAAGTGTGCACAAGATTTCTCCTTTCTCTACATCCTTACCACTGCCTCTTATCATTTATCTTTTTACAGCTGCCATTCTAACAAATGTGATGTGATATCTCATTGTGGTTTTGATTCACATTTCCCTGATGATGAATGATGTTGAACACCTTTTTGTGTGCCTATTGACCATCCCTATTTTTTTTTTGGAAAAAAAAAAGCCTGAGTTTTTTTTTTTCCTGTTGTGTTGTATGTGTTGTGTGTATGTATATGTTCTTTCTATATTTTAGAAATTGACCCCTTATCAGATATCTAATTTGTAAATATTTTCTCCCATTCAGTAGGTTATTAATACCTTTTAATTTTGTTGATGATTTCCTTTGGGATCCCCTGGTGGGTCAGTCAGTAAAGATTCTGCCTGCAATGCAGAAGACCTGGGTTCAATTCCTGAGTCTGGAAGATCCCCTGGAGGAGGAAATTGCAACCCACTCTAGTATTCTTGCCTGGAGAATTCCATGGACAGAGGAGCCTGGTGGGCTGGCTACTTACTGTCCATGGGGGTCACAAAAAGTTGGACAAAACTTTTTTCAGGCCTTTTGCCCATTATTTAACTGAGTACTTTTTCCTTTGTGTTGTATATGTTCTTTCTATATTTTAGAAATTGATCCCTTATCACATATGTAATTTTCAAATATTTTCTCCGATCAGTATGTTATTAATATATTCCTTTTCATTTTGTTGATGATTTCCTTTGCTTTGTAGAGCTAGCTTCTACCTCAGCTGGATTTCTTTTTATTCAGATACTGATAAATTGTATTCTGATGTTGAAATGAGTTGAATAAGACCTTGTATGATGTACTCTGGAAAGTATTGGGTTGGCCATAAGTTCATTTGGTTAGTGAATACATTGTTCGATTGAATTCTTGGTGAGATGAAAAATGTGCCTTTTATTTTTACTTAAAACCAGATGAACTTGTTAGCCAACCCAATAAATATGTTTTTTTTTCTTGTAAATGTATTGAAAACCCATGAATGATAAGAACTGAACTGGATAGTTGTCATGCTTTTTTGTGAACCCTTCTCAGCATCCCCATTCTGCTGACGCCCCTGGAGGGTGGGGTTGATGTCACATCATAGCTGCTGCTCTGTGGGGGCCCTGCTGCCCTCATTTCTAAGCTGGCAGGGAACTTGGTTCTGCTGAAGGTGAGGGGTTGTTGTTATATAATAAGACAACATTGAGGTAACCTCACATTGGCTCAGAATCTGACAAAATGGTATCAGAAACTTCCTCGGTAGCACCAGGCTTCTGAACTTTCATCATCAACACAGCTAAGGTACCTGGCATGGACTCCTGCACCGTTAAAGAACAAATCCTTCCTCTTATCACCCAGACTTCATACAGAAACATCATTCCATCCACAAACTTACTACCCTTACTCTACAGAACAAAATAGATAGTTTTTCTCTAAATGAGAAAAAGTTAGCTTGCACCAGGCCCCTAGAAAAGAAAAGTAGTTAAGCCATTCATGGAATTCATGTAGTTAATAGATTTCCTTTCCTGCAAGGAAAGAGTAAAAATACAGTTTCCCCTAAATTTTGCTTTCTCTTTCAGACAGTACGTCTAATAAAATAGGTTTACTATCATCAGTTGATTTAATCAGTGGATTTAAATGGTGCTTGACATTGAACCTAGTGATTATGACTTTGCTGTATTTATGTGTTTAGCACATTTGCGCTGGCACGCTTATTAAACGCAGCAAATCGTTTGCAACAAGGTCTGCTGATTCTTTGCAGTTGAAGAAAGTGGAGAGCACTGTGTTTCCTCTCTTCTGCCCTCTTGAGGGTCTCATCCTTCCTACGGCCTAGTGCATGCTGGTTTACATGTGTTATTAGGCTGCAGATGAGATTGTTTCCATTAACTTGAAGCAGTTTTCTGGTTATGTTTTCCCATCCAAAGAATGCTTAATTTGAGGGCTGTTAAGACATTCTGATTGGGAGAGAAGGACACATATTTACTTCCTGTTTCCTAAACGAACATACTCTGAACTCTGTTAAGTAACCCATTAGATAAGAAAAAGGACAGTAGTGGGGAGAAGAGATGGTCAGAACATAAGGTGCTTCTTTGACTTGAGCTATAGTCACTCTTTAAGCATCTCCTTTTACATGAAGCTTTTCTGGTGCAACCAGCTTACATTAGAGATATGCAGTACTACTGATCAGGACTCTGCAACTGATACTGTCTTACACTGTTCTAAGGTAAGCTATTTAAAAACTGATTTTAGGCGACTTCCCTGAAGTCCAGTGGTTAAGACTTCCCCTTCCACTGCTGGAGGTGTGGGTCTGATCTCTGATTGGAGAGCTAAGATCTTATATGCCTCCAGCCAAAAAAACAAAACATGCAACAGAAGCAATATTGTAAAAACACGATAAAGACTTTAAAAATGGTCTACATCAATAAAAACCCTTAAGAAATAAATAAGAATTGTTTTTAAGGAGTTAAACTCGTTTTCCTTGGTATTGGAAGCCTGATATTTCTTCTGCGACTTCCACAGCCTGCATTATAGTGTAAGCCATCAGTGTGTGCCCTGTAAGCACTTAGGTTGCTTGTTCCCTGAAGGAAAATACTTGTCTATCTCCCAACCCTGGCATAGGTACAGATAGTACTAGATACTCAAAATGCTCATTTCTTGCCACTCAGAAAAGAAATATGCTTTCTCTAGCTTGGCCAGAGGTCCTGTCCTTTTGACCGATGACATTTTCATGGTTGTTTGAAACAGAGCATAACTGTCACTTTTGACTCCATGAAATATTGTACTTCTGCCAACCTTATTGGCTTTGGTTAGTTTTAATGGGAATATAAGCAACTGTGGAAGATCCAATAATCTCAGCTCTTCCGAAAGAAATCAATATATCCAGCAGCTGCTTTTCTCAGCACCTGGTGTTCACTTCCCCCGTGATGAGGAGAGAGGGGGAAGACACGCTCACTAGTAAGTGAGCCTCTGCAGAGCACCTTTGATGCAGGGACCCCTAACCTCCAGGGTCTAGTGCTTGATGATCTTAGATGGAGCTCATGTAATAATGATAGAAATAAAGTGCACAATAAATGTAATACACTTGAATCATCACCAAACCACAATCACCACCCCCTGCCCAACCCTGGCCCGTGGTGGGGGTGGGACGTAATTTCTTTCACAAAACCAGTCCCTGGCACCAAAAAGGTTGGAGGCCACTGCTTTAATAGACTTCTGGCAAGCCTGGCCCTTGGGGTACAGTCCACCGCTGCCTCTCGCTCTGCCTCCCTGTCTGGCAACCCTGCAGTTCTGGTTTAAGCAAGTTACTTCAATCAGCAGCCCGCTCTCAGTGTTGCTTTCCCTAGAGGTTTCACCGTCCTTCCTGGCTCTAGTCTCCTAAGTCTGGCTCTAGTCTCCCGGTAAGCAGCTGGCATTTCCCTCCTACATCAGGAGCCTCTCATCCCTTTCTGAAGAAGTGCTGTTTTTAAGTTCTCTGTAGTCTTATGTTATTAATGTGATGGTGCTTTAGTTGCTAAGTCATGTCTGATTCTTTTGCAACCCCATGGACTGTAGCCTGTCAGGCTCCTATGTTATGGAATTTCCCAGGTAAGAATACTGGAGTGGGCTGCCATTTTCATCTCCAGGGGATCTTCCTGACCCAGGGACTGAACCCGTGTCTACTGCATTGCAGGTATTTTCTTTGCCATTGAGCTTCCTGGGAAGCCCATGTCATTAATAAAAGAGGCAAGAAAAAGGATACAGTCTTATTGAGAATCCTAATGATTCAGGTGACCTGCATTGGGCTGTTATGGACTGAATATTTGCATCTTCTCAGACTTCACAGTGAAACTCTAATCACCACTTGGAGAGTAAGAGTAAGATTCCATTTGGAAGTAAGACCTTTGGGAGATAATTGGGTTTGGATGAGGGTCATGAAAGGGCCAACTGCCTTGCCCATGATGACACTGAGTACCATTGTAAAGGGGATAAGTGACCAGAGCTCTTTTACTTTGCCATGTGAGGATATAGTAAGAGGGTTGCCCTCACCAAACCATGGAGAGAGACCTCACCTTGCAAACCAAGAAACTAGACCAGGAACCAAGTGGGCCAGCACCTCGATGTTGGACTTCTCAGCCTACAGAACTGCAAGAAATAAAATTCTGCTGAACTGCCCTGTCTATAATATTTTTGTAATAGGCCTAAAATGACTTAAGTCAGTCGTCTTCTCTGGGACACCGGTAGGTATAGGAGCTGATTAATTTGCTAAAGGCTTGATAATCAGTAATTTCCTGCCTACTGATAAAGAAGCCCCCAGTACTTTCTGCTTATCTTTGGTGGTCTATCTGAACAATTGTCTCCAAAATGGTCCTGTTTAGATGTGACTCCTGGAACTGAGGGGAGCAAGTGTGAGACACTGATTGGAGCCAGCCCAGTGGCAAAGCTGACATACAGAACATAACAATGTGAGTGATGCTCTGAAGGAGAGTCCTTGATGATGGCCTTGTGCTGCAGTCAGCCACCCTTGGAGATGACCAGACCTTTGAATTGCTTGCCGTATGGGGAAAGTAATTTTTTAATTATTTATACTGTTTTGAATTGATATTTTCTATCACTTGAAGCTGAAAGCATCACTGATATAGTTGGTTAGGTCAAGATTGGTTATTAGAGATTCTGTGTTACCTACATTCTTGAGCAAATTTGATGAAAAAAGCATATTCTTATAAATATTATTGTGCTCAGTAAAATACCCAACAGTGGAGATACAATGGCAAGTGAGAAATTTCCCTGTCTTCATAAAATATTGTCTCAGAAAAGAGACAATATTCCAAGATTTTTTCCACTGCCTAAATTTTTTTTTCAATAATAAGCACTTTGAAGAAAAAGTAGGAGTAATACAAGAATTTAAGTGGTCGTAACTGAATGTATTTTTATGGGGAGTCTTCCCTGAAGATGTGCTATTTCATCTAAGATCTAAATAAGAGGGAAATGTTGGCTTCGAGGGCATTAGGGTGTTCCAGTTAGAGACAGTGGATACATGTAGTCCCTTAAAGACTGAAGCAGAGAGTCAGCCTGGCTGGCATTAAGTGACTAAGGAGGAGTGTGGACCCATGATGTATGTAAAGGGCCTGTTTAATAATTGGCACTTAGTGTGGGTTCAGTAACAGTAGCTAATACTGTTAATATGACAGAGATTGTGCATTTTGCTTTGCTCAGAGTTCCAGGATGAAACTGAAGATTGCTTCTGAGAGGTTTAGATGACTAATGAATATGAGATACATTGTAGATTATAAGGAGAGCAGAGCCTGTCAGGGGGTGCATCAACTCTGCACTAACTAAAGCTCACAGTCCAGTGGGGAAGATAAACATCTTTTCTTTGAAACCCTGAACTAGAGATGCTCAGTGTTCCTGCCAGAGCCATGGCCCTACGCCAGATGGACAGTGGAGCAGACAGAGACCTGTGGACCTATGACCAGCTCCTTGTCCTAGAGCTGCTTGCCTTCTTCCACAGTGTCGGTTCCAGCCTCATACCCCTGATCTATGGAAGGATGTGAACACATACCAGAACAGAACAGACCCGTTGCTTTGCAAACTAGCGGAGTAGACTATTTGTGATGACGACACTAATACTTTCCTGAAGGCAATGGCCCCCACTCCAGTCCTCTTGCCTGGAAAATCCCATGGATGGAGGAGCCTGGTAGGCTGCAGTCCATGGGGTCGCGAAGAGTCAGATACGACTAATTGACTTCACTTTCACTCTTCACTTTGATGCATTGGAGAAGAAAATGGCAACCCACTCCAGTGGGATCGCTGAGGGTCAGACACGACTGAGCTTCACTTTCACTTTTAACTTTCCTGCATTGGAGAAGGAAATGGCAACCCACTCCAGTGTTCTTGCCTGGAGAATCCCAGGGACAGGGGAGCCTGGTGGGCTGCCGTCTATGGGGGTCGCACAGTCGGATAGGACTGAAGCAACTTAGCAGCAGCAGTAGCGGCGGCCTCCAAAATAGATCCTGCTTTCTAAGAGCTCATCAGTCCCATATGTGATACAGAAAATGTTCTGGTGATAAGGATAAAGCAGCAGAAACCCAGGAAGGGGGTGGGGCGGAGTTTTAAGGTGGAGGCAGGGGTCATGTTTATTTTAGAGATCTTTATATACCAGGACATTTGTTTAAAAGTTTTGGGCCAGAATCTATCCTTCTGTTTTAAAGGTATTGGCAGGTACCAAAAGTGGAAAGTGATGGAGTGTTAATTTTTAATAAATCCTCAGGAATAAATGCAAATAGCTCATCCATGAAGGTTGACTATGTTTCCTTCACTTATGAGGAGACCTTGATAATATATTAATGAGAAGCATAATGCTTACCCTTCAAGGGTGACATGCTTCATATATATGCAAAAGCCACCTCACCCCATACTGCACTTTGGATAATGTCCAAATGTCCTCCTTCTATCCTGGTTGTGTGCTCTCGTGCCTGTTTGCTAGGTGCTTGCTCTGGTACTGCTTAGGCATAAATGATAATGTCTGGAGGTTAAAGAATCTAACCATGTTCTGCTGATTGATCAATCAATCAATTTCCATTGATTATGAGAATGTTCTATTAATTCCATTATGATGTCTAAAGGGGAATCTATAGCAATTAAACAAAAGGGCATTTGATAGTTTTTGTGATAATTGAATTTGTAAATTTATTAGCTTTCAGTTGTTTACTTCCAATGCAAGTAATTAATATTTAATGTTACTCTTTTAAGAGAGAAATGCTTATGAGATTGTTTTAATTAAGGAGCAGATATTGGTTTGAAATTAAGCCCGTAAAAGCCCTGTCTTTGTAATTGGATGGTACCTCTGTTATCAAATACGAGGCATTCTCATTTGCAGTGACATGGATGGAAATAGTGAGTGTCATACTGAGTGATGTTAGTCAGAGAAAGACAAATACCATATGATAATGCTTTTATTTGGAATCTTAAAAAATGGTACAAATGAACCTATTAATATTTCAAAACAATAGAATTACAGATGTAGAAAACAAACATGGTTTTCAAGAGGAATGGGAGAAGGAAAAATTGGGAGATTGGGATTGACATATACACACTACTATATATTTATAATAGATAACTAATGAGGACCTGCTGTGTAACACAGGAACTCTAGTCAATACTCTGTCATGATCTATATGAGAAGAGAATCTAAAACAGGGTGGATATATGAATATTATCAGTATAACCAGTTCACTTTGCTGTACAGCAGAAACTAATACAACATTCTAAATCAACTATATTCCACTAAAAATTAATTTAAAAATAAAAGATAAATTAGAAAATAAAAACTGGTTTCAAAAATAAAATTTCAAAAGAAAAGAAACATATAGCTGTGTTTCTTTTGCTGTCTCACATACAGGGTCATCATTACCATCTTTCTAAATTCTATATATACGTGTCAGTATACTGTATTGGTGTTTTTCTTTCTGGCTTATTTCGCTCTGTATAATCAGCTCCAGTTTCATCCATCTCATTAGAACTGATTCAAATGTATTATTTTTAATGGCTGAGTAATACTCCATTGTGTATATGGACTCTGAGGGAGATGGAGAGAGTGGGATGATTTGGGAGAATGGTATCGAAACATGTATACTATCATGTAGGAAACAAAGCGCCAGTCTATGTTTGATACAGGATACAGGATGCTTGGGGCTGGTGCATGGGGATGATCCAGAGAGATGATATGGAGTGGGAGGTGGGAGAGGGGTTCAGGATTGGGAGCTCATATACACCCATGGCGGATTCATGCCAATGTATGGCAAAACCAATACATTATTGTAAAGTAAACTAAAGTAAAAATAAAATTTAAAAAGAAACATATATCCACGTACATTAAAAAAGAAAAAAAATGTTTATTTTGTCCTCTAGATTGCAAGCTTTAGTTAATGTACAATGATAAGTTTTACTCATTTATGAATGCCAACCACCCAGACTATGCCTGATATATTATAGGCCTTCAGATAATCCTTGTGGAATGAAAGGATGAATGAGTAAATGAAAGAATGCAGGTTAGAAAAATATGAGGTGTTCTGATAGTATCTGCATTTCTCAGAAATCCCATGCCCTGGCACAGAAGGCGTGTGGATCTGTGGTTAGATGTCAGCTGAGGAAGAAGGCACCACAGTGTGAAGAAAGTGTTGAGAGCCACCTGAGGTCATGCCAGCTGTGGAAGTAAAGATGAAGTATGAATGGTGGTTCCAAGACAAACAGATTCACTAGGATAAAGGCATCCTGGTGCTCAGGCAGAGGGAGGAGGGAAGGGATACTGGAGGGGAAAGGGGCTGCTGGGAGCCTGAGCAGGAAGGCTTGGAAGGAGATCCTCCGACTTCACTGCTAGGGGCAAGCGAGGCCTGGATACTGGGGGTCTTCTAATATGGACCATGGAGGAATCTTCATCCTGCTGTACTTCATGAGTGCCAAGGCCTCTCAGGAGGTCAAAGGAGGTCTTGGACCAGGCTGATCAGAATTTGGAACAGATCATGCAATCAGCAGGATCAGGAAATGAGTTTCGTGTGCGTGAGGCCAAAATAGAAAGGAGAGACGCTGGAGGACTGTTCTTACGGGAGGCAAGAGGCCATGGGAGGTAGGAAGCCGTGGCGGTCAGCCTCTGAGGGGGTGGGCCGTCCCTGTCTTGCTCGCCTTAGTGTCCCCGGCACCTGGAACCACGCTCGACGCGCTGTAAGTCTTCACAGATACATGTTAGTGCAGCATGCATGCGGTCCACTGAAGGAGCAGGACTTGGGGAGGGAAAGCAGGGGACCTGTCTTAGTCCTTTCAGGCTATTATGCTGCTGCTGCTAAGTCACTTCAGTCGTGTCCGACTCTGTGCGACCCCATAGACGGCAGCCCGCCAGGCTCCCCCATCCCTGGGATTCTCCAGGCAAGAACACTGGAGTGGGTTGCCATTTCCTTCTCCAATGCATGACAGTGAAAAGTGAAAGGGAAGTCGCTTAGTCATGTCCAACTCTTAGCAACCCCATGGACAGCAGCCCGCCAGGCTCCTCCACCCATGGGATTTTCCAGGCAACAGTACTGGAGTGGAGTGCCATTGCCTTCTCCTTCAGGCTGTTATAATGGAATACAATAGAATTGGCTTGTAAACAGCATGAATTTATTTCTAAAGTCCTGGAGGTTAGGTTTCAGCATAGGAATTTTAGGGGAACACAAGCAGACTGTACCAAGGTGTCCATCTAAGTGTATAGACTATGAGTGAATTAGTGGAGTGTTGGTTTTTTTGTTTTTGTTTTTTTACTTCCACAATTATCTTCAATTTTTCCATAGTTTAGAATCTATCTTAAAGGGCAAGATTGCTTCATTTCTACCTGTATCATTTCATGAAATTCCACAAATAGGAAATACTTAGTGTATAGGTACTGCTTTTGGGCTTCCCAGATGGTGCTAGTGGTAAAGAACCCACCTGCCAATGCAGGGAGACATAAAGGATGTGGGTTCAATCCCTGGGATGGGAAGACCCCCTGGAGGAGGGCATGGCAGCTCACCCTAGTATTCTTGCCTGGAGAATCCCATGGACAGAGGAGCCTGGTGGGCCACACTCCATAGTGTTGCAAAGAATCAGCCACAACTAAAGTGACTGCGTGTTCCCGCGTGCACACACACACACACACACACACACACACACACACAGGCTGCTATTACATATTGTATTCATTTGATTGACCAGCCAACAATTATTAGTGACTGATATCAGATATTTTCTTGTTCTTTTAATGCATCCAGCATGAGGGAGAGGTACACAGTAAGAGAGCTTGCAGTTTTGCGTGCTCATCACTGGAGGTGCTGAGATGTGAGTTAAGGAGAAATGCTGTCAGGTTTGACCAGATTCTGTGTTTTTGTAAGGGGTCAACACTATTTACCTTGGCTCTGAGGTCACACATAAAAACTATTCTATCACAAAATTCAAGTGCTGCTTTTGTGTTTTTATATTTTGTTATAAAGCAGTTTTATTCACAATAAAATGATGCCTATTAAAAGTGTATCTTAAAGCACTGTTTTAGAAATAAAAATTATCTATCACTGGTATTTTTTCCATTTTGTCAGGACAAAGTGGAATTCTCATCAGATGAAACCTTTGAAATGACACAGGACCATTGCCTTGATCTTTAAAGAACCTTCCAAACTTTAGATGCTTTTTTGAAAAATTGTCATAATAATTTAATAATAACAATTACCATAATTTAATAATAAGTTGTGTTAAGTACTGGAAGTAGTGTAGAAAATTGGAACCCACCAAGACATCCTGACTTTAGTTCTGGTCCTGTCTCATTAACTAGCTGGGTGACCTTGGCTGGGCACATCAGCCTTCTGGATCTTGCTTTTCACACCAACTAAATTATACACCTAAACTAGATAATCTTTCAGGCCACTTCCTGCTCTGAAAACTTAGGGATAGAGTCTATGATAGCATTGTCCAATAGAAAGATATTTTTAAGCCACAGATATAAAATATTTTAGCACCATTGTAAAAAGAAAGTAAGAACAAACAGGTAAAGTTAATTTTAATAATAAATAACTGAAGTCATAATTTATAATACACAATTTAATAATTTTATATAATTTTATAATACATAATTTAAGTCAATATAATCAAAATGGTGTCATTTGGACAGTCAATCTAAATTAACTATTTCACATTATTTTTATTATACTAAGTCTTAGAAATCCAATGTATATTTTAAAGCCTATCTCAGTGCTGACTAGCTACTTTTTAGGTAATTACATATGGCTATAGCTGCTGTATTAGATAACGCTTGCCTATAGCATTCAGAGAGGAAAACTTCTATTAAATGGAAAGAAGACTAGAAGACTCTCAGCAACACGTGCATCAGATGAAAACCTTTTCATGAGTGGGTAAAGAATCTGCCTGCAATGCAGGAGACACAGGAGATGTGGGTTTGATCTCTGAGTAGGAAAGACCCCCTAGAGGAGGAAATGGCAGCCCACTCGCATATCCTTGCCTGAAAAAATCCCATGGACAAAGGAAGCTGGCGGGCTACAGTTCAAAGGATCACGAAGAACTGGGCTCAACCGAGTGGCTAAGGAATTAGAAAGGAGCTAAGGGGTTAATAGACTTCCCTGGCGGCTCAGACAGTAACACGTCTGTCTACAGTGCGGGAGACCTGGGTTCTATCCCTGGGTTGGGAAGATTCTCTGGAGAAGGAAATGGCAACCCACTCCAGTACTCTTACCTGGAAAATGCCATTGATGGAGGAGCTTGGTGCAGGCCACTGTCCATGGGATCACAAGGAGTCGGACACGACTGAGCGACTTCACTAGGTGAGGTGAGGTGAGGTAAGGTGAAGTCGCTCAGTCGTGTCAGACTCTTTGCGACCCCGTGGACTGTAACCTACTAAGCTTCTCCATCCATGGGATTCTCCAGACAAGAATGCTGGAGTGGGTTGCCATTTCCTTCTCCAGGGGATCTTCCCAACCCAGGCATCGAACCCGGGTCTCCTGCATTGGAGCCACCAGGGAAGGGGTTAATAATACTGATGAGCTTGGTTGAGTTGTCTGCAGCCTGGTAGGTTCTGCCAGATATTAGCAGGGGTTGAACTTGCTCTCTTTTGAGTTTCTCTTTTCCTTTTCTGATTCACCTGATCCCCAGTTGTGGCTTGAGTTCTGCCTTAGAGTTCTGATTGCCTCTCAGTGGGTCTCTATTTGGAGTGTGGTTACTACCAGACTTGAAGAGTCAAGGGCTTCAGCAGAGGTGGGTGCAGCCAGCTCTGCCCCTCCCTTCCCTGCCTCACCCCAAGGGTCTCCTGTGCTCATCCTTTAATCCTTCAGTTATCTTCACTGGCACCAGAGGCAATTGCTCTGTGGATTACATTTCATCAATAGTGTGAACGAACCACGAGCAAGCTAAACATAGGGGTGGGAAACTGCAGACGGGTGATCTGTAGGATTATTTTCAAAGAGAAAAAAATAAATAAATAAGAGTTTCCTCATGGTAGGGTTGCCAAGTAAAATGCAGAACGTCCAGTTAAATTTGAATTTCAGGTAAATAACAATTTTTAGTATAGGTATGTCCCAATTATTGGGTTGGCCAAAAGGTTCCATAATATCTCACATAAAAACCTAGAAGAACTTTTGGCCAACCCAATACCTCTTAAAATATAGGTATACTGAAAAGGCAGTATTCATCGGGAATTCAGAGTGGATTGGGCATCGTCTGTTTTTTTCTGGATCTGGTGGTCATTCTTCATGGGTAGCCTCAGTTTCTGGTTTCAGTACTCCTCAAAGCACAAATCCTTCTTTGCACTTAGCAGTGTTAATATCACACCTCAGGCACACCCTTCCATGCTTTAGATTTGGTCCTCTGTTCATTCCTTCCTCCCACTGCTCTGTGGATATAGCAGTTCACTGCTATATATCTAGAGTCTAGGATAATCACCTAGTTGGGAGGCCCCAACCTTTAATAGGCCTGGAGTTTGAGGTCTAGTCCCCTTTGTGGAAATATTAATACCCCTCCCTGTGTGAGTTCAGTTAGAACTGGACACAGAACAATGTACTGGTTCAAGATTGGGAAAGGAGTACATCAAGGCTGTATATTGTCACCCTGCTTATTTAACTTATATGCAGTGTACATCATGCAAAATGCTGGGCTGGATGAAGCATAAGCTAGAATCAAGATTGTTGGGAGAGATATCAATAACCTCAGATATGCAGATAATATCATCCTTATGGCAGAAAGCGTAACGGAACTAAAGAGCCTCTTGATGAAGGTGAAAGAGGAAAGTGAAAATGCTGGCTTAAAACTCAACATCCAAAAACCTAAGATCATGTTGTCCAGTCCCATCATGGCAAATAGATGGAGAAACAATGGAAACAGTGAGAGACTTTATTTTGGGAGCTCCAAAATCACTGCAGATGGTGACTGCAGCCATGTAATTAAATGACACTAGCTCCTTGGGAAAAAAAGATGTAACCAACTTAGCATATTAAAAGAGCAGAGATGTTACATTGCTAACAAAGGTCCGTCTAGTCATAGCTATGGTTTTTCCAGTAGTCATGTATGGATGTGAGAGTTCGTCCATAAAGAAGGCTGAACCCTAAACATTTGTTGCTTTTGAACTGTAGTGTTGGAGAAGACTCTTGAGAGTCCCTTGGACAGCAAGGAGACTCAACCAGTCAATCCTAAAGGAAATCAACCCTGAACATTCATTAGAAGGACTGATGCTGAAGCTGAAGCTCCAATGCTTTGGCCACCTGATGCAGAGCCGAATCTTTAGAAAAGACCCTGATGCTGAGAAAGATTGAAGGCAGGAGGAGAAGGAGATGACAGAGGATAAGATGGTTGGAAGGCATCACTCACTCAATGGACATGAGTTTGAGCAAGCTCCGGGACAGGGAAGCCTGAGGTGCTACAGTCCATGGGGTCACAGAAAGTCAGATAAGACTGAACAACAACAAAAGTGTGAATTCAATGTAAGGCTGCCACTTCCTGCCATCCTCTAACCTCACCATGTCCTAGTCTTTTGAGAGAAGTCTTTGAATAATGCACACAGACATACACACATGACAACCCAAACAAGAATTCGGACCAACTGTGCAGTCTAAATCCATGAGAGCAGAAAAAATTACTTCCTAAGTTCAGTACAGTCTCTAGAGTCCATTTTGGACAAGAAGAAAAGCCGTTCCTATTATTCTGTGAAACTGTTTACATTCTACTTTCTTAGTCTCCAGCTCTGTAGCTTTGCTCAGTGGTCAGGCTCAACCTGAAAACAGAGTCCATCTGGCAGTCCACGTGGCCCAGGTGTGCTCTGGTGCTTTCCTCCACAGCTGCATCTTCCTCTGTCCCCAGCACCTGCCACCCAGCCAGCCAGCCTACATGCACACACATCCATGGAAGAAGTGGAAACCACTGTGTTTTAAAGTGGTCCTTTCTTCTTCCTCTTTGTACTAGAATGTAATGAACTGTTGGTAATTTTACTCCCAAGTGGAGGGCCAAGGGCACGTTAGATTGCCTTGGGGTGGGATCCAGGACACATTCCAGGCAATCCAGGCAAAATCGAGGAGGAGGGAAGGCACTCTTATTTCCCTCTTATAATCCTTTGATTTCAAAATCTTTTGATTTCACCTTCTTTCTACTGTGTGCCTTCAAGTTCCAACCTCTGAACACCCTCCTTTTTCCTATTATGTCTAGTCCCTGATAACATCTTTTACATATTTGCAAAGTGGGGAGTTTAGAAACTTTTATATCCTGGGTGTATCATATGTTCCTCCCTTCATGCTTCCGTTTCTTCATCCTGGTTGGGAAACCTCCTGTGACCTGTTGAACCTCCTGAAAGAATACATTGCTAGTTACTGAGAGTTGGGTCTCCAGAGCTCCCTGATGCCCTTATGCCATGGCTGACTCCTGTCTCTGGCTGGCACGGTTCAGTACCTTATCTATTTGGCTTTCTTGCATCTTCATCTCGGTGCTTGACCACCCAGCTTCCCGAACTTCCGTTTAGTTTTAGGCAGTCTTGAAATGCAGAGCTTCCCCTGCCCCTCTATGAGGTATCTTCCCCCTTCCAATAGGGCATGTTGTCCTTCAACAGTCATTTGCCAATAATTCTGCCAAGTCCGAGTGACCTTCATGAACCTCTATGAATTTCTCTGAGTTAAGTGTCTCGAGTTCATTTTGTTTATTAGCTACACTTCTTTCGTTGGTACAGGTACTCTGAAGTTGTCACATTTACTGTTTGAGCCTCTTCTCTGTTATTTCTTGTTTTGAATTACTTGGCATCTCCTCCACTGTTTGTCCCCGCCCCCCGCCGCTTCTTCACCCCGTATAACCTCTAAAGACAGGATTTTATAGTGTAATCTGGGCATGTTCCCCTTATTTTCTCAAGTTTCAATTGAAATCTCCCTTTATCATGTTGGCAAGACTCCTAGCAAACATATTTTTCTCAGGACCCATGAGATAAACTCTATTCCTTGCCAGGAGCTTTTGTTTTTGGTGTCATAAATCATGATCTAAAAAAAAAAAAAAGGCAAAAAACTCACCATATCCTTTTCTTTGACACCATCTCTATAGCTATCTATTCACATCTTAAAACTTCTAGTTAATTCTAAAGTCATGACTTTTAACTAGAAAAAGAGATGAAAAACTCACCTCCAGCCTTAAGCCCTGCTGTTTCTAGCCTAACCATCTGTAGAAATGACAGACATTTTTCCCATTTTAATAGAATAATTTGATCTCACGTCATTAATACTGGTGCAGATCTCTGTTGTAATGATAATTTAGTCAAATTATAGCATGAGTCTGTTAAAAGTATTGTGCACAGTGAATGAATATGATGTTTAAGTTCCAGGTGGGTGAGAGCTAAAACTAGGGTATGCTGATATGTGGAGTTAATCAAATCTAATTCCTAGTCAAATCTAATATAGTTCACTTATTTGTAAAATTCTAGGATTCTCCTTAAAAAAGAACTTAAACCTTATTGACAATTGGGCTTTAACATTAACATTTGATGGACATGAGTGGGTAGAAGCTGCAAAAGCTAGATTGCAGGGGACTAAGGACAAATGAAACCCTCCATAGGAAAAGGCCACCAAAATGGAGAAAGTTGTTGGGTGTGTTGAGTCAAACTAAGCAACTAGTCTTGAATGTTGGGAGAGAGCAGTGGATTGTCCTAAAATTAGGCAGAACAGAAATTGTTATTGGCTCATCTCTTTTGAAGGCAGTTATGTACCCAGGCAAGAAGGGAAATCTATGATAATACTAAAATAATCCTGTTATTCAGGGAAAAGAAATTCTCTGGGAGTTTATGGAAGAAAATTTTTTGACTCTTGGATGGATGTGTTAGTGCATGAAATCCAGGGAAAGCAGTGATAGAGAGGAGCAACAAATAGCAAGAGAAAGCTATGCTCTTATCATCACATGCACAGATAGCTCCACTGTCATTAAAGATACAAGCGAAACAGTGATGGGCAATATTTGCTGCTGCTGCTGCTGCTGCTGCTGCTGAGTCGCTCCAGTCATGTCCCACCCTGTGCGACCGCATGGATGGCAGCCCACCAGGCTCCCCTGTCCCTGGGATTCTCCAGGCAAGAATGCTGGAGAGGGTTGCCATTTCCTTCTCCAATGCATAAAAGTGAAAATTGAAAGTGAAGTCGCACAGTTGGGTCCGACTCTTAGCGACCCCATGGACTGCAGCCCACCAGGCTCCTCCATCCATGGGATTTTCCAGGCAAAAGAGTGCTGGAGTGGGGTGCCATGGCCTTCTCCAGACAATACTTGAGATGGATAGAAAAGAGAGCTCCCAGGGCAGAAGGGAATAGAGGTCTCAGTGTCTTCAAATGTACTTGGGGTTTGCTTCAATCGAGTATGGTAAGATGACAGAAGCAAAGACAACTGTCTTGAAAGAAGAGCTGGTTACTCACAGTTGCCAAGAGGAAGCAGCGCATCATGCCACAGGGAGCCACACGGGTGGGTTAGGCGGTAAAGCAAGGGGAAAGCATGAGCTCCAGCCCTTTTTTTTTCTTTTAACTATAGTGGCGGGAGTTGTTAGGTGCGAATAACCAGCTGTGTGGGAAGTCAAACAGAAATGTTGGGGTTTATGTGTGGAGGGTTTGTAATAAGATTTTCATGAACCAGTGAAAATCCAGGATGAGTAAAAGTGACTGACTTGCTCTCTTTAACATGATCCTGTGACACTACGTGTGAAATCATCAGTTACACAAACTGAAGAATTATCATTATATGCAATTATGGTGCATATTCAGTGTCTGAAAAGACGTGCTTTGATGTCCTTGGAGAGAAAGCAGAAAAGGAAGAGGCTGAGAGGATATTGTTCAAGTGCTCTAAGGGAAAAGAGGTCTGCCCACTGCTGAGAGAGAGAAAAGTGTTTGGTTGCACTTACAGACATGTGCATTAAAAGAACTTCAGTGAGGTCTCTCATCTAATACGTTTTACCAGCTTGGAACCCCTGATGGATCAGCACTTACTTTTTGAAAGCAGAAATATTTTGGTACTAACTCAATAATATATAATGAAGGCATTTTTTCCCCCTGGAGACAAAGATAGTAGAAGGAAAAAATGATTTTTCTATAATTTGCTGAGGCTTCCAGAATATGCCAAAGGGGGAAGATTTTTTTTTCTTTATAACAGAGACAGACATTCTTGCAGATAGTTGTATTGTCTGAACATTCAGAGATGGATTAAATCAGTTTAAGCTTGTTTACAATGAGGAATGAAATTAGTGAACATGTTTTCAGGGTAGAAGAATAAACATCACAATAAAGTCAATTATATGTAAGGTAATGGGAAATAGTAATATAATACCATTAAAATATCATCAAGTTTTTATGGATATAAACAAATTATTTTAAAAGTTAAAACAGAGCAAAAAAGTGTCTAAAAATAGCTATACCATTCTATACTGTAGATACTAGCTATACTAACTCGGGGAAAGAAGCTCCATACAGGGGTGCTATATACTGAATGCTTCTGTTCCCTCAAATTTCACATGTTAAAATCCTAATCTAATGTGATGGTGTTAGAAGGTGGACTCTTTGGGAGATGACTAGATCATAAGGGTGAAGCGCTCATAAGTAAGAAAAGCGCCTGTCTAGGGAGAGACCCCCAGAGGGCCCCCCTGTGAGCTCAGCGAGAAGATAGCCATCTGTGAACCAGGAAGTGGGCTCTCACCAAATACGGAATCTGATGGTACCTTGGTTTTAGAATTCCCAGCCTCCAGAACTGTGAGAAATAAACCGCTGCTACTTATAACTCAGCAGAGAATAGAATAGGCCAGGCAGTGCTAGCCCTATAGAACATTAAAATGTATTTTAAAGCCTGTTCAATTAAGTGGCATGGTTTGGGTTCATGAACAATAAAAAGTGATGGGTACAGAACTAAAATTCTTGAAATACACAAAACGCATTGGAAATTTTTATAATGTATAAAATAATGTAGCATCACACATCAATTTAGAAAATGTCAAGTGCTGAAACAATTAGTCACTTGAAAAAGATTCATTTTCTTGCTTTATACATTGTGATAAATTCTCAATAACACAGTAACATAATGTAAAAACAAACAAAAACATGTTATCAAAAGAAAGCATAAGCAGAAATCTTTATCATTTGGGACGATTTGAAAACAGCAACAACAACATGTGAAGTCACTCAGTCGTGTCCAACTCTTTGTGACCCCATGGATTATAGCCTGCCAGGCTCCTCCGTCTGTGAGATTTTCCAAGCAAGAATACTGGAGTGGGTTACCATTTCCTTCTCCAAAGATTTGAAAAAGCCTTTCTAAATATGGTTGGTGGAGCTGCATTCTTTCTGGAGGATCTGGGAGAGGAAGTATGTTCCTTCTGTGCTCCAGCTTTTAAAAGTTGCTGCATTCTTTGGCTCACTCTGTATCACTCTGACCTCCACTTGTAACGTTACAGTTTTTTCTTCTGACTTTGACTTTGTGGCCTCCCTCTTATAGGAACTCTTCTGATTAAATTGGATAAACTCCCCATCTTAAGATCTTTAACTTATCACATCTGAAAAGGTTTTGTTTGCTTGCTTTTACCATGCAAAGTGACATACAGGTTCTGAAAATTGGGACACAGAGGTCTTGGAAAGCCATTATTCTGCCAACCATAGTCTCTCCTCTGGTACCCAAAGATTCACAATCACCCCATATGCTAGATACATTTATTCTATCCCAAGTTTACTGAAAGTCTCAACTCATAATCATATTATCTCAAATTCCATACCTTCTTCTAAATCTTATCATCTCAAAGTCCCAAATCTCATCATTTATTTTTTTATTTTTTATCTTTTATTATTATTATTTTAATATAAATTTATTTATTTTAATTGGAGGCTAATTATTTTACAATATTGTATTGGTTTTGCCGTACATCAACATGAATCCGCCACAGGTGTACACATGTTCCCCATCCTGAACTCCCCTCCCACCTCCCTCCCCATCCCATCCTGGAGCCTATTATACAGAGTGAAATAAGCCAGAAAGAAAATCTCATTATTTAAATTGGTAAAAGGGTGGAACTCCAGGTATGATTCATACTGGGGGAAATTTCTCTTTATCTGTGGACTTGTAAAAGTATAAAATAAGTTACCTGCTTTTAAAATACTATGATGACACAGACATAGGATTGTTTTAAAGAATCTCCTTGACAAGACAGAAATGGAAGGAAAGAGGGAGCCATCAGTCCCAAGCAATTTTGAAGTCCACCTATGCAAACTCCATTATGCCTAGGAATAACCCTCTCTGGTTTAAGGCTCTGATCTCTTGGTTCCAAATCCCACCCTTAGAGTCATCCTACCTTTTATATGAATGGTAATATTTTTCAGCTGAGTAGTTTTAACAGCCTGTTTTATGCATGTAGGAATTCCAGCAGGAGATTTAACAGCCTTCTTTATTTTCCCCTTTCTCCCTTTTGATCCAAGTTGGTAGTGTTTCTGTTGGTATAAAATTCTTAAGAACCTTGTAGGTCTCCCATGTATGTCATGGAGATTCACTCTGTTAGATGAGAGGCTCATCTGTAGCGCAACCTGGATAATCTTATCTCTCTTTCGGTTTCTGCTGAGTTGACTGAAGGAATCTGTGAGTGACAAGCCCAACTACATACATGTTCAGTACCATCCATGGATCTCAAAAGCACTATGGCAAGTGAAAGAAACCAGATTCATTTATATGACATTTTAGGAGGAAAAAAAAGACAGAATTATCGGGAAGGAGAACAGCCCAGTAGTTAGCAAAGATTACTGAGAGGAGATGTGACTGAAAAGGGTAACGCAAGGGAATTGTGGAGAGAGAGTGATAGAATGGTTTTGCATCTTGATTGCTTTGGTGCTAATACAACTCTATGAATTTGTCAAAACTCATAGAACTGACTACCATAAAGACTAAAATTTACTGTATATAAATGAAAAATAAGTAACAAGCCACAACAAAATAGGAGAAGTGGAAGGAAGGGCATTTAGAGTTCATATGAGATGATTTCATTTTCTTATGAAAGTTCTATAAAGAGAGAAAGCGTATATATGAAGAAAATAAGTTATCTGTCTTAGAAAAATATAGTTTGTAATAATCCCTTCTCTCTCTGCCTGGTTCATGCTTTCCAAGGATGGTAGAGCCTGTAGAGAAAATTTGGCACTCAGGTTTGAAGTTTCCTGTAATGAGCTCAGCTTCAAAGATGAACCTTTATTTCTGCAGCTTTAAAATAGAATTTCACAAAGCTCAGGTTATACTGTCCATTTGAAATGAAGCGCATTTGTGGACCTTTAATTCATTAGTACTAGAATAATTTGTGTATAATACCATGGGTTGTTTGAGGACGAGATCTGGTTCTGTCTCACTTTGATTTCCTCAAAGTCCCTATGACTATCCCCTGGTAATACTGTCAAGCCTTCATATATCTACCCTGTCTGCATACATCTGTCAACAAACATTCCCTCTTGGAAATGCAAATATCCTACAGGCTTTGAGAATTTTTGTTTTTATCTTCATACTGTTTTATATTTCATATGTTTTCTACAATAAGTGTGAATTACTTTCATAATTAGAGAAAAGCAATAAAAGTTATTCTGCAAATGCAAACACATCTTTGAGGGTTGTTTCAACCTTATTGCTTTTGGTGAAACAATTGAGTTCAGTCGCACAGAGGGAGGGAGGTTGATTTGAGGAGACTTCAATAAGTCATTTGACTACAAGGATTACTTTTGAGACAGAGTTTATAGTTGTTGGAGAACATGAGATACTTTATGAGAGGAAGGATAGAGATGCAGAAAGGGAGGTGGAAGGAAGGGGTCCAAAATGAACTTAAGGATTTTCAAGTCATTTTTTCTGGCACCACTGAATTAGTAATAATAGAAAGAAATAATTTGCCTTTTTTCCCCTCCCTTCAGACTGACTTGATTCAGTACCTTGGGCATTTGTTGCTGTTGTTCAGTCACTAAGTCCTGTCTGACTCTCTGCATGGACTGAGTCCATGGATTGTAGCACACCAGGCTTCCTTGTCCTTCACTGTCTCCCAGAGTTTGCTCAAATTCATGTCCATTGAGTTGGTGATGCTGTCTAACCATCTCATCCTGTGCCCGTTTCTCCTTTCGCCTTCAATCTTTCCCAGCATCAGGCTCTCTTCCAATCAGTCAATCTATCAGTCTTTGCATCATGTGGCTTGGAGATTCAGCTTTAGCATTAGTCTTTCCAGTGTATGTTTAGGGTTGATTTCCCTTAGGATTGCCTGGTTTGATCTCCTTGCAGTCCAAGGGGGCTCTCAAGAGTCTTCTCTAGTAGGTACATCTGGATAATCACATTTTCGTGCTCTCTTTCTTACCATTATTCCCTCCAATTGCTACGTGCTGCTTTGACATACAATTGTTGAAGATGATGTCTGAGCTGAATATTAAAAGATAAGTCAGTTTCCAAGGTGTGAATGTTGAAGGTTTGGAGGGTGGAGGACAAATGAAAATTTCAAACAGAGAGAGTTCAGTTCAGTTCAGTCACTCAGTTGTGTTTGACTCTTCGTGACCCTATGGACTGCAGCACACCAGGCCTCCCTGTCCATCACCAGCTCCCGGAGTTTACTCAAACTCATGTCCATTGAGTTGGTGATGCCATCCAACCATCTCATCCTCTGCCATCCCCTTCTCCTCCTGCCTTCAATCTTTCCCAGCATCAGGGTCTTTTTAGATGAGTCAGTGCTTCGCATCAGGTGGCCAAGGTACTGGAGTTTCAGCTTCAGCATCAGTCCTTCCAATGAACATTCAGGACTGATTCCCTTTAAACAGAGAGAACAGTATATCAAATAGAACAGCACATAGTTCCAGGTTCTGTTTGCCAGATTCTTCCCCCAGTCTGAAAGTATTTTCACTTTAATTGAATAGAGTCCACATATAAGGTTCTCTGATAATAAACAGTAAAATATTTTGGTTGAACTTTACAGTCTGAAAAATCCATCCTAACATTCGGAAAAACCGTGAAATAGGTGGAAGGGGTATTTATCCTTATTTTACTGGTAAAACAAGAGAAAACAAAACAACAAAAACACCTGAGCAACATGGACTGAACGATTATGTCCCTACAAAATGTATATTGTGAAGCCCTAGCATTCAGTGTGATGGTATTAGGAGGTAGGTCACACAATGACCTACCTATGTACCTCCCTCCCTCCCTCCCTCCCTAATCAACGGGAGATGATTAGGTTTACATCAGGTCCTGAGGGTGGAGCCCACATCATAGAATGAGGCCCTTATAAGAAGAGGAAGAGACACAGGGCTTCCTCCTCTCCAGGAAGTGAGGATTCAGTGAGAAGGCAACTGTCTGCATGCTGGGAAGTGAGCCCTCACCAAGACCTATATCTGCTGGTTTCCTGATCTTAGATACTTTAACCTCCAGAATTATGAGGCCTTATAAAGAATTATGAGAAATTATGTTTCTTTTCAAAATTCTAGGTCTATAGTATTTTGACATAGCAGCTTGAACTAAGTCACTGAAGGTCAAAGAATTAAACATAATCCAAGATCGTATGGTCAGAGCATGGTTAAGTCAGGACTTGAATCTAGGTCTCCTGATCTCAAGCCCATGGCTCTTAATATCCAGTCACACATTCAGTATTCATCCTTTTATTCATTCTCTCAACAAGTACTTATTAAATAATCACATTTATCTGAGTTCTTCAATTTCTGAGCACCAGATAGAATACATCTAGAAAGGCTAAAGAGGGTAGTTCTCAGAGGGACTACCGTAGGGAGAGCAACCATGGTGTTCAGGCATTCCTGGAGGTGGCCGTGGGAAAGAGCAGGTTGGAAAGCATGCTATTAATGGCATAATTCAAAGTTCGTGAGGGAGGAGGATTTAGTCCCCGGCAAGTCATTTCAGGAAAGGTGAGAAGTCAAAATTAAGAGAGATAAATGCACAGTCTGGGTACAATGTCCAAGGAGGCTACTGAGGCGGGGACAGAGCTCCACACAAGAGTCTGGAGCATCTGGGGCGCAGAGCTGATCTAGACCTGTGGGAGAGCGCAGAGAGGCACAGAGCTGTCAGACACTATTGCAAATGGAATTCTAGTAAAGCACTCCTCTGGACATATTTAGCTACGCCATCGACTGAGAGTAACCTGCGTTTGTTTTACCCTAAGGCTGAGAAGTAAATCAGTTTAGTTCATGAAATTTCTTATGGTCCTGCTTCCCCCACATGACATTCCAATAATGACCGAGACAAGAGCCAGATTTAGTGAGTGAGATCATGGACCAGAACACAGGTCGTTGAACAGCTATGCTATATTGGAGACTCAATATGGATTCAAAATCCCACCCTGATGATCTTCCGCTAAAATGATTATTGTCACTTAGTTAATTATTCCCTTCATTTATTAAACATCCTACTTCAAGAATGGGTTATAAATTCACTTTGTGGAATAGTTTAAGTAAAAATGACTCTTTCTCTTGCTCAAGTTTGTGAGAGGAAACTAATACCAAAGAGACAAATGCCAGCATGGTGAGAAGCAAGTCGAGCCATTTATCACCAAGAGAGAAACCTCCTTTCTCTCTTTTCCTTTTGCTCTTCAGCTGAAATTTGTGCAAATCTGGCTTTGTAGCCTCCATTCCATTCGGTGTTTGTAATTCTGCCATAAACCATTTGTCAGCTTCCAAACTTTTAACTCCATTTTCCTTTACTTGGGATGGTGGTCTGTGACAAAATGACTAACTGGGCTCCCTGGGTAATGTGTCATCGTGATGCATGCTTACACTTCCACAACTTTTAATGTTCTGTAAAGATATGGAGTTCCTCTGATGAATGCACCCCATGATCCACTAATGGAAGCCTGAGAGCAGAATGTAATTAATGCTTCACTGGACCATGACGTCAAGCCTGGACAGAGTGATGGTACGTGGTAAGAATTCCGTCATACTTCAGAGAAGTAAGAAAGGAGCAATTCCCATTTTTAAAAAATTCTCATCTTTTCAGAACTACTCAAACTTCTATGATTAGTGAGGTTTACCTTTTTAAAGACTGTGTTGGAACCAAAACGTTTTCAGAAGTCCCTAACCTACAGATCTCTCAGTCAGTCTCACTCAACAGGAAGCTGCCATAAGCCTCTTATCCTTCTCCATCAGAGGGCAGACAGAATGAAAACCACAATCACAGAAAACTAACCAAACTGATCACATGGACCACAGCCTTCTCTAACTCAATGAAACTATGAGCCATGCCATGTAGGGCCACTCAAGACAGATGGGTCATAGTGGAGGGTTCTGACAAAATGTGGTCCACTGGAAAAGGGAATGGCAAACCACTTCAGTATTCTTGACTTGAGAATCCCATGAACAGTATGAAAAGGCAAAATGATAGGACACTGAAAGATGAACGCCCCAGGTCTGTAGGTGCCCAGTATGCTACTGGAGGTCAGAGGAAAAATAACTCCAGAAAGAATGAAGAGACAGAGCCAAAGCAAAAACAACACGCAGTTGTGGATGTGAATGGTGATGGAAGTAAAGTCCAATTCTGTAAAGAGCAATATTGCAAAGCAACCTGGAATGTCAGGTCCGTAAATCAAGGCAAATTGGAAGTGGTCAAACAGGAGATGGTGAGAATGAACATTGACATTTTAGGAATCAGTGAACTAAAATGGACTGGAATGGGTGAATTTAACTCAGATGACCATTATATCTACTACTGCAGGCAGGAATCCCTCAGAAGAAATGGAGTAGCCATCATAGTCAACAGAAGAGTCTGAAATGCAATACTTGGATGCAGTCTCAAAAATGACAGAATGATCTCGGTTCATTTCCAAGGCAAATGATTCAGTATCACAGCAATCCAAGTCTATGCCCCGACTAGTAATGCTGAGCAAGCTAAAGTTGAATGGATCTATGAAGACCTACAGGACCTTCTAGAACTAACAACCCCAAAAGATGTCCTTTTCATTATAGGGGACTGGAATGCAAAAGCAGGAAGTCAAGAGATCCCTGGAGTAACAGGCAAATTTGGCCTTAGACTACAAAATGAATCAGGGCAAAGGCTAAGCGTTCTGCCAAGAGAAAAGCTGGTCATAGCAAACACCCCTTCCAACAACACAAGGACAACACCATATGGTCAATACAAAAATCAGATTGATTATATTCTTTGCAGCCAAATTTGGAGAAGCTCTATACAGTCAGCAAAAAGTAGACCAGGAGCTGACTGTGGCTCAGATTGTGAACTCCTCATTGCCAAATTCACACTTAAATTGAAGAAAGTAAGGAGAACCACTAGACCATGCAGGTATGCCCTAAATCAAGTCCCTGATGATTACACAGTGGAAGGGAGAAAGAGATTCAAGGGACTAGATCTGATAGAGTGCCTGACGAAGAATGGACAGTTTGTTACAATCTACAAGAGGCAGCGATCAAGACCATCCCCATGAAAAAGAAATGCAAAAAGGCAAAATGGTTGTCTGAGGAGGCCTTGCAAATAGCTGAGAATAGAAAAGACACAGAAGGCAAAGGAGGAAAGGAAAGATACATCCATTTGAATGTAGAGTTCCAAAGAATAGCAAGGAGAGATAAGAAAGCCTTCCTCAGTGTTCAATGCAAAGAAATAGATGAAAACAATAGAATAGGAAAGACAAGATCTCTTCAGGAAAGTTAGAGATACAAGGAAAATCTCACGTAATGGTGGGCACAATAAAGGACAGAAATGGTATGGATCTAAAAGAAGCAGAAGATATTAAGAGGTGGCGAGAATACACAGAACTATACAAGAAAGATCTTCATGACTCAGATAACCACATGGTGTGATCACTCACCTAGAGCCAGACATCCTGGAATGTGAAGTTAAGTGGGCCTTAGGAAGCATCACTATGAATAAAACTAGTGGAGGTGATGGAATTCCAGTTGAGCTATTTCATATCTTAAAAGATGATGCTGTGAAAGTGCTGCACTCAATATTTCAGCAAATTTGGAAAACTCAGCAGTGGCCACAGGACTGGAAAAGGTCGGTTTTCATCTAAATCCCAAAGAAAGGCAATGCCAAAGAGTGCTCAAACTACTGCATAATTGCACTCATCTCACACTCTAGCAAAGTAATGCTCAAAGTTCTCAAAGCCAGGTTTCAACAGTACATGGATCATGAACTTCCAGATGTTCAAGCTGGATTTAGAAAAGGCAGAGGAACCAGAGATCAAACTGCCAATATCCATTGGGTGATCCAAAAAATAAGAAAGTATCAGAAAAACATCTACCTTTGCTTTCTTGACTATGCCAAAGCCTTTGACTGTGTGGATCACAATAAACTGTGGAAATTCTGAATGAGATAGGAATACCAGACCACCTGACCTGCCTCCTGAGAAATCTGAATGCAGATCAAGAAATAACAGTTAGAACTGGACATGGATCAACAGACTGGTTCCTAATCAGAAAAGGAGTACATCAAGGCTGTATATTGTCATCCTGCTTATTTAACTTATATGCAGAGTACATCATGAAAAATGCTGGACTGGATGAAGCACAAGCTGGAATCAAGACTGCCAGGGGAAATATCAATCACCTCAGATATGCAGATGACACCACCCCTGTGGCAGAAAACAAAGAAGAACTAAAGAGCCTCTGGATGAAAGTGAAATAGGAGAGTGAAAAAGTTGGCTTAAAACTCAGTGTTCAGAAAACTAATATGGCATCTGGTCCCATCACTTCATGGCAAATAGATGGGGAAACAATGGAAACAGTGAGAGACTTTATTATTTTGTGTGTGTGTGTGTGTGTGTGCTCCAAAATCACTGCAGATGGTGACTGCAGCCATGAAATTAAAAGACACTTGCTCCTTGGAAGAGGAGCTATGACCAGCCTAGACAGCATATTAATAAGCAGAGACATTACTTTTCCAACGAAGGTCCAGCCAGTCAAAGCTGTTGTTTTTCCATAGTCACATATGGATGTGAGGGTTGGACTATAAAGAAAGCTGAGCACTGAAGAATTGATGCTTTTGAATTGTGGTGTTGGAGAAAATTCTTGAGAGTCCCTTGGACTGCAAGGTGACTCAACCAGTGCATCCTTGGGGAAATCAGTCCTGAATATTCATTAGAAGGACTGATGCTGAACCTGAAACTCCAATACTTTGGCCACCTGATGGAAAGAATTGACTCAATTTAAAAGACCAATGTTGAGAAAGAATGAAGACAGGAGGAGGAGGGCACGACAGAGAGTCAGATGGTTGGATGGCATCACCAACTTGATGGACATGAGTTTGAGTAAGCTCTGGGAGTTGGTGATGGACAGGGAGGCCTGGCGTGCTGCCGTCCATGGGGCCACAGAGAGTCGGACACAACTGAGCAACTGAACTGAATTGACTGAACTTTGGGTTAGATATAACTTGCCAAGTTCCTATCTCATAGGTTTGTCATTTTTAGCCTCTCTGTATTCCTTTTTGAAAAGGAATGCATTTCCTCATTGATGGAAAGTCTTTTGTACTTGTCTCTTAGCGTTTGGTTGATGTGGGATTGACATTTCTGTGACTGATCATGGAAAGACCCTGTTATCTGATCCTGGATAGAGCCTTCATCCTACAGTGAAAGAAACTTAAAGCAGTGACTTTCCCGATTTTCTCATGCTCTCACTACCCCTGAGAATCCATGCTAGGAAATGTGTCATCTTTATTTGCCTTGTTTAGGTACAAAAAGAAGCACTGAGAGTCATTCTGCTTTGGATATGAAGGAGGAAGCAGAGTTGTGGTGGGAGAATTCTGAGTATGGCTTGGTTTGCTGGAAAAAGGAAAAGTGAGACAAATGAGTGAAGACTCTCACAAGGTCCTGAAAATCTGCTGAAAAACTGTCCCCTTTGAGAGACCGAATCACCAGTACAAAAGGAGTTTGGCAGACTGGCGGAGCATGGCTATAGAACGAGATGAAGGTATTCTATTGACTTTAAAAAATAAATTGTTCAGCAGTTGGAAAGATAAGAGTGGAGGAGGGCCTAAGATTGTATGAGCTGTGTGGTTTGAGCAGGTAGATCACCCCTGGAATTCTAAATGTCTGGCTTGGTATCTAAGGGACAAATCCTCAGGCATTTTATTATCTGCTGTTCTGAGTGCACGCTAACTTTTCATATATGTAACTTTCTTTTTTTCCCCTTTCCTCCATTTGCTAAGGAAAATGGAAATTAACCTCCATGGAAAACTGGAATGGCTATTTTAGATCTTAAAGGACCATATGTTCAACTTGGGTCAACGGAATAAGCATTTTGTAATGTCTACTATACATCTAGCTAGTGATATATTAAGGATTCTAATAGGATTCAGAAGGAAAATATGGACCAGTCTCTTTTTGATGAAGAACTGATAGTCTAATTGTGGTTTAACCAAACAGAGAAGAGTCTGAGGCTCTAGTAAGATTCTGAGCCAAATATAATCAAGCTAGAAGTTAAATTATCCTATATAATTTTTTAAGAGATTAATTGTGAATCCCTTTGGTTTGTAGTATAGCTGTTTCTGGACTACTGTTGAGTCAGTCAGAGTGCCAGTGTTTTAGGTCAGAGATGATGGGAAATCAAGAACAGATTTGCTTTGAAGGGCTTGTGAATGCAGCAACTTGGACTTATTGGTAAAATCCACTTTCACTTTCTCCTTTAATCCATCCTCAACTCTGTGCCTGTCTCCCCTACCCCAGCCCCAGTGAGTGTATCTGTTGGGAATTCTGCATTGAAGACATACAGTAGCAACTTGATAACATAAGTTCTGTCATTTGGCTTCAGATATATTCATCCAATTAGGCACTCCAATTGCTCACACAGTAGCTTACATGTTATTTATAGGATTGACATTATTTGCAATATGCTGAGAAGAGAGAAGGAGGTTGACTATTTAGAGGTTGGCTTATTTTTCTTAGAATTGTTATTAAATTAGTCCTTTAATTAATGTCAGATATGCATAAGCGTTTTCATGTGGAAAAGAAGTAAGTGGGGATCTCTTTCAAAATGTAATTGGGAGAATCCTCAAGTCATATGCCTGGGCTGGAGTCTGGTTCTTTGAAAATAAACCAAAGAGAATATGAAACTCCAAGATACAAAGAAAGTGTCAGGTGTGCTGGTAGTGAGAGGGGGTGGGCTAGGGGAGTGAGTGGGTGCTGAAGCACAGGATGACCTATTTCTGGCCGTGTCATGTGCATTAAAACTGTCTCGTGTCATGCCAGTGGGTGTGCAAAATGCTCAAGAATTCAGAATGGCTTTGGGTACCAGTTATTCATGTAACCCCAGAGACACAGACTATTCTATGTTGAATAGAAGAAGCCACAAAGAAGGATTTTGTAGATAAGAGAGGCAGTAACTAACTAAAGAGCAGTATAACAGAAAATGAGACTATTAAAGACCAGGCTTAAAAACCCCCAAGCATACAAAACTATGTAAGCCACGTAAGCAAAACAAATCCAGCTTATTTCATGAGCACAAGCAAAATTTAGGTTATCTCTGGTAAGTGTCTCTGATAATCATAAAAGAAACAAGTCATCTTCCCAAGGTGGTATAGGAATAACTTTTAACCAATCCCTGCCAGCTGGAAACCTCCACTGTAATAACCAGTCATTGTAAAGATTAACTTCCTCATTTTTACTTTATAAATCATCCCATCATGTCATACATGGATGTGAGAGTTGGATCATAATGAAGGCTGAGTGCAGAAGAATTGATGCTTCAAATTGTGGTGCTGGAGAGATCAAACCAGCACATCCTAAAGGAAATCAACCCTGAATACTCATTAGAAGGACTGATGCTGAAGTTGAAGCACCAATTCTTTGGCTACTTGATGCAAAGAGCTGACTTATTGATAGAGACCCTGACACTGGGAAAGATTGAAGACAGGAGAAGTGGGTGACATAGGAAGAGACGGTTGGATGGCATCACTGACTCAATGGACATGAGTTTGAGCAAACTTCAGGAGATAGTGAAGGGCAGGGAAGCCTGGCGGGCTGCAGCTCAGGGGGTTACAAAGAGCCAAACATGACTTAGTGACTGAACAGCAACAACATCATGTCACGCCTCTGAGCTGCCTATCAGTTTTGGATTTGAAGACTCCCAGTTCATAAACTGCTTTTGGAGAAAAAATTAACTCTTACTAAATACTACTTCAGCAGTCTGGTTTTAATTTTTACTACTTCTGGATTTTTGGCAGCACACATCTATTTTCTTTTTGGATTTAGCTGCCCATATTTGCCACCTTTGACAGGGCAGCGCTATATGAATTTCTTTTTAACAGGTGACTGTTTCCACTTGTAGACCTAGAGCGGAATCCATCGATAAGTTTCACCAAACCACTGCAGTCTGTTCTCTCCAAAATTTTAACTAAGAGACCAAAGGTAGTCAGTAATTCCTTGAGCTGAAAGGACTGTTACAGTCAAGGCTGTACCCCTCACATGAGGTACGTGTTAATAATGTTCAGCCTCTGGCCCAGGAACCAGAATCTCCCGTGCCACGGGGCAGCTAAGCCCGCGAGCTGCAGCTGCTGAGCCTGCACTCAGAGCCTATGCACTGCGACAAGAGCAGCCACGGAGAAGCCCGCGCAGCACACCTAGAGAAGCCTCCGCACTGCAACAGGGGCCAGCACAGCCAAAAAAAAGAAAGAAATAGCACTGGAGCACAAGCTCACAAGGGGCACAAATGGCATATTAGGGAATAGCATTCAGGCACCTAATTTTTACTAGTTTCATGTCTTTTAGGAGCTTTACTGGTTTCTCTTACTCTAATGACTACTTCATATATTTTTTATCTACAAATAGTTTCTCTAAACCTCTTATGTTATCACAATAATTTTTCTTTAGAAATACACTAAAGTGAACAAAGCAGATTGCAAAGTGATGTGCATGTTGTGTTCCCAAATGTCGTTTGCAATTACCTTGTTGTCTGTACTGGTGTTTTTGTTCATGTGTGTATTCAGATTACTGCCTAGAGGTACTTACTTTCAGCCTAAAAGTCTTCCTTCAGCATTTTTATAAGGTAATCTACTAGCAAGATCTTTTCTCAGTTTTTGTATTTCAGTTTTGTATGTTTTTTTTTGACTTTGATTTTTAAAGATACTTTTGCTGGATATAAGATTATTGGAAGAGAGACAGGTTTTTTAGTAGCATTTAAATTGTCATGCCACTGCCTTTGTCTCTGCCTTTGCCTCTGGCTACCTTGGTTTCCAATGAAGTGAAGTGAAGTGAAGTCGCTCAGTCGTGTCTGACTCTTTGTGACCCCATGGACCATAATCCATCAGGCTCCTCCGTCCATGAGATTTTCCAGGCAAGAGTGCTGGAGTGGATTGCCATTTCCTTTTCCAGGGGAATTTCCCCACCAAGGAATCAAACCTGGGTCTCCCGCATTGCAGGCAGATGCTTTACCATCTGAGCCACCAGGGAAGCCCAGGTTTCCAATGAGAAGTGAGTTACTAATCTTACCCTTTGTGTATGATGAGCTCTTTTCTCTTGCTGCTTTCAGTATTTTCTCTTTGTCTTTCAATGTTTTAACTGTGGATAGATATCTTTGCATTTTATCCACTTGGGATTAATTGAAATTTGGACTGTGTAGGTTTATGTTTTGCTTATGGAACATTTTTAACCACTTCAGTTCAGTTCAGTTCAGTTGCTCAGTCGTGTCCAACTCTTTGCGACCCCATGAATCCCAGCATGCCAGGCCTCCCTGTCCATCACCATCTCCAGGAGTTCACTCAACTCACATTCATCGAGTCTGTGATGCCATCCAGCCATCTCATCCTTGGTCGTCCCCTTCTCCTCCTGCCCCCAATCCTTCCCAGCATCAGAGTCTTTTCCAATGAGTCAACTCTTCGCATGAGGTGGCCAAAGTACTGGAGTTTCAGCTTTAGCCTCATTCCTTCCAAAGAAATCCCAGGGATGATCTCCTTCAGAATGGACTGGTTGGATCTCCTTGCAGTCCAAGGGACTCTCAAGAGTCTTCTCCAACAACCACAGTTCAAAAGCATCATTTCTTCGGCACTCAGCTTTCTTCACAGTCCAACTCACATCCATACGTGACCACAGAAAAAAACATAGCCTTGACTAGACAGACCTTAGTCGGCAAAGTAATGTCTCTGCTTTTGAATATACTATCTAGGTTGGTCATAACTTTTCTTCCAAGGAGTAAGTGTCTTTTAATTTCATGGCTGCAGTCACCATCTGCAGTGATTTTGGAGCCCCAAAAGATAAAGTCTGACACTGTTTCCACTGTTTCCCCATCTATTTCCCATGAAGTGATGGGACCGGATGCCATGATCTTCATTTTCTGAATGTTGAGCTTTAAGCCAACTTTTTCGCTTTCCTCTTTCACTTTCATCAAGAGGCTCTTTAGTTCCTCTTCACTTTCTGCCATAAGGGCAGTGTTATCTGCATATCTGAAGTTATTGATATTTCTCCTGGCAATCTTGATTCCAGCTTGTGTTTCTTCCAGGCCAGCGTTTCTCATTATGTACTCTGCATAGAATTTAAATAAGCAGGGGTGAGAATATACAGCCTTGACGTACTCCTTTTCCTATTTGGAACCAGTCTGTTGTTCCATGTCCAGTTCTAACTTTGCTTCCTGACCTGCATACAGATTTCTCAAGAGGCAGGTCAGGTGGTCTGGTATTCCCATCTGTTTCAGAATTTTCCACAGTTTATTGTGATCCACACAGTCAAAGGCTTTGGCATAGTCAAGAAAGCAGAAATAAATGTTTTTCTGGAACTCTCTTGCTTTTTCCATGATCCGGCGGATGCTGGCAATTTGATCTCTGGTTCCTCTACCTTTTCTAAAACCAGCTTGAACATCAGGGAGTTCACGGTTCATGTATTGCTGAAGCCTGGCTTGGAGAATTTTGAGCATTCCTTTACTAGCATGTGAGATGAGTGCAATTGTGCAGTAGTTTGAGCAGTCTTTGGCATTGCCTTTCTTTGGGATTTGGATGAAAACTGACCTTTTCCAGTCCTTGTGGCCACTGCTGAGTTTTCCAAATTTGCTGGTATATTAAGTGCAGCACTTTCACAGCATCATATTTCAGGATTTGAAACAGCTCAACTGGAATTCCATCACCTCCACTAGCTTTGTTCATAGTGATGCTTTCTAAGGCCCACTTCAACCACTTAGTATCCTCCTTTTAAAGAAAGGGTGTCTCAACAACAGCAGGTTACTGTCCCAATTCACATCTGAGGAGTAAGTAAAAGATTTTCATAAAAATAAAGACTTTTTTTTTTTTCCTGTGCAGCATGTAGGATCTTACTTCCCTGATTAGGGATCAATCCTATGCCCTCTGCAGTGGAAGCTCAAAGTCTTAACCACTGAACCACGAGGGAAGCCCCAAACAAAGAAGTTTTAATAATGCCCCTGCTACATCTGATATTATTTGAAAAGAGTATGGGAAGTTCAAGTTTACGGGTACTCTCAAAAAAGAAAAAAAAGGAAGGCCAATTTGAGTAGCATGCAATTGTGAAGAAACTGAGAGCTTCATGAGAGCAGTAACCTGAAACAGAGACCAATTATCCAGAGAAAATCAGGGAAGAAAAGCAGCTAAAAAGCTGGGTTCGAGCAAAACCCTGGTTTCAGACTTGTCTCAAAAACCATTTATGTGAAAGTGTTTGGATTTAGCTGGAGTAAGATGAAGAGCAATTTATGCCTGAGACCATCGCTGAAAACAACAGAACCACTGGTCAGAAATTAGTGCAACCAAATGGTTGGCTGTCATATCAACAGAAGCAGACAGATTCAATGTGATATCATGGAAGAAAGAGAGGCTTGCTAAAACCATTCCCCCGGAGTGGCTATATGAATGCCCAAGGCTTAGTCATCAAGCAGAGCAACAGCAGAGGCTTCACCCTGCAGGTGAGGGAAAGAGACCTCACTAAAATGGTTCAGTCAGTTATTAAACAAATAAGCAAGCAAATGAAGAAAAATGCACAACATGGGAGGGGATCAGCATCTAAGGCTGTTGTAACATGCTGCCTAAAATGTCCAATTTTCAGCAATAATTGCTAGACATGAAGAGAAATAAGAAACTGTTACCCATACATAGAGAAAAATCAAGCAATAGAAACAGAATTTAAGAGGACCTAGATGGTGTATTTAGCAAAGACTTCAAAGCAGCTGTAATAAATATGTCTAACGAAAACGATATTTAAAGAAATAAAGAAAGGTAAGATGATGGTTTCTGACTGAAAGAAAAATTATAAAAAAAAAAATTAAATAGAGAGTCGGAAGTCTGAAAGCATAATACAGTAATAAACTGAAAACAGTTACTAAAGGGGCAAACAGTAGATTTGAACCAGAAGAAAAAAATTAAGAGAACTTACAGTGGCACCCCATGCCAGTCCTCTTGCCTGGAAAATCCCATGGACAGAGGAGCCTGGAAGGCTGCAGTCCATGGGGTCACTGAGGGTCGGACACGTCTGAGTGACTTCACTTTCACTCTCCCTTTCATGCATTGGAGAAGGAAATGGCAACCCACTCCAGTGTTCTTGCCTGGAGAATCCCAGGGACGAGGGAGCCTTGTGGGCTGCCGTCTACGGGGTTGCACAGAGTCGGACACGACTGAAGTGACTTAGCAGCAGCAAAGATAGATTGATAGAGATTATGCAATCTGAAGACCACAGAGAGAAAAGAATGAAGAAAAAGGAATTAAAGCCTTAGAGAAATGTGGAACACCACTGTTCTACCAGGTAGAGACAGTGGCTTCTGATCTCCTTGGTCTCTCTCTTGAGTGGCTCATATCCCGTAAATGAGCTGGGATGGAGAACACTGGGACTTCAGTATTTGCTTTCTGTACCTGTGGTAAGCCTCCGGCCCTGTGAATGGTGGATGGTGGGGGAAGGAGCCACCTCTGCCGGAACTTAGCCTGTGAAATTTGCAGCTGGTGGGAGGGTGGTGAGGCAACCTGATGGGCTGCCTCTCCCGGTGGAGCACTGATGTCTTGACTGTAAGGGAAAGAATGATGAAGCCTTATTTCCTGGGCCATGCCCATCCACTCTCATTGTGAGCTGAATGGGGAGAGGGAGTAAGGTGTGGCTCCAGTGTCACACACTCTAGCTGTCCTTAGTAAAATGTAGTCCATTTTCGTGAGTACATGTTTCTTTCTTTATTCTACTAATTGACAGTCCAGTTGTCTTCTAATAAGTTTAAATGTTTCTAAAAATAATTTCAACAGTATAATTGTTTCACTAGAGAGTGGGAACATGGGGCACACTGACATTCTAGGAATGGAACTCCAATAAGTACATTCTTACTACTCATAATTTTACACTGTTTTTAATAACTTCTATACTGTCTGTGTATTACTTATCACATAAAGAGAAGTCAAATGTTTAATGGAAAGAGTTACTGTTTTTTAAAAATAGGGGAAAGTATTGACCAGAGTTCATTCGAGTTCTTCTGTAAGATCCAAACAAACTCTTTGGCCAACTCCATATTATAGATTCAGAGGTTATTTAATAACTAAAAAATAATCATTTGTATTTGGAACTTTCATTTTCTTCTAAACAGATGCTTCTAATCAGTTTCAAAGGCACTTGAGAAGAATTGACTCTCTTTAGTATTCTAACTCCGTTTGCAATGTGTTCTTAGGCCAAGACTTGACAGCTTTCAGTCATGACCCTGTCCAAACTGAAAGTTGCTTAGTCATGTTGCTTAGTCTGACTCTTTGCTACCCTATGGGCTACACAGTCCATGGAATTCTCCAGGCCAGAATATTGAATCGAGTAACCTTTCCCTTCTCCAGGGGATCTTCCCAGCCCATTGATTGAACCCAGGTCTCCCGCATTGCAGGCAGATTCTTTACCAGCTGAGCCACAAGGGAAGACCCTGTCCAAAGGAGAATGATGATTTCTCTCTCCCTTTTCTTGGCTGAGAATTCTTGAGGTCTCCATGGTATTCCTGCTCATCTCTGGACTCCGTGGCATTCATCAGGATTGTTTGAAAGTGAAAGTGAAGTCATTCAGTCGTCTCCAACTCTTTGTGACCCCGTGGACTATAGCCTACCAAGCTCCTCCGTCCATGGGATTCTCCAGGCAAGAATACTGGAGTGGGGTGCCATTTCCTTCTCCAGGGGATCTTCCCGACCCAGGGATCGAACCCAGGTTTCCCACATTGGAGGCAGACGCTTTAACCTCTGAGCCACCAGGGAAGCCCCATGATTGTTTACTTGAAATCAAATTGATTCGAATGTGATGTGTGTCAAAAACTGTGAACAGTCTGAGATGTTTACCCTACATACAAGCTAACAAGGTAGCATGCCACACACAGTTTGCTGGATGGTGACAAAGGATGTGAGATTCTTAGCTGACAGAGAAAGGTGATTTATTCTTACAGCAATAGCCAGAGCCACTTTATCATCATTTTCCTTTAGTTCCCAGAGCTCCAATTCCCACAGGGCAACTCTTGGAGAGTTCAGTGAGTTTTGCATATGCAATGACTGCTTTATAAGAGAGGAATCCTAAATTTAGAAAACCCAGACCTTTTATAATGGACAATAATCTTGCCTGAAATTTGAACCAGACGTTATGTTTATTATACTAGACAGTAAATAAACCTGCATATTTTTGCTCCAAAGGAAGACACTATCTTTGTCTTTCAAAGTTGTTTGCTATTCAACTGTCCCAGAAAAAAAAAGTCTGGAACAAAGCTAGCCAATTGTGCTTGTGCATTCAATATGTATATAAAGGGAGAGACCCATGGGGAATTGTCTCCCAAGAGTATGAATCACTTTATTCAGCATTTTTGCAGTAAGTCAAAAAGCAATATCTGAATGTGGGAACTTCACTGAAATGGAGTGTTTTATGTAGATAACATTTCCATATAACTGAAGCTTATGCATGCAGGTGCCAGAATCTGAAAGGATAAATACTTACATGGAAACATTACAAAAATATATAACAAATGTTTGTGGCATCGTAAACAGATGGTGGAAACACTGCAGATATTTATAAGTGTGAAGGTATGAAAAGGTAGTTATAACCTGTTCTAAAAGACCCCAGTGTTTGGGGAAGATCTGAATGGTACTTGCATGAAAGGCTCTCCCAAATCTAATATGACAACCCTTTAGAGTGGGAATTGGCTAACTGTCTAGTCAAGTTCAGCTGGTTAATTCATCAGAACCAAGAGTTATTTAGGAATAATTCTTTAGGAATTAAGCCCAGGGAAAAAGAGTGAAGGAGTTCTAGAATCTTATTCTTTGTCCATGGAGTAGTGAAGATGTGTTATACATTTATAGTATGTTAGCCAATCTACATCTTAAACATCACTAGTGTTTAAGGTGGGTTTCATTAATGAAAAGCCATCAGTAACACCCATTGGGACATCCCTACTAATTTCGCTAATGAAAACCCATTTTTAATATTTGGTGTGCTAACTAATAAAACATTCAATGTGGATCAAAATAGATGCAAACTCTTAAGTGACTTGGTTTTTTCCATATTTAATTTTACAGAATAAATTATAATTATGGCAAAAAGTCTACCCTTAGAACGTATGGTAAAACTCATCTTCCTAGACATTCATACTCACTGTCTGCACAGGCACACAGAATAAGTTGATAGGCCTCATCATAAGGGGTTAGTCCCATTTTACAGCTAAGAAAACAGAGGCTTAGAAAGATTATGGAACTTGGGGTCATAAAGATGGGAAATGCAGACACAGCTCAGAGTCAGCATACACTTTTAATAAAATTGTATTTTTGATTGAAGTATAGTTGCGTTACCACATCGTGCTGCTGTGTAACAGTGAATCAATCGTGTGCGGCTTACACTTTTGTCCTGTGCTATAATTCACTGCTGGCTTCTGCTGCATCTTTCGTTGTTTTCCCCATATTCTATCTCTACCAAGTAGTCGATTTCCATTATTTCTTTCTTTTATGAGTCTTCTTTTTTCTGCTTCTGCTGGTTAGCAAATTAAAATTCTCTGGGAGCTGAATATCTAGAAATGAGTTTTGGGGGCTTTCTGCCTTTAAGTAGCAGTCAGTAGGACTGAATGAAAGAGTAGAGCCTGGATTTGGTACTGTGACCCTGTGCAAGCTGCTTCCAGGATTCCTAAGGGCTGTGGAAATCTGTCTTCTCAGTAAGTGGTTTGTGACTGTGTTTAATTTTAAGGTTAACAAAGGGGGAATGGGAGCAGGTGATGGCTGGGTTACACTTGATGACTCCGGCTCCATTCAGGAGCACGTTTCTGTGGTGACTGGCTGGTATTGTGTAAGGATGATTAGTAATTCCAACGACCAGCAGGGCCCAAGCCAGATTAATCTCCATATGGCAGAGGGACACAAGAGATCCAAGTGTAACCATCGATACACACAGGTCCCAACCTTATCTCCTTGCTGGCACAGACCGTGTCAGTTTCTCATTCTTCTTTGGAGATATATCATTTGATTCATGTGTCAAAGATCAGGGAGGGAGGAGTATAAATCCCACTTTTGTTCAGCCTTCTGGGCAGTTGGATCTGCTAATTTCGGCAGTATGCATGATATATAACAGGACGGCCACCTCTCAGATTTACAGTCTCTCCTTGGAGTCAAAATTAAGCAGGCACCCATTTATTAACATTTCAAAGAGAGAGACCTAAATTCTGGTAGCCCTGCAAGTTTAGAGAATTTGGATGAGTGAAAAGCCCTTCTAAATATCTTTATCCAAGCTTTTCACTGATGAGCTTAATGAGCATATGTGAGTGATGGGGAGTGTGTCCTTAGTCTTTTCCCCTGGTATCTGCATAGCCTATTCTCTCAATTCAGTCAGGTCCCTGATCAAGTGTCTGTTATTGGTAACTATTCCTTTATCGAACTATATGCAATGGGTTCGTTCCCATCCCCTGCCACTGTCTCTTACTTCCCTTCTATTAATACTTTCTTTCTGTCTTTTCATAGATCCACCACCCAATATGTACCTATATGCTGGCTGTCTGATTCCCTACCTGAGTTTAAGTTTAGTGCGAACAAAGACTTTGTCTTAACCATGATTATATCCATCCTTAAAGCCTAGAACAATTTTCTGCCACATAGTAGGGATTCAATGCACATTTGATAAAGGAAAACAAGACAAAACATTTACAAAGTTCCTTTGCCTTTCTCCAGTGGCCGTGGCAATAGGGAAAATGCAGATAGGATCATTCAACATTCAAAATAAAGGACTTTAATTTGCACAACACTGTTGGCAAAGAATTTTTCACTTAATTGCCATTAACCCTTGTCCTGGAATGACTCCATGCTGTTGAATTGCAAATATTTCTGTTTTCACTTGGCAGAAGCAGTGAAATTGTGTGGTAGCAACCAACTGTGATAGCAACTATTATGTTTTTCTTTCTTATTTTTTTTTAGCATGCAATCTACAGAACTATATTATCCTTAATAGCAAGACACCAATAATAAGCATTTTGATTAAGACAAGTTGGAGAAAGGCCAAAAGCTAATAAAAGAAAAAAAAATGCAGCCTCTTCAAGTTAAGTAAATTGACTATATAATGAGAAAAAAAGTTTAAATTAGTTACCAGTGGCCCCAAAATGAAGCATTAGTGATGTTTATTACTGGAAATCTGCAGAACCTATAATTAATTATTCTGTGATTTTCCCTTAAAGCTTAATTTAACCAGTAGCCATAATAATACAGAAAACATTTCAGGAAAAGAAGATTATTATGAAAAAGGTGGGATTTGCCCAACAACCCTTAGATAATGTAATGTTCCTGAACCCTCCTGTTTCACAATATACTGTGGTCCGGGGTCCATGTACTGTATGACCACCTACACTTCAAAAGCCTGTGGTCAAAGACTGTTTCTTTCTTTCTGAAGTTTTAAAAATTTTGTTTTGTTTATTTTTGGCTGTGCTGGGTCTTTGCTGCTGCAGTGGGCTTTCTCTAGTTGCGGCAGTGAGAGGGTCCAGCCCACTCTCTATTTATAGTAGAGGGGCTTCTCATCACGGTGGCTTCTCTCGTTGCTGAGCACAGGCTTTAGGCATGCAGGCTCTAGCGGTGTGGCCCCTGGCTTAGATGCTCCTTGGTATGTGGAACCTTCCCAGAGTAGGGATGGAACCGCTCTGCATTAGGAAGCAGATTCCTAACCACCGGACCATCAGGGAAATCCCGTCAAAGGCTGTTTCTACATAGGTTTCTCAGTTGGTCATATTGATCCAAATTCATTCTGTTTTTCTCTAATTTATAAAGGTCTTCCTTCAGTTCAGTTAAGTTCAGTCGCTCTGTCGTGTCCGACTCTTTGCGACCCCATAAATGGCAGCACGCTGGGCCTCCCTGTCCATCACCAACTCCCAGAGTTCACTCAGACTCACGTCCATCAAGTCAGTGATGCCATCCAGTCATCTCATCCTCTGTTTCCCCTTCTCCTCCTGCCCCCAATCCCTCCCAGCATCAGAGTCTTTTCCAATGGGTCAGCTCTTCGCATGAGGTGGCCAAAGTACTGGAGTTTCAGCTTTAGCATCATTCCTTCCAAAGAAATCCCAGGGCTGATCTCCTTCAGAATGGACTGGTTGGATCTCCTTGCAGTCCAAGGGACTCTCAAGAGTCTTCTCCAACACCACAGTTCAAAAGCATCAATCCTTCAGTGCTCAGCTTTCTTCACAGTCCAACTCTCACCTCCATACATGACCCCCCGGGAAAACCATAGCCTTGACTAGACGGCCCTTTGTTTGCAAAGTACGGTCTCTGCTTTTGAATATGCTGTCTAGGTTAGTCATAACTTTTCTTCCTTCAATTCTTATTTATTTTTTTCCCTCTCAGTTCTCAACCCAGCTAACAATCCCAGCCCAGCCCTCGTCTTTATGGCCCAACTCCTTTCTACCTCTCTTGGAAAACTCTGCCTGGCTATGCCAGTTCATCAGTCTGAATACCCACTGGCATATAAAACTATGCTGCTGCTGATCTCAAATATTTATTGAGATCTTGCAGTGTTCCAGAACTGGCATTTACTTAACTTTATCTCATTTAATCCTCCCATTACCCTGAGAGATAGATTCTATTAATACCATTATCTACATGTAGGTTAAAAGGATTAGTTGCCCTGCAGTGGTGAGGAGGTGAGGTCTGTAGTCAAACACAGTTCCACCACACAGAACTTAATCCCATGCCATCTTATGGTTATTGTTGTTTCATGTCTCCTTTTTGCCTGTCACTCTAGATTGGAAGATCATTTAAGACAGAAGACTCACTCTGTATGTCTTTGGTACGCCGTTTAAAGATTTTGATGATCACTAAGTGGACTTCAATAAACAGTTGCTGATCATTTGACAGTGCAGTCTAAGAATATGTCCTCTTTCCAAGTCCCAGAGGAGAGCGATGACTCTCAATTCTTATTGATTTTTCTTGTTGTCCAGTACTTGGGAGGCTCTGGAGACAGTTTCTTTACTATCGGAGATAAGTTACTTGATATACCCAAAGCCAACCTAAGGCACTGCTTGCTTTTTCTCAGTGACTTAATGTCTTGGCTGAATAATGTCTATTCCTTTATCTCTTTTCTCATAGAAATTACTGAAAATAACTTCAGTCAGTCACAGGAGTGATCTGACAATCCATTCATTGCTCTTCAATCAATCATAGAATCAGTTCAGTTCAGTTCAGTTGCTTAGTAGTGTCTGACTCCTTGAGATCCCATGACTGCAGCACGCCAGGGTTCCCTGTCCATCACCAACTCCTGGAGCTTGCTCAAACTCATATCCATTGAGTTGGTGATGCCATCCAATCATCTCATCCTCTGTCATCCTCTTCTCCTGCCTTCAGTCTTTCAGTATGTCTAGTCAAATGTTGGTTTTTCCCGGTAGTCATGTATGGATGTGAGAGTTGGACTATAAAGAAAGCTGAGTGCTGAAGAATTGATGCTTTTGAACTGTGGTGTTGGAGAAGATTCTTGAGAGTCCCTTGGACTGCAAGGAGATCAAACCAGTCAATCATAGAATATCTGAGCTTAAAATGACAGAGTGGAACATTTGACTCATTCTCTTCTTACAGGAAGGAAACAGATAATTGGTCCCTTGAGCCATGCTAAAGGCACAAAGGTTACTGAGTGAGGGCTTGCCCACTGACCCCTGGATCTAGAGTTTTACGCAAATGAAACATCAACAAAGCAGGATAATAGGTTATTTTTTAAGAGTTCATAGAAGGCAGAGAATCCTTGTTGTGGACTTAGGGTGGTTAGGAAGAACATCTTGGAGGAAGATACATCTGAGTTAGGAATGAAAGGTTGTGAAAGATTTTGCAAAGAGGAAACGATGGGATAGGGTTCTGGAACAGGGCAGTATAAACATAATGAAGTGAAAGCCAGTGGTTGGGAGCTCTGAGAGTGTTTGGCCAGGAGAAGCTCTTGACAGTGGGGGAAAGATCCCTGCTTCCAGAGATGCATGCATCCAGAGGACAAGACTAAGAAATGTGCCAAATAGAAGTTACAAAGGATTTTCACCATGAAGGTGATGTGATAGACGTGTTTCGTGAAAATGTATCTAACTGTGGTTTGCACGCTGAACTTGAGTGGGAAGAAACTGGAAGCAGTCCAATCAATTTACAGGCTACCTGGAGTGCTTCCGGGATGATTACCTTGGAGTTTCCACACTTCATAGTGAAGTCAGTCAGGATCTGATGACAAAAGAGAAATGAGATTTCAGTTTTGATCTCAACCTTTTCCTGGTGAATGGAAGGAGGGCTTTTTGTGGGGGAGGTGTGTTAGCCATGGAGGCGCTTCCCCTGGAGTCCCACTCGGGAAAAGACTTGATGTGCACCCTGGGGGCTTGGGTCATCAGGTAGCCCCCCAGCTCTCAGCACGGTCAGAATCTGTCTCTGTGCTTGGGAGCTGTCACACCCTGCCTCTGGTTCTGAAGCTGCCTGTTTCTGCCTGATGCTTGTCGTTCTGATGGACAGTGCTTGCTTCAGGGCTCCCAGATGCGTGGGACCTGTGTTGCAGTTCACCTTCTCCCTTTCTTCACTTCTCTTTTCACTCCTTCCCGTTAAAGTGTGGATCCCTCCCCCATATATTTCTACAAAACTCGACCATGGCATTTCCAGAGAACTCATCCTGTGACAAGAGGGCAGGCAAGGAAGCAGACTGGAAGAGGCAACCCAGAGCTGTGCCTGACGCACTGAAGCACGTACTGGTGACGGTTTTCTGCTTTCTACCTGGGAGATATTTAGAGCCAATGATCTGATTGAAAAGAGGGCTAGAGAATTGTCTGAATCTGCTCTTGCATGTATAGAATTACTAAGGGAATAATTTCCACACCAGAGAGTTGTGGTGGGTGGTCGGTTGTGGTGATGAGACTATGGAAGCAGGGTCAGGCATAGTGCAGCCTTTCTCAGGCCCTAAGCCACTTTTTGGTATTGCCAAAATTTCTTTTCCATTCCTTTAAATGATGGCAGCAACTTTTTTATTGGGTTCATAAAAAGTTCATTTGAATCTTTCCATTATGTCTTTTTTTCTGTATATATATTTTTAAAATAAATTTATTTATTTTAACTGGAAGCTAATTACTTTACAATATTGTATTGGTTTTGCCATACATCAACATGAATCCACCACAGGTATACACATGTTCCCCATCCTGAACCCCCTCCCTCCTCCTTCCCTGTACCATCCCTCTGGGTCGTCTCAGTGCACCAGCCCCAAGCATCCAGTATCATGCATCAAACCTGGACTGGAGATTTGTTTCATATATGATATTATACATGTTTCAATACATCTTATTGAAAAAGCCAGAATGGACTTATTGGCCAAACCAATATCATTTTCCGTAAAATAAAGATGGGCTGGGTTGTTATGCTCCATATCCAGCAACTCCAAAATCTCAGTGACTAAGAATGGAGGCTCAGTTCTTTCACCTAACATGTGATCATAGCAGGTATTCTGGGGACTCTTGCTTTCCCCGTGTTCTGGGACCCAGGATTTGGTTGGGCAAACTCGCAGTGATAAAGACTTCTTCCCACAATGATTCTTTTTGCTGTTCACCATGCTGGTGACCACAACAGAGGGTAAAAGAGATCTGGAAGGTCTCACATTCAGATAAATGCTTGATCTGAGACATGGTGCACATGACTTGCACTCACACTCACTAGGCAGAAATAGTCACACGGACTCCACCTAGGGAGTGCGCTCCTGTTACGTAGGAGCCTAGAAGGGGAGAGACATAGAGATGTTTGGTGAAGACCACAGGTAATTAAAAGATTTTCATTTTCTCTTTCTTTCTTCCTAATATCCTGCTTCTATTACTTTCCACGTGGCTTCCTGAACTGTAGACAGTGCTGAGGGTCTTTCAGGATTTCAAAGGATTGAGAGTCATCATAGAGAGGAGACTCCCCTCTCGCCCTGATAGAATTTTTTCTCTGTGTGTGTAACATTCTTTACAAAGTGAGGTTAAAAATTCCTTGTAGAATTAAGTTAAACATGTGCACAGCAACACAAAATGGAAGGAGGGAGAGAATTGGTTGAAGAGGCAAGGATATAACAGAAATTCCATTTTGGTGTTCATTATAATGCCACTCCTCCAGCAAAATTACCTTGTATCCCTGACAAAGATGAAAGGCTTTACTCCTTCTAGTTATCAGCAACAACTCCTCTCATTAACCATGCATCTCACCACTTACACAGTCATTTATCTAAATGTATATGTAAGATGAAAAATAAATAAATGAACCAATCCATAAGAGCACACATACATAGACAGGTAAGGAGATGAGATGGGAGAAATGCTAGGAAAAATGGAAAATAATATGAAACCCATATTTCACAAGGCACAGGAAGAGCTTTTGCATTAGCTCATCCATCTCGTTATCTTTCTAGAAGACATTTCAATAATCACTTTCACAAAGATGGTTTTTAAAGGTTCAATTTTTTCTTGCTTAAATGTAGGCCCAGAAAAATGCATGTTTTCTAGTAATGTTCACCTTTACCTCTAATGTTGATTCCAGCTAGAGATTAGGAAAGTTTATTCTTCAAAAGCCAGTTACCTAAATGGTTTCAGCATCACCAAAGGTAGAAGAACAGAGAGAATGCCTGAATTGCAATTAGAGTATTTCAGGTTGGAGAAAAGCAGACATCACTTGTTTGAAAAGATGACTGCACGCTGAAGTAGTTTATGATCATAATAAGAAGGACCATGTATTGTGGGCCTCTGCTTACTATATTTCTAACACTGGGTTGAGTATTCATGTAGGTTACTTCTAATCTTCACAGTTACTCCATGATATGGGCATATATTAATATCCCAGTGTCCAATAAAAAAGGCTCAGAGAGGTTAAATAACTTGCCTTAAGATACACAGGAAAAAAGTAGTAAAAGATGCAAACCCAGGTTTGAGAAAACCTCCACTATGTGTTGAAGGAGGGTGGTGATGATGATGATAGCAATTATGGCAATAGAGAGCACTTAATATACACCCTCTCTCTCATAAGCACTATTGATGGATTAACTCATTTAATTCTCAGAAAATCCATTGAGCTCTAGTATAGCAACTTACAGATGAAGAAATTGATGTGAAACCGAGAAGTTAAGGTAGAAGTGGTTATTTGTAAAAAAAAAAAAAAAAAGTGACCGAGACCAACTTTGATTAATTTTCACTCCTTGTAACATAGCATGAGGCAATGTACAGAACTATAGTTCTCTTTTCCCACTTGTCCTCTTTTCTTCCAGTATTAATATCATTAGCCACAGGAGATGATGAAGGATGATGGTTAAGCATGTGAACTCTGAAACCAGACTGTCCGAATTCTAATCAGAGCTGAATGGATTTGGGGAGAAATTCCTGTTCTAGTTTCTTAGGGTTGCCATCACAAATTACCCAACATTGAGTGCTTTAAAACAACAGAAATGTCTTGTCTCAAGTTTCCAGAGGCCAGAGGATAAAATCAAGTTGTAAGTGGAACTTTACTCCCTTTGAAGTTGGAGGGGACGGATCTGTTCCAGGTCTCTCTCCTTGCTTCCTGTGGTTGCTGACAATTCTCGGTTTTCTCTGGCTTGTAGATCACTCCAGTCTCTGCCTCTGTCTTCATGTGGCATTCTCAATGTGCCTTTGTGGTTCCAAATTTTCTTCTTCTAATACAGATTCCAATCACATTGGGTTTAAGGCCCACCCCAATTAAGTATGACCAGAGGCGTCCCTCATGGCTCCTACAATGTGGGAGACCTGGGTTCAAGCTCTGGGCTGGGAAGATCCCCTGAAGAAGGCCAAGGCAATCTACTCCAGTACTCTTGCCTGGAGAATCCCATGGGCAGAGAAGCCTGGTGGGCTACAATCCACAGGTCATAATGCGTCAGACACAAGTGAGTGACTAGCACTTTCACTTTCATCCTGATTATATCTGAAAGACCTAATTTCCAAATATGATTACAAGTTCTAGGTAGACATCAATTTTGGGGGTAAACTATTCAACACAGTACTGTTCCTAAAATGCTCTAAGTTATTTTCATGAGTAAAATGATGATAAAAATTATATCTATGGGACAGGCATGTTGTAATACCTGAAATAAAGAACTGAGCTCAGCACAGATCAAGCAGTAATCAAGTGTTAATACTATTAACTTCTACTTGAAACCTGATAGGATCAAGAGTGATGCACGGGGTTAGCAGATGCAAACCGTTATTTATAGAGCAGATAAACAACAGGGTAGTATCATATAGCAAAGGGAGCTACATTCAGTATCCTGTGATTTAAGCCACAATGGAAAATAATATTCCAAAATAATATATTTAGGTATAACTGAATCACTTTGCTGTACAGCAGCAATTAACACAACATTGTAAATCAGCTATGCATGTGCTAAGTTTCTTCAGTTGTGTCCAGCTCTTTGCAATCCCATGTGCAGGAGACCACTGGGCTTCACCATCTGCCGGATTCTTCAGGCCAGAATACTGGGGTGGGTTGCCATTTTCTCCTCCAGGGGATCTTCCCAACCCAGGGATTGCGCCTACATCTCCTGTGGCCCCCGCACTGTAGGCAGATTCTTTACCTACTGAGTCACTGACTATACTTGAATTAAAGAGAGTCGTTAGAACTGATCCTATTAAAAATAGGTATGTGCGTTTTCCCCTAGACCTTGCATTTTTCTGTAAATTAATAGAGCTGATGGCTATAACTGGTGCTTACAGAATCTGGTTTTATTGCAGCAAGGCAGGCTTTGATCTCTATCAGTGCAACAACAGAGGAAGGTCAATATACAAGTCATTCCTTACACAGTGACATAAAAATACTGAATTTTATTCTGTATATTTTTGGAGGGGAGTCTTCCCCTTCCCTTTCCTTTAGTTTAGTATCTTTTCTCTGTCAAGATTTTGCATCTAGCAAGATGTGTGCAGGGTATCAAAGGGAACTTTCATTGTGACCCAGGCATAAGAAATTATTAGATCCATGCAGCAAATAAGTGAATTGAAACAATTGTATCTGCTGCTCTGAGTGAAATGAGATTTCACTTTGGGGCTTGCTAGCTCCCAGCCCTGAAACAAATTAAAATAAGATTACCTGACAGTGCAGAGGTTTCTGTAGTTTAAAAATAAATGCTATAGTCAGCTGATGATTCTGCATAGTAATTTCTTAATAAGCACAATGAGTGATTTATCACTGGATTGAGTCAGTATTTATTTTCAATCACAGATCTTGAAACTGGAGGGTTCCTGAGAGTTTTACCATTAAGAAAATATGTATCTACTTGGGTTCATAATGGCATGTGACATATGACATGCTTCATTTCCACCCTAGCCAACCCTCCCTGTACAACTCCACCCCATTCTTAGTGCTCCCACTTAGTAGCACTTGAATATGCAGGAACAATTTTTGAAAAATAAAAGTTGGGTTCAACAGAAAAAAAAAGCCTCAGAAAATGAAAACAAACCCAAACCCTGGCTATTAGTTACTGTCAGTGGAGCCAGAGTTAAAGGAAGTTACACTCAATGGCACAGTGCAGTTTCTGAGTATTTAAGTAAAGCTAAACCATGAAATTAGAAGACACTTACTCCTCGGAAGAAAAGTTATGACCAACCTAGACAGCATATTCAAAAGCAGAGACATTACTTTGCCGACTAAGGTCCGTCTAGTCAAGGCTATGGTTTTTCCAGTGGTCCTGTATGGATGTGAGAGTTGGACTGTGAAGAAAGCAGAGCGCCAAAGAAGTGATGCTTTTGAACTGTGGTGTTGGAGAAGACTCTTGAGAGTCCCTTGGACTGCAGGGAGATCCAACCAGTCCATTCTGAAGGAAGTCAGTCCTGGGATTTCTTTGGAAGGAATGATGCTAAAGCTGAAACTCCAGTACTTTGGCCACCTCATGCGAAGAGTTGACTCACTGGAAAAGACTCTGATGCTGGGAGGGATTGGGGGCAGGAGGAGAAGGGGATGACCGAGAATGAGATGGCTGGATGGCATCACTGACTCGATGGACATGAAGTCTGAGTGAAGTCCGGGAGTTGGTGATGGACAGGGAGGCCTGACGTGCTGCACTTCATGGGGTCGCAAAGAGTCGGACACAACTGAGTGACTGAACTGAATGGAAACCTCGCAAACACCCTCTTCCAACAACACAAGAGAAGACTCTACACATGGACATCACCAGATGGTCAACACCGAAATCAGACTGATTATATTCTTTGCAGCCAAAAGTGGAGAAGCTCTATACAGTCAGCAAAAACAAGACCAGGATCTGACTGTGGCTCATCATGAAATCCTCATTGCCAAATTCAGACTTAAATTGAATAAAGTAGGGAAAACCACTAGACCATTCAAGTATGACCTAAATCAAATTCCTTATGATTATACAGTGGAAGTAAGAAATAGATTTAAGGGACTAGACCTGATAAATAGAGTGCCTGATGAACTATGGAAGAAGGTTCGTGACACTGTACAGGAGACAGGGATCAAGACCATCCCCATGGAAAAGAAATGCAAAAAGGCAAAATCGCTGTCTGGGAGGCCTTACAAATAGCTGTGAAAAGAAGAGAAGTGAAAAGCAAAGGAGAAAAGGAAAGATATAAACATCTGAATGCAGAGTTCCAAAGAACAGCAAGAAGAGATAAGAAAGCCTTCCTCAGTGATCAGTGCAAAGAAATAGAGGAAAACAACAGAAGGGGAAAGACTAGAGATCTCTTCAAGAAAATGAGAGACACCAAGGGGACATTTCATGCAGAGATGGGCTCAACAAAGGACAGAAATGGTATGGACCTAAAAGAAGCAGAAGATATTAAGAAGAGGTGGCAAGAATACACAGAAACTGTACAAAAAAAATCTTCATGACCCAGATAATCACGATGGAGGGATCACTCACCTAGAGCGAGACACCCTGGAATGTGAAGTCAAGTGGGCCTTAGAAAGCATCACTATGAACAAAGCTAGTGGAGGTGATGGCATTCCAGTTGAGCTATTTCAAATCCTGAAAGATGATGCTGTGAAAGTGCTGCACTCAATGTGCCAGCAAATTTGGAAAACTCAGCAGTGGCCACAGGACTGGAAAAGGTCACTTTTCATTCCAATCCCAAAGAAAGGCAATGCCAAAGAATGTTCAAACTACCGCACAATTGCACACATCTCACACGCTAGTAAAGTGATGCTCAAAATTCTCCAAGCCAGGCTTCAGCAATATGTGAACCATGAACTTCCAGATGCTCAAGCTGGTTTTAGAAAAGGCAGAGGAACCAGAGATCAAATTGCCAACATCCACTGGATCATGGAAAAAGCGAGAGAGTTCCAGAAAAATATCTATTTCTGCTTTATTGACTATGCCAAAGCCTTTGACTGTGTGGATCACAATAAACTATGGAAAATTCTGAAAGAGATGGGAATACCAGACCACCTGACCTTCCTCTTGAGAAACCTGTATACAGGTCACGAAGCAACAGTTCGAACTGGACATGGAACAACAGACTGGTTCCAAATAGGAAAAGGAGTGCATCAAGGCTGTATATTGTCACCCTGCTTATTTAACTTATATGCAGAGTACATCATGAGAAACGCTGGGCTGGAAGAAGCACAAGCTGGAATCAAGATTGCCGGGAGAAATATCAATCACCTCAGATATGCAGATGACACCACCCTTATGGCAGAAAGTGAAGAGGAACTAAAAAGCCTCTTGATAAAAGTGAAAGAGGAGAGTGAAAAAGTTGGCTTAAGGCTCAACATTCAGAAAACAAAGATCATGGCATCTGGTCTCATACTTTATGGGAAATAGATGGGGAAACAGTGCAAACACTGTCAGATTTTATTTTGGGGGGCTCCAAATTCACTGCAGATGGTGATTGCAGCCTTGAAACTAAAAGACACTTACTCCTTGGAAGAAAAGTTATGACCAACCTAGATAGCATATTCCAAAGCAGAGACATTACTTCGCCAACAAAGGTCTGTCTAGTCAAGGCCATGGTTTTTCCAGTGGTCCTGTATGGACGTGAAAGTTGGACTGTGAAGAAAGCTGAGCACCGAAGAATTGATGCTTTTGAACTGTGGTGTTGGAGAAGACTCTTGAGAGTCCCTTGGACTGCAAAGAGATCCAACCAGTCCATTCTAAAGGAAGTCATTCCTGGGATTTCTTTGGAAGGAATGATGCTAAAGCTGAAACTCCAGTACTTTGGCCGCCTCATGCGAAGAGTTGACTCATTGGAAGAGACTGTGATGCTGGGAGGGATTGGGAACAGGAGGAAAAGGGGACGACAGAGGATGAGATGGCTGGATGGCATCACTGACTCTATGGACATGAGTTTGGGTGATCTCTGGGAGTTGGTGATGGACAGGGAGGCCTGGTGTGCTGCAGTTCATGGGACTGCAAAGAGTTTGACATGACTGAGTGACTGAACTGAACTGAAACCTTGCTGAGTTGCAGTTCTTTTGGGTTTATATCAATTACATTTTTCAAGTTTAGGAAAAATGGTTGTGTGAGCTCTCATTTTACTCAAGGAGACTTTCTTTTCTAAATTACTCTTGGCAGTACTTCCACAAATAATTTTTAAAATTAATTTTGCTTTGCTGTATTTTAATTTTTAATGAATACATATTCTGTTAGTCTTCCCTTTAGCCCTAACCATGTGCCATAAAGGTATTGCTCTTCTTGTGAAAAACTTGCATTCGCAATGGTCATTTCCAGGGTAAGGGCATGGGCATTCCACTTGGACTCTGTCTATAAAAAGAGTTTGTGATATGGTCATGACAAGTTAAACTAACGGTAATAGAAATAGTAATAGAGGATAATAGCAAAGAGACTACAATGAAATGCTATATTTCTTTCCTGAGAGCATGTACTATTTGATTTGAAAGTGAATCAAACAAAGAACAGTGCTGGGCTCTGAAAGGATTTGATTTGACTTCCCACTGACTCAAACTCTGAGGTTAGGACAAGTTTTAGTCTTGTCTGTCTTGGGCTCTATCGACCATCATATCCTCCCCTTTTAAATGTGGTGTGTGTGCTAGGTTGCATCAGTCATGTCTGACTCTTTGCAAGTCCGTGACTGTAGCCCACCAGGCTCCTCTGTTCATGGAGTTTTATGGGGAAGAATACTAGAGTGGGTTGCTGTGCTCTCCTCCAGGGGATCTTCCTGACCCAGGGATCAAACCCATGTTTTTTACATCTCCTGCCTTGGCAGGCGGGTTCTTTATCACTAGCACCACCTGTGACTGCTGCTGCTGCTGCTAAGTCACTTCAGTCATGTCCGACTCTGTGAGACCCCATAGACGGCAGCCCATGAGGCTCCCCCGTCCCTGGGATTCTCCAGGCAAGAACACTGGAGTGGGTTGCCATTTCCTTCAATGCATGAAAGTGAAAAGTGAAAATGAAGTCGCTCAGTCGTGTCCGACTCTTAGTGACCCATGGACTGCAGCCCACCAGGCTCCTCCGTCCATGGGATTTTCCAGGCAAGAGTGCTGGAGTGGGGTGCCATTGCCTTCTCCAAGCACCACCTGTGAAGTCTCTGTTAAATGACGTACCTGTGTCCAAAACCCTTAAGTGTCATCTTCTTCTGAAATTCAAAGTCTTTGATGTAATTGATGAAGATGGCCATTGCCCAAAGAGTCTGAGGCACTTTATGAGTCTGATTTTTTTTTAACTGATCTTAAAAGCACTTAAAACAAAACCAAATGACAATCAAGTTCATTCATTAAGATGAAAGTGGCCCAGTCTTGTGAGTCTGGTGCCAGATGTCCCCCATTAAACATATTGCATTATGTTCTAAGACTGAATTTATACTTACCTTGGAATCAAGAGAACTGGATCTAACCCCTGGCTTTGCTATTTTCTGGGAGAATATCCTATTCTCTTTAGAGTTCACTTTGCTTAACTGTAAAATGAGAATAGCAATATCTTCCCTATTTACTGTATGGGATTTTTTTATGATGAGCCAGTAAGATTTGTACTTGAAAGTCATTTGCAAGCTATACAGTGTCCTAAGCTGAACCCCTGCCCTAGATATTTCTAGATCATGTAGAACATATATGTCCTTCTAGGAGATTGGCTCAGTGCCAAAGAATCCGTCTGCAATGCAGGAGACCTGGGTTTGATCCCTGGGTTGGGAAGACCCTCTGGAGGAGGGCTTGGCAACCCACTCTGGTATTTTTGCCTGGAGAATTCCTATGGACAGAGAAGCCTGGTGGGGTACAGTCCATGGGGTCACAAAGAATCGGACATGACTGAGTGACTAAGAGCTACTGCACAAGGAAAGAACATCAAATTGCACTTTGTTTCCTTAAACAAATCTAGAACCCCTACCATTCTATGTAGAATTATGCCCTACAATTTTTTTATAGAAAGTAAAACCCCAAAACATCAGGCACCTACAAATCTCAAGTGCTTATATCATCTCTGGTTACCTTTTCATGAACACTGTTCCCAATTCTAGATAGTCCCTAGAAAGAGTTCCTGGGTCTTTCTCTCCCTGTTCTTGGCCATCAGGGCTTGGCCAAGACATTTTTTCTGCAAATTTCTTAAGTCCTAAGATCTCCTTTGGCTTAGGAATTCTCTCTTGGCTCTTATCATGTCTTTAAGAGCATCTGTAAGTTATTCAACTTTTACTCCTTCATCCAGTAAAAATATTCTTGAATATTGCTGTGTACGTGGTGCTTTTAATCCCAAGGGTAGAGCTTAGTTAGGTCCATCACCAGCTCAATGGACGAGTTTGAGCAAGCTCTGGGAGTTAGTGATGGACAGGGAAGCCTCACGTGCTGCAATCCAAGGGGTCACAAAGAGTCAGATACAACTGCACGACTACACTGAACTGAACTGAACTGAACTGAACTGAGAGCTTTAAACTTGACAAAATCCTGATTCCTATGAGCTTCATAAATGATAAAAGGTATCACAGCTCTCTAGGACCTCTGGAACCAATTCTTATGGTACATCAGGAAAGCATGTTCTTTCCCATTCCTTAAAAACACTCCTTTTAAAATCTCCCTTTCTCCTGAGGAAACAGGGGAAATGCTCCACACAAGGAATGGCTCTTCTTGTCTTTCTTGTATTCTCTGAAAGGAACTTTCTTATAAAGACTCAGGAAATAGCTACTTTTTTAGAGCTGTGCAGTTAACATAATGTGGAGACCTGCACTGCATTTATTTTCTTTGTAAATTATAAATTCTGATGGCCCTAGACATGGTCATCAATATCAGAGGAGAATCTGAGAAACAGAATCTTCTATATTCACCACATCACATTCATTTACGTTGTTTCAGTTTATCAGCTTGAATCTCCTCTCTGTAGACTGACGTGGTCCAGGAGTCTTTTCTAGTGATCTTGTCCTGTCATTGGTGTTAGGTGGCAGTGACATCATGCTTCTCTCAAAGTCAAGAGCAGAGCATGTGGCTGAGCCCCCACCTCACAACTGCAAATGAGCATAGAGCTATCACAGCTTTGCAGAACAAAGCTGGGAGCCTAATGCACTGTAATTGCTAATCATCATCAGTGTTGATTAGTCTATTGAAGGAGAGAGAATGAATCAGTAACTGTCTCCCATTGCTATCTAACAGATGAGAAGACTGTGTTGGCAGGAAAGCAATTGATCTCATGTGTCTCGACGGGGTGGAAGTGACTCAGAGCCCAAACTGAGAAAGTGCAGCCAATCCAACATTACTGCAGCTGGTTGGACTCCTGAGCCAATACCAGGATACTCAGCATCAACTGACATGTGGATGAACATCTACTGGCTATCTCTTACTCTCTCACGTTCTTGCTCTCTCTTCTCTCACCCTCGCTGCAGGCTTTATTGAAATATAATTGCCATAAAATTTGCCTGCCTATATATGCAATTCAGTGACTCTTAATAAATTTAGAGACTTGGCCAACCATGAGTTCAAACCAGTTTAGAACATGTTCATCAGTTCCCCAGGACATTTCTCATGTTCCTTGCAGTCAGTACTTATTTCCACCCCTAGTCTCAAACAGCCACTCATCTAAATATACTTTCTGTTTCCATGGACCTGGCTTTGCTGGGCATTTCATACAGGAACCGTTCATGATTTAGTTTTCTATGTCTTGCTTTTTTTTCTTTAACATGATGTTTTTGAGGTCCACTCATGAAGTAGTATGTATCAGGAGCTTTTTTCTTTTTCTACATGAATAGTATTCTGCTGTATGGATATATCACATTCTGTTTTTCCATTCATCCACTGAACCGAATAATATGAAGTCTTTTGTGACGGACTTCTTTCACATAACATATGATTCCAAGGTTCATTTGTATTGTAACATTTCATTTCTTCTATTGCTGAGTGATGTACCATTATATGGATATGGCATATTTATCTGTTCATCAGTTTATGGAGACTTAAGTTGTAACTTTTTGGTTACTATGAAAAATGCTGCCATGAACATTCATTTGCAAGGCTTTGTGTGGACATTTCTTTTCATTCATATCATCTATATCTGAGTAGAATTGCTGAGTGGTAATATGGTAATAATGGTGTTTAAACTTTTGTTAGTCCATTTTCCAAACTAGTTGCATCATTTTACATTCCAAATTATAATATATAGGGTTCCAACTTCTCCATATCTTCATCCAAATTGGTTAATATATTTTATTGCAGCCACTTTAGTGAGTATGAAGTACATCTCACTGTGCTTTTAAGGTGCAGTTACCTGTTGGCTGATGAGGTTTATGTGCTTATTGACAATTTTTATATCTTTCTTTGATAAATGTTCGTTTGAATCTGTTATCTATTGTTAGTAGAATTATTTGTTTTATTATTGTGCTGTAAGAATTCTTGTGTAGTCTAGATACAAGTTCCTTATGCAATATGTTAATTGCAAGTGTTCATTTTCCATTGTATTGATTGTCTTTTTATTAATATTTTCCAGTGGTATCTCTGGAAGCATGAAGGTTTTAGTATTGATGAAGTTCAATTCGTTTATTTTATAATTTTGTTAATTGTCTTTCTGGTGTCATATGCAGTAAACCATTGTCTAAACTACCATCATAAAGATTTGGTCCTGTTTTCTGCTAAGGGTTAAAGGCATTGCTCTTATATTAGGTATATAATCCATATTGAGTAAATTTTTGTATATGGTATAAGGCAGGAGGTCCACATTTCCAAATTTCTTTTCTGTTTTTTTGCTTATAGATATCCAGTTATATCAGCAACATTTGCTGGTCAAATTTACCAGTATTATAGGGCTTCCCTGGTGGCTCAGAGGGTAAAGAATCCTCCTGCAAGGCAGGAAACCTAGGTTCAATCCTTGGGTCAGGATGATCCCCTGGAGAAGGAAATGGTAACTCACTCCTGCAGATTTCTATGGAAAGGAGCCTGGTGGGCTACAGGCCATGAGATAACAAAGAACAGGACATGAGTAGGCAACTAACATACACGCAAATAATCTTGGCCTGGGTTTCTACTTTGGGATAGTGATTCTGATGGCTAATTCAATCACTTTAAAAGAGACAGTTTCAGTAATTTTTGCCTTTTGGAGTTTCTCTATTTTATCTGTTATATGATTTGACATATACTTGTTCATAGCATTCTGCTATGATCTAGTTTGGTTTTGTGAAGTTGTTAGTATATTTCATTTCTCTTTTTACTCATTTGAGTCTTCTCATTTTTTCTTGTTCATTTTAGCTAAAAATTTATCAGTTGTGTTGATTTTTTCAAAAAACTAACCCTTGATTTTAATGACTGTCTCTATTTTATTGTGTACCACTGTTATCTACGTCTTCTTGCTCTTGGGTTAATTTATTTTTCATTTACTGTGTCTTAAAGGAAAACACTTTGTTATTTTGAGTTTTTAAAATTTCTCAAAAAGTATTTGCAGGTATAAATTTGTAAGTACTGCTTTAACTGTATCCCATAAATTTTAATATGTTGTATCTTTATATTCATCGATCTAGAAATATTTTTTAAATTCCCTTATGACTTTTCCCCCTGAACCATTTATTATTTAGGAGTTACTTAATTTCCACATGCTTGCAAATTCTCTAAATTTGTTTCTTATATTTATATCTAACTTTATTCCTTTGTGGTCAAATAATCTGTTTTTAAAAATAATTCCATTTTTGGGAATTCCCTGATGGTCCAATGATTAGGGCTCTGTGCTTCCACTGCATGGGGATGGGTTTGCTCTCTGTTCAGGAAACTAAGATCCTGCATGCCATGCCCCATAGCACAAATAATAATAATAATTCCATTTATTTTACATTTTAATTCTACAGTGAGAGAAATGTATATTCTGCTGTTAAGTAGAATATCATATGGCTGGCTGCTAGTTTTTCATCATGTCATTGTGAAGTCGCTCAGTCGTGTCCGACTCTTTGTGACCCATGGACTGTAGCCCACCAGGCTTCTCCATCCATGGAATTTTCTAGGCAAGAGTACTGGAGTGGGTTTCCATTTCCTTTTCCAGGGGATCTTCCCAACCCAGGGATCGAACCCGGGTCTCCCACACTGTGGGCAGACGCTTTACCATCTGAGCCTCCGTCTATTTCCTTTTTAAATTCTCAGCCTAGTTGTTCTGTCAATTAGTGAATGTTAAAACATCGAAGGCTCCAGCTACTGTTTATTGTTGAGTTGTCTAATTCTCTCTTTACTCGTGTCAATTTTTGCTTCATGTAATTTAGGCCTCTGTGGATAGGAGTCTATAATTGTTACATCTTTTTGATGAATTGACCCTCATTATTATAGAATGTCCCTCTTTATCTCTAATAATATATTTGTCTTGCAGTCTATTTTGTCTGATGTTGGTATAAATACTCCAACTGTTTTCATGGTTTCTTTTCCTTTTTCTGCTTTTTAAAAAATTTCTGTTTATATCTGAATTGAAAATGTGTCTTCTGCAGAGAGACTATAGTTGATGCTGTTTGTCCCCTAATTTAGCAAATCTATTAAACTCTAATGTTATCATTGATACAGTTGGATTTTCATTGGTCATTTTGTTATGCCTTCCATAGAGTCTCCTTTGGTATTTTCACTTACCTTTAATGAACATTTTCTATAGTAGTATTTTAATTTTTAATTCATATTTCAGTATATATATATATGTATGTATGTATATATGTATATGTATGTATGTATGTGTGTGTGTGTATGTGTTTTCTTAAGTAGTTGCCCAAGGAGTTACCATACACCTTAGTCTATCAGAATCTACTCTAGATTTATATTGTAATTCCAGAAGATACTGAAGCATTGTTTTTATATGTCCACACTGTCACTTCTTTTCGGTATTATTTTTGTCATACATACTCAGTTAAACATTACTATCCAAAAATACATTGTTATAATTATTGCTATATATAAATCTTTTTCTTAAATAGAAAAAAGAGTGTATATTTATAATGTTTGTTAATTAAACTTCGCATTTACTTTTTTCTGGTTCTCTTATTTGTTCCTGTGGATTCACATGACATTTTGGTGCCACATTTTTTATTCCAGTGCATCTTTGCTTCCACCACTTTCTTTATGAGGTTTTGCCAATTACATTACATTTATATATGTTATATTGACCTAACAGTACAATTATCTTCATGTTATTTTATAAAATTAATTCTTAAAGCAGTTACAAAGGGAATCTTTTATGATTACATAATTAGTTTCGTGGCTATACTTTGGCTCCATGTAGATTTGAATTACTGTCTGGGATCACTTGCTTTTTGTCTCATAACTTCCTTGCATCTTTACAAGTGAATGTGCTAGCAATGAATTCTTTCAGTTTTTTGTCTGTATGGGAATATATTTATCTTTCTTTCACTTATTGCAAGATAGTTTTTGATGGATATAAAATCCTAGCATGAAGTTTATAATTCTTTATTCTTTTCGGCACTTTGGATACGTCAGCCCTCTGGCTTTCCTTGTTTCTTATGAGAAGTCAGGTGTTCATCATATTAGGCTTCCTTTACATATGATTAGTTGTTTTCATCTGGATGCTTACAAAATTTTCTTTTTGGCTTTCAGCATTTTTATTGTGATACCTGGATGTGAATCTTTTTGCATTTATTTTGCTTGGAATTCATTGAGCCTCATCAGGTTTGCGAACTTTCTGCCATTATATTGTTGAACACTTTAATGCTCCTTTATATTTCTGCTCTCTTTCTGGTACTAGCATTGCTGCTGCTGCTGCTAAATTGCTTCAGTCATGTCCGACTCTGTGCAACCCCATAGACGGCAGCCCACCAGGCTCCCCCATCCCTGGGATTCTCCAGGCAAGAACACTGGTGTGGGTTGCTATTTCCTTCTCCAATGCATGAAAGTGAAAAGTGAAGGTGAAGTCGCTCAGTTGTGTCTGACTCTTAGCGACCCCATGGACTGCAGCCCACCAGGCTCCCTCTGCCCACGGGATTTTCCAGGCAAGAGTATTGGAGTGGGAGTCCATTGCCTTCTCCAGGACTAGCATTACACATGTTATATTGTTGTGCTTAATGGTGTTCCATGTTTGTCTTAGGTGGTATATTTATTTTTCCATTCTTTTTATCTCTGTTTTTCAGACTGTATAAACTCTCTCTTGAAGTTTGATGAGTTTTTTTTTTTCTTCTGTCAGGTCAAATTTAGTATTGAATCCATCTAGTGATCTTTTATTTCAACTAATATACTGTCAGGTCCAGAATTTCCATGTTTCTCTTGTTTATATCTTGTCTTTGTATTGGTATTCTTTATTTGGTGATACATTGTCATCTTATCTTTTGTCACTTCTTTAAGCCTGCTTCCTTTAGTTCTATGAACACATTTGTTATAGCTGCTTAGAAATCTTTGTCTGCTAAGCCCACAATTTGGACTCTGTTAAATTTCATTTCTATGCCTGCTTTTATTCCTGTGTATAGGTCAGATTTTCCTTTTTTATCAGAAATGGTAACTACATGGAATTTTTCCCCATTCTTTGTCCCCGTTGAAGAAAAATGCTTGACATGTAATCATGATTTTAGTGAAGTTATGTATGACACTATACAAAGAAAATGGAGCCAAGGCTTTGGTATTCCAAAAGTTTAAGTTCTTTTAGTTAAGTTAGAGGAATTTGAGTAAAATGGTTGGTAGAAACAGGAAAAAGAAAGGTCTTCCGTGTCTACTCCCAACTCTACTAGGAAAAGAATCACATGGATGGAAAGGAAAAGAGGAGGAATGGTAAGAGAATGATTAAAGAGGGGAAATGCAGGGTCTTTGAAAGAGGCTTATCTGGGACCTGATGCAACATCAGGATGCTCAGAGGGTAGGGAGAGGGGAGGAAAAAACCATCAATGACAGTAATGAATGTCTATATAATGGGCCTATGTGGACAGACGCATATCTGTCATAGACAAGTATGAAGAGTTTCACTGGAGTACAAGTTATGGAAAGATATCTATGCCTCAGCCTGCTCTGGTTATAGCACAGCTGACAACAGACTTTGAGCCTCTGGACAAGGAGATGGACTATCCCAAGAGTGATCTGTGTGTACCTGTGCTGAGAATAGAAACAGGGAATGTCAGTCTCAAAGTGTTCTTGTTTATATAGATAACTCAAGGGAAGATATGCCATAATTCCTTAGCCCCGTGCAAGTCCCTACGATACAGAAGCAGCCAGACATTCCTGCAGTAGGAGGACTTTGAATGCAAAATACTTTCAATACAGAAAAATGAAGGAACTTTTTGTACACACACAAGAATAACCAGGAAAACCTAGCAAAGAAGGATAATGAGATGGAGATAATTCTACCATAAATCAAAATATATAGCCCTTACATTTAAAACAATGTGATGTTAGCACATGAACAGACAGACACACCATGGGAGAGAAAAAAACCCAAATAATGGACTCAATTATGTATAGAAATCTAAATGTAATAAGAACAACCTCTCAATCAAAGAGTGAAATTGTATTTTTAATAAGTGATTCTGAGATAAGTAAATATTCATATTAGTGATATCAAGTTGGATCCATTTCTCACATTCCACACCAAGAAAAATTCCAAGTGGATTAGGTATTTAAATGTTAAAAAGAAAAAAAAAATACCAGGAGAAAACACGGTAAAATGGCTGAATTCCTTTACTCCTAGAGAAATGCAAAATTTTTTCCTAATCATAAAAAAATACTCCATGTGGAAAATGAAAAGTGACAGACTGAGAGACAATGTTTGCAATTTATAGTGCAGATTTAAAATGAACATACTTAATATATAGAAAACGAAAAGCAAGAAACATACCAACTATTCAGTATTTTTATATGGGGAAAAAATAGGCCGCAAACATCACAGAAAAATGAATAGAAAGTTACCCCTACACATATAAAAATATAATCAATACTCTCATATTAAGAAAAATACCAATGTAATGTACAACAAATTAAAATTTTTTTTTCTTCTGGTTAATAATGGTACTACAATTTCTCACCACATTGTAATATATTTCTTTTATAGTACTCAACACATGAGAATTGTGTTATAATTAGTTGAGACGGAGATTTTTAAAAAGTCATTCCCTACCCTCACATTCTTCACCTTACCAAGGGCAAGATTGTTTATCTTTTCCTCTTTAGTTCCTAATGGAGTGTAATTACCTGATTTGTGCCTTATCTGATTGAACCTCCTATTCAAATGCTTAGCAGAATCATAAATGCTACCCAGAAAACCAGCAGCATTTATTCTATCCCCAACTCTCTAGTAAGATGCAGCAAAATGTAGTGGGCAAATGCATAGCTTTGGAGCCAGATTACTTAGGTTCAGTTCTTGCTTTTGCAATTTACAGCTGTGTCTTTGGGCAAGATATTCATTCTCTTTCTGTTTGTATTTCCTTTAAATGGTGATGTAAGTAAAGATAGCAACCTGCCCATAGGGTTACTGTGAGGACTAAATGATTTGTTCTATGTAAAACTCTCACAACAGTTCCACCTTGTAAGTTTGGGAGTGACATAAATATTTTCTATCACTATTTTAATCAAGGAAATAGCACTTCATTTCAATCCAGTGAGATTGGAGAGAATCTTGAGAAAAGATGATAGAAGGGAGCACATTAGACTGAGAAGGCAGGCATTCTCTTTGCTGTTTTGCCTCCTTGCCTCCCATGAGAATGCTGTGACGACAATTACCATTTGCATAATGCAGCCTCCAGCCTTGTCCTTGCCTTCCTACCCAAAGTCTAGACCACACATCTCCCCACTGTATCCTTACTTATCTCTTGTGGTTAGAATGACCAATGAGCATTTAGACAGGGATTGTTTTGAAAGACAGGCTTCCAAATTTTTCAAAATTATACTGAATAAATCAAAGAAATTGTTGAAGTGATTGGGACACCGTTCTATAGCTCAGCATTTGTCACCATGCAACAGAACAGTGCCACTGAATATAATCCCTTGGCGACATTTTGGGCAAACCAAATTTTGGTCCTTGTGATCTACCAAGAATTGGCGGGGACAAGGGCATCAAGTTCTCTAAAATTTCCATCCTTTCGAAAATATTAATATAGTAATGATGATAATAGCAATAATATTAGCTGACATGAAAAACTAATATTTTCTTAATTATACACAACATGTGATTAAAGGCATATTTAGAAAAAAACAGTATTGTTGATCTCTAACAAAAATGTGAACAAGTTTAATCAGCTCACTATGAAAATACAGTTTCAAGCCGAGTCTCCTACACACCTTCCGTTATTATCTGTGTGATTCTGTGCTTGCGTGCTCTGTCATGTCTGACTCTTTGCAACCTTATGGCCTATAGTGCATCAGATTCCTCTGTCTGTGGGATTCTCCAGGCAAGAATACTGGAGTGGGTTGCCATGCCCTCCTCCTGGGGATCTTCCTGACCCAGGGATTGAAATTATGTCCCTTACATCTCCTACGTTGGCAGGCAGGTTCTTTACCATAAGCACCACTTGCTAAGCTCCAGGGAAGCTCCATCATTAAGACTGTTTTATATAGAAAACTAGGAGCTACCTTCTGGCTGGATCCGTCGATGAGTCATGCCTCTGTAACAATTTGTAATAATAAGAAGGGTCTGCTGAAACTCTCTGGGACCCAGAATCCATCTCAGCTCATATGTCTAATATTCCTCTTTACATGTAACCTTTAGTCCAGAGTTATAAATATCTACACAGGGTCGCAAAGAGTCAGACACAACTGAGCGACCACCTCACCTCACCTCACTCATTTTAAAGACACAGAGTTGGGATCAGTCATTTTATTTCTAACAAACTCTCAAAGAAAACAGGAAGCCACAAAGTCTGGAGGAAGTAGTCAGTATTGAGATTTGAATTAATCTCTGAACAACTGGGCCATGAATGGATAGAGTGCCCTTAAAATATTTTATTAAATTAACTCATAGGGCAATCTGATTTAAATTCAGTGTTGTAGATTGCTGGGGCAGGGACCACAGCACATGTCACGTAGAAAAGTCATTTTGGACCAGTTATGGGGAAAGAGCTAAGCTTAGAAACCAACCTTCAATGACAAAAAAATCTCATCCCTAGGAAATGGGGCTCCAGGGGAGAATGTGTGGACTGATGATCTAGTTAGGAACCTAAGTGACTTGGTAAATAAGAACCAATCTTACAGTGACGATGTCAAGGGGGAAAAGACACTGAGTCAGCCCATATTTTATAAGACATCTCTTTGAGGAAAGGCTGGTTCAGAACCCATTTGCTAAACTGCTGGAGGGCTCTTTGCATTTCACTTTCTGGGAAAAGTGGCCCGGAGCTTGGGACTAGACCAAGAAATTGGAGGAAGGGACTCAGTGAAGATCGTTTCTAAATTCAGAAGCATTCGAAGACCAGAAGGCCAGGCAAGCTTTGACAGAGAGTTACTTCCCTGGATGTATCCCTTCCTCCCACAGCTTCTCTCAGGAGCAGTCCCGGGCAGCGGGCAGCGGGCAGCGGGCAGCGGGCAGCGCTTGGGCTCTGAAACGAGACACACCTGAGCCTCCATCCGGCTTTCACCGCTCACTGCTTCTCCCATCTTGTCCGGTTCCCCTAGCCAAGCTGATCACAGCTTCACCATCCAACCAACGCGAATGCTAATGACTTCAGAGGGTTATCACGGGGTTAAGTCAGAAACCTAAGGAAAGTCTGGCACAGAGAAGGTGCTCAAAAATGAGTGTCACTTATTTTGAACTCACTGGAAGAGAGCTCAAAAATCATTTAAAAGCTGTGCCCCTTTTTCACGCAAGCAACTCAACAAAGTAAAAATGTGCCCTCATGGCTATAAATGCTTTATCAAAATTAAAAATGAACATATGCATTTATCCAATAATTCAGCTTTTAGTTTTTTTCCCCACAGTGATATGAGAAATATATGTACCTTTATTCACTTACTGAAAAAAAAAAAACTAGAACCAATCTAATCATCAATTAATTGGGCTAGAGTTAAATCAATCATGATATACTCACACAGTGAAATATTATGCAGTCTGTAACATGAATAGAGTAGGTGTCTTTGAGTTGATTTTAACAACATGGCAAAGATAAATGTATAATATGATTTATGATATAAAAAGGGTATTTGTGTATGCGTTCAAATGTGTAACTACTTTTTTGGAAGAAGATGAAACACTTTATATTTTAAATGTAGTAATTTTAGGGAGTGGTATAAACATATCAAGGGTTCCTTTTTACTTTATACTTCACTATAGCATTTAAATTGTAATCTCAACCAGATATTACTTCTATGATTTAAAAACAGTCATTGAAAGTGGTTTACTTGCTTTTGTAATCCATAGATTTATGAAAATAAAGATAAATTTGGGTTGGCTTGGGACCCTAATGCAATAATACTTTCTTTACATGTTTTGCTTTTTTCCCTTTCTTTAAATAATTTTTAAATAAGTACTTCAGTTACACAGAAAAATGCAGAAAAAAATTACAAAAGCCTGTACCTAGCATTTGCCATCTTAACATGCACCCACTTGATTTAAAATCCTTATTTATAAGTAAATAGACAATATAAATACTGACAGATACGTTAGTACTGAAATGTTAGAGGCTCTGCTCTTCCTTTTCTCTGTGCTATTTTTCTCCTTTGAACTCACTACCATGAAGTGGTTTATTTCCTTCCTATCCATGTGTTTTTGCCATGGATTTTTATATTAATTCTTTATAGTAGATATTGTTATTATGAGTTTACATAGCAGGAAATTGAAGCTTAGAAAGGTATAGTGTCTTTCACTGCTTGCCGGAGCCAGTAAATGATGGGCAATCCTGGGCAATCTTAAGTCTTCAATTAGGAGACTAAGCAAAGTGATTTCAGTGATTTTTTTGTGTGTGATGAATTTATCTTATCTGAATTTTACTGTAATGGGTTGACTTGTGTGCCCCACATAAGATATGTTTGAGTCCTAACCCCAGTACCTGACTATGACCTTGTTTAGAAATAGTCTCTCTGCACATGTGATCAGGTTAAGATGAGGGCATGCTTGGTTAGGACAGGCCCTATCATGTGCTTATAAGGAGAGACACGGACAGACATGGAGGAAGCATGGCATGTGACAACAGAGACAGGAGCTGGAGTGATGCAGCTGTAAGCTAAGACTGCCACCCCAAGAAACTAAGAAAGGCGTGGGAGCAGATTCTTCCTGTATCTCTGAGAACAGAACACTGGCTTTTAGATTTCTAGCCTGTGAGACAAAATAAATTTCTGTTTTTAGGGACTTTGTGGGACTTTGCTACAGCAGCAGTAGGAAAGCAATGCACTTATTCATTCAACAAATATGTGTTGAGCAATACATATAGGTATGAGCAACCACAGGTAAGAATATGCATTCATGAGCCCGACTGCCCAGGTCTAGTCACATCCTGATTTTTCTCACTAACTATTGTTAACTTTGGGATCAATCTCTATATGACTTATAGTCAGCCTTCCTTATCTCCTGCACTCACAGATTCAACCAATCACAAACTGTGTAGTACTAGAGTATTTACTGTTGAAAATACCTGCATACAAGTGGACCCACACAGTTCAAATTCATATTGTTCAACAGTGAAATGTAATTGCAAGATTTGGGGTAAGTTATTAACTTCTCTGTGTTTCAGCTATTCAAGATACTAAGAATGACTTGTACGTATTGCCTTTTACATGAGAAAGTGAATAAAAGCATATTTTATTCAAAACAAAGAGATTATGGAGATTATCAACAAAACTAAAAGGGGACACAAACAGATATACTTAGTAAAACTTATCAATTAAAAAAAGACAAAAATAAGAGAAATGAAAAGACACAAACAGTATAGATTTTTTAAATCTTAAGAGAATATTTTAAATAGTTTTATGAAAGTACATTTGGCAATTTAAAGATAAATGAGTATTTTCTATAACGTAGATGACTGATATTAATGAAAGAAGAAAATCAAAAATTAAAACACATCAAAAATGAAGGCATTGAACTCATAATAAAGTGACTTCTCTGAAATATACTAGTTCCATATGTTTTTATACATTCATTTGGGAACTCTTGAAAAATAAGAATGGTGATTTCAGAAAAAGAGAATTGAACAGGACGGTACTGATAAGAAACTTGGCCTGGACAACCCAGTTAAGATAATCACACGCAGTTGCATTTTTTTGACCAGTGATACATGTTTCTAAACCAAATATAAGAAAACTGAGTTAAATAGAATATGCAAATATTACTAATTCAGTTCAGTTCAGCTGCTTAGCCATATCTCTTTGCAACCCCATGGACTGCAGCACACCAGACCTCCCTGTCCATTGCCAACTCCCAGAGCTTACTCAAACTCATGTCCATCAAGTCAGTGATGCCATCCAGCCATCTCATCCTCTATCATCCCCTTCTCCTCCTGCCCCCAATCCTTCCCAGCATCAGAGTCTTTTCCATTGAGTCAACTCTTCCCATGAGGTGGCCAAAGTACTGGAGTTTCAGCTTTAGCATCATTCCTTCCAAAGAAATCCCAGGGCTGATCTCCTTGAGAATGGACTGGTTGGATCTTCTTGCAGTCCAAGGGACTCTCAAGAGTCTTCTCCAACACCACAGTTCAAAAGCATCAATTCTTCGGTGCTCAGCTTTCTTTATGGTCCAACTCTCACATCCACACATGACCACAGGAAAAACCATAGCCTTGACTAGCCGGACCTTAGTCAGCAAAGTAATATCTCTGCTTTTGAATATGCTATCTAGGTTGGTCATAGCTTTTCTTCCAAGGAGCAAGTGTCTTTTAATTTCATGGCTGCAGTCACCATCTGCAGTGATTTGGGAGCCCAAGAAAATAAAGTCTGACACTGTTTCCACTGTTTCCCCATCTATTTCCCAGGAAGTGATGGGACCGGATGCCATGATCTTCATTTTCTGAATGTTGAGCCAACTTTTTCGCTCTCCTCTTTCACTTTTTATCAAAAGGCTCTGTAGTTCCTCTTCACTTTCTGCCATAAGGGTGGTGTAATCTGCGTATCTGAGGTGACTGATATTTCTCTCAGCAGTCTTGATTCCAGCTTGTGCTTCTTCCAGCCCAGTGTTTTTCATGATGTACTCTGCATATAAGTTAAATAAGCAGGGTGATAATATACAGCCTTGATGTACTCCTTTTCCTCTTAGGAACCAGTGTGTTGTTCCATATCTAGTTCTAACTGTTGCTTCCTGACGTGCATACAGATTTCTCAAGAGTCAGGTCAGGTGGTCTGGTATTTCCATCTGTTTCAGAATTTTCCACAGTTTATTGTGATCCACACAGTCAAAGGCTTTGGCATAGTCAATAAAACAGAAGTAGATATTTTTCTGGAACTTTCTTGCTTTTTCCATGATCCAGCAGATGCTGGCAATTTATCTCTGGTTCCTCTGGCTTTTCTAAATCCAGCTTAAACATCTGGAAGCTCATGGTTCACATGCTGTTGAAGCCTGTCTTGGAGAATTTTGAGCATTACTTTACTGGCATGTGAGATGAGCACAATTATGTGGTAGTTTGAGTATTCTTTGGGATTGCCTTTCTTTGGTAATGGAATGAAAACTGACCTTTTCCAGTCCTGTGGCCACTGCTGAGTCTTCCAAATTTGCTGGCATACTGAGTGCAGCACTTTCACACCCTTATCTTTTAGGACTACCAATTACTAAGTAGAAAATATGTGAAGATGGGTCCACATCAGAAAATGTAAAAAAATATTAGCAGTAATGATTTTCTGGAGAAAATCTTATGAAAATCTTAATAAATGAGTATATGACCACATTCTTTAAAATGGATCTTTGTTTATCTATTAAAATCTGATTGAAAATATACTTAATGGTTTAACTTTATAAGCTTTTTCCGTAAAGAATTTTCATATCTTTTATGAGCTTTACTACCTTATAGTTATTGCTGCTCTTTAGGGAATCTTATATTTCTTTGTATTTTCTAATTATTTAATAGCATATTTCATAGCATATGTTGATTTTATATAGAGATCTTTTCTTTAGAAACCATGCTAAATTATCTTTGTTTGTTGATTCTTTGATTATTGATTCTTTATTCCTCTTTACAGAGAAATAAAGAGAACTTTAGCTCCCTTTGTAATTATTATATCTTTTATGTCCTTTTTCTTTTATTACTGCATGAACTAGGAGCATTAGTGATGAAAAAGATACTCAGTGGGCTCTCTTCTGGTCTACATTGTACTACTAACAGGCAGTTCATAGGTGGTGTACTATGAATGACCAATGATCAAATAAAAGTATTCTCCATCTCCTGAATAATCAGAAACCAAACTACAACCACAGAGATATCATTTAACTCCTATGACACTGAAAAATATGACAGGCCCACGTTGTTGTGAGTATAAAGAAAATCATAAAATCACTGACAGAGGACTAAATTTAAGCAATCATTTAGAGCACTGGTTCTCAAAATGTGGTCCCCAGAAGACCTGGGTTCGATCCCTAGGTTAGGAAGATCCTCTGGAGAAGGGAACATACTGCCCACTCCAGTATTCTTGCCTGGAGAATTCCATGGACAGAGGAGCCTGGCAGGCTACAGTCCACGGGGTCGCAAAGAGTTGGACACTACTGAGTGACTTTCACTTTCAAGTGTTGTGAGGAGGAAGAAGATCATAAAATCACTGACAGATGACTAAGTTTAAACAACCTTTTAGAGCATGCATTCTCAAAATGGAGTCTCCAGAATAGCAGAATCAGCAACACCTGGACAATTGTTAGAAAGGCAAATTTTCAGTCCTCATCATAGACCTACTGAATGAGAAACTCTGGGTGTGGAGACCCAGAGTTCTAAAAAGTCTTCCTCAGTTCAGTTCAGTTCAGTCGATCAGTCGTGTCTGACTCTTTGCAACCCCATGAATCACAGCATGCCAGGCCTCCCTGTCCATCACCAGCTCCCAGAGTTCACTCAGACTCATGTCCATTGAGTCGGTGATGCCATCCAGCCATCTCATCCTCTGTCGTCCCCTTCTCCTCCTGCCCTCAATCCCTTCCAGCATCAGAGTCTTTTCCATTGAGTCAACTCTTCCCATGAGGTGGCCAAAGTACTGGAGTTTCAGCTTTAGCATCATTCCTTCCAAAGAAACCCCAGGGCTGATCTCCTTGAGAATGGACTGGTTGGATCTTCTTGCAGTCCAAGGGACTCTCAAGAGTCTTCTCCAACACCACAGTTCAAAAGCATCAATTCTTCGGCACTCAGCCTTCTTCACAATCCAACTCTCACATCCATACAGGACCACTGGAAAAACCATAGCCTTGACTAGACGGACCTTAGTCAGCAAAGTAATGTCTCTGCTTTTGAATATGTTATCTAGGTTGGTCATAACTTTTCTTCCAAGGAGCAAGTGTCTTTTAATTTCATGGCTGCAGTCACCATCTGCAGTGATTTGGGAGCCCCCAGAAATAAAGTCTGACACTGTTTCCACTGTTTCCCCATCTATTTCCCAGGAAGTGATGGGACCGGATGCCATGATCTTTGTTTTCTGAATGTTGAGTTTTAAGCCAACTTTTTCACTCTCCTCTTTCACTTTCATCAAGAGGCTTTTTAGTTCCTCTTCACTTTCTGCCATAAGGGTGGTGTCATCTGCATATCTGAGGTGATTGATATTTCTCCCGGCAGTCTTGACTCCAGCTTGTGTTTCTTCCAGTCTAGCCTTTCTCATGATGTACTCTGCATATAAGTTAAATAAGCAGGGTGACAATATACAGCCTTAACGTACTCCTTTTCCTATTTGGAACCAGTCTGTTGTTTTATGTCCAGTTCTGACTGTTGCTTCCTGACCTGCATACAGATGTCTCAAAAGGAAGGTCAGGTGGTCTGGTATTCCCATCTCTTTCAGAATTTTCCACAGTCTATTGTGATCCACACAGTCAAAGGCTTTGGCATAGTCAAGAAAGCAGAAATAGATGTTTTTCTGGAACTCTCTTGCTTTTTCCATGATCCAGCAGATGTTGGCAATTTGATCTCTGGTTCCTCTGCCTTTTCTAAAACCAGCTTGAACATCAGGGAGTTCACGGTTCACATATTGCTGAAGCTTGGCTTGGAGAATTTTGAGCATTACTTTATTAGCATGTGAGATGAGTGCAGTTGTGTGGTAGTTTGAGCATTCTTTGGCATTGCCTTTCTTTGGGACTGGAATGAAAACTGATCTTTTCCAGTCCTGTGGCCACTGCTGAGTTTTCCAAATTTGCTGACATATTGAGTGCAGCACTTTCACAGCATCATCTTTCAGGATTTGAAAGAGCTCCACTGGAATTCCATCACCTCCACTAGCTTTGTTTGTAGTGATGCTTTCTAGGGCCCACTTGACTTCACATTCCAAGATGTCTGGCTCTAGATTAGTGATCACATCATCATGATTATCTGGGTCGTGAAGATCTTTTTGGTACAGTTCTTCTGTGTATTCTTGCCACCTCTTCTTAATATCTTCTGCTTCTATTAGGTCCATATCATTTCTGTCCTTTATCGAGCTCATCTTTGCATGAAATGTTCCCTTGATATCTCTAATTTTCTTGAAGAGATCTCTCGTCTTTCCCTTCTGTTGTTGTCCTGTATTTCTTTGCATTGATTGCTAAAGAAGGCTTTCTTATCTCTTCTTGCTATTCTTTGGAACTCTGCATTCAGATGCTTATATCTTTCTTTTTTCTCCTTTGCTTTTTGCCTCTCTTCTTTTCACAGCTATTTGTAAGGCCTCCCCGACAGCCATTTTGCCTTTTTGAATTTCTTTTCCATGGGGATGGTCTTGATCCCTGTCTCCTATACAATGTCATGAACCTCATTCCGTAGTTCATCAGGCACTCTATCTATCAGATGTAGGCCCTTAAAACTATTTCTCACTTCCACTGTATAATCATAAGGGATTTGATTTAGGTCATACCTGAATGGTCTAGCGGTTTCCCCTGCTTTCTTCAGTTTAAGTCTGAATTTGGTAATTAGGAGTTCATGATCTGAGCCACAGTCAGCTCCTGGTCTTGTTTTTGTTGACTGTATAGAGCTTCTCCATCTTTGGCTGCATAGAATATAATCAATCTGAATTCGGCGTTCACCATCTAGTGATGTCCATGTGTAGAGTCTTCTCTTGTGTTGTTGGAAGAGCGTGTTTGCTATGACCAGTGCATTTTCTTGACAAAAAAGTCTTCCTGGTGACTTTAAAAGTATGCGAGACGATCCTGACTTAAAGGCACGAACTAGTAAGCTTTTTGACACTAGCTGGCAAAAATAAAGGGATAACAGTTCTACCTAAGAATGAACCCTGGAGAAACTCATATGCATATATACATAGAAACATGAACCAAAAATTACTGTTTGTAATCATATAATTGGTACTTTGTTATAACTCTCCTTCAATAAGAGAATAGATAAACTGCAGTACAGTCAAGTGATAGACTTAAAATGAACTTAAAAATGATTAAGTTAAAGTGAGTAAATCTGGAGAAAAAATGTTGATCTTTGCCATGTAATTCCATTTACAGAGGAGCCTGGTGGGCTACATTCCAGGGGTTGACAGAAAGTTGGACATGACTGAGCGACTGAGCACACAAACACAGACACACACACACACTACATAATGGGCTACTTGAGAAAGTGAAAACTTATTGAATGTTAATGTATGCCAGGTAATGTTTTAGGTGCTTTACGTTTATTTCCTCATTTATTCTTCAAGTAACTCCATGAGGCAGGAAATTAGATTAGATCTGTATTTAAAAATGAGGTAATGTTGGTACAAAAATTAAGCAACATATATGATGTCACGTCGATTGCAGGTGGCAGCCTGAATCCAAAACCTGGGCTCTCAGCAGTATTGCTCATTGGTAAGAAAATGTGTCATTGATTCTAAGCTTCTAAGAATGCAAAATAGGAGCATCTATTATTAGTAGGTAAAAAAAGAAAAGAAAAGAAAATTCAGAAGAGTAACTATCTTGGACGAGGCAAGGAAGAGAATAGTTCCTGGTAAGATTTCAGCAAAACTGCAAATGTTTCACTACTTTAAAAATTCTTAGAAGCAAATAGAGCAAGACGTTAATATTTTAATTTTGAAAAACCATTCTGTAACCAAACTTTCTCCCTATAATGTTAAAAATCCTTAAGAATATCCCTAATAAAATATACCCCACCCCTCATACCACAAAATCTTTCTCACTTATTCTTTCAGAGTGGGACTTAAAAATACATTTTTAGTTTAAGAACCCAGGAGAACTCACAAAATAACTTTTGAGTTACCGAAATCTATGACCTGAGACAAAGTCAGTGAGACAAGCATGCCCATAAAGAAAGAGGAATAATTTTTCAAGTAATCTACTGAGCAAGGTTAAACTATTATCAAGCATTCTTGGCATGGAGAGAAGCAGAAGGTTTCACTTAAAAGAACAATGGCATTCTAAATCTATTTCAGTCTTTATTTTAAAAATTAATATTTTATGTTTGCAGGATTCAACACAAAGGCAGTGTTTGGTTTACTTCTTAAGAGATATCTACTGTCCTTAGACAGATGTTCAGAGCAAGAGATGACTTAACTTAGTATAGTTCCTGGACACACTCGAATAGATTTCAGGCCATCTCCTATTATCACTAACTAATAGAGGTCAAGCTATTCCCACCTTCACGTCACCAAATCTTCAGCAACGTGTGTCTTGCCATCAGTCACAGTCAGATATAGATAGAGGAAGATGAACATCATCCATTCCCCCTGTCATGTTCATCCATCATTACCTTGGGGAATTCCATAGAGCCTAAGGAGGAGCTGTAAGTGGTACAGAAAATGAACCTAGGATGAGAATTCAGGAGATATGTATGCTTGTCCTGACCATGTTATAAAAATAATAGAATTTTAGAATGTGAGTGTTAAAGGGACCTCATAAGATCATCTCTCCCAGTGCCCTGATTTTAAAGATGAGATTCAGAGTGGGGAAGTGACTTGGCCAATGCCATATACAACCCATTAGTTATCTATTGGGAAACAAATGAACCAAAGTGAGAGGTGTTCTCACATACAGGTCCTCGGCCTTACTACAGAGTAGTGTGACAGTGTGTTGGGCAACTAATAACCTCTCACAATCCACTTGATTTCTAGCAAATTAAAGGGGGATACTGTGAGCCCGCCCCCATCTGCCCTCAGGTTTACTGTGAGAGTAAAACAAAGTGAAGGCATTTCTGCACTTTCCTCTGTTTTGCTTTTGGTCACACTTTCTGTCACTCTGTCTTTTGTCTTTCTGTTTTATTAACTTCATGTCATAAACGACTCTTGTCACAGTCATTTCTTTAGAAGGTCATAAGAGGTATTCAGGCTTCCCAGGTGGTGCTAGAGGTAAAGAACCCACCAGCCAACGCAGGACATGTAAGAGACACAGGTTCGATCCCTAGGTCGGAAAGATCCCCTGCAGGAGAGCATGGCAACCAATTCCAGGATTCTTGCCTGGAGAATCCCATGGACAGAAGAGGGGGTCCACGGGTCGCAAAGAGTCAGACATGACTGAAGCAGCTCAGCACACATGCACACAAGAGGTTTTCAGTCTAAGTGTAGATGCCACCTGCTTCCCTCAAAGTAAAATGTTCACAAACACAGAGGCAATTGGAGATCTGTTTACCCACTGTTTGCCCAAGTTTTCCTGAGCTTTTCCTACTCAGTCATTGTAGCAGAAGTGTGTGTGTGTCCGTGTGTGTGTGTGTATTTGGGGTGGACAGTGTAGAGGCTGTCTGAGGCAGGGGACATTGCATGAAGTACCCACAAAGAGGCAATAGCAGTTTGGAAAACCACCTAAGGAGAGAGTGGTGGGAATTGGAAAATAATTTGAGCACAGATTAGCTCTGACTAAATCAGTCTTACAGAGATTAAAACAAAATACTATGTGTATCTGAAACCTTCCCCAGTCACTAAGCAGTAAGGAATCTGCCTACGATGCAAAAGACACAGGAGACCTGGGTTCAATCTCTGCGTGAGGAAGATCCCCTGGAGGAGGGCATGGCAACCCACTCCAGTTTTCTTGCCTGGAGAATCCCATGGACAGAGGAGCTTGGAGGGCCACAGTCTGTAGGGTCACAAAGAGTCAGACACGACTGAAGGGACTGAGCATCCACCCATCTGAATGTTTCAGACTACCTCTTCTAGCCAAACCCAATTCCATGCCACATCTTCACATATGATCCAGAAGCATCTCCTCAGCATCCTTCTTGTGTTATAGTGGAATATGGTGCTTCTTGAAACCAAGGCCGATATAAGCCTTGAAGAATGCTAGATACCCATGTCACTTGTCACTCGCAGAACTGAGCTCCCATTTAGCCCCTTCCACCTGCCCCAGTTACCACAGGGCCGCAGCACAGCTCTGCCCTTTTCAAACTGGGGATCCTACTCTTGTTGTTTAATTAGGGCCAGAAGGCCACAGAATGAATACTCATGGATGTTAATTTTAGTTGCAAATTTAGGGAAGTAATAAGTTACCTAACAGTTTAAAATATATCCACATAAAGTGGACATATCCTAGAGCAGAATGCAAAAGCTGCATGCTTTGGGGGAAAAACAGTGACTCCAAGAAATCTGTCATGAGCTTCTGTTTTAGGTGATCTCATAGGCTCTGGGGCTGTGCCTTTGTTGTCTGTGCTGTGAAGGAGAAATGTCCCTAATCCTTTCACCTGTCACGTACCGGGCACTGGAAGAGCGATGTTCTGTGGGAGGAGCTGCGACCCTGGGGAGATAGAGATGGTTTTCCTGGGGCGAAGTCGGATACCACAAGGAACGCGACCGACAGTCACAGCCGCAGCTAGAGCTGTGAGCCTCAGGCCCAAGTGGGGATCTCGGCGATTCCCGCGAGACCCACCACATCCGGTGTCATGGCGGCCTCCTTTCTCACCACAGACTACCCGAGGGGATTACAGGACACACTCATTATGTGTATTATGCAAATACACATAAGCTGTTTCCAGTGAGAACCATCTAAAGTCTTCAAGGGCTCCCAGTGTGGATTAAATTCGGAAGCAAGTAAACACAGGGAAAGTCTTTTTCACACACCACCGAATAAGATCATTTTCCAAAATTACCATTCTCTTCAACTCCCTTCCTTTTCCCCTCAAACGAATTATTTCCATTTCAGAGTACCAGCATTTGCACTTAATGACTGAGATATTTGGATGAGAAAAGCCTTTCCTCTCTTTATGTATGTACTCACCTGTGTAATATAAGAGGCATACAATTGATCCTGCTAGTTAGAATTCATTATAATACCCTTTAGGGCGAAAAATGTCTCAACCAAACAATCCTATTTCTTTTTTTTTTTTTTTAAATGCTATTTCATCAGTTTTCTTCCAGGAGAGAGAAAGGAGGGAAAGTACTTGAAAATGTCTAAAATATTTTATTTATGTAAAAGTCTAATATTTTAAGGTTAAAAGGATTTGGGCTCTATTTTTTTTTTTAATTTTTAAAGTTCAAAAGCGTAATATTTAAAAATCATCAAAGGACACTCAGGTGTGTGCTCAGGTGTAACTCACCCACCTGATGCTAAATGCTGGTGTGAGGGCTGTCTTTGTACAAGTGTTGCCACTTTTACTCAGTCTCATCGCAACCCTGAGATTACTCTCTTCTCTTTCTCCTACCCACTTAGGAGACTAGGGCAGAGTAAGGAGGGGTGAACTTGGAGATACGTGACAAAACAAACCCAAATATTAAAATAGTAGGAAAGATAAAAAGAGGGTCTGAGATTTTTTTAAAAAAAGGGAATATACCATGAACTAAGAGGCAGGGAAAATTAACTTATATGCACTTGCCATCAGGAGAAAGGAAGGGGATGTGAGAAAGAAAAAAATGAATGTTATAATAAGAACTTTAAAAAAGGAAAATCATCATCTCATTTATTTGGTGTTACTCAGGGTTTCAGGCAGATGCAGAAAGCAATCATTTTCAAAGAGACAACAGGAGAAATAAATTTTGGGGAAAACACACATGAAAATAAAAACAATTATTGAAAGTAAGCTACTACATGGATTTTGACTTATATCTAATCTCCTACTTTTCACTCTTAAAATTTTAAAATCATCCTTAGGAACTAAAAAATATTAGCTTTTATTTAACAACCCCAATTCTTTGTTTCCAATTCCCAGAGAGAAATCATTAATACTACAGCTGGGATCTCCTTATTTATTGTCCCTTAAGGCCCAAGCAGGGATGAACATTTTAAGACACTCCCTCAGTCAGCAACTTCTGTGAGACAAATGAGACAAAGAAACAAAAACAGAACAACAAACTTAGGGTCTGTGTGAGTTTGTAGTGTGTCCACTTAGGTAACCTTGAACTGTATTTCCCAGAGTTCCTTTGGTTGCATCCTTCTAGGTCAGTGGCGGCAACGAGAGATGTTTTACTGCAGAGGGGAAGGCAGAGATGAGGACTCCACGTTTGTATGCTGAGAAGGTGGCTATGGAGTGTGTGTTGCAGTAACAGCACACCCATGCCATAGCCTATCTCCTGGGTTACCTTGTTTCCTGGCTGGCGTTCCTCAAGCCAAATGCAGATCAGCTCTTCCTGTATGGACGCCCCAAGCATCTAAGTCGAAGCCTCCCAGGAATAAGCAACTGACGCAAGTTCCAGTCAGTCCTCACCACTCACCCTCACAGGTTCCAGTGTGTCTTTGCTTCCCTGGCTTTGTCCTCACCTTCTTTCCCAGGTGCCTGCTCTTGAACAGTAGTTAGTATCAGGGCTGCAAAGAATGAAGAGCTTTATTTGGGGCCCTAGCAATTGAAATTTGGGAGACACAGGTTTAGGTGAAACTAGAGAGTATTCTGGGAAAGAGAAAAATTGTCAGGCTTATAAAGGCAAAAGCCACAAGGTTGTTAAAGTTGTCTTGCAAGGATTATGGTTGGCTCTATCACAAAAAGGAAATGTTTTCCCTTAAGGAATAGGTAATCCTGAGTTATTTAGGGTAAGGATTTAATAAGGGCCTTGAAATTCTAGAATTTTGTGCATATGTTCTGGATTGCCTTAGTTAAGACAGTAAATGGTTGGGAGTTGAGACTATATCCAGTCTAAGATGGGCAGAAGCCCCACTTCCTTAGTGGCCTCCTGGCTCCATTTGAGAGGGGGCTCTTAGCTATAGTGACTCCATTTTCATTTTCCTTGCACACTGCTCAGTGAATATCAGTGCTAAATATACATGCAACAGCCTCTTACAGTGTCACTGGCTTTTCACAACTGTTCAAGGTAAAATTCCTGAAATTTCCTTTCATTTTCCATTTTACTTTTCAACTACAACAGTTTTTAAATGTCTAACTCACTCTTTACTGAGAAAGACTTTTGGACTGGAAGTGGTTCTAGAGGTAAATTGGTGACAAGAAAGTCTGAGGAAGAGGTATGTAGGTAAACCTCACTAAGTAGACGAAGAATGTATGTAAGCTTGTTTCCAATGTGAATGCTCACAAAAGAGCAAGGAGGATCTTGATAATCAAGTTGGTAAGATGGCTTATCCTGCAGACATCAATCGGCCTGTTTGCCTGGTTACCCCATTCTTCCCATCAGTTCAGTTGCTCAGTCATGTCCAACTCTTTGAGACCCCATGGACTGCAGCATGCCAGGCTTCCCTGTCCATCACCAACTCCCAGAGCTTACTCAGACTCATGTCCATTGAGTCGGTGATGCCATCCAACCATCTCTTCCTTTCTTCCCATAGAAGAACCAGTTCATCTCATCTTCTCATCTCAAACATTTCATCTCATGCTTCCCATAGGCTCATGAGAAAAGTGGCTGTGATAGTAGCGATGGTCATGCCTTAGCAAAGTGATTTTCCCACTTACTAAGGTCAGGGGCTGAATTCACTGCTAAGATTCCAATCTTCCAATAAGAAATATCAACACTGAGCCCCAGCGAGAGTAGCATTTTCTGAGTAGATAAGCCAGCCACGTGGCAGAAACTTGATTATATGGGGTTACTGCCATCATGGGAGGAGTGGCACTCTGCTGTCCTTGAAAGAGCTGCTCTGGATATGGATTGCCCTTCTCTGCTCATCATGATTCTGCCACCAATATTCCTGAGCTTATGAAATGTCTTACTGGCATGGTATTTTCACACCATAGATTCTATTTGTGGCATTCATGTAAAGGTCAGTGAAGTATAGCAATGTGCCCATGATCGTGAAATTCACTGGTCTTACTGTATTCCCTGTAACTCTGAAGCCTATGGAAAACAAAACAACCTAATACAGTCAGGACGGCTACTTGTGTAGACTCTTTCAGTTCAGTTCAGTTCAGTTGCTCAGTCGTGTTCAACTCTTTGCAACCCCATGAATCGCAGCACGCCTTGGAAGGAAAGTTATGACCAAACTAGATAGCATATTCCAAAGCAGAGACATTACTTTGCTGACTAAGGTCCATCTAGTCAAGGCTATGGTTTTTCTGGTGGTCATGTCTGGATGTGAGAGTTGGACTGTGAAGAAAGCTGAGCACCAAAGAATTGATGCTCTTGAACTGTGATGTTGGAGAAGACTCTTGAGAGTCCCTTGGACTGCAAGGAGATCCAACCAGTCTAGCCTAAAGGAGATCAGTCCTGGGTGTTCATTGGAAGGACTGATATTGAAGCTGAAACTCCAATACTTTGGCCACCTCATGTGAAGAGCTGACTCATTGGAAAAGACTCCTGATGCTGGGAGGGATTGGTGGCAGGAGAAGGGGATTACAGAGGATGAGATGGCTGGATGGCATCACTGAATCGATGGACATGAGTTTGGATGAACTCTGGGAGCTGGTGATGGACAGGGAGGCCTGACTCTTTAGGAGTAAATATTTGAGTTCACCAGGCAAGGAACCAGAGCCAACTATGGTGCTTAGTTAAAGCAATGGGAATAAAAAATGGATAATAGAAGAAGGTAATAAAAAATACCAGCTATGACTATGTGACCAATTTCAGAAACACGAGAAGCTTGTATAAATTTTGGCTGAGGCTTGATTTTTCTCAGATAGGCTTGCTCAAACATTTCTGATCAGCTGGCATTTTGGCTGGTACTTGAAGCTGTGCCCCATGTAGTTGTTCATTGTTCAACAAGCTGAGGTCACTGTGTTCTCACAGTGATAGCAGGATTATAAGTTGAGCAGGAGAGAGACTCGAAGAGTGTGGGACTGTATTATGATTTTAACCACCCCAGATCCAGAGAAGGTAGGGGCAACCTAGGTTCAAGACAACAGGTATAGATACAAGGAGGCCCTTCATTGTGGCTTTTAGTGAAGTTAGTCTACCATGGGCACTTTATACTTTATGGAGGACACCAGGATGTGATAAACTGTGTTGTTCTTGCAGAAAGTCTGAAAAATTTGTTAAAGCCTTAGATCCTTAAGCCATGCTTCACCTCGTTGGAACTTGTTTCATCTTTCTTACTCTGTAACAGAGAATTCAAACAAATTTTTCCAATGTCACCTTTGCATCTCCAGTGTTAACACCTCATGGTATCTGATATTTGATGGAATTTTCCAAATTACCCCTGGTAGTGAAAACAGGAACCCTAGGAATATTTGGGAGTATCCCATAAACTATATGAGCCTCCTCAGTTCAGTTCAGTTCAGTCGCTCAGTTGTGTCTAACTCTTTCCAGCCCCATGAATTGTAGCACGCCAGGCCTCCCTGTCCATCACCAACTCCCGGAGTTCACTCAGACTCAGGTCCATCGAGTCCATGATGCCATCCAGCCATCTCATCCTCAGTCGTCCCCTTCTCCTCCTGCCCCCAGTCCCTCCCAGCATCAGAGTCTTTTCCAATGAGTCAACTCTTCGCATGAGGTGGCCAAAGTATTGGGGCATCATTCCTTCCAAGAACACCAAGGGCTGATCTCCTTTGGAATGGACTGGTTGGATCTCCTTGTGGTCCAAGGGACTCTCAAGAGTCTTCTCCAATACCACAGTTCAAAGGCATCAATTCTTCAGCGCTCAGACTTCCTCACAGTCCAACTCTCACATCCATACATGACCACTGGAAAAACCATAGCCTTGACTAGACGGACCTTAGTCAGCAAAGTAATGTCTCTGCTTTTGAATATGCTATCTAGATTGGTCATAACTTTTCTTCCAAGGAGTAAGCAGCTTTTAATTTCATGGCTGCAATCACCATCTGCAGTGATTTTGGAGCCCCCCAAAATAAAGTCTGACACTGTTTCCACTGTTTCCCCATCCATTTCCCAGGGAGTGATGGGACTGGATGCCATGATCTTCATTTTCTGAATGTTGAGTTTTAAGCCAACTTTTTCACTCTCCTCTTTCACTTTCATCAAGAGGCTTTTTAGTTCCTCTTCACTTTCTGCCATAAGGGTGGTGTCATCTGCATATCTGAGGTGATTGATATTTCTCCCCACAATCTTGATTCCAGCTTGTGTTTTCCAGCCCAGCGTTTCTCATGATGTACTCTGCATAGAAGTTAAATAAGCAGGGTGATAATATACAGCCTTGATGTACTCTCAGGGTTACCTCAAATAAACATATTACCTAAATAAATTTTCTATAGATTCTATGCAACTGTGGTCTTAAAGACAAATCCTCTAATCATTTTCCCATTTACCTGATTTGAACAGTATGAACTTGCCAACTTTGAACCTTTTTGACCTGCAAAAATGGTGATGTCAGATAGCTGAATGCAGAACTTACTGAAAATTTTGATTTCCCCCTTTAGCACAGGGTCCTGAAGTTGTCTCCTGGTGTTTAACACAGCCTGAGACCTCCCATCTTCATATACACCTTGCAGATACAGAGCTCCTCATCCCGGGCCTGTTCAGCGGGCCAGCTCAGACATTACGGAGATTGAAACATTTCCATTTGCAGAATGGAAAGGCAACAAGAGGGGAGTTGGTAAGCAAAGAAGGCAATGAAGTCTCATTCTTCCTCCTGTGAAAATGTCAATGTCCCCTGGGGGTAGCCATTCATTTTATTCTTTAATTGTGTTTGAGCTATAGTAGAATAGTCTAATACTTAAGGCAGTTTAAGATGTAAATCTTCCTACTGAGTCGTTTCCATGTGTGAGCACCTTATAAAAATCTTTATTATTTTTAAATTGCATTTGTAATTATAATTTGCCTAGCACTTGGGAAGTGAAATAGATGAATGAAGATATGTGTGGAGGTAAATTCAAGGAATAGGTGGGAATAATAGGAGCAGGTAGTGTGTATTTTCTCTTTTGCCTCCCTCCCCATCTTTCTTCCCTCCCACCCCCACCCCTAGTAACTTTCTCTATGCTCCTCAATAAAGAGAGACTGAGATCAAGTATGTTATATTTCTGGTGATGCATACAAACCAGGAGTATATATTTATAGTGCATCATTATAGAAATACACGTTGAATCAGGGAGGAAACTTAACAGTGTGTAGGTTGACCACAGAAGTCTCTTGATACTTGATTTCTCTCAGGGTGCTCCCCACAGTGTGAATAGTCACATTAGTTCAATAGTCCATTCTGGTTGAGGCATTTCTGATAGTGAATAGTTTTCTCAAGTGAACCAAAATCTGCCTCCCTGACATTTTCATTCACTGGTCCTATTTTTCCCCATTACAAGGCTATTGAGAAAAAAAAATTAATTTCCATTGCATAGCACAGAGTTAGGAATTGTGGTTTTGTGTGAGTGTAAATTAGAAAAGACTATATGCAAATATGTGCTATTATTATTGTTTCACATGAAAAAATCAAGTAATTGAAATCAGCTATCAAGTCAATGAATGGAATAATTTATTTAAAAATGACCTAAGCTTCTCTCTATAATTAAATTCCTAATTTAGAGAAATATTACCCAAATACTAGTCATTCATACTTAATTGAAAGTAGTATTTTTAGAAGCATTTTCTAGAAGTGTAAGTTGAATTTTACTTTTTCAAAGAGAAATTGAGGAATGAATATAAGTTTTACAAATAGATCCATAATGTTCAATTAAATGTTAATCTAAATTATGTTTATTTTATGTAATTTATCTTACAAAATATGATTTATACACAACTATTTATAAATATTTTCCTTAGTAAAATCCAGCATTTATGTAACTAAATAATTTTTTAAACATTTTATTCCTTTTTATAAGTGGCATATCAAATATGCCATTCATATCTTCCTGTCAACCTGTAGTTTTATTTTAGGTAATATGCTAATCAAGAAAAGATTCAAATGATGTAAGAACTGATATTATATGATTCTTCTTATTCTATATTATATTCTTCTGGATGCTCATCTGAATATCAGCTAGTTTATTTTTGATGTTTGACCCCATTTGTCCTTATTTATTCTTATAATCACACTATACAATATTATTAGACCTAGTTTATGTGTCTTGAGAAACCTATATGCAGGTCAGGAAGCAACAGTTAGAACTGGACATGGAACAACAGACTGGTTCCAAATAGGAAAAAGGAGTACGTCAAGGCTGTATATTGTCACCCTGCTTATTTAACTTATATGCATGTCATTTCTCACCTGTTTGCTTGGAAACCTCACAAGTATCCTATTGGAATAAATCACTTCTTATCTATGATTTTGCTCTTGCTGAATTCTTCTCTGCACTGAGACATAAAGAACTATGGTACCGGAGCTCTTCAGAGACCCCTTAAAATGACATCAGTAAGTTCAGAAGGATCAGTAAGGTTCAGGAGTCCAGAGTCAAGGTTGAAATTCAGCTCTGCCAGGATTCCTCCTACAGTTTTGGTCACATCCCTTGCCCCCTCTGGGTCTCAGTTTTCCCACAAAGGGTGTGTTCTGTATTAAGAGGAGGGAATATTTTCTGTGAATATTTTCATCTTCCTGGGTCATACAGTCTATATTGCAACCATTCAGCTCTGGTATAGACAATATGTAACTAAACTAGTGCATCTGTGCTCTAGTCAGACTTTCTTTAGAAAACAGGTATTTGGCTAGATTTGCTCCATGGGCCGTGCTTTGCTAGATAACCCTGTACTCCAGGATCTGTCTGCACCTGCTCAACTTAGAAAATTGATGATTTAAAATTGGGTGGAATATGGTAAATTTTCAGCAAGATATTAACAAATGATACTGGCTTGAAATACATTTGTTTTTGAACAGGAACATGTCACTAAGTAGTGTCAGACTCTTTGTGACCCCACAGACTGTAGCCTGCCAGACTCCTCTGTCCATGAGATTTCCCAGGCAAGAATATTGGAGTGGGTTGCCATTTCCTTCTCCAGGACAGGAACATACATTAACCTAACTCAAACAGACACACTTCTACAGAGGAAGATTTCAAGTCTCAGGGTCAGGCAACAGGCAGCTAGCAGGGATATCTTTGATCCAGGGATCTTTAGAGGGCCCTGAAATTATGCCTCATTGGAATTTCGTGGCCTGTCTATATGTAAGTTTAGTCATGTTACTCAGAAGGAGTGAGTCTTGAGCGTTTGGGGTCCCCTGAAGCCTTTCAGGGACTGCTTACTTGCCAGAACAGCTGAGAAGCCAGAGGGAAACAATGAGCCCTGTTGTTGGAACTGTAAATAATGAACCAACTGCCTAAGTTCTGCTCTATAGGGCCCCATACTGACTGCTCTTCAGTTGTAAATATCCCCTTTCTGCTGCTGTACTGGAGGGCAGACAGCCTGTGGCTATATATTATGCTAAATATTCCCTGGAATCCAACCTGCAGGAAGAGAGGACTTTGCAGGTGGTAAAACCAACCCATTACCTTGCTGTGCATCTGTTTCTATCTCCCCATAACTCAAGGTGCTGAGACAGTCCACGCCTTCCCTTTGAGACACAGGGCTACTTTTGTAAGTATGGAATGCATGTACATGTAAAGGAATGTTTTGCTATTCGATTCCTTCAGTGGCACCTTCTCAAAGATAAGAGATGGACTTACGCCATTTATTTTCCATGCCCCATTTTTCCTCTTTCACTCGGTATTATTTTGCTTTAATTGATGCAGAGGCTTTCCCCTGAGAAGCTATTGAATAGCTGGGGAAGTATTTCAGAAATGCTTAAATTAATGTTTATGTCGCATCTATTGCCAGTTGCTGGCACCAAGACCCCAGCTTGGGTTCCCAACTCATTATTGCATTAGCTCTTTTTCTGGATGTGATCCTTTCATTTGCCAGTTTCCTAGATTGATACCTGGTTCTTTCCTGCTTTTCTGAGCTTTAAGATTCAGAACTCTGAGCTACGATTTGACCCTCTGAATCCTGACTATCTCTGTATCCATTCTCTGTACTGGATCCCAGGCTCTTATGATTCCTACTAAACCTTGAAAACTTTTCCTCTTTGGCTTAATATTAGAGAAAGCAGGGCAGTTGTTCAAATGGTAAACTTGTAGACCTTCAGGTCTTAAAAAAGCCTAGATATCATTAATGATATAATTTTCATTTTAAGACAGAGGTCATGAGGCCCAGAGATGTTGCCTGGAGGGGTGGAAGTCACTCAGATTCCACCTAGATGTGAGCCTTCCTGCTACTCCACCCCAGCCTCCACCCTGGGTAGCCACTCAGCTTCCGGTGTATTTGGGGGAGGTGTTTGTGTTTCCTCCTATTCTCTCATGACTTGGTATCAAATGAGTGGCTCCCAGAAATGCTGGAGTCTTCAGAGGAATTGTTAATGTCATGCCCCCATCGATTTGAGGATGTGTCTGTTGCACACCTGTCCCAAACAAATATGCAGACAGCATACAAATGGCAATTTCTCAACACAGTGTGAGATAACAATTGAACGCAGCCATCCACACCCCCTTGGTAGGCAGGTTCTTTACCACTAACACCACTACCCAGAAATCAAATCCACATCTCAATTCGATCCTTGGATCAGGAAGATCCCCTGGAGGAGGGCCTGGCAATCCATTCCAGTATTCTTGCCTGGAGAATCCCATGGACAGAGGAGCCTAGTGGGTTATAGTCCATAGGGTCGCAAAGAGTTGGACACGACTGAAGCAACTTAGCACAGAGCATGCATAGACAGCCATGCTGTTAAAAAGCCTTTAGTTTTCTGTCCTTAGAGAATGTCTCACTATCTTCTTTTCTTCCAAGGCCTAGCCTACACACACTGCTCAGAAACCTCCTTGTTTTATTACCAAGCCCCTTCAAACCAGCCCTTCTAAGGCTTCTTTCAAATGCTCTTAGTCCTCATCGCTCATGCAGAGTAGTGTAGCTCTCCCTTTTCTTTCTTACACCACGTAGCCATTGGCCAAAGCCCAGCTTCCACCCAGATGTCCGCCAGCCTCCTGCCCTCCAGCATCATCTTCCCTGGGCAGTCCATTCTGTTTCTAATCAGTTTGGGCAAAAGGGTCAGTGTTTCCTCGTGTCCTGAATTCTTGATCCCATAGTAGCCTCCTCAAACCATTCTGATAAGCCAGGCCATCTAATATAGAGAGGACTGAGGACATGTCCTTAATAAGTGAGGGAGCTTGTGAGTTTGGGTGGCAGTGTCTTCTTTCTCACTCTCTCACACCTAGAAAACAGACAGAGAATTTAGACTAGACTCAAATTTCAAATTTCCTTCAGTTTGAGAGTCGGTGTCCTTGAACGTTTTTAATAAACATCGGCATTGGCTTTGGGAGAGAGAAGGAAAGACTTCTCTTATTTCCCCGTGGCGAGTATAGACAATGTTATGTGATATACACTCAAGCATTCTTACATTTTGTTCTCCTTAAGTGTTTCTTCAACATCCCCCTCCCCACCCCACCCCCGACCAAGAAGCAAGTTTGGCACAGGGCTCATGAATCAGCTTAACTCAGTTTCACTTGTAGTTGCAGCAAAATGCCCTCTCTGAGGAGCTCTGCTGTGGAGATATACTTGAGTTGGGAGTATCTATTCTTGGATTCCAGTCCTTGCTCTGCAAGTAACTTAGCTGTGTAGCTTTGGCTAAATCATTTCACCTGTTTGGATTTCCGTTTCTTGAAGGAAAACACTGGCTACAAGAAACAGAAAAATGTAGTCCGAGTAGTTCTTATCAAATTGAAGGTTATTCTCTCTGGTAGCCAGGGATCTGACCTTGGGCAGCCTCTGCTGTGATTCTGGCAGCTTAGCAGCACTAGGGTCAGTGACGGCAGTTCTCTTGCTTTCAGTCATGTCTGACTCTTGGCTACCCCATGGACGATAGTGTAGCCTGCTAGGCTCTTCGGTCCATGGAAATTTCCAGGCAAGAACAGTCGAGTGGGTTGTCATTGGCTTCTGCAGGGGATCTTCCCAAACCAGGAATCGCACCCTCATCCCTTGTCTCTCCTGCATTGGCAACGGATTCTTTGCCACTGTGCCACCTGGGAAGCCTTGCCTTATTGTCTCAGGATGCGAGTTGTAGCTCCTCCCTTCTTTGACAGAATCACATGAAAACCCCAGCCACAAGGGAGGCTGAGAAAGTAAGTACTGGGCTGTTCCAGCCTCTGTGGTGAGAGGCAGGCAGAAGAAAGGTATGCTGCTTACCTGTTGAGTTAGCCAGCCCAGCAGCATCCACCACACCTTCCTCATATATGAAAGGCAAAGGTGGTGCTAGAAATGACCCCTAAGACCCTTCTGATCTCTATCTGTGTGTGAGTTTCTGAATATGGAGGAAGAATTCAGTAGGTAGCATCACTTATATGTGTACAGCAATTCCTGGGTTTGGAGCAAGTCCTTCCCCAGGAAAACATCCTCTAGTCTATGGACAGGTTGAAGGAGGAGCTAGAGAGAAAGTATGGAGTACAAATGGACACAAAATTGCTCCAGGTTTCTCTGTACAGTAATAATTTCTCATATGGTAACCCAGTGTCATCCCCAGAAAGAAGCAGAGGAGGCCAGTATTCACAAGATAGTGCTGTTTCTGATAGTTCTAGAAAGGAAAACAAAGCCAAACATCTATTCAGATAGAAATATTCCCAATAGAGGTAATAACACACATATTGGTATATATCAGGATTTTCAAATGAGTTTTAAGATTTTAGAAAATTTACAAAATCAAGAGAAATGCATTTTCATTAAAAAATTATTTTTCAGTATTCACTCACATATCTAATTTTGCATGATCACAGTCTGACATAGGCTTTCTTGATGGCTCAATGGGTAAAGAATCTGCCTGCAATGCAGGAGACACAGGAGTCATGGGTTCAATCCCTGGGTCGGAAAGAATCCCTGGAGGAGGAAAATGGCAACCCAGTCCAGTATTCTTGGACAGAGGAGCCTGGCAGGCTATAGCCCGAAAGGTTGCAAAGAATCCAGATACGACTAAGCGACTCCACATGCACGAGCACAAATCTTACATGCACGCTATTTTGTGTCCTGATTTTCCCACTCAGCATAATCAGATTATACTATTATTTTATAGAAACTGTCATAAGAGGAAACAGAGGAATGGGAAGGACCATATGGAATTGTCAGGAGAGGTGGAGACAGAGGGACAGGAGAACCCTTGTGTTTTGATGAGAAACTTGGCTCCTTCACCAGCGTGCCCCATTGTTTATGTGATTACAAGATGGGGAAATAAGACGACAGAGCGAGCCACAGCTGCTGGGACAGCGGGAGTCTCTCCAGGAATCCAAAATAAGTTCAGCTACCTCTTCTTAACCACTTGAGGTAGGAGATAACTTTAACCCACTGAGCGTGCTTCCCTTTGGAATCAAGAATTGCTTTTTGAAGAAAGCATCTTCATATACCAACTCTGGGTTTGCTTTAAACATATCTCAAGAAAACAAAAAAAAAAGTGCTCTCTAAGAAGCAGTGGGTCCTCTGATACCAGGATCACACACACAAAAGCCTACAAGAGACAGAGGACACAATGTGTGTTTCCCCCAGTGAGAGATGACAGAGAACGCAGAGCAGCATTAACTGGCGGGTACCTAGACCTTCTCCTCAGATCTTCATGTGTTTAATACAGTATGAATTTCTGGTGTTTGGAGTTCTCTTATGGTGTACAGCAAGGGTCAGGAGCTTTAATTTTGACTGCAGGTTTTGCTCACAGATCCTTGAGGTTTGTCCTATTTATGTTATTTTGTCAATTCTGGACATTTCTCTACTTTGGGGCATAAAATCATAGAAGTGTAGGAATGATAAGTTAAATATTCTAGGAATCATTCATTCAATTTGTCAGTGAGGTTCTGTTTTCCTCCCTTTTGAGCACATACCAGGATTGCATTTTGAATTCTTGTGGTTGACTGGGGCAATGTAACAAGTTTTTGCCAAATGGATTTTGAGCCTAAGTGATGAGTATACTTCAATGCCAAAGTAACTGTATACTGTACATGTGGGAACCATTAGAGCATTCTTTTTCTCTGGTACAATGTCCATTCATCTATTCACATGTATGCATGATAAGTCACCTCAGCCGTGTCCGACTCTGTGCGACCCCATGGACTGCAGCACACCAGCCTCCTCTGCCTGTGAGATTATCCAGGCAAGAATAATGGAATGGGTTGCCATGCCATCTTCAGGGGAATCTTCTTGATTCATGATTGCATCTGTATGTCTTATGTCTAACCTGCATTGGTAGGTGGGTTCTTTATATCAACCTCCATCTGGGAAGCCTTCATCTATTCATAAGTAGCTGCAAAGAGCAGCATCCTTGGGAAAACTGATTGCTAATAGGAGTGAGAATTTTGTTATTAGGCCTGTCGGGTCTGGAGGATATTTACTCTCATCCAAAATTTAGACTGTCCAGACTGCAAAGACTTCTTCTCACCTGGAAAGAATTTGAAATCTTTTACCTCGGGACATAAGGGCAAACTAAAATGGTCAGGTACATATTAGATAGATAAAATGTAGCATATAAATATAGATTTACTATATAGAAATGCAGTTGGACCTAGTTCTGCCTCTGTCACTGATGAGTTACCTAACTCGTGGCCAATCACTTGATTTATCCACTGGTCCCATCAGTTCATTTAAGAAGGGCAGAATACTGTCATATCTTTCCTTTTATTCATCTAGTTTTAAAAATTATGAGATAGTTCTCTGCCAACTTCAGAAAGTGACCAAGTTACCTTGAGTTTGAATCCATTGTCATTCTTATCCTTATTAAAGCTCAAATTGTCCCATGTAGAAGTCTCTTTGAAATGATTTCTGTACTTTTGGTATCACCCTGGAAGCCTTTGATACATTTCCTTTTCTCTTTTATGTCAAAATATTCTGGGCCCAAACCAGGAATCAGCCATTTTTCCAAGAAGCTTTAGTTTTCCGTAATGAAAGATGAATTTTAGGATCAGAATCTGAGCTTAATAGTGATACTAGTTTGGTCATGTTTTTCTAAATTTTCAAGGGACAGCAGGATGGGGAAGTATGGAAATATGACATGTGTGAGTTTATACTGATGTTTCCAATTCAAATTCAGGACTATGAGGCTTTTACTTAATTTCTCTGTTACTGTTGGGAAATATCTCCATAAATTTCTTGTGTTCCTGAAACTCTTGAGAGCAGGAATGTTGACCATCTCTGTTCTAGACTACCTTCTGAAGGATGTTTGTATAGTGGGCAGCCCTGAAAGATAAAGATAATTTCTTCATATATATATATATATATATATATATATATATATATATATATATATGTTTATATCTCCCTAGTAACTCTTAAATGCCTGGATTCTTAAATGCTAATAATGATCTGTGTCTTTCATACTGAAGGTCAATGTTTTTTTTGTTGTTATAAAATCCTTGTCTCACATTTTCTTTCATTGTATGTCTACAATACATTACTCAGTATTCTTTTGGAATAAACTGTTCAACTTGATTTGATAATTCGATTTTCTTTCCCTCTAAAGTAAAAAAAAAACCGTTTTGCCTACACAACCGAAGATTTTTTTCTTCAAAAGTCAAAGGAATTTATCAGGCTATGTCTTGGTGACAGCTGAGTCCCAGATATAGGTGTGCTCTTTGACTATTTTGTCTTTTTCACAAAATTATTTTCAAATTAAAGTTTTTAGTAGTTGTTAGCTTTATGTTTGTTTTCTTGAGAAAATGCTGTTATTTATATGTTGAACCTTCTTTGCTTAACTTAAATATCCATTTCTCTCAAATTATGGTGTAAAATTTGCTTTTTATCTTCTATTTCTTTTAATGAAGAATTTATTTTGATTATTCTCTTGTTTCTCTGCTAGCTTAGTTTTCTCTTCTATAACATATTTTATTTTCTTTTATTTCTAATTTTTGAATTTATGCCTCATTTTTGAATTTTCTAATTCTGATTTGTGTTGTTCTTTATTATTTTTATATGGATTTTTTTCTGTCTCTTCTTGCTTTCAAAGTAACCTTGTGTCAAATTTGATCTCAAGCTTTTCTGATCCTCCTGTTTAATGACTTTGAGTTTTCTTGAAATGTTAGAAGTATCAATACATTCAAATTAGCTATTCTTCAAAAAATGCTTTCTGCTACTTTGTCGAAAGTTTGAAAATGTGACGGTTGTCACTCTGAGATTTCATGGTTCTGTTGTCTCCCTGCACGTTTATTTGGAGATTCCCTTTGCTTTCTCTGTCTAGCTCTGCTCAATCTTCCTTCCTCTCACAGTCGTTTACCCTCATGTGGGGCTGATCAGTTTCATGAGTTCGTAAGCACTCAACCACCCAGTCTTCTCTGTTCTTTGTGTTCTTGTACTTACTACTATTGGAGTCCTTAAAATTTCCCCTAAAGGTTGAGTGAAGCCATTCCCCTTCCATGGAGCTGTTTCTTTTCACTCCTCGTTTCATCATATAACCCATTAGTTCCTTCTACTTTCTCCCACATAGATGACGAGATAGATTTTGTGCCATCTCTCTTTTGCTCCTACATGGGTTCTCAGGGATACCTTGTAACCCAGCTTTGTTGAAAATGTTGTATGTAGCTTTTTATTTTTCCTCTCTAGTTTCTTTATTCTCATACAGGAATTCCTAAAGAGCAGAGACTGTGTGACCAAAACAGCCATCATCTTTCTGGAATTCACCTATCTTGTTTCATTAAAAGAGTTGTTTAACAACTACCATTATGTAAATATCAAAGTATAAAAGTGAATAAGATGCTGTTCTCTATATTGAGGAACTAGTGTAAAACTGAGAAAGAGCTTTGAATGCTGAGGCATATTTTCCCCCTTTTTAAAATTTAACTTCATTTTCAAGTATAATATATATAGAAATGTTCATATTTCTTAATTGTACAACTCATTAATTTTCAGAAATTGAACAAATACGTGTAACCACTGTCTACATTAACTGCATTAACTTTCCTTTTGTCCTTCCCTTTCTATACCCTCTGACTTAAAACAGCATAAGAGTAACCCCTCTCCTGACTTCTAACAGTATAGACTAGTTTTGCATGTTTTTATTCATTATATGGATGGAATGATAACAGTATGTACTTTTTCAGTCTATCTTCTTTTGCTCAACATTATACTCATGATAATGATAAGTGCTGTGAATAAATTTGTTCTCATTTCTGTGTAACTATATCACAATTTCTTTGTTCTACTGATTATAAGCATTTATATATCCTTTGGGACTATAATAAATAGTGATGTTATAATATTCTAGTATATATTCCTTAACAAATGAATGTATACATCTTTCTTGGGTATATACTTAACTTGGGATGGAATTGCTGAGTTTAAAGTTGAACATCTATTCAGCTTCAATAGATACTATTAAATTTTTTTCCAAAGACATGGTACTTGCAGTTGAACTTTCGCTTGGTACTATGAGTATGATCTGGGTAGGGAAAAGCTGTAACCAACACTGTCTTTTAGGAAACTAGTTCTGGGATTTCTTTGTTAGAGTAGATTAAAGGAAGGAAACAACAGAAATAAAGACTAATTTAAGTATGACAGAATAAAATAAAAGATTAGAATATAGTAAGTCCTCTACATATGACCGGGTTCTATTCTAAGAGCAGGTGCATAATTCCAATTTTTTTTTAAAGTCCAATAAAGTCAGTCTAGGTACCCAACTAACACAGTAGGCTGTATACCACTGCTTTTGCGCTTGTTTCCAGACATCCATGGCTTGAAATAAAGATACTGTACAACTATCTTCTATGTATACAGTGTATATATATATATATATATATATATAGTATCTTCTATGCATGTGTGTATATATATATATATATATCTTCTGTGTATACAGTAAAGTATACAAAAGCTCAACTACTTGTAGATGATGCACAGAGGTGGCAACGTACACCAGGCACGTGAACTAACGTGTGATTGCACATGCGAACACACGTTCACGCCTTTGCAAGTTCACAACTTGGAGGTTCATATATAGGGAACTTACTGTATGTTAAATGGAATAAAGGAAGAGATATGGATATGAGCCACTGCATGTTGGTATAATCTGCTAAACCTCTGTGAGGGAGAGAAAAGTTATTACAGTTTGCATGGAAGTTTGAGTGGGAAGATTATGAATTCAGATACGCTGTGCCAATGCAGAAAAACCTCAGGGCCTACTTACATGCAGCTCTATCTTTCTCCCTTATTTCCCATCCCTACAGGTCCTGAACTGGTCCCTCAGGCTTCCCGTAACCACGTAAATTAACAAATAAAAGACCACATATTTTTACACGTAACTAGGAATGCAGCAATTTCAGTAATATAGGGTCCCAGTAACATAAAACACCCATTGAGAAGAATCTGCAATTACTGCCTTCTACTTCACACGGCTGCATTATTTTTATATTGTGTTACACACAAAAGTTCTTTAAAGCAGTTAATCGGGATTGACAGCTCCTGGGTTGCATCTCTTCCCTCTGAGGCAAGCAAGCCAACCCCCTACTTCCTTACGCCTAGCCTGTGCTACATCTACCTGGATCCCTGTGCTAACAGCTGAAAAGCTCTCAATTGTCATGGCCTGGGTGCTGTGCTTTCCCCCAGCCCTTCCTCCCTTGTGAGTAGAAAGAAAAAGTGTTCCCTGATGGGCTGAGGAAGGGCACAGGACCAGGGCAAACTCTCCCCATCGTGCAGAAGAGTTATTTTGGGCAGAGCTTTCCTGTGCTCTAGTTCTCTTCAGTCTTCAAGTACTGATGAAATTTGCATGTGAACAGATTCTTTGCCTCTTATGGGCCCATCTGTTCCTGCTGTTAATTTTTTACCTGGAGCCCTAATTATAAATGACTCTGGGCAGAAAATCCTATGATGTCACTGTCAGGAGATCAGAGCTTCAGGTGGGATATAAGGTGCTTGAGCAGATGGCCATCATCTGTGCAAAGATCTTCATGTCTTGTCAATATCCACTGCATAAGAATAATGGTGAATGGAAATACTGAAAACAGATGCAAGGAAAATAACTCCCAATTACACTGCTCTTTTTTCTTCCTTTCCCAGCTTCAGTTCAGTTCAGTAACTCAGTCATGTCCTCAAGTCACACGTTAAGTCACACAAGGCTTCCCTGTCCATCACCAACTCCCAGAGTTCACTCAGACTCATGTCCATCGAGCTGGTGATGCCATCCAGCCATCTCATCCTCTGTAGTCCCCTTCTCCTCCCGCCTTCAATCTTGCTTAGCTTCAGGGTCTTTTCCAGTTAGTCAGTTCTTGGCAACAGGTGGCCAAAGTATTGGAGTTTCAGCTTCAGCATCAGTCCTTCCAATGAATATTCAGGACTAATCTCCTTTAGGATGGACTGGTTGGATCTCCTTGCAGTCCAAGGGACTCTCAAGAGTCTTCTCCAACACCACAGTTCAAAAGCATCAATTCTTCAGTGCTCAGCTTTCTTTATAGTCCAACTCTCACCTCCATACATGACTACTGGAAAAACCATAGCTTTGACTAGATTTAGCTTTCCCAGCTTACCACATAGCAATAATAGTATAGTGCCATGATTTTTAGGGATTAGAATCACGCTTTTACTAAGACTGGTTTTCCTAGGTCCATCATTGTGAAATAGATACCCTCTTGGCTTATAGATTGACAGGAGATTCTGAATTCTATGACATCAGATCCAGGAATAGCTAATGAAATATCTGAGAAACCACTCAGAGGAAGAAGCCATTACAAATTTATATAGTTGAAATTTTTTTTCCACAATATAAGCCGATTCATAATTCCTCCAGATTCAGCACTACACCCATTTTATAATTCATGGGATCTTTATTAAAGGAGGCAGGAGAGGAATACCTCTTCCTCTTCCCGGAGTGTAGGGAGTTTCAGCCAGTCAGCTATCTAGGAAATTGCCTGACTTATGTACTCCTCATAGGTATGTCTCCTCATAGGTATGTGCTGCTGCTGCTGCTGCTGTTAAGTCACTTTAGGCGTGTCCGACTCTGTGCGACCCTACAGATGGCAGCTCACCAGGCTCCGCCATCCCTGAGATTCTCCAGGCAAGAACACTGGAGTGGGTTGCCATTTCCTTCTCCAATGCAGGAAAGTGAAAAGTGAAGTCGCTCAGTTGTGTCCGACACTCAGCGACCCCATGGACTGCAGCCCACCAGGCTCCTCCATCCATGGGATTTTCCAGGCAAGAATACTGGAGTGTTTTGACATTGGCTTCTCTGAGGTATGTGCTAAGAACATACAAAGTTCTTCATTGAAAGCAGAGACTAACACAATGCTATAAAATACTGTATCCCGGTTCAGAAAAAGACTAGGTATAAAGCCAAGATGCAAAACAGTGTAATGTGCTCCTGATTACATTTAAATAAAAGAGGATAAACACATACACATACAAGATTAAAAAAAAACCTACCAAATTATAAAGAAAATGGGAAGGGCATAGAATGAGACACAAAGTTATAACCAAGATAGGAAGGAGATTAAGAATTCTAAGCCAGTCTCCAAACAGACAAATATCCAACTTCTGGTTAAATCTATCACTTAGTCTTTAAATTTTTTTCCATCAGAATCTTTCTTTTATAACTATTCTATTGACTCCATTAAGTTTGTAAGCCATTACTTGATAGAGTAGGTCAATTTAGGCCAGAAAGAGCTAACATGGGGCATATAATTCATGTAAGTGTCCTTTCTTGGTGTGATTAAGGGGGATCACGTTTTCATTTCCAAGGATAAAGTCATAGGAAGTACCCCTCCCCCAACTGTTTGAATGGAACGTAATACAGTCAATTAGCTGTACAGGAAACCTGTAGGTACAAGCAAAATTTATTGTCATCACTTGCCCTCCAGAGAGCCAGTGATGGGGGAGGAAAAACAGGATCCTTTGACAAGGAGGAGTTACCTTTTTTCCCACCCCAAGCAGGGTTTTGTGCTTATTCTAATGGCAAAAAATGGGCAAGCAGATATAACCAAACAATCTACAAGTTCTTCAGGGAACCTGGGTCTTCTATGGACCATGAGAGGAGAAATGGCCAGTAAGTCAACTGGTCTCCACAACTGATAGAAAATCAACTTTGAAATCTGGCTAAGGGAGAAACTGTTACCTTTGGCTTTCCTGCAAGATGACTCCCAAGTCTTCTATTTTAGAGGACCAGTTGAATTTAGCCTTTCATTGGGGATGGTCAAGCTCAAGGCTAGGTTGCTTATCACATCAAGAGTTAATAGTTATGTTAGGGCTTCCCCATCTTCCTGAGCAAAAATGTTCTTTTGAGACATTTGAAAAACCCAAGCACACGTTCCTGTTTTGAATATAATGTTGGAGTCTAAATTCAAACTGGTGTAATATTATCAAGTTGCTTCAGATGGCTTTAAAGGCTTCCACTATTTATAAGGATAATCTCTTTGTTACTGAACTCAGGTCTGGCTGCTCACTACTCAGAAAAATATTACCAAAGGGACAAGTGCTGGTGGGAAGGGAACAATTAGTTTAATCAGAAGGCTGGCAATCTGGGGAGAAGTCACGCCTGTGTCCCAGAACCAACTCCGAAGATTGTACTTGACCGTGAAAGTTTTTAAAGGGAAGAAGGGGAAGTAATCTTAGTTCATCACTGAGGTAGCAGATCAGATTCATCATCACCACCCACTGTGTGCAGACTTGTCAGTTCCTTGTGCTCTTTCTTTAGATGCCATCTGTTCACAGAGTTCATTCAGGAGATTGCTGAAGGGAAGCCAGGGAAATATCTGGTTATCTGTTAATTACTTATTCTTCCTTTCTGTTTGTTTACCCTGAGGAAAGAACCAACAGTTTAGGCCGAGTATCATGTGATCAAAAGATGTGAAAGGTGTGCTTGGACTGGAGATGAGCAAATTATGAGGGTGCCTGGTTCAAAGTTAGTTACAATTTATAGGGTTGCCCAAAAGTTTCATTTAGGTTTTTCTGTTAGGTGGTATGATCCAAATGAACTTTCTGGCCAACCCATAGCTTTGCTAAGACAAGACAAAGGGGGACTCCTGCAGAAAACTCTTTCCTGCAGTAAGCTGCTTACAAATCTCGACCATCAGACATTGTTCCATTTGTATGGGTTCAGGGGCAAAGTTTCCTCTTCTGTAATTTCTTCTTGCTGACATAGGGCACCATATTAGAGTGGAAGATGTCAACATGGGCCTATAACATCTCTTTGCTGACAATTCTAATTGTCACTTCTATATATGGAAAGAACAAGCTATAATTATTTTGATGCTTACAAAGGTACAGATTATTATGAACAATAGTGTTAATCCCATTCTCTTGAGGCCAGTTCTTGGAATTGTGCTAACCATAAATTCAGTACTGCTCAAGATGGAGCAATTTACGTCATGGCTACAGTCTGATCGTGATGCAGTTAGCTTTTTCCTTCTGGTGGCAGAGTATCTATGAAACAACCCAAGGCTATGCATAAGACACTGAAAGATTCTGGGACTCTATTGTTCTAACTGTTAATTGTTTGAACCTGCTCCTTTGTGACTCAGGGAGGCCTGAGACACTTCAGCTTTTCTACCAACAAGAGGCAGGGGGCGTGGAAGGGGCCCTTGTATTAGGCGAGAGTTGAGGGACCCCACTGGGTTCTACTCAGTTTCATCATGACTAAAGATAAAACCTTTCACTGTAAAATGGCATTTGTTTGGGTAGTACCTAGACCCCAAGCAAGGAGGAGCTTATCTAAGGAATCTCTTACCAAGACAGGTCTCAATATGAACCTACTTGTACAGGTTTAAAGGGCAGACATATATCAACAAACACAGGGAAGGAGGAGTCTTGAACATAGAAAGCCAGAGGTAAGACAATCTTTGAGAAAGAGGCGATATAGATTTTTATCATGGTGGCGATGCCATTTCTTCATAAAAGCATTCAGAAGGCAGTCAATGGGAAAAAGTCCTAAATACACAACTCAAGATCATATTCACACAAAATGGAAGGAAGACAGAAAAGGAAATCAAGGTAAACTAGCTGATTTTCAAGTTTTTAAAACAAAGCCTGAGGGTAAAAATTTATGAAGTCCAAGTAAACTGATATATACACAGATGAGATTGGTTTCCTGCTGCCTGTCTTAGGTGAATTTTCCCTAAGACAAGAAATACTTTCCCTTATATCACCTAAAAGTTTAAGTTCATACCAATGACCGATCATGGTTATAATGGGACCTTTCTCCTTTCTGGCTTTTATGCCCCCCTTAAGGTGTCAGGGACAGGGGAGCCTGGTGGGCTGCCATCTATGGGACTGCACAGAGTCGGACCCAACTGAAGCGACTTAGCAGTAAGGTGTCAGGATAAAATAGGTGTCATTTCAGGCCAAGAGTCAGAAAGAGTTGGTTGACCAGCCTGAGTCTTTCTTTTTGCCAGGACTGTGTTTCAGAAAAATCTGTAATTGGCAGCCTTGACTTAGAAGAAACATCTTTGATTTCTTTCCTATAAATCCTCTTACAATGGATTGGCCCTAGTCATGATGTGTAAGATACTGTCACGATCACTTCATGGAAGTGCTCCTACCTAGAGAATTCCATGGACAGAGGAGCCTGGCAGGCTATCGTCCATGGAGTTGCAAAAGAGTCAGACACAACTGAGCAACTAACACAAAATCACTGCAGACAGTGACGGCAGCCATGCAATTAACAGATGCTTGCTCCTTGGATGGAAAGCTGTAACAGACCTAGACAGCATATTAAATATAGACGATATCACTTTGCTGACAGAGGTTCATATGGCCAAAGCTGTGGTTTTTCCTGTAGTCACGTACTGGTGTGAGAGTTGGACCATAGAGAAGGCTGAGTGCCAAATAATTAATGCTTTTGAATTGTGATGCTGGAGAAGACTCTTGAGAGTCCCTTGGACTGCAAGGGGATCAAAAGAGTGGAAATCAACCCTGAATATTCATTGGAAGGACTGATGCTAAAGCTGAAGCCTCAATATTTTGGCTGCTTGATGCTAAGAACCATCCCATTGGGAAATACCCTGATGCTGAGAAAGATCTGAAATAAAAAAGAGAAGGGTGTGGCAGAGGATGAGATGATTGGATGGCATCACTGACTAATGGACATGAATTTGGGCAAACTCTGGGAGATAGTGAAGGACAGAGGATCCTGGCATGCTGCATTCCATGGGGTTGCAGAGTCGGACACGGTTTAACGACTGAACATAAACAGTGCAAATTGCTTTACAATGTTATGTTAGTTTTTGCTGTACAACAAAGTAAATCAACTGTGAGTATATGTATATCCAGTCTGTCTTAGACCACCCAGCATTCAAATTCCACCCCTCCAAGACATCACAGAGCACCAAGCTGAGCGGCCTTTGCTGTATAGTAGGTTCTTACTAGCTATCCATTTTACACATGGCAGTTCACATATGTTAATTTCACACATGGCGGTTCACATACGTTAATTTCCATCTCTCAGTTCATCCCATCCCCTACCCTGTGTCCAAAGCCTTCTAACCAAATATTTTCGTTACTTTTGACAGGCATTTGAGTAGAAATCAAGATGCAGAGAAAAGTATTTCTCTTGGATATCTGCATAATAGTCTCAACCTAATATATCTGCCTCAGTAGTTGTCTATGTTGAAAATAAGAGAGGATGTTCCAGAAACAACCTCAAGAGTTTGCTCATTTTACCCTTTTAGTGGCATTTGTACATATGCTGTGCATACTCAGGTTTCCTTTTGCAGAGTGGAAGGTTGCGCCAAAGCATTGTTTCACTGGCAAAGCTAACTTCATCCTTTTATGAGCATTCTTGACAGACTCACAAGATGATCTAAGACAACATGCTTACTCTCATTGAATTTTGTCTTCCATTTTCTATTAGATTCTTTAATTGGCTATTTATACCACTTCCAGACATTTGTGTACTGCTAGGATAAATAAATTTTAAAAAGTATAATATGAGTAGCCAGCCCACAATTAGTGAAGGAGCTCATTTATTTTGTCTTGAAGTTGGCTGTTAGGAATCTGAAATTTATTTTCCCTAGAAAAATAAAGCATAGGCAGGTTATTAATTTAGACTACTGTATTTTATTTCTTTAGAGAATATAGATGAATATTAAATCTATTTTTAAATCCCTGTTTTCTCATTCACAAGCTACTTCTCTGTAGAATACATTTGCATTTTCTAGTTTTACATACCATGCACATACCTGTTCCCAGTATAATTTCTCCCCCTTGCACTGAGCTAAAGAGGGGGTAGGGGGTCACCGGAGGTCCAAGTGGTAGCAGTGACCAAAACAGAGAAGGAAGGAGAGGAAGTCTCCATGGCAACCACAGCTCAGCTGGGAGGATCCCTTCCCCACGCCTTAAACATCTTTTGGGTGAAGGAATGGGGATTCTAAGTTTCCCAATAAGAGCAGGAGTTAAGAAAACTCCAGCAGTCTTGTTTGTTGAGGTGAGACTATAGGAGCGGAAATATTTGCAGGAAAGGAAGGTTAATAACTGAGCATCACTGGTCATCTGATGATGTCCAAGTTCTGTGTCTTATTAGTTGTTTGTCTGTAGCTCCTGACAGAACACCAAGCAAACATTGGGGTTTTAGTAAATACTGAATTATCCCGGGAGATGATCCTTGGAAGGGTAAAAATAAGTGACTTTCAATAGGATCTAGCTAAAATAATCCTGCCTGAATTTATATTTCAGTCTCTAGAGGATTGTGAGTTTCCAAACATTTGCAAGCATTTACATACTGTGGTATACACAGAGCAGGGTTGGACACTGTTTCTGGAACAGAAATTCCTACCCTCACATGCTCAGGATCCAAAACAGCCATCCAGGAAATGACAGCATAGGGGACAATTCAGAATCAGACGGGAACTCGATTTGAATTACCGTTCTGTGCCACATGGCCAAGTGTCTGTTTTTTCAAACCCTCCATTTATTTATGTTTAAAAATGGAAATGCTGTTAGAAAAATTTACGGCTACATTGGATCATGGTGAAGGTTAAATGAGATATTGGACGTAAAAGTTGCCCAGTGCATGGTAAGCAGTTAATAAATGCTAGCTTACAAGATTTCTCACTTTGAGGAAATGTAATGTGATGGGAAAATGAGAACCCTCCTACGGACCTGAGACCAAAGGCTCACCTGGGCCAGGGGCGACTTTCAGAGCTTGTCTGTCAGGTCTGAACTCCCTTAAATGCCTGATCATAGCCATTTCGGCAGATCAGGAAGAGGGAGGGCGAGGAGGTGTGAGCGGCGAGAGTCATTTCCTCCTGTGGGTTTGTGTCGCCCACCATGACTTCCACATCCATTGTGTTTGTGCTCCAGGCTGCTCTATTATTAGTTTCCACTGCTGGTTCTCCTCCAGCTGCGTGTCCATCAGGGTCCATTGCAGAGTATCAATCTGTCCTCACATGGCAGAAAAGCCATGTGGTGATCTATTAAAAATATCCCCAGTACCTAGGCCTCTGAGAGTCTCGACCCTTAGCAGCCTCACTGCTTGGAAGACATTGTTCCAAAACTTCCCAAGGTGTCCTTTGTTATTTGCTTCTATCAGTCCTATTTGGAACTTGTTGCTCTGAACTAATGAGCCCCACGCTGAGACCTTTGACAAAAAGGTTGTGTCTTTTGATGGTATTATCTGTTCCCTTAGCAGAAGGAAGTCAAGGTTGGATACCTTTGATTTTGAGAGATGATTATTTCATTTGTCAAAATACACACAGGGATTGTCTTTCATTCCCTGCCTTCAAGTCAAGGTCTCCAAGTCAGTATAACCACAGCCTTTTATTAACTTGTGGTTAGTGTCATGGCATGAAAGTGCCCCATGCTTGCTTCTGATTCTCTTCCCACGTCTCTGAATTTCTCCTTTATGAGTCCACATTTCACGTTTTGTGTCTGTCGTACTACCTTATCCCCTCAACACCTGACTTTGGGAAAAAGTATGGGAAACTCATGTCTGTGATGTGTGGAGCAGGTGTGACACTCTCAGGCTTCTTGCATCTCTGAAGTGAGTCATGTCCACATGGCACCCATCCTGGGTTGGCTGTTGAGTTTCTTCCTATGGTTCTTCAGTCATCAATGCGCTTGTGAATTTCTCTTTCCCCTCCTTCCTGTCTTAACAGTCATCAGGAAGAACTGGACAAAAAGTAGCTGGCTAACACATGTTAACTGATCAAGCTGTGGTTGCTGAGTGTCAGTTGAATTGAGAGAAAACGAGAATAGCAGAAAAAAAAGAGAGAGATGAACAGAATTGGGGTAGCAGATGAAAGTCAGCTGGAGGAAAAAAAATTATAACTTAACATGGGTACTGTTATGGGCCAGGAATTCTTCTAGCCTCCTTTTATACCTAAGTCCACTTCATTCTTGTATCAAACACTTGAAATGGATATGTGAATGGGGAGACTGTAGAATGTTTATAGTGAGTGTAGACTTTGGATGCTGACTGCCTGGGATCTAATCCTCACCCCTCTATTAATTAATTATGAGGCTTTGAGAAGTTACTTAACTCCTCTGTGTCTCAGCTGCCTTATTTACAAAATGAATCTAATAATACTTCAATTTTCCTAATAATTAAATGTGTTAATATATATGATCTATATAGAACAGATCCTGCTATATAGTAAATGTTCATTAAGAATTAGTTATTATATTAATAATTGTATTCTCACTTGTAGAGACTGACCAGGTCTACAGTATTTGTCCACCAAGGACAGCACATCTCTGACTATGGACAGTCTTACAGCTTTGTCTAGGCAGAGATCCCTAAAGTTCATGGCCAGCTGTCCTAGTGACTTGAGGGGAAGAGGGCACTCTTCTCACACTCATCTCATGCACCGGGAATGCCAATAGCTTCTCACACTCTGTTCTGTGGCAGAATTTGGCATATGTTTCAAGAGCATTTGAACCTTTTACATATTATTACCATAAACTGTTAAATCCCCTCTGTAATGAGGAGTAAATTGGGAACTAATTAAATGTAATCTTTCTGGAAAAAAAAATCCTGTTTGGGCTCGTCAGAGTGGGACAGACTCCATTTCATAATTTCTTTCTGAGAGTTCTCCACTTCCTATTTAGAACTCTTTCAATTATTTATTAGCTTAAGAAAGATACCCATGAAAGGTCCCCTGGGCAGATGAACATACAGTGAAATAAAGGACATTTTCTTATTAGAAGCTTTATCCATTCTGGTGCTAACCAGGCTACAGACTTCAGAGGAACTGGAAAGGATTCAGCCCATCTCTGAATTCCTGTGGTTCCTTGAATCATTAGCAAATTGTTCAGCCATTACTTGATATCTGATAGGTCAAGATATCCAGTTCTTAACTGTAAATTCACTGAAGCTACAGACCACACCATATGTATTTTCCCGTGGACTCATCCTTTATCTGACAAGCACATGAATTCCCCTTCAATCCCCATCTCATGAAAGTATCTCGGTTACCATGGTTCTGGAGACCCATGTACTTGATATGGCTCTGCCAGGATGGCCAACTGTCAGCCTTCTCTTCTCATCACACATGTGCTCCAGTTACCGGAACCTTCTCTCACCATCTTGAAGGTACCAGGAAAAGTCCTTCTACCACAGGCCCTTTGCTTGTCCTATCCCGCTGTCTCATCGTTTTCCCCGCCTCCTTGCTCTTCTCATCATCACACTTTTCTCCCACCTAGTTACTGTCTATTCACCCTTCAGATTCTTTGACTCCCCTTATGTGCCCCTCCCAACATTCCTCACTCCCATACTCTTCCAAGTACAGTTCTTTGGTTTTAGCAATCAGTAAATATCTTCATTTCATTGAAAGTACTTCTTAATATTTATAATTAAAAGTTTTATTGATGCAGCTATTTGATTAATGTCATTCTCCTGACTAGCTCGAAATCTCCATTAGAGAAGGAACTGGTTTTGCTCATCATTGTATCTTCAGCATTGGACACAGTATTTAGCCCAAAAGAAGGTTGCAGTAAATATTTTTGAGTTAACTAATGCTCAACAAGTGTTTTGATTTTCAGTAGTTACGGTAGTTTCGGTAGTTATTACACTGGTAGATTCAGTAAAGTGTTCTAGAACCAAGATTCAGCATTGGGTTTCCTATAGTAGCTTCAAGCAGTTCCAGTCTGAAACTGTGCTCTGAATAGGTGTAACTGGTATGCAGTAGACAGGCCTGTATAGGATAAAAGTCAGACTAGAGGTCATTGCCTGGTAGGTCATTCTGAACTAGCGTTCTCATGAGCAGCAGTGTCAGGACAAGCTTGTATGAGTCAGGATAACAAACTAAGAACAGGATTATGGAGTCCTCAGGTGTTGAACAGAAATAAAATCTATGTGATCGGCAAGAGATCTGGAATCCTGTTTAGTGAACTGATATTTATTGCAGAAGTTGAGGTGCTTGACACTATACTTGACATTATAAGAACAGGACATCTGTAGACAAATGATTCTGTTCCTTTTCTAGAGTCCTGGGGTAGGGGGAGAATGATTAATTATGGTGTGTTGTAGAAAATCCTCTGATAGAGATGCTGCAGGAAGACGCAGTTTCACAATATGTGGCCTTTACAGAAGGCTTCTTGGAGAAGAAAATACCTGAGCTGATCCTTGAAGAATGACCAGGAGTTAGGTTATGAGTCTGTATAGTCAAAGCTATGGTTTTCCCAGTAGCCATGTATGGATATGAGAGCTGGACCATAAAGAAGGCTGAGCACAGAAGAACTGATGCTTTCAAATTGTGATACTGAAGAAGACTCTTGAGAGTCCCTTGGACTGCAAGAAGAACAAACTAGTCAATCCTAAAGGAAAACAACCTTGAATATTCACTAGAAGGACTGATGCTGAAGCTGAAGCTCTAATACTGTGGTCGCCTCATGTGAAAGCCAACTCATGGGAACCCTGATGCTGGGAAAGATTGAAGGTGGGAGGAGAAGGGGACGCCAGATGATGAGATGGTTGGATGGCATCACCAACTCAATGGACATGAATCTGAGCTAACTCTGGGAGATAGTGGAAGAGCCTGGCATGCCATCATCCTTGGGACTGCAAGGAGTTGGACACGACTCAGCAACTGAACAACAATGAAGGAGGCGTGTACAGAGTAGTAATAAGGACAGGAATGGCAGGTATATTCCAGGTAATGAGCAGGATGTGGGAAGGTCAAAAGATGGAACAGTGCCCAGCATACTTGAGAAACTGGAAACCTCCCATGGATGACTAGATTGTGGAGGTAAAATGGGGCTGGTGGAGGGGGTGTTTAGAAAGCCATAAGCCTGAGGTAAAGGCCATGAACTTCATAGGGGTGAGATTTGAGAAGCCACTGCAGAATGACCAGAGCCATCTGTGATCCAAGCTGTTTAGAAAAGTGGTTTTGCCATTAGAGTGAGAAGTGGATGAAAGAGGTGTGGGCTGACAATGGAGCTTATGAAAGAGAGGTCAGGAAAAGATGTAGGGGAGTGGTGTTTAAATTTCTGGAAAGGAGATAGACTTTAGGTGTATTGAAAGATAGAGTCAATAGAGGTTGGCCATACCAAATGTAGGCAGTGAAGTAGGAGAAGGTTTCTGACTTTGGCAGTTTGATAAATGATGCTGCCCCTTACCAAGAGAGGTTCCATACGGGGGAGACAGCTTTTGTTGTTTGGAGGTGGATAAAGTGGATAAATTGGTTTTAAAGTATATTAAAGGATGATGAGATTGCTTGCTGGCCCCAAATATCCATGTTCTCTCTTAAAAATCAAATGTCCATGTTTCCTGGAGGCTTTCTCAGCTTGCTTGCACCTGGGTGATGATCATTTAATTACGTGCTAGCCAGTGGGATGTAAGCACCTCTTTGGAAACTTCTTTCAACCAGTGTTCTCTCTCTTCCTCATTTCCTCAGTTATTCTGTTGGGAATCCAGATGTGTTGGCTAGGATTCCAACAGCCATCTTAGACCATAAGATAGAAGCTTCATATGGAAGATAGTGAAGCGAGGAGATAAAGTGTCTTGAGACCCTGTTGACTGTAGCCTTTTCAAGCTTGGCTGCCAGTTTGGATACATAAGTGTGGATCAGTTATCTTCTTTCACTAACCATACCTATTGTCACCCAATGGCCTCATGAATAAAGTGACCATTCTGGGAGAAATGGAGGCTATACCCAGGCTTAGCAGACGGGCTTCTGCTTATCAAGACTGATCTTATCTGGCTATGGCCATTGCTGTCTATCAGCAGCAGAGATCAACACTGGGTTCCCAATATGGTGCCCTTCCCTGGGGTGATCATCCAGCTGTCTAATAATGAGTTGTTTATACTGGACCACTCTTATAACAGAAAGGGCAGTGTTTCATTCCTCCTGGAATAGATAATTACTCTGAATATGGATTTGCCTTCCTTGCTCATGATGCTTCTATCAGAGGTAACATCCATGGATTTACAGAATGACTTATAGTATTGTACACTGCATTGCTCATCAGGTTGCTCACTTTATAGCAAGAGTGAAATGAACCTTGCTCGTGGAATTCAGTGGTCTTAACACATTTCTTTGGAGCTTCCCTGGTACCTTAGATGGGGAAGAATCTGCCTGCAATGCAGGAGACGCAGGTTCAATCCCTGGGTTGGGAAGATCCCCTGGAGAAGAGAATGACTAACCACTCCAGTATTCTTTCATGGAGAAGCCCATGGACGACACAACTCTGACTAACATAACACACACACACACACACACACACACACACACACACACACACCATGTTTGTTACCATCCTGAAGCAGCTTGTTTGCTAGAGTTCTGAAATAGCCTTTTGAAGACTCAGAATCAACAGAATATAGAATCTCTCTCTCTCTCTTGATTTCTTGGTCTTTCTGTGTGTCTCTTTCAATGTGTGTGTGAGTGTATATATATATATATATATATCCATGTCTATAGAGATCTTGGAGTTGTTTTACTCTTTTTAGATTCCCCTCATTGTTTTACGTCACCTCATTACTTGAGATGGACAGGCGACCCTCTGACTTCCTGGTACCCATGAGGTAGAGGAGGCAGTATACTGGTTAATGATTCGTCATCTAGAGCTGTCAAAGTGTCAAAGTGAAAGTCACTCAGTCTTTTTGATTCTTTGCACCCATGGTCTGTAGCTTGACCCATGGACTGTAGCCTGCCAGGTTCCACTGTCCATGAAGTTCTCCAAGCCAGAATACTGGAGTGGGTAGCAGTTCCCTTCTCCAAGGGATCTTCCCAACCCAGGGATTAAGCTCAAGTCTCCCACACTGCAGGCAGATTCTTCACCATCTGAGCCAGGGAAGCGCAAGAATACTGGATGGGTAGCCTGTCCCTTCTCCAGGGCATTTTCGTGACCCAGGAATCAACCGGGCGTCTCCTGCATTGCAGGTGGATTCTTTACCAACTAAGCTACCAGGGAAGGCCCCTAGAGCTGGGATTGCCCAAATTTGGTGGATTCCAGATTCTCATACGTCCTTGAGGGGTTCAGGGCCCTTGATGCACAGCCTCAGAAAGGGTGGTTATGGTATGATGACTTACTTTGGTCATTACAACTGTCCTCCACAGGTATGATTATGTTGTCAATGATATAATTCAAAGCCATTAAAAGTACTTCTGTGTGAAGAGTAGGTTTTATTATTTATTTTTTCTCTGTATTAAGGGAAGAGGTAAAACATACTAGCTTTATATTCCAAGATTTTAAATCTAGGAGATCTGAATGCATTATGACCCGTGTAACCTTAGGAAATTACTTAACCTTCCTGAAGACACAGTCTCATAATTTGTAAAATGGGGGTTAAAATACATTACCTTCATTACCAGGCTGCTTAAAAGAGAAAATAAAGGATGTGCATGCATACAGTGCTTAGTAAACTGTAAGGATATAGTAAATAATGGCTGTTATTGTTTTAGAAATCAAACTACTGCCCTGTGAGGGTCCAAACCTTTTTGATATTAAAAAGTTCATTCCCCAAAGGAGGTGTCTCCAATGATCTCCGGGATTTTTCTCCAGGCCATGCCATCAATCCTTTCTATCCTTTGTTCAATATCTATAGGGAGAAGCTAATGTGTTTAACTCATCTGTGTTAATGGTTTAATTTGTTTCTCCTCCCAAGTAACCTTTGCCTTGTATCAGGGAGACTCTCGGGGACTTAAAGTGGTGACTAATGTGAGGACGGCAGGCACCTGGCAGGGCCAGAGAACAAGATGCCCCTGGGTGACGGGCCCATTTCCAGGGGAGCTGGAGCAAGAGGGCTGGCTCAGCCCGCTCCTGGGTGAGGCTGGCCTTGTTCTGCGGAAGAATAAATCTGTAAAATCAATACCAGCTCCTGTTGTTTTCAAGTTTTACTCCTTGCCTTTAGGTGTAGACACACAATGGGCACTCAGTAAATATTTATTGAATGCAGATGGGAGAAGAAGGGGGGTCGGCAAGGGCAGGGATTAAGAGGCTCTCTTCAAGAGGTCAAGGGCACACGTGAGAAAAGATGACTTGGAGCAGAGCGCTGACTCAGCGCGATTTCCTGTCATTGTATTTCCTTTCACTTTTATCATTATTTCACTCCTTATTAGTTGACTGTTTTTTTAAGTCTATGACAAAGAACACAGTAGTTAGAGCTAACCTCACCAGTCCAGAATAAAACTAAGATCATTCATCAGTTAGTGTTGCTAATTAACATAGTATCTGCCACTTAACTGATTAAATACGTGGCCATAGTTGAAAATATAATGTTACAAAACTAATTCTAGATATGACACTGCATTGTGGGGAAGGAAAGTGCATTGTTTCTTCCAGGCTGTGCCGTGCGGAGTCCAGGGCAGCTAGTGTTCAAAACACCTGAACTCCTCAGCGGGTTTTAGGAAAGCATTTTTAAAGGCAGGGTGATGGAGGGTATTGCAGGGTATGTGATCAGGGTAGGTGATCAATGAATCAATTCTCTGATTCATTGACAGTGAGGTGCCAATGTTGAGGGCAGTGTCACGGGTTAATGTCACCAATCCTTAGGCTCCAATAGGTCTGGGGGCTTCAAGCTCATGGTCATCAAGTACTTAACTTCTTCCATTTGATATGGGGTTTTAGTATCTGTAAAACAACTTAGAAAATCTGTATCTGACATTATTATCTAGTTACTTTAAAAGAGGAGCTAAAGCAGAGGATATGGGGGAGGGGCCTCTCCTGGGAAGGTCTCATAGGGTCCTGCTTAGTTACAATGTTACACATTAATAACTGGAAGAACTTGGTGTCCCATACATTTTAAAGTTTGTTTCTCCCCAGCTGGTGCTGAGAGCTATGTGATACCATGCTCTCTGGCCCCACACTTCGGTGTCATGTCCTGAGTTGGCAGCATGGAGATTCAGACTCCTCCTGGAAGCCATTCCCAGACCATGATAAGCAGCTAATACTTAATTAAATGTGGCAGTGACTGTGAACCATATTAACAGAGCCAATAAACTTGAACCAATTCAGCATCCTCTTAGAGGTTCTGAAAAATGGACGTTCTGTCACAAGGGAGAGCCTATTGCAAGAGAGACCTATTGCAGTGGAAAGAGACAGTCATCTTAATTGAGATTTGATTAAAACATCTGCTCTTTGGCAAATTTTGTGAAAATACAGAAATATGAACACACTACTGGGCATTAGGAAGGGCCCTGAAACTTCAGCCTCATTAGCTTTAGGACTAAACTGCCCCTGAGGCCTTTGCTTCTCAAGTACCATGTTTTTGAGCATCCCTGTGCTGCAGGGCTCAGATTTAAATTTTTCTTTCTTGTTTTGGTCCTGCTCATTCCCTTCCTGGATGATTTCACCTAGTTCCCTGCCTCTAAGTACTGTATCTACGTTTAGACAGTGTCTACTCCCTAAAGCTTCAGAATCCCATGTCTAAGTATCTTTTAGGATCTCTTACCGGATGTCACTCAAACTCAGCATCACTGCACTGAACTGTGATTCTTGCTCTCTGAACCTTTACTTGTAGACTTCTCAGTTGACTGGAGAAGGAAATGGCAACCCATTCCAGTGTTCTTGCCTGGAGAACCCCAGGGACGGGGAGCCTGGTGGGCTGCCGCCTATGGGGTCGCACAGAGTCGGACATGACTGAAGCAACTTAGCAGCAGCAGCAGTTAATGACAGCTTTATCTTTTCAGAGTGACTCCCTTGGACATGGCCATCGCTGTCCTTCACCTTATGGCAGCAGAAACCTCCTCAAGAGCCCTTCTGCTGCTTCTGTGGTTCTCAGCACACCAGCCTCTAAAATGTGAATCATTTTTGTGACATGGATTATTTCCTGCCATATCTGCAAACAAGAATGCCACAGCTATCCTCACTTCCGGCCATCCACATATGGGCTGGTGAGCCCTAAGGGAATTCACGGAGGAGAAGTGTGCCTGCTAATAGGCTACATCAACTCCCGAAAGACAGGGCACACAAAAACTCAGGATGCTGGCCCCAGAGGGCTGAGATGCATATGAAAGGAAAGATTTCAGTAAGCCTCAGATGCTTGCATCTTCCTAGTTGTAGAAGAGTGCAGATTCCTTAGTTTGAGATATCTGGTTTCCTTAATTGACAATAATCTTTGATATTCAGACTCTGCCCCCTTCGCTGCAAACTTTCATGGAGCCCGATTCCTTCCCTCCTGCTTTCTTCCTCTGAGTAGTTTTTCAGGGTTAGTTGAGATGCTGCCTCCTGGGCTTGAAGTCCTCAAAGTTTCCCACTGAATAAAACACTCTCTGCCTTTCGGTTGTGAATTTTTTTTTTTTTTTTTAAGTCGGAATAGGGTCTTGTCATTCTTCTTTTCAAATCTAGTTCCCTCCTAGAACCAAAGGTGATAAAGTGGCCAGAAGAGCCCTAGTGACCTGGCCTCACACCGTCAGACCTCTCACACCCTTTCCTGTCTCACTGTGGCAATGACCCTGACTTCTTGAGGCTCGTGGTGGTGTAGCCACGCGTTCCGGGAATCAAACTCACTCTGAAGGACAATGCAGAGAGTGGAGTGCAGGCTATTACACCAGGGGGCCCAAGGCAGAGTCTCCTCTTAGCCAAGGACCCCGACCAGTTCTTTGTGAAAACCTTATATGCCCTAAGTGTACGTGCCCAAACCCACCTCCTCAAATTCCCTGAAACTAATCTGAACAAAGGAAAAGATACAATCAGAGTTAACCCGTGATTCATATGCCGTCAGCCTAGGTAGTTAACGGTGGACAATTATCAACAGACCTGTGGTCATACCCCAATAAGCATGATAGAATGTATGATTCTATTCGGTTACACAGATAATTAGGGTTTTCTTTTAGGCGATGGGAGAGTCTAGGTACGAGTCCTGGGGCTCTTCCTTCCAGGGGCCTGGTTTTCCAGTTGGTGTGTCATTTCCATAGATACTGGGACAGAGCTCAAAGTCCACAGTCCGCCCCAGCCGGGGTCCTGCTTTCAAGATGGAGCCTGTTCTGTCTGTTTCCTCCTTCAGTGGAATATACCAGGTGAGATTCTTAGGGTCTTCATCTCAGGTATTTACTTCGATAACTTCCTTCCCTCTGAGTATATCCTCAAGTCTTACATCCTCAGGGACACTGTCCTGGCCGTCCTGCAACCCCATTCACTCAGCATCTCTCATCCCTCTTACACAGCTCTGCTGCTTCTGCATTACCATAGCACTCCTCACTGACTAGAATACAATGTATCTACATACTCATCATGTTAATATTCTTATAGTTGCCGGTATATTATATTGTTAGTAGCTTACTGTCTCATCCCCCGTAGAAGACTATAAACACCAGAAGGACAGGGATCTTGATCTTTTTAATGGTATGCCCCATGAGGCTAGAAATTCATCTGGTTCTCAGAAGAACAAACTAACCTGGGAGACAGGTTCTAACCTTTTTGTAGATTAAAAAAAGAGAGAGAGAAACAGTTAAATAGCTTGCCAAGATCAAAGTAGTAGAGGCAGAATTCAAACTCAGAGAGCCCACAGAGCTTGCACCCTTAACAGTGTGCAGTGTTCCCATGCAGCGTATGGACGGGCAAGGCAACCAATGGGGAGGCGGGCTGGTGGCCCAGGAGGCTGGGGACCCCCTGCACCTGTGTGCTCACCCCAGGTTAATAACATCTGAGCTAAATGCCAGTCTCAGAGATGAATGTTCCTGGATTAAAACTTAATGCTTCCAAAAATAAGCCACTTATATATATATATGAAGTATAATTATGACTTTATGATTTTCCCAAGGAAATAGTCATATTCTCTCCCTATTTTGTGTATTCTATCTGGCCCTTTACAGAGCTCACTTACTTTCACCAAAATACATAGGATGCACTGGGTTATGATTAGAGACAGGAAAATCACAACAATATTTCCAAACACAGTATTACAACACCACCTTGTTCTGAAGGTCAGGGTGATTTGCATGAGGTAAGAATCTCCTGATTAGGTGGAAAAGCTATTCTTGAGGGACGTCAGTACAAGTAGAGAGCTGGCTTCTATAATCTGAGTTCTGGAAGCTATTTATATACTGTGGCTTATTTGAGAAGTAAAATCTATTAAGATTATAGCAGTTTTTACTATGCCTCCTTCATCTCTAAGTATAGATCAATGCAGAAGAATTTTGCAGGCATGCAATGGGCTGGGATGAGCCATTTTTGAGCCTATATTTCTGATAACCACATATTAATACAATGAGTGTGTTTCTGGACTCTTGCAAAGCCTTATATCTAGTCTCCTTGCTTTCCTTTACCCATGTCCTCTGGTATACCACCCCTAAATCTACCTTTCAAGAACACAGACCTCTCTACTTTAAAACCCTCAATGCATTCGTTACCTGCTCTATAGGGAGTATATACATTTATACGTGCCATCCAGTCAGTTAATCTGGGCAGACTCACTATTTCCTCTGCCCTACCCCACACTGGGCTTCCCTGGTGACTTAGTGGTAAAGAATCTGCCTGGAATGCAGGAAACCAGGTGGGATCCCTGGAAGATCCCTTGGAGAAGGGAATGTCTACCCACTTCAGTACTCTTGCCTGGGGAATTCCAAGGACAGATGAGCCTTGTGGGGTACAGTCCATGGGGTTGCAAAGAGTGCAACATGGTCTGAGCAACTAACTTTCACTTCCATATCCCCACTTTACTTTCTGTTTCTGAATCACAGTGCATCCCCAAGAACCCATCTGTGGAAAGTCCTTTTCTGTGGCTCTGTCCAGCCAAGTTATACCAGACTTTTGAGAAGGAGCAGAAATGTTACCACTTACAGGAAGCCTTCCCAGCTACATCTCGGCCCTCACCAGCCCCAGCAAATTTGCAAACAGACATACAGATACATACCGTAGAAATAATAGTATTCTGTCCTTCCACAGGCCTTTGTTGGTACTTCAGGGAATGGTGGTATTGCTTTTGTTTGGATGATTTTCCTTTGTTTTGTCCTGATTTGTAGAATCACCAAAAATCTCGAAGAACTGAAAAATTCCTTTGGGTGCTTCTGGAGGGTTAGTGGGTTTCAGTGTGTCTAAACTACTCATAATGGGGATTTTTTATGTGAAAAGTGACGGAGGAGCACAGAAAAAGTGAATGGAAAGATCTTTAGTGCCCATCTGTGCAGTCACGCACACTCTCACTTACTGAGTTCAACAAGCCTTTACGGAGTCCCGTTTCCATTGTGCATCGTGCAGGCCTGGAGCTGACCTGGTGCCCACACAGGCCCTCCTGGAGCTCAGTGCACAGGAAACAGTGGTTCTGCCTCGATGAGTGGGCAGGCTACAACCATGCTGTGGCTTCTAGTAGTTTTTTAGCTAGAAGATGAAAGGCTTTGTGTTTTATTTACCCTGATCTCCTACATCGACTTTAATAAATTTTCATTAATTAGAATGATACAAACTTCTTTGCACATGGAGATGATCAATAAACAGCTGATGATGGAAGGATGGAGGGAGAGAGAGATGGAGTGGGACAGAGGGAGGTCTCTTGGTTACCAAACCATCTAAAGCTTCTGGTCCTAACTGGAAAGAAATCATGGTCTTCTTCACATCAAAAGATGGTACTGCAAACTCATGCAACACTGCCACCCAAACCAGTGTAAGAATAAAAGTAAGACCAAAGTGAAATAAACTAAAACTCCTGGCAAAGAGCCTAAGTATCAGAGGGAAGCATTCCCTCATGATTCCATTATCATTCGGATGATGTAATTGCTCGACCTGCCTCCCCTTTGTTGTTGCTCGGTTGTTCAGTCCTGTGGGACTCTTTGCAACCCCATGGACTGTAGCACGCCAGGCTTCCCTGTCCATCACCAGCTCCTGGAGCCTGCTCAGACTCATGTCCATTGAGTGGGCAATGCCATCCAACCATCTCTTCCTCTGCTGCCCCCTTCTCCTCCTGCCTTTGGTCTTTCCCAGCATCAGGGTCTTTTGTGAGTTGGCTATTTGCATCAGGTGGCCAAAGGATTGGAACTTCAGCTTCAGCCATCAGTCCTTCCCATGAATATTCAGAATTGATTTCCTTTAGGATGGACTGGTTTGATCTTCCCCTACTTGGGCCTTTTCTTAAGCGACTTCCAAAAACACATTCTCTTGGGGTTTGCATGTCTAGGAGGCTTTGGAGATTAGATGGAGGGAAACAATACATTTAAGAGGACCATAATTGTCTCTCTTGCCTTTTCCCCCATTCCTGTGGGGTCTGGAAATTTCAGGGTCTTATTTAACGCCAAGCAGTGCAGGTGGGGTAAAGACCTACTTGCATCATGAAAATCCCGCCGCAGTTGGCAGCGCTGAGGGCTGGAGGGTGGGAAGGAAGAGGAAAAGAAGCTTGCAGTGCTGATTGAGACAAGAACTGCATGGACAAGACCCTGGAGGCTCTTCCAACCGGCGCAGAGGGAGCCGAATGGTGGGGCTGATTCAGAAGGATCAGAGCGGCCCGGGAGCCTCTGCTTGGCTCTGCTCATTACAAACTCAACCGCCAAGCTCTGAGCGCTGCAAGCTCAGCCCTCAGGCCTTTGCCGAGGACAAACGCGAATTCTCCTTGTCTCCACGGTGTTTCTTTACCTGTCCTCCAAGAACCCGAGGAAGGGGAAGATTCTTGGAGATTGGGGAAATGTTTTTCCGCACTCTGTATAACCCTGTTCTGTCTCAATCATCTCAATATAAAAAAGTCGATTTGGAGGAAGGTTAGCATAAAGAACAGAACAGCTAAGCTGTGAGGGCTGTTGAATTTTTAATCCGCCAACCCTTTTCTCCCCCTCTCTATTTATTATCTATTTTCAAAGCCCCAGCGGAAAAGGATTGCCTAAACCCCATTCATTAGCAGCAATTCAAAAGGCTTCGCCTGGTAGCCCAACTAGAGGAAAAGCAGCAGCGAGTTCTTAGAAAATTTTTCTAGGAGTCAGGAATGAGATTAGCCAGGAAACGTTTAGCATTGAAGGGAGACGTACAAGTATTAGAAATGATGACTCGGTGATTGCTGCAGACACAGCTCTCTGGCCACGCATAGTGGGTCTTTTATTCCTGTGATCCTGGCCTAGCCTCCCTGGCGGGACATCCCTCAAGATCTAGACCCAGGGACGTGTACCGGCCGCTTCCGGAGCAGCAGCTTTTGTTCGAAGCAGTGAATTTCACCTGTGCCCTCAGGTGATGGGATTTGTTGCTCTTCTTCCAAAAGCTTCTGGCTTTTCTTCTGGGGGCGGGGGGAGCATCCAGAGGACCTCTGCGCTTGCTCGCAGCCAGGCTCCGCCCTGCCTCTATGTCTCGCCAGCCACGAGCCTCCTGCGTTCTCGCCCACCGCTGATCTTCCTACCAAACACTATAAGTGGAGAAGGAGCCTGCGAAAGGGCACAAGTTCTCCTTGGGCCTCCTGCGACTGGAGTTTTACATTGTCACGTTGGCCCACATTCAGCCTTTAGCAATGTGTTCAGACTTTCAGCTGATTTGTCCTTCCAAGTGTGTGTGTGTGGTGCCCAGAAGCATCTCTCCTCGGTGAGCAGGTGTGTGCATTCTTCTCCCTAGAAGCTCTTGTCTTCCCTTACAGTCTGGGTTAATTGTAATTTTGTAACCTCAGCTTTCTGGTACAACTGAGACAGCTGTCAACTTACAAATTATCTCGTGTGTGTATGTGTGTGTGTGTGTGTCTGTGTTGATGTGGTCATAGATGGCTGCTGTTCTTTTCAGCTTTCTGCATCCTACGAGGAAGACCTACATCCTACGGAGAAGACAGAGTTAAGGGGTATGTTCACTGAATTCAGTTGCAAGGCTTATGCTTTGAGGGGATGCTTTCAGATTGCCTTTCATCCAGAGGAGAGTGGTTAGGGGGTGGCTTGGCCAGGAAGCCACTGGTAAAGAAACCAGAAACGTCTGAACTGATGATAAATGGTCTAAGGGGAAAACTTAAAATATTCTCAGGGCTGCCATTTGGGAGCAAGGTGACATTTCACTGATGTGGCCACGACTCCAGAAGCCAGAAGTAAAAGCGTGGAGATTCCACGGAAACAGATTTCTGCTTAGTATGAGGGGAACATGTTCTACCGAATCAAGGGAGCTGTTAAAGCTGGATGGAGTGTGTTTTGAGGTCATGATCTTACCCTGTGATGATGAAAATGGTACAGTTGAGTTTGCATGAAAATTTGTCAGAATATTTTTAAAGCTCGCTTTAGTGTTCAGCTCGGAGTTTGAGATAGATGAACTGTGCCATGCTTTAACCACTTATAAGGAATCAGTTCCATTTCAGCCTCTCTTTGAAGTTCATTCTTAGTTCCAGGGTAAGAACCCACCGCTTTAAATTCCTTGCTTATGTGGTTAAAGAAAGTTATGACTTCTTAAGACAAAGTATACACGCCACAGTCTTGAGCACTTTTCCTGTTAAACTGGGGTGTTTTTTGGATGTGATTCAAAACAAGTATTACAAATGTTTGGTTCTGTTAGGGGTGTTTTCTACTTGGACTAGAATCTTTATCAAAACGTTTAGAAGTAAATATTAAAATTGAAGATAATGATGATTGAGTCCAGCAAAAGTAACATAAATTTGTGCAAGAGTAAGTTGAATGACTTTTTAGGGCCCAGAGTAAGAGACCCCAAAAGATCAAAATCATTTAGTTCTGAGGAGAGAAAAAGGGAGCAATTATATTAGCTGATATGGCTCAGGTGTGAATGTATACCTAACGCGAAACACGGGTGAAACATACATGGGTACTTAGAGAGGAAGGGAAGCTGCGGTATTCTGCGGGGTCTCAGTAAATCAGTCACTCACACTAAACACATCAGAAGCAGGAAAACCCAGTTGGGGAAGAGGAGACCGTTTGCAGACAGGCCTCCTGAAAGCAGAGCTCCAGATGGTGTCAGACACCAGGTGGGTGTTAGAGCAGGTGTGTGGCCTGTGACTTTGGTTTTTGAAGTAGCAGTGTTGTGTACCAACTCATGATTTCTGGGCAAAGAATGGAGGTGATTTGCTGCCGGAGCAGAAATAGCTTCTGTGATAGATAGTACATCTGGTTCTTGCCTCACATGTATTCTATATCGAAAGATGAAATAGCAAAATACCTCTTCTTTAAAATGTCTTGAAGAGGACACTTCGATCCAGGTCAGTGTGTACACAGAGGCGCTGGCGGCACTATTGTGACTTACGCAGCACTTAGCTCCGACCTCTCATTTCCCATTTCTGTGCTCTTTCCTCTGTGTTCTCCTTTTATTCTCTCCACCAGAATCCTCTCTCCTTATGTGGCTCCTGGCATTTCCTTGTTTACCATTTGGAAGTAATGTTGGGTTTATAAAGCGCAATTTGGCAGATTTATTAGAGCTGAGAAAGGGGATGAATGGCAGATCTTTAGAGGAAATCACTGGACCTCCTCTACATCTAAAACAGCTTCTACTCAGAGCAGTGGACTTTGTGTCTTATATTATACGTCAGTTCAAAGCGTAAAACCCAGGAGTGTGGACAACTAATGTGTACAATATCCAGGGAATTTGTTAATTTTTCTGCTACCCTTCTGTCCTGCATTTTGAGTATTTCTCTGCTCTCCACACTTCCTCAAGAACATTTCCTAGAGAGTCTCCAAAATGAAGTTGGGGGAAGAAAATGGAAATTGATGTAGTTTGCTGATTTTATTTTTATTTAGTTATTTATTTTTTGAGTATAGGTAACTCACAATATTATGCTGGTTTCAGGTATCTAGCATAGCAATTCAGTATTTTTTTAAGATTATATTCTGTTATAGGTTATTATGGGATAATGAGTATAATTCCTTGTATTATACAGTATATCTTGTCATTTATTTTATGCATAGTAGTTTGTTTCTTAATCCCAGCCATTAAAAAGGAATGCGTTTGAGCCAGTTCTAAAGAGGTGGATGAACCCAGAATTTATTCTGAGAGTGAAGGAAGTCAGTAAGAGAAAGATAAATATCATATACGAATGTGCACACACTGAATCTAGAAAAATGGTAATGAATAATTTATTTACAGGGCAGCAGTGGAGAAACAGATGTAGAGAATAGACTTATAGACATGGGGAGAGGGGAAGCGAGGGTGAGATGTATGGAAAGAACAATTTGGAAACTTACATTACCATATGTAAAATAGACAGCCAAAGGAATTTGCTGTGTGGCTCAGGAAACTCAAACAGGGGCTCTGTATCAACTTAGAGTGGTGGGATGGGGAGGGAGATGGGACAGAGGTTCAAAAGGTGGGGGGGTATATGTATACCTATGGCTGATTCATGTTGAGGTTTGACAGAAAACAAATTCTATTAAGCAAGTATCCTTCAATTAAAAATAAATAAATAAATAATCCCATACCTTGATCTCATCCTTTCCCTTTTCCCCTTGGGTAACCCCCTGGTAACTAGATTCTTGTCTGTGTGTGTGAGTCAGTTTGTTTTGTAAATATGTTCATTTGTATTTTTAGATTCCACATATAAGTGATAATCACATAGTATTTGTCTTTTTCGGTCCAGTATGTTTCACTAAGCATAATATTCTCTAGGCCCATCCATGTTGCTGCAGATGGCAGTATCTCATTCTTTTATGGCTGAATAATAATTCATTTGGTGTCTATATCAAGTCCTCTTAAGCCAGTCATCTGCTCATGGCCACTTGCATTACTTCCACGTCTGGGCTGTTGAAAATAGTGCTGCTATGAACATTGGAGTGTATGCATCTTTTCAAATTAGCGTTATTTTTTTCTGGTATATACCCAGGAGTAGAATTGCTGGGTCATATGTTAGTCCCATTTTTCTTGTTTTTTAAGGAATCTTCATACTGTTTTGCCACCAACAGTGTACATGGGTTTCTTTTTACCACATCTTCTCAAACATTTGTTATTTAAGACTTTTATAAAGTTTTATTTTTAATTGGAGAATAATTGCTTTACAATATTGTGTTAGTTTCTGTAGTAAAGCAGTGTGAATCAGCTGTAAGTATACATGTATCTGCTCCCTCTTGAACCTCCTTCCAACCCCCATCCTTCCACCCATCTAGGTCATCACAGAGCACTGGGCTGAGCTCCCTGTGTCATACACCAGCTTCCCACTGGGCTGTCTCTTTTACAGTGGTGATGGATTTGTTTCAGTGTTGCTTTCTCAGTTCCTCCCACCTTCTTCTTCCCCTGCTGTGTCTACAAGTTGGTTCTCTATTCCTGCTCTGCAGATAGGGGTCATCAGTACCATTTTTCTAGATTCCAAATGATATATGTCAATATATATTTCTTTTTCTGACTTACTTCACTCTCTATAAACAAATAGGTTCTAGTTCAATTGATTCATTCTCATCTCTTTTTAATGGGTTAGTAATAGTCTATTGTGTTTATGTACAACTTCTTTATCTAGTCACCTGTCAATGGTATCTAGGTTGCTTCCCTGTCCTATCCATTGTAAAGAGTACAACATTGGAGTACATGTGTCTCTTTGAATTGATGGTTTTCTCAGTGTATATGCCCAGGAGTGGTATTGCTGAGTCATATGGTACTTTTATTCCAGGATTTTTAATAAATCTCCATACTGTCCTCCATAGCGGCTGTATTGATCTACATTCCCACCAGAAGTGCAAGAGGGTTCCCTTTTCTCCACATCCTCTCCTGATTGTAGACATTTTAACAATGGTCCTTCTGACCGATGTGAGATGATACCTCGTTGTAGTTTAGACTTGTATTTCTCTACAAGTGAGCAATGTTGAGAATCTTTTCATATGTTTACTGGCCATAGACTTCGACTGTAGCCATTCTGACAGGTGTGAGGTGACGCCTCATTGTGGTTGCATTTCTCTGATAGAGAGGTTGAGCGTGTGCCTATTATTCATCTGTGTATCTTTTTTGGAAAATGTCTAAAGGCTTTTGCCCATTTTTGAATTCAGTTTTTATGTGGAATTGTATGAGTGGCTTGTATATTTTGAATAGTGACCCCTTGCCAGTCACATCGTTTGCAAATATGCTCTCCCATTCTATAGACTGTATTTTTGTTTTATTGATGCTTTCCTTTGCCATGCAAAATTTTTAAATTAATTAGGTCACATTTCCTTCTTTTTAGTTGTATTTCATTTGCTTTATATGACAGAATAGTGCTATGATTTATGTCAAAAAGTGCTCTCCCTGTGTTCTCCTCTAGGAGTTTTATGATGTTAATCCTGCATTAAGGTCTTTAACCATTTTTAAGTCATTTCTGTATATGGTGTTAGAGAATGTTCTAATTTCATTTTTTTAGATGTAGTTGTCCCATTTTCCTAGTACCACTTATTGAAAAGACTCTTTTCTCCACTGTACATTCTTGCCTCCTTTTCCATTGACCGTAAGTGCATGAGTTTATTTCAGGGCTCTCTATTTTCCACTGATGTATCTATTTGTGTGCCAGTACCATGCTGTTGTGATTGTTATAGCTTTGTAGTATAGTCTAAAGTCTGGGAGGGGAGGAGGAAAAAAGATGGCGGGGGAATAGGATGGGGAGAACACTTTCTCCCGTTCTACCTCATCAAAAGAACATTTCGACGCTGAGCAAATTCCACAAAATAACTTCTAACTGCTGGCAGAGGACATCAGGCATCCAGCAAAGCAGATCATTGGCTTCAAAGCCAGGTAGGGAATATTTTATTTTATTTTAAAGAACGAAGTTATAGACAAAGGAGGTAGGGAGGGAACCCCGGCATGGGAAGGGAACCCCGGCACGGGAAGGGAATCCCGTCCCAGGAAGAGACTCTTAAAGAGAGAGGTTCCCTAAAATTGGGGAACTTTCTCACAGCTGTGCATGGGGCGAGCCCTGGAAGCACAGAGGGCAACATAACAGGAAGGAAGAATAAATAAATAATTAAAACCAACAGATTACAAATTCAACAGTATAACCCCCCAGCGGACAAGCAGCGCAAACGCCTGCGTCCGACAGCAGTGGGGTTGGGCAGGAGGAGTGCGCCCGCGACAGTGCTTCCTAAGAATTGGGCCGTGGGAGACGTAGGCTGCAGGGCTTTCTCTCGAGAATCGGGGCGTAAAGGGGCCAGAATCGGGTCCGCGCGTGGATAGAACGATTTATCCCGGACTAACAAACCAGACTGGGGGGTAACTAACACGCGAAATGCTCGAACATAAGACACTGACAGGCGCACGCACAGAACAAAGGACGGATCGGAAATAGCCGGCTGCAGACCATCCCCCATCAGCGACGGGCAGCCAGAGCCTTAAGCGCGGGAAGAGGGCAGTCGCAGCTCAAGAGAGACATTACCTACCAAATTGCAAGCAAGCTTCTTTATTGAGACTTCTGCAACAATAGTCCGCGCCAAACTCCCTAGCCACTCAGACTTGGAACCAAACCCGGCACCCAGAGGGGACTTACTGAGCGCCAATCCTGAGCGGCTTAAACCGGGGAATTGCATGAAACATAGGCCAGGCCCCACACGGTTATCCCGCGGATTGGGAAGGGGCAAGCCCAGTGCAGAGCTCAGCACCACCCTCCCTGAGGCAAGACAGAAATCAGACACGGAAGAGACCTGCAAACAGAGGAAGTCAAACAGAGGGAACTGCCTTGGTAGTGACCCCACACAGCCCTCAACGACAGAGAAAGCGCCAGATACGCTGTTTCTACTTTTCTGATCAAAAAAAAAAAAATTGGGGGTGGGGGAGAATGATGTGGAAGTGTGATTTTTTTTTTTTTTTAAGAATTTTGTTTTCTTTCTTTAAAAATTATTTTTTTCCTTTTTAAATTTGTTTATCCTTTTCTTTTTCATCCTTTTTTCCCCTAAACTTCCTTAAATTTTTAAGTCTTCTATATTTCTAGTTATTATTTTTAGAACCTAATATTACTTAAAAAAAAAAAAACACCCTATCGTTTAAGCAAACGCCGTATATAGTCTTATTGGTGAAGGAAGTTGTCTTTTAATAATTCTGGAGTCTTTATTATATTTTACTTTTCTTTTTCTTTTTTCTTTTTCTCTATTTTTTTTTTTTAATTTCTCTCTACTTCTTCATCTTCTCTTCAATAATCTGTCTTTGAAAATCCATCTATACTCCAGATTTTTAATCTTGGCATTTTGGTATTTGTTGCCAATTTTGTACTTTTAAAAACCTAATCCTCAGTACCCAGTTTTACATGAGTGCAAGACTACTGGCTTGACCACTCTCTCCACCTTTGGAATCTCCCTTTTCGCCACCAGGTGGCTTTTGTCTCCTCCCTCCCCCTCCCCCTCCCCACCCAACCCTATGAACCTCTGTGCGTTCCAGAAGGAGGAGAACTCTAAGGGAACTGGCCACTGACCGGATCTGTATCCCTCCTTCCCATCTCCCTCTTTTATCCTCCTGTCCACCTCTATCTACTTCCTCCCTCTCCTCTTCCATGTATAACTCTGTGACCACCTCTGAGCGGTCCAGACTTTGGAGCGCACACAAGAAAGTGGTTACGGGCTAACTTGCTTTTCTCTCTTATGATTCCACCCCATCCCATTCCACTCACCTCTAACTACTCCCTCCCTCTTCTCTCCTCCAAGTAACTCACCGATCCTCTAGGGACGACCCTCAAGGTGGAGAAACCTATCATCATTAACCTAGATGTTTTAACATTAGTGCTGAATAGATGGAGAAATCATGAGGCTATTCTAAAAATAAATCTGAAAACCAGAATCAGGAGGTGTAATTCCAAATCCTGAGATCATCAAAGAATTCCTGAATACAGGGAACATTATCCAATTAGAGCTCATCAAACGCCTTCATACCTATACTGAAATTGAGCACTGCCCAAGGGCCAACAAGCTCCAGAGCAAGACATACCATGCAAATTCTCCAGCAACACAAGAACAAGCCCCTGAGCCTCAATACACAGGCAACTCAAAATACTCCAAAACCACTGACGTCGCATAACCCATTACTTCACACGTCACAGCACTCCAGAGAGAGGAAATCCAGATCCACCCACCAGAACTCCAACACAAGCCTCCCTGACCAAGAAACTTTGACAAGCCACTGATATAACCCCAAACACAGAGAGGAAACTCTATAATAAAGAGAACTCCACAAATTCCCGGAATATAGAAAAGCCACCCCAAACGCAGCAATATAACCAGGATGAAGAGACAGAGGAATACCCAGCAGGTAAAGGAACAGGAGACATGCCCACCAAACCAAACAAAAGAGGAAGAGATAGGGAATCTACCTGAGAAAGAATTCCGAATACTGATAGTGAAAATGATCCAAAATCTTGAAATCAAAATGGAAGCACAGATAAATAGCCTGGGGTCAAGGATTGAGAAGATGCAAGAAAGGTTTAACAAGGACCTAGAAGAAATAAAAAAGAGTCAACATATAATGAATAATGCAATAAATGAGATCAGAAACACTCTGGAGGCTACAAATAGTAGAATATCGGAGGCAGAAGATAGGATTAGTGAAATAGAAGATAGAATGGTAGAAATAAATGAATCAGCAAGGGAAAAAGAAAGGCGAATTAAAAGAAATGAGGACAACCTCAGAGACCTTCAAGACAATATGAAACGCTCCAACATTCGAATTATAGGAGTCCCAGAAGAAGAAGACAAAAGAAAGACCATGAGAAAATACTTGAGGAGATAATAGTCGAAAACTTCCGTAAAATGGGGAAGGAAATAATCACCCAAGTCCAAGAAACCCAGAGAGTCCCAAACAGGATAAACCCAAGGCGAAACACCCCAAGACATATTTTAATCAAACTAACAAAGACCAAACACAAAGAACAATTACTAAAAGCAGCAAGGGAAAAACAACAAATAACACACAAGGGGATCCCCATAAGAATAACTGCAGATCTTTCAATAGAAACTCTTCAGGCCAGGAGGGAATGGCAAGACATACTTAAAGTGATGAAAGATAATAACCTTCAGCCAAGACTACTGTACCCAGCAAGGATCTCATTCAAATATGAAGGAGAAATCAAAAGCTTTACAGATAAGCAAAAGCTGAGAGAATTCAGCACCACCAAACCAGCTCTCCAACAAATACTAAAGGATAGACTTTAGAAAGGAAACACAAAAAGGACGTATAAACCCGAAACCAAAACAATAAAGTAAATGGCAACAGGAGCATACTTATCAATAATTACCTTAAATGTAAATGGGTTGAATGCCCCAACCAAAAGGCAAAGACTGGCTGAATGGATACAAAAACAAGATCCCTATATATGCTGCCTACAAGAGACCCACCTCAAAACAACGGACACATACAGACTAAAAGTGAAGGGCTGGAAAAAGATATTCCATGCAAATAAAGACCGAAAGAAAGCAGGAGTAGCAATACTCATATCTGATAAAATAGACTTTAAAACAAAGGCTGTGAAAAGGGACAAAGAAGGCCACTACATAATGATTAAAGGATCAATCCAAGAAGAAGATATAACAATTATAAATATATATGCACCCAACATAGGAGCACCGCAATATGTAAGACAATTGCTAACAAGCATGAAAGGGGAAATTAATAATAACAGAATAATAGTGGGAGACTTTAATACCCCACTCACACCTATGGACAGATCAACTAAGCAGAAAATTAACAAAGAAATGCAAACGTTAAACGATACAATTGACCGGTTAGACCTAATTGATATCTACAGGACATTTCACCCCAAAACAATGAATTTCACCTTTACTCAAGTGCACACGGAACCTTTTCCAGGATAGATCACATTCTGGGTCATAAATCTAACCTTGATAAATTCAAAAAAATGGAAATTATTCCAAGCATCTTCTCTGACCATAATGCACTAAGGTTAGATCTCAATTATAGGAGAAAAACTATTAAAAACTCCAACATTTGGAGGCTGAACAATACCCTACTGAATAATCAACAAATCACAGAAGAAATCAAAAAGAAATCAAATTATGCATTGAAACGAATGAAAATGAAAACACAACAACACAGAACCTTTGGGACACTATAAAAGCAGTCCTAAGAGAAAAGTTCATAGCAATACAGGCATACCTCAAGAAACAAGAAAAAAATCAAATAAATAACCTAACTCTACACCTAAAGCAACTAGAAAAGGAAGAAATAGAGAACCCCAGAGTTAGTAGAAGGAAAGAAATCCTAAAAATTAGGGCAGAAATAAATGCAAAAGAAACAAAAGAGACCATAGCAAAAATCAACAAAGCAAAAAGCTGGTTCTTTGAAAGGATAAATAAAATTGACAAACCATTAGCCAGACTCATCAAGAAACAAAGAGAAAAAAATCAAATCAACAAAATTAGAAATGAAAATGGAGAGATCACAACAGACAACACAGAAATACAAAGAATCATAAGAGACTACTATCAGCAATTATATGCCAATAAAATGGACAACTTGGAAGAAATGGACAAATTCTTAGAAAAGTACAATTTTCCAAAACTGAACCAGGAAGAAACAGAAAATCTTAACAGACCCATCACAAGCACGGAAATTGAAACTGTAATCAGAAATCTTCCAGCAAACAAAAGCCCAGGTCCAGACGGCTTCACAGCTGAATTCTACCAAAAATTCCGAGAAGAGCTAACACCTATCTTACTGAAGCTATTCCAGAAAATTGCAGAGGAAGGTAAACTTCCAAACTCATTCTATGAGGCCACCATCACCCTAATACCAAAACCTGACAAAGACACCACAAAAAAGAAAGCTACAGGCCAATATCACTGATGAACATAGACGCAAAAATCCTCAACAAAATCCTAGCAATCAGAATCCAGCAACACATTAAAAAGATCATACACCATGACCAAGTGGGCTTTATCCCAGGGATGCAAGGATTCTTCAATATCCGCAAGTCAATCAATGTAATTCATCACATTAACAAACTGAGAAATAAAAATCATATGATTATCTCAATAGATGCAGAAAAAGCCTTTGACAAAATTCAGCATCCATTTATGATAAAAACTCTCCAGAAAGCAGGAATAGAAGGAACATACCTCAACATAATAAAAGCTATATATGACAAACCCACAGCTAACATTATCCTCAATGGCGAAAAATTGAAACCATTTCCCCTAAAGTCAGGAACAAGACAAGGGTGTCCACTTTCACCACTACTCTTCAACATCGTACTGGAAGTTTTGGCCACAGCAATCAGAGCAGAAAAAGAAATACAAGGAATCCAAATTGGAAAAGAAGAAGTAAAACTCTCACTGTTTGCAGACGACATGATCCTCTACATAGAAAATCCTAAAGACTCGACCAGAAAACTACTAGAGCTAATCAATGAATATAGTAAAGTTGCAGGATATAAAATCAACACTCAGAAATCCCTTGCATTCCTATACACTAACAATGAGAAAGTAGAAAAAGAAGTTAAGGAAACAATTCCATTCACCATTGCAACGAAAAGAATAAAATACTTAGGAATATTCCTACCTAAAGAAACTAAAGACCTATATATCGAAAACTATAAAACACTGATGAAAGAAATCAAAGAGGACACTAATAGATGGAGAAATGTACCATGCTCATGGGTCGGAAGAGTCAATATAGTGAAAATGAGTATTCTACCTAAAGCAATCTACAGATTCAATGCAATTCCCATCAAGCTACCAGCAGTATTTTTCACAGAACTAGATCAAATAATCTCAAGATTTGTATGGAAATACAAAAAGCCTCGAATAGCCAAAGCAATCTTGAGAAAGAAGAATGGAACTGGAGGAATCAACTTGCCTGACTTCAGGCTCTACTACAAAGCCACAGTCATTAAGACAGTATGGTACTGGCACAAAGACAGAAATATAGATCAATGGAACAAAATAGAAAGCCCTGAGATTAACCCACACACCTATGGACACCTTATCTTCGACAAAGGAGGCAAGAATATACAATGGAGTAAAGACAGTCTCTTTAACAGGTGGTGCCGGGAAAACTGGTCAACCACTTGTAAAAGAATGAAACTAGACCCCTTTCTAACACCATACACAAAAATAAACTCAAAATGGATTAAAGATCTAAATGTAAGACCAGAAACTATAAAACTCCTAGAGGAGAACATAGGCAAAAACACTCTCCGACATAAATCACAGCAGGATCCTCTATGATCCACCTCCCAGTATACTGGAAATAAAAGCAAAGATAAACAAATGGGATCTAATTAAAATTAAAAGCTTCTGCACAACAAAGGAAACTACAAGCAAGGTGAAAAGACAGCCTTCTGAATGGGAGAAAACAATAGCAAATGAAACAACTGACAACTAATCTCAAAGTTATATAAGCAACTTATACAGCTCAACTCCAGAAAAATAAATGATCCAATAAAAAAATGGGCCAAAGAACTAAATAGGCATTTCTCCAAAGAAGACATACGGATGGCTAACAAACACATGAAAAGATGCTCAACATCACTCATTATCAGAGAAATGCAAATCAAGACCACAATGAGGTACCATTTCACACCAGTCAGAATGGCTGCAATCCAAAAGTCTACAAGCAATAAATGCTGGAGAGGATGTGGAGAAAAGGGAACCCTCTTACACTGCTGGTGGGAATGCAAACTAGTACAGCTATTATGGAAAACAGTGTGGAGATTCCTTAAAAATTGCAAATAGAACTGCCTTATGACCCAGCAATCCCACTGCTGGGCATACACACCGAGGAAACCAGAATTGAAAGAGACACATGTACCCCAATGTTCATTGCAGCGCTGTTTATAATAGCCAGGACATGGAAGCAACCTAGATGTCCATCAGCAGATGAATGGATAAGAAAGCTGTGGTACATATACACTATGGAATACTACTCAGCCCTTAAAAAGAATAAATTTGACTCAGTTCTAATGAGATGGATGAAATTGGAACCAATTATACAGAGTGAAGTAAGCCAGAAAGAAAAACACCAATACAGTATACTGACACATATATATGGAATTTAGAAGACAGTAATGATGACCCTGTAGGTGAGACAACCAAGAGACACAGAGGTATAGAGTGGACTTTTGGACTCTGAGGGAGAGGGAAAGGGTGGGATGGTTTGGGAGAATGGCAATGAAACATGTATATTTTCGTGTAAGAAACGAAGCGCCAATAAGCGCCAATCTATGTTCAATGTAGGATGCAGGATGCATGGGGCTGATGCACAGGATGATTCAAGTAGAGGATATGGGGTGGGAGGTGGGAGGGGGCTTCGGCATTGGGAGATTGTGTTCACCTATGGCTGATTCGTGTCAATGTATGGCAAAACAAATACAGTATTGTAATTTAAAATAAATAAATAAATAAATTTTAAAAAAAAAGTCTGGGAGGATTATTCATCCAGCTTTGTTATCTTGTTTTAGGATTACTTTGGCAATTCTAGATATTTTGTAGTTTCATATATATATACTATAGAAGTATTTGTTCTAGTTTGGGGAAAAGTGTCCTAGGTATTGTGTCCTAGGTATTTTGTCCTAGGGATTAGATTAAATCTATGGATTTCTTTGGGTAGTATGGCCATCTTAATACTATAATCCTTCCAACTCAAGAACGTGGGATGTCTTATAATACCTTTGGTTCCTCTTTAGTTTCCTTCATCATTGTTTTATAGTTCTAGTGTATAGGTCTTTAACCTCCTGGGTTAAGTTTATTCCTATGTGTGTTTTGGTATCATTTTAAATAAGATTTTTTTAAAAATTCTGATTTCATTACTGGTGTAGAGACATAAAACAGATCTGTGTTTATTAATCTTGTATTCTACTAATCTTGTGGAATTCATTAATTCAAATAGTTTTTGGGTGAAGGCTTTATGGTTCTCACTGTGTAGAGTATCATGTCATCAGCAAACAGTGACAGTTTTATCTGTTTCCAATTTGGATACACTTTATTTTTTACTGACTGACTATTGTGTGGCTAGGATTTCCAATACCATTTTAGGGAGAAGAGGTGAGAGAGGCCTTCTGTGTCCTTTTTCCTGAATTCAGCAGGAAAGCGTTCACATTTTCACCATTCAGTGTTGGTCATAAACGGCTTTTATTATGTTGAGATTTGTTCCCTCTAGACCCACTTTATTGAGACTTTTGTTACGAACGGATGCTGAATTTTATCAAATGCTTTTTCTGCATCTGTTGAGATGCTCACGTGGATTTTCTTTCCTTTTGTTAAGTGTGGTATATCACATCGATTGACTTGCCTATGTTGAGCCATCCTTGTGACCCTGGGATAAATCCATCTTGATCGTGATGATCCTTTTGATTTTTGTGGGTTTGGTTTGCTACTGTTTGTTAAGGATTTTTGCATCTGTATTTATTGAAGATACTGGCCTGTGATTTTCTTTTTTGTAGTGTCTTTGTTTTGTTTATTTTTTATTTTATTTTTTTAAGAGAACAAAGGACATGTTTATTTCATCATTTTAACCACAACATAATTTCTTGTCTTTGGGCAACCACCATGCTTTGTAAGGATTTCCAGCAATGTCTTTTTGTTTGTTTTGCTTTCATTATTATTATTATTATTTTAGTTTACAATATTGTGTTGGTTTTGTCACACATCAACATGAATCTGCCACAGATGTACATGTGTTCCCAATCCTGAACCCCCCACTCCCGCCACATCATCCTTCTGGGTCATCCCAGTGCACCAGCCCCAAGCACCCTGCATTGAATATAGACTGGCGATTCATTTTTTATATATTATACATGTTTCAATGGCATTCTCCCAAATCATTCCACCCTCTCCCTCTCCCACAGAGTCCAAAAGACTGTTCTATACCTCTGTGTCTCTTTTGTTTTCTCACATACAGGGTCATCATTACTATCTTTCTAAATTCCATATCTATGCATTGGTATACTGTACTGGTGTTTTTCTTTCTGGCTTGCTTCACTCTGTATAATCGGCTCCAGTTTCATCCACCTCATTAGAACTGATTCAAATGTATTCTTTTTAATGGATGAGTAATACTCCATTGTGTATATGTTCCACAGCTTTCTTATCCATTCGTCTGCTGATGGACATCTAGGTTGTTTCCATGTCCTGGCTACTATAAACAGTGCTGCAATGAACATCGGGGTACACGTGTCTCTTTCAATTCTGGTTTCCTCAGTGTGTATGCCCAGCAGTGGGATTGCTGGGTCATAATAGTAGCCTTGTAGAATGAATTTGGGGGTGTTTCCTCCTCTCCTGCCCCCAATCCCTCCCAGCATCAGCATCTTTTCCAATGAGTCAACTCTTCGCATGAGGTGGCCAAAGTACTGGAGTTTCAGCTTCAGCATCAGTCCTTCCAGTGAACACCCAGGACTGATTTCCTTTAGAATGGACTGGTTGGATATCCTTTCAGTCCAAGGGGCTCTCAGAGTCTTCTCCAACACCACAGTTCAAAAGCATCAATTCTTTGGCGCTCAGCTTTCTTCACAGTCCAACTCTCACATCCATACATGACCACTGGAAAAACCATAGCCTTGACTAGATGGACCTTTGTTGGCAAAGTAATATGTTTGCTTTTCAATATGCTATGTAGGTTGGTCATAACTTTCCTTCCAAAGAGTAAGCAGCTTTTAATTTCATGGCTGCAATCACCATCTGCAGTGATTTTGGAGCCCCCAAAATAAAGTCTGACACTGTTTCCACTGTTTCCCAACTATTTCTGATGAAATGATGGGACCAGATGCCATGATCTTCATTTTCTGAATGTTGAACTTTAAGTCAACTTTTTCACTCTCCACTTTTACTTTCATCAAGAGGCTTTTTAGTTCTTCTTCACTTTCTGCCATAAGGGTGGTGTCATCTGCATATCTGAGGTGATTGATATTTCTCCTGGAAATCTTGATTCCGGCTTGTGCTTCTTCCAGTCCAGCGTTTCTCATGATGTACTCTGCATAGAAGTTAAATAAGCAGGATGACAATAGACAGCCTTGACGTACTCCTTTTCCTATTTGGAACCAGTCTGTTGTTCCATGTCCAGTTCTAACTGTTGCTTCCTGACCTGCATATAGGTTTCTCAAGAGGCAGGTCAAGTGGTCTGGCATTCCCATCTCTTTCAGAATTTTCCACCTAAGTGTTTCTATATTGGGTGCATATATATTATATAATATTCTTATATTGATCCCTTCATCACTATACAATGTCCTTATGTATCCTTTGTCAGAGCCTTTGTCTTAAAGTCTCTTTTGTTTGATATGGTCTTGCTACCTCTACTTTCTTGTCATTGCCACTAACATGAAATGTCTTTTTCCATATCCTCAGTTTTAGTCTGTGTGTTTCTCACCCTGCAGTGAGTCTCTTGTAAGAAGCATAGTGAAGGGTTTTGTTTGCTGTTGTTGTTCATCAGGCGCCCTGTGTCTTTTGATTGAAGCGTTCAGTCTCTTGACATTTAAAGTAACTATTAATAGGTGTGTACATATTGCCGTTTTATTCCTTGTTTTCCGCTTGTTTTTGTAGTGACTCTTTGTTCATTTCATCATTTTTTGTTTTTCCCGTTGTGATATGATGTCTTTTCTGTGAAGTGCTTAAGTTTCTTTCTTTCTTTTTTTTTTTTTTGTTATCTATTGTAGATTTCTATTTGTGGTTACTGTGGAGTTTATGTATTTTGACTTATAAGTCTATTTGTTTTAAACTGGTGATTGTCTAAGTTCAAACACACTCTAAAAGATCTACAGTTTTTATTCTCCTCTCCCACATTTTGTGTTTTTGATGTCCTATTTTATATTTTCATACTTTTCCCTTTACTGTTTACTGTAGTTATTGTTTTTTTAAATAATTAAAAAAATCTGTATACTGGCCTATTTAAGTGATTTTATATTTATTTGCCTTTCCCATTGGGAGTTTCCCTTCCCTATAAATATTTGCTTCTTTTCCAGTTGGAGAGGATCCTTCAACATTTTCTTCTAGAGTAGTATTCAGTTCAGTTTAGTTCAGTTGCTCAGTAGTGTCTGACTCTTTGCGACCCCATGAATTGCAGCACTCCAGGCCTCTCTGTCCATCACCAACTCCCGGAGTTCACTCAGACTCACGTCCATCGAGTCATTGATGCTATCCAGCTATCTCATCCTCTGTCGTCCCCTTCTCCTCCTGCCCCCAATCCCTCCCAGCACCAGAGTCTTTTCCAATGAGTCAGCTCTTCACATGAGGTGGCCGAAGTACTGGTGTTTCAGCTTCAGCATCATTCCCTCCAAAGAAATCCCAGGGCTGATCTCCTTCAGAATGGACTGGTTGGATCTCCTTGCACTCCAAGGGACTCTCAAGAGTCTTCTCCTACACCACAGTTCAAAAGCATCAATTCTTCGGTGCTCAGCTTTCTTCACAGTCCAACTCTCACATCCATTCATGACCACTGGAAAAGCCTGTTAGTATTGCTGAATCCTTTTTTTTTTTTTTTTTTGAGAAATTCCTTATCTCTTGTATTCTAAATGGTAATCTTCCTGGGTAGAATATCCTAGATTGTAATTTTCCCCTTTTGGGGTTTTAAATATGTCATGCCCTTCCTCTCTGACATGCAAAGTTTCTGCAGAAAAAAATCAGCTGATAGTCTTATGAGGATTCCCTCAAATGTGACTCTGTTTTTCTCTTGCTGCCTGTAGGAATTCTTTTACTTTTGCTATTTTGGTTATGGTTTGTCTTCATTTGTGGTTGTTTGAGTTCATCTTGTTTGGAACCCTCTGTGCTTTTAGATTTAGTAAGTTTTCAGCCGGAGTTTCCTGAAACGCATTTTTGATCCCCTCCTCTTCCTTTTGGGTTTCCTGTTATGTGTATGTCCCATAAATCTCATATGTTTCTTTTTATTATTTGTCTTTCTGTCTTTTTTTTTTTTTTTTTTTGGCCTCATCACAGCTTTCACGTTCCTAGTTTCCCAGCCAGACATTGAACTCAGGCCCCCTGCACTGCAAGTCCAGAGTCCTCACTATGGGACTGTCAGGGAATTCCTCTGTCTGATGTTCTGATTGGGTGATTTGCTTAATTTTATCTTCTTAGATCTCTTATGCATTATTCTGTATCATTTAGTCAGCTCTTCATGGCTTCTAGAGTGCTTTTTATCTTAGAAATTGAGCTATATATTTTTGATTGGGTCTTTTTTTTAAAATAATTTCTAGTTTTTTGTTAAAATGATCTGTGTTTGTATTGGTGTTCTCTCTTAATTCAATTAGCATGTTTGTTACCAACTTTCAGTACTCAGGACCTGGATGGCTGATTTCTCTGTTTCTGTTTGTTTTTACAGGTGTTCATTCTTGCTCTTTCAATTGGGAGTTATCCCTCTGCCTTTTCAATTTATTAACTTTACAAATTTAGATGAAACAGTTATCTGTTGTGGTCTAGAAGTGGGGTTCTTAACGTGAAAGGGTTCCTGTGTTGACTGTGTGTGCCCAATATTTTTGGTGTGAGGACTGGATTTAATGTGGATGTGGGCCACATCTTTCCCTAGTGTGTGCTGGCCATTATTGCTTTGATAAGGGATTTTGCCTAATGTTGGAGGATCTGAGCCCTGCACAGTGTAAGGTGGGACTTCCTCTAAGCTCAGTGGCAGGCATCACCCTGTTCAAGGTGTGGTCAGCTCACAAGGCTTCTTCAACCTCTCTGCTTTCCCAGCTGTTATCCAAGCACCAAAGGAACTTGTTTCCTACATGTAGGAGATCGGGACTGAGGCACACAGTCACCCCAAGTCAGTTCCCAGGGTGAGAGATTCTCCATGTGGTCCTTCTTGTCCTCTTAGACACCTTTCAGTGGCACGAATCTGGACCCAATGTTTTCTTCCACCCCACCCATCTTATCCAGTTACCGGAGAAGGAAATGGCAACCCACTCCAGTGTTCTTGCCTGGAGAATCCCATGGACAGAGGATAAGTTCAGTTCAGTTGCTCAGTCGTGTCTGACTCTTTGTGACCCCATGGACTGCAGCACTCCAGGCTTCCCTGTCCATCACCAACTCCCAGAGCCTACTGAAACCCATGTCCCGTGAGTCAGTGATTCCATCCAACCATCTCATCCTCTGTTGTCCCCTTCTCCTCCTGCCTTCAGTCTTTCCCACCATCAGGGCCTTTTCTAGTGAGTCAGTTCTTCTCATCAAGTGGCCAAAGTATTAGAATTCAGCTTCAGTATCAGTCCTTCCAATGAACATTCAGGACTGATTTTCTTTAGGAACCTCTCTGACGAGCTGTAGGATCACGAAGAGTTGGACATGATGTAATGACTGAGCATGCACCCAGTTACATGGGAATCTTTCTTGCAGCCTTGGTTGTATAGGAGTTTTTCTGCCAATTCCCAGTTTACTGTGAGAATTTTTATGCATGTATTTTTTTTTTAATTGTGGTGGAGGTGAGCTTCATGTCCTCTACTCCCCCATCTCATTCCCCCTTTTAATTTGCTAAGTTTAGATTCCTTGGTTAGAATTTTGATCAGGAAAGAATTTGAAGCTGCCAAAGTTAGATCTGTACAGTATAAATAACTTAGCAACTCTGTTTCTTATTTCTACAACTTTTTGAAAATCAGAGTTTGTATATGCCTACATTTTTAACAAAGAATGTTTTATTTAAACTCAATCTAGCTTAATTTTTAATTATGTTTATCTCATTACAAATTCATTTAACAAATCGTTTGTTGACTACCTACCATGTGTCAGGAACTGCATTAAATTTTGGGACACGTAGAAAAAGGGTAAAATACCCTGTGTATTCCTACTTGGGCTCCACTAGGCACGGTGGAGATAGGGATGACTTACAGTTCTGCCTGCAAGAGTATGTGTAGGCTCCATGAGGAAAGAGAATGTAAAGAAATATAAGGGATCATTGACTAAGTTCTGGCCATGATGTGACATCTAAGACATACAGGAGACAGAGTTAAACTTATAAGATGAGACTGTAGACAGAAGAAGAGAGAGCGTTAGGTTATTGAAGTACAGTTGATGGGGCTGTGGATGTGATGTGTTGCATGCTGTGAGCATACACAGAGAAAAGGAAGCTAGTATTGAGTGCTCTTTATGTGATCTGCACAAATTCAAAAGGTACAGGGCACACATGGGTGGTACAAGATATAGTCATTTTAATCTAAAGATTGCAACTTTGGGGTGCCAAGAATAATATACATGAAATAATTAGAAAACAATGACATGATAGCAAGCGATTAGCTGCTAAATAGTGTGACTAATTTTAATGTGTTGTATCAATTACAGGAGACCAAGAAGGCTAGAGGGGTCATGGTTGCTTTCATAGATGTGGTGTAGGACCTTGTGAGATAGGAAACTAGTTGATTTGTAATGCTTTTACAAGTAACTAGTAAACTCAGAATATCAGATATATAAGATGCTATATTCTATGAGCTTATTTTATAATTCTTTTATCTGTATAAAATGCTCCTGTGTGATGCTCTTTTGAACATTTGCTAAAACTGAATTTTTGAAAGAATTAGCTTGTATTGTAGGTTAATGGTGGATTTACCCAACATAGGTCAGCCTTTTTATAGTTTGTACATCTATAAAATGTAGAACCAACTATCTGCTTGGAAAGTACAGGAGAATACAGAAAGATTTCTCATGGGAACATCTGAAAAAGATGCCAAGACGGGTGAATGCGTTTAGACCCGGAGACTGAGCGTGGAGCACAGAGGTCAACAGACATAGGAGGAGAGAGGTGTCCTCTCTCTCTGTAGTGCTAACACTCACAGGGTCACATCCTTCATCTGAATTCCCGTCTCTTTAGTGACCACGGCCACCCTGTTGCCTTATAAGTGTCTGCTTCAACCACATGACAGGCAATTTCGAATTTTTGTAATTATCTAAGGATTAGCAGTGGAGTAGGCTTTGTTAGTTCCCAATTGAAGGCTCAATTTTAGAGCCATAATTGGAAAGATTTCCAGTAATTTGTGGCTGTTGTATTTAGTGGGAGGAGTAGAGGTAATTTTTGTTACTTTATTCCTTTGCTGGGTCTTTATAATCTACATTTGACAGGGGTATGAGATAATCTCTGACAATGTGCATCTTGGACAAGGTTTTTCTTTGTGGCACCACTGCAGAGGAGGCTGGAAGTATCCTTTTCTGCTACTTGTTTACCTTCTCTGAGAATTAACAGTCACTTTTTACTTTCATGCATTGGAGAAGGAAATGGCAACCCACTCCAGTGTTCTTGCCTGGAGAATCCCAGGGACAGGGGAGCCTGGTGGGCTGCTGTCTATGGGTCGCACAGAGTCAGACACTATTGAAGCGACTTAGCAGCATCAGCACTTTTCATAATATAAGACAGAGACATTATTGTGTCAACATAAACTGGTGTAAGTTTTGTCCCAAAATAATCAATCTATTTAGTTTTTAGTCTGTGATGGAGTTATTAAATAGTTGATGATCAAGTCAGTATAAATGATCAAAAATAAATGATACATTGTGTCTGTACTGTGATGTGCCATGTACAAACACTTGCAAAGGCACAGGTTTTGCTTTCTTTGGTTAAGATCAGAGCCAAATACCCGGGCTGCCATATACAAAACCAAGTGGGATGGGATCCTCCACTTCTATTGGATAGTACTAAGAAAGCATTGATGCTGAAACAAACATACGGGATATGTATCTATTTGCATAGATGCATGATTGATACAAAAAGCCAAGAGTCTTTAAGTCAATGAGAGGTTAATCTAGTTTCATACATTTATAGATGAACTTTCATGGGACCAACATTCTTGTCTCTTTGGGAGACAAGGAGAAAAAAAGAGATGATAACATATTTTTCCTATTTTCACTAAATTTGCTTTCATGCCAGGTAGAATAGCAATTAAAAGAAAACTTTTGTTTAGCAGTTTTAAACCTAAACCATTGAATTCTGAATCGAAAAATAACCAATGGCACAATTTATTAGTTTTCTATAGAGCACTGGCTTTGTAAATCAATGGGGCCTAAATTTTAGTCTTGATTCTGATATATTAAGCTGCCTTTTTTGGTACATCTATAAAATGTAGAAGTTGGACTATATAGTAAATCTCCTGTCATGTAAAGTTTCTAAAACATCCTTCAGAGCTGTGCTGCTAGATTTTAATGAGTATGTGCATTTTACTTGATGGAAAGAGGAGCTTCATCACTGAATAAAATGGAGAATAATTTACTGTTAGTAAAAAACAGGGTCTAATGTGAACAACGGACTGGTTCCAAATAGGAAAAGGAGTACGTCAAGGCTGTCTATTGTCATCCTGCTTATTTAACTTCTATGCAGAGTACATCATGAGAAACACTGGGCTGGAAGAAGCACAAGCGGGAATCAAGATTGCAGGGAGAAATATCAATCACCTCAGATATGCAGATGACACCACCCTTATGGCAGAAAGTGAAGAGGAACTAAAAAGCCTCTTGATGAAAGTGAAAGAGGAGAGTGAAAAAGTTGGCTTAAAGCTCAACATTCAGAAAACAAAGATCATGGCATCTGGTCCCATCACTTCATGAGAAATAGATGGGGAAACAGTGGAAACAGTGTCAGACTTTATTTTGGGGGGCTCCAAAATCACTGCAGATGGTGATTGCAGCCATGAAATTAAAAGACGCTTACTCCTTGGAAGAAAAGTTATGACCAACCTAGATAGCATATTGAAAAGCAAACATATTACTTTGCTAACAAAGATCCATCTAGTCAAGGCTATGGTTTTTCCAGTGGTCCTGTATGGATGTGAGAGTTGGACTGTGAAGAAAGCTGAGTGCCAAAGAATTGATGCTTTTGAACTGTGGTGTTGGAGAAGACTCTTGAGAGTCCCTTGGACTGCAAGGAGATCAGCCCTGGGATTTCTTTGGAGGGAATGATGCTGATGCTGAAACACCAGTACTTTGGCCACCTCATGTAAAGAGCTGACTCACTGGAAAAGACTCTGATGCTGGGAGGGATTGGGGGCAGGAGGAGAAAGGGATGACCGAGGATGAGATGGCTGGAAGGCATCACTGACTCGATGGACGTGCGTTTGAGTGAACTCCAGGAGTTGGTGATGGACAGGGAGACCTGGCGTGCTGCGATTCATGGGTTCACAAAGAGTCGGACACGACTGAGCAACTGAACTGAATGTGAGCATAGTTTGAGGTAGAATTTGGGTTTACTATAATGTGTGACTCTTTTGTTTCTGTAATATTTAAAATTAAATATGTTGGGTGATAAACAATTTGTTATAAATAGTTAAGCAGTGATAGTGACCAGAAAATATCATAATAGCCATCAAAGACTTGTTTTATTTTGTTATTCTTTATAAGCTTTATTTTAAAAATTCCCATTCACTTCATAATCATTTCAAACATTTTTTATACAAATTCTAGAATTCCACCAACACAGAATACCTGACAACCACTATTATAGAGGATTTTAAGGTCTTTTTAAAGGTCTTGAATTTGATGATGCTATATGTATTTCAAACAGATCAAAAATACCACTTCTATCCAACATATCCAGATTTCATTGCTAGAATATCTGCACCAAAGGAAGTATTTCAATAGGAAGTACTTCAAGAGGAAAGAGTATGATAAAAGATGGAAATTCGAATCTAAAAGAAATAAACACACAGAAAATTGTAGCTATTAGGATAAATATATATTTTTATTTTGTCTTTTAAAAAGTTATAGCAAAAAAAAATCTAAGAATGTGTTGTGATTTATAACAGATGTCCAAGTAATATGTATGTATTTAGTAGCAGAAAGTATAAAAATGTTCTGTTGCAATATTTTAATATACCTGAAGGGGTGTATTATTAATTGAAGGTAGACTTTGATAAGTTAAAAATGAACTTGTAAACGCTAGAATAAGCAGTAAAAAATTATTAACATGATACCAATAGTGCAATCATTAGAAAAGGAAAAAAAAAAACTAGAATGCAAAATAAGTCAGAAAAGATAAAAAAAGGGGCAGATAGGATAAAGAGACTGCTGCTGCTGCTGCTAAATCGCTTCAGTCATGTCCGACTGTGTGTGACCTCAAAGACATCCCATCAGGCTCCTCCATCCCTGGGATTCTCCAGGGAAGAACACTGGAGTGGGTTGCCATTTCCTTCTCCAGTGCATCAAAGTGAAAAGTGAAAGTGAAGTCACTCAGTCATGTCCGACTCCTAGCGACCCCATGGACTGCAGCCTACCAGGGTCCTCCGTCCATGGGATTTTCCAGGCAAGAGTACTGGAGTGGGTTGCCATTGCCTTCTCCAAAAGAGACAATTAGCAAACTCAAAAATTTAAATCCAAATATTGATAATTTAATTAACTGTAAATAACCAAAACCCTAATTAAAAGGCAAAGATTGTCAGATTAGATAGAAATGCAAGACAACTCTATACTATTAACCAACACCACACTTACACATATACACTGTAAATATAAAAGCAATTAAAAGTAAAAGGGTAGGAAAAAGATATACTTTGAAAATGCTAAACAACATAGAAATGTCTTTTAATATCACACAAAGTTGGCTTCAGAATAAGAAATATTATTAGGATCTAAAGAGAAATATATAATGATAATGTTATCAATGCATCAAAAAGATGTAACTGTCCTAAATATGGGCTTCCATGGTGGCTCAGAGGTTAAAGCGCCTGCCTTCAATGCGGGAGACCCGGGTTCCATCCTTGGGTCAGGAAGATCCCCTGGAGAAGGAAATGGCAATCCACTCCAGTATTCTTGCCTGGAGAATCCCATGGACAGACAAGCCTAGTAGGTTATAGTCCACAGGATCGCAAAGAGTCAGACGCGACTTCACCTTCACCTATAAAAATGCTTCAGAATATTTCAAAATACATATGAAATCTCAATAAATGCATAAGTATGGTTGTAGATTTCAACCCTGTCTTATTAGCTGATGAAACAAATAGAAGATCGTAAAGTATATGACTTGAGCAGCACTGTCAAATAGCTCTGATACATTACATTTATATGCACTCCACGCAATAGAATAATGTATCTTCTTTTCATATGCAGAGGGAACATTTACCAAGATAGACTGCATTCTGGACCATAACAAAAATTTCGCCAATTAAAAATAAAATCCTAAATATGTTTTATGTTTACAGTGAAGTTAAAATACAAATCAGTAGCAGAAGGATACTTGAACCATCTCTTTGGAAATTAAACACTATAATTCTTCCTAGCCCATATGTCAAAATAGACAAAATAGTGTCTTGAATGGGATAAAAATGAAATGCAGCATACCAGAAATTATAGAATATGGCTAAAGCAATGCTTAGAGTAATATTTTGGAGAAGGCAATGGCATCCTACTCCAGTACTCTTGCCTGGAAAATCCCATGGATGGAGGAGCCTGGTAGGCTGCAGTCCATGGGGTCCATGAGAGTCTGACATGACCGAGCGACTTCACTTTCACCTTTCACTTTCATGCATTGGAGAAGGAAATGGTAACCTACTCCGGTGTTCTTGCCTGGAGAAATCCAGGGACAGGGAGCCTGGTGGGCTGCCGTCTATGGGGTCACACAGAGTTGGACACAACTGAAGCGACTTAGCAGTAGCAGCAGCAGCAGCAGAGGAATATTTTATGTTTATTAAAAATCTAGAAGTCTAAAGTTGCCACCTTAAGCTAGAAAAAGTAAAGACAGTAGAAAGGAGGAAATAATACTCAGAAATCAAGGACATTTTTAACTGAATGAGAGTTTTTAAATCAATGAAATAAAAATTTTGTTCATGGAAAGAACTAATTAAACTGATAAACCACTAGCCAGACCAAAGGAGAAAAAAAGAAATTATTTACCAACACTGGGAATGGGAGAGAATATAGTACAGATCCTACAGATAATAAATATATCAAGGAGATATTATGAATAACTTTAGGTCAATAAAAATCATGATGTAGATGAAATGGTCAAATTACCCTAAAGATACAAGTTACAAAGCTCATTACAAAAGTAGACGACATGACTTACTCTGTGTCTGCTATAGAAACGTAGTTAAAACTCTTGCCACAAAGTAAGGGTTCCTGCTCTGTTCATTTCTATTTCATATTTGCTGTAGTTTTTAGCCAGGGCAATAGGGTGAGAAAAAACTAAAGAAGGCAGGTAGGATAAATGGCACTCTCAGATCCTTCTGATCCAAGTGCAAGCTGACACAGCCACCTTACAAAATTGTTTGCTGGTTCTTACAAATTTAATTATATATTTTCTGTCACTCAGCAATCCCACTCCTACCCAAGAGAAATCCAAACTAACATGCACATGAAACCTAGACATAAATATGTGTAGTAATCTTACCTATAATTGTCCCAAATTAGAAGCAACTCAGTATCCATCAGTTGTGAAGGAATAGAAAATTATATTGTATTCATAGGATGGATTGCCCTTTGAGTCAGACTGCTTCAAGGATGTTAATACAAACAGCCTTTGAGCATAGAGGTTAAGTCTTCTTAAACCAAAGCAGGAATGCTTCTTATCTCATATAACCAAGATAATGTTTCCCTCCATGCTTATTACTCATTATAAAAGATTCTGGAATCAAAGCTCAGAGTCTCTCTCCTATAACTTTACCCACAGTACAGGCAGGTATCCATCTGATGCGACTGCAACACCATCCAGAATCTCACCCTGTTGAGTCCTGCAACCTCAGAAACCAGGCACCGTGATCCTCTTGTCCTGTTCACCAGTGATGGCGCAAGATTATCTAGCCACATATGCATTCTGCTACTACTTTGCTTTTTCTCCTCCAATTCTTCATGTTGGGCTTCTTTCCTTTGGGAACCACCTTCAGTTTTAAACAGATTTGCTCACTCTGCTTTGACTTAACATGCCTGGCTGTTTCCCAAAGACCCTACTTCTTTTTCGTATTCTGCAGAGGAGACACTGCATTGCCATAACAAACATATAGTGAGATCTGGGGATGGCTTTGAAATTTAAGTTCCTTTGAGACTGATTTGTCTGTAGCCAATGCAATAATTCTCCCTCCTCTGTAACATATGCCACCCTGCTGTACCATTGATTATCTAACAAACTTCTGGTCATTTGAAAGCCCCTTAGTTTATGCTGTTGAAAACTTTGGTTGAAGCCAGCCTTCCTTTCTCAACATCACCTTTCCTGCCAGCAGCTATGGCAACCTGATACTCATATGACTTCTGTAAACCCCTAAGTAGCTTGACCATACCCGTTTGAGGACATCCATCATGCTTCAGATGCGTGGCCTCAATCTGGGCTTTATTTTTGCCTGGACAAATGCAGTACACTAGGATCATCTAGATTCGTAATATACCAGTATCCAACGACCAATTTCTCCAAGATTTTTCCTTTTTTTTTGTTTCTACTTAAACTATCTGCCAGAGTTTTCCTGATAGCTCTGATGATAAAGAATCTGCCTGCTATGCAGGAGACCCAGATTCGATTCCTGGGTTGGGAAGATCTTCTGGAGAAGGGAACGGCAACCCACTCCAGTATTCTTGCCTGGAGAATTCGAGGGAGAGAGGAGCCTGGAGGGCTACAATCTGTGGGGTTGCAAAGAGTTGGACACGACTGAACGACTAACTTTCACAGGCTATCCAGAGATCTTGTTGAAACTGTGTGGTTATACTGTATACTTCTCCTCTTCTGGTGTGGCCTCATGGTGTCTCTGGAACCATTCTTTGGATGGTCTTCTCTCCAGTGTCCTCTGGGTTACTGGACAGGAGAGTCTCATTTTGCCTTATGATGCACTGCAATTAGCATGCATGCAGTAGCATGTGGCAGATTTCATGTGTTTTCCTCCTCTCTTTTAGAGGGATGTAGGCACAGCCAGGCCTAGGGTTTTGTCCATTTTTTTTTCCCCATGTAGTCCCAGAACCTGGAGTGATTCAGAGACCATATGCATGACTGAACGAATACTTAGTAAATGAATTAAGAAGACTGTAGAATGAAAGATCTTGGTTTATCCCAGCGGTTGTTTGTCTGTAGACAGAAGTGTCAGCATGAGGTCAAGATGACTCAAAGGTCTTTTCCTTAGGGGGTGAGTGAACCTAAGGGAGGGTTATAAAGAAGAGTGATCAGTTCTGAATTCAATATATCAATCACAAGTATGTGATTGTGTCTCCTTGGCTTGCTCCTTGAGAAAATTGAAGCAGTTAATTGAAGGTAAGTGACATGATGAATTTCACCTATTCTGCAAGCTACAGAGTACAGATTAGAAACTTGAGTCTTGTTGCAAATTTATTGCCTTGAGCCTTTAGCTAAACCACTGAACCTGAACATGTTTTTTCCCCTCCCAATGCTATCATATTCCTAATTTGGAAAAAGAAGATAAACAAAAACATTTCTTTCAGTCAGCACATAAACCCTCCTCCAATTTCTGACTCCAAGCAAATTTTTTTTTTTACCAGTGGGTCAATAATTAAAGACGTGGGAGAAAGAGAACCAGATTTTAAATCAGAATTTTTCACATTCTAGTGTGTACTATATTTTTCACTTTCTTGTGTGTAACTTTGGGCAAGTCTATCATTTTCCTCAAGCTAATTTGTAAATATAAATGCAATTTTAATATGGGCAATAAATGTCAAGGGCAGATAGCATACAGAGAGCGATTAGAAAACTGAATTATTTATACAAATCTAAATTCTTTTTATATATTTACCATTTAGTTAGCATTTCATAAGGGTGAAAAGCAATATGTCACTGCAATGTAACTGATTTTACAGGAGACTAAGAAATGTTGTCCTCTGATGTCACAATTGCTCTTTGTGTATATACATGTATGATAATTCAGATGTGAATTTCAAAAGATAAGGGAATGAAAGTTTTCTCCTGGGATTTGTAAATTCTCCTCTATTTCACACTTAGCAGATTTGATGATCTCTCTTGCTTGTATTGAATGTGTCTATTTACTGCCCTTCCTTTTCTGTTCCAATTGATGTATGATTATTTACAGAATAGAAAATTTGTGACAAAAATATATGAACACTGCTTTCTTTTTAATTGCAGGATATTCAGCATGCAGTATTATGTTAGTTTGAGGCTTACAGTGTAGTGATTTGATATTTATATACATTAAAATTTGATGTCTAGTAATTGCCTGTCACCATACAGTTTTTATAGTACTAGCTATATTCCCTATGCTATACCTTACATCCCTGTGACTTATTTTATAATGGAAAATTTGTGTTTTTAATTCCCTTTACCCAGTCCTCCACCCCCACCCCTGCCCCCAGCTCTGGGGACCACCAGTATGTTGTTCTGTCTTTGAATCTATTTCTATTTTCTTTCTTTGTTTGTTTTTTAGATTCCATATATAATTGGAGTTATGTGGGATTAGTCATTTTCTGACTTTAATACCCTCTAGGTCCATTCATACTGTGGCAAATGGCAAAGTTTCATTCCTTTTTATGGTTGAGTAATATTTCATTGTATCTGTGTGTATTTTTTTTTTCTTTATCCGTTCACCTATTGATAGAAAACTAGGTTACTTCCATATTTTGACTATTGCAACTAATGGTGTGATGAACAGGTGTGCATACATTTTTCTCAGTGAGTGTTTTCATTTTCTTCAGATAAATACCTTATAGAAAACTTGCTAGATTGTCCTATTTTTTAGATTTTCTTCAGAAAGTTTATTTTATATTGGACTGTAGTTGATTAGTGGTGCATTAATTACAGGTGTACGGAAGAGTGATTCAGTTATACATATACATGGATCTATTCTTTTCAAATTCTTTTCCCACTTATGTTGTTAAATAATATCGAGCAGAATTTCCTGTGCTATACAGGAGGTCCTTGTTGGTTATCTGTTTTAAATATAGCAGTGTGTACATGTTAATCCCAAAGTCCTTGAAAAACCTCCATACTTTCTCCATAGTATCTTCACCAATTTATATCCCCATCACTAGGATTCCCTTTTCTCTATATACTCTCCAACACTTACTATTTTTGTGTTTCTCATAATAGTTGTTCTGACAGATGATCTTTCAATATGGTTTTGATTTGCATTTTCCTGATGATTAATGATGTTGAGCCATCTTTTAGTATATCTGTTGGCCATCTATATATCTTCCTGAGAAGAATGTCTGTTTAGGTCCTGCCTCCATTTCTTATTTGGTTAATTTTTTTCGTAGCGAATTGTGTGATTTCTTTATGTGAACTGGAAATCCATCCCTTATCATATGTATGGTTTACAGATATCTTCTCCTGATCAGTAGGTTATCTGTTCACCATGTTGATTTCTTTTGCTGTGCAGAAGCTTTCAAATTTGATGTAGTTGCATTTGTTTTTTCTTCTCTTTCCCTTGTCTGAGGGAGGCATTCCAAAAGCCATTGCTAAGACTGATGTCAAAGAATATGCTGTCTTTGTTTTCTTCTAGGAGTTCTTGTGTTCCGGGTCTTAGATTTGAGTCTTAAAATCCATTTTATGTGAATAGTTCTGTAATGTGTTAAGTATTGGTCTAGTTTCCTTATTTTGATTGTAGATGTCCATTTTTCCCAACACAGTTTATTGAATATACTATCCTTTCTCTACCCTTTGCTTTTTGTTTTAAATTCATTATCCATGTATGTGTGGGTTTATTCATGGAATCTAAAAGTCTGTTCCATTGATCTATGTGTGTGTGTTTCTGTCAATACCATGTTGCTTGATTATACCTACAGCTTTTTAGTATAATTTGAAATCATGGAGTGTGATACCTCTCGCTTTGTTCTTTTTGCCTAAGATTGCTTTGGCTCTCTGGGTATTTTTTGGTTTGAAGCAAGCTTTAGAATTTGTTGGTTCTATATCTATGAAAAATGTTGCTGAGATTTTGATAGTGAATGCATCGAATCGATAGATTGCTTTAGGTAATGGGGCATTTTAAAAGTGTTAGTTTTGCACTCCATTAACATAGATCATCTTTCCATGTTTTTGTATCACTTCTTGTTTGTTAGTGTTCTTCCACCTTCTTGGTTAAATTTTTCTTCTGATTTATTCTTTTCATTGCACTTGTGTTTTTTGCTTAATTGGATTGTTTTCTTAGTCTTGTTCCACTGGTGTTTTTGTTAGTGTATAGACAGGCAGAAGACTTTTGCAGGTTGATTTTGTATCCTACAACTTTACTGTATTTATTGTTTCCAGTAGTTTTTTTGTGGAGTCTCTAGTGTTTTCTATACATAAAACTATGCCATTTACAGTGATAATTTTACTTTCTCCTTTCCAATTTGGATGCTTTTTATTTCTTTTTTTTTTTTTTGCCTAATTTTCCTGGTTCAGATTTCTAAGATTATGTTACAGTATTATGTTGAATGAAAGTGGTGAGACTGAGCATCTTTCTTTCTCACCTTGGGTTGCTTTTAGTTTTTCACCATTGAATATGATATGAGTTATGGATTTGTCACATATGACAATTACTATGTTGAGGTATATTCACTGTACATTGAGTTTCTTTTCATAAATGGATGTTGCATCTTGTTGGATGCTTTTCTGGATCTATTAAGATGATCATAGGATTTTTAGTTAATTTGTTAATGTAGTGTGTCACATTGATTTATTTGTGGATGTTGAACCTCTCTTGCATACCCTGCAATAAAACTCATAAGAGCATGGTGTGTGATCCTTTTAATGTATTGTTGAATTAAGTTTGCTAATATTTTGCTGAGGATTTTTACATCTATATTTCTGAGAGATATTGGCCCATACCTTTCTTCTTTTGTGCTGTCTTTGTTTAGCCTTGGTATCAGGGTAACGTTGCCCTTGTAAAATGAGTTACAGAGTGTTCTCTCTTATTTATTTGGAAAAGTTTAGGAAAGGTATGTATTAACTTTTCTTTGAATGTTGGACAGAATTTACTTGTGAAGACTGAAGACAGACTTACCTGTGAAGTCCCAGACTCTTGTTTTGGGGAAAATTTTTGATTAGTGTTTCAATTTCCTTACAAGTGATTGACCTGTTCAGATTTTCTGTTTCTTCATAATTCAGTCTTGGATGGGTGGTGTGATTCTACGAATTTATCTATTTCTTTTAGATTGTTCAGTCTGGTACATAGCTCTTCATAGTATTCGCTGAAAATCCTTTGTATTTCTGTGGTATTCATTGTGGTTTCTCTTATTTCATTTCTGATACTACTTATCTGAGACTTCGCTATTTTTTTCTTACTGAATCTGGCTACGGATTTGTTAGTTTTGTTTATCTTCTCACAAAACAAGCTCTTAAGTTTTCGTGGGCTTTTTTTTTAATCTCATATAGTCTTTGTAGTCTCTATTTCATGTATTTTGACTCTGATCTTTATTATTTCCTTCCTTCTATTGACTTTGGGTTTTGTTCTTCTTTTTCTAATTTCTTTGATTATAAGTTTAGATTATTTATTTGAGATTTTATATGTTTGTTTCTTGAGTTATGCCTGTATTGCTATGTACAATTGACCACTGAGCAACAGAGGTTTGAACTTCATGGGCCCACTTATTCACAGATTTTTTTTTTTAATTGAGTACTAGCACACTACATGATCCGCAGTTGGCTGAGTCTGTGAATGTGGAGCCATAGATATGATGGATGACTAAAGTTAAACATGCATCTTAAACTGCACTGGGGATCTGCACTTACTTTCTGCTTTTGCTGAATCCTATAGGTTTTTGTATGTCATATGTTCATTTTCACTTATCTTCAGCTTTTAAAACATTTCCTTCTTCGATATCTTTATTGTTTCAGTAGTTCAGTAGCATGTTGTTCTGTCTTCAGATATTTGGGTTTTTTCAGCCTTTTTGAAGTTCTTTCTTTTGTTTTGTTTCATACCCTTCTGATTAGAAACGATGCTTAGTGTGATTTTAATCTTAAATTTATTGCACATTATTTTGTGCTGTAATATATAGTCTGTCCTTGAGAACAACTCATGTGCATGTGAAAAAAGGATATTTTGCTATGTTTGAATGGAATGTTTTATATGCATCTATTAAGTCCACCAGGTCTGATTTTTCATTAAAGTCAGCATTTTCCTGTTGGCTTTCTGTCTGGAAAATCTATGCATTGATGTAAGTAGGGCGTTAAACTCCCCTGCTGTAATTGCGATGCTGTCAGTCTCTACCTTTATGAGTGTTAATAGTTGCTTTATGTATTTTGACACTCCTGGGTTAGGTGCATATATATTAATAACTATTATGTTTTCTTGTTGAACTGATTGTTTTATCAGTATACAATATCCATTTTGGTCTCTTGTTACCATTTATGGTTTGAAGTCTGTTTTATCTGCTATGATTATCAGTACATTATTTTCTTTTGACTGAAATATTCTTACAGTATCATTTTTCACCTCTTCACTTTCTTTTTGTCTTTAGAGCTGAGTCTTATGGAGAAAGCATATGGTTGGTTTAATCCAACCAGTCACTCTCTATCTTTTGACTGGTGGAATCAGTCGATTTACATTTAGGGTATTTGTTGGCAGATGAGAGCTTGGCACTGCCGCTTTATCTTTGTTTTTTTTTTGTTTGTTTGTTTGCTTCACATTTCCATTGTTTCTTTTTCCTTGTGTTGTTGATTTTGTATGATGTTTTGCTCATTTTCCTCTTTTTTTGTTTTATGTCTCTGCTCTAGATTTATGTTTTGTGGTTGCCATGAGGATTTTGTAAAATGTCTCATAAATAAAATGGTCTTTTTCCTGCTGATGTCATTTTATCTTCATTTGCCTATAATAATTCTGTCCTTCTCTTCTTCTCCTTTTACATTTTTTTGTTGTCACAAATCGTCCCTTTCCATGTTGTGAGTTTATTTCAAACTTGAAGTAGCTACTATTAAACTTTTCACTGTGTTTTCCTCTTTAGCCTTTATGCTATACTCAACTGTTTAACAATATATTCTGGTACAGAGCTGCATTTGCTGATTCTGTGTCTACTTATTATATAACTCAAAGTTTTGTGTACTTTTGTGTTTTCATTTTAGGTAGAAGTGCTCTTTCAGGATTTCTTTTAAGGCTAGTCTATAGGTGATTAACTCCTTCAACTTTGATTGTCTCAGAAACCTTTGTTTTTCCTTCATATGTGAAGCACAGCTTTGCTGGACAAAGTATTCTTGTCTGACAGTTTTCAATTTTCAATGTTTTGAGTATTTCGTTCCACTCCTAGCTTATAAGTTTTCTGCTAAGAAATCTAATGATAGCATAATGTTATTTCCTTTGAACTCTACCATCTCTTCCCCCCTGGCTGCCTTTAAAATTCTTTGCTATTGACTTTTGACAGTTTTAATGTGTCTTGGAGAAGGTCTTTTTTTTTGTTGACATGATAAGGTGTATCTTAGCCTCATTGACTTACCTCTCCATTTTCTTCCCCAGGTTTGGGAAATCCGCAACTCTTACTTCTTGATAAAGTCTCTGATCCTCTTGCCCTCACTTCTCCTGAGATGTCCCTTATCCTCACATTGCCCTTTCTACTGGAGTTGCATAGTTCTTATGAATTTCTTCACTTTTTATATCCTGTTTCTCTCTCCTCTGTCTATATAATTTCTATAATTCTATCTTTGAGCTCACTAATTCTTTCTTCTATATGGCCTGCTCTATTTCCAATGCTTTCTAATGCATCCTTCATCTCATTTATTGAGTTCGTCAGCTCCAGAATTTCTGTTTGGTTCTTCTTTAGACTTCCCGTCTCTTTGGTGAAATTTTCCTTCTGTTCATTAATTTTATTTCTGAGCTCATTTAACTGCTTTCCTGAGCCTTCTTGTAGCTTGTTGAGTTTATCCATGGCAACTCTTTTGAATTCTCTATCAATCAGATCACAATATTTTGTGACTCTATGTTTGATTTCTAAAGAATTGTCGTTTTCTTTTTGTGATGGTGTTTTCCTGTGGTTTTCTCTGGTGTTTTATGACTTGTTTCTCTGCTGACACATTTGAAATAGTGAATACCTTTCTTTAGGTAAACCTTTTATTATTTGATTCCAACAATTCAACAGATTGGTAATTAGAAACGTTTCTTTTGTTTTTCAGTAGGTGGCGGTATAGCACAAGTTTTAGCTTGCTTTACCTGCGCTGCCTCTGGCTCTATGCGAGAACCGGTGCTTTCCCCCTTGATGGCCTCTGCCAAAGGCCCTCACTGGCACTGCCCGTGCTTCTAGAAGGTGCCTTGGTAGTGTTGCTGTACCACCGGTGAGGCTATCAGGGACATCAAATGAGGGGCACCTCCACTGCCTCTGGAGACTCCTGGGTGCAGGACCGCCACTGCTGGGCGAGGTGAAGGGGTAAGCTGGGGGTTGCAGGAGCCTCTGCTGCTTCTGTGTTGTCCAGCTACCATGTGCCTCTCCAGCTGGAGGGAGAAAGGCACGGGTCCCGCTGATGCTGCTGCTGCTTGCATCCCTGTGGCCATGGACGCTGCTCCAGGAAGCTGGAGCTGAACGTGCTGTTTCCCCTGCGGTCCCTGAGCTCTCTGGGCAGCTGGCTAAGCCAGCATGGGGTGGGGGGTGGGTATCACGGGCGCCACCTCTGCTGTTTCCCCAGTCTCCCTCCTCTGTGTATTCCGGCCCATCCACCTGCAGGTGTGCGGAGATGTGGATCTCTGTGGTGTCCTGGTGTGCGGGACAGAGGAGCCTTTCTTGAGATGTGGATGTTTTTACTGGTTATGGATTTGAATGGCAGAGTTAAAGGCAGTGTCTCATGTGACGGTGATGCTGGTAACCAAAATCCATCCTACGTCTTTTGGTTAGAACATTTAGTTCATTTACATTTAAAGTAATTATTGAAACACATACACTTTCTACCATTTGTTAACTGTTTTAGGAGCTCTTGTCTGTTCCTTTCTTTTCTTGTTCTCTTGCGAGTTGATGAATTTCTTTAGTGTTACATTTTATTTCTGTCTTGTTTTTTGTATCTGTCATAGGGCTTTTGTTTATGGTTGCCTTGAGCTTTATATATAACTACCTGTGTATATAAGTGTCTATTTTAAATTGATGCTTGCTGAAGTTCAAGTGCTTTCTAGAACACTACATTTTTAGTCCCTCTCCACATTTTATGTTTTTGATGTCATACTTATTGTCTTGTTGTCTTTATGTGTTGTGTAACATTTAACTGCTTTATGTATAATTGCTTATACTACATCTGTCTTTTACCCTAAATACTAACTTTATAGGTGTTTGGTCCACTGCCTATACTGTATGCTTACCTTTATCACTGGAGAGTTTTTTATTTTATATTCTTTTCGTGTGTTTCTAGTTATGGTCATTTCTTTTCTATTGAAAGAAGTCCTTTCAACATTTCTTAAAAGGCTAGCTTGAAGTGAAGTGAAGTCACTCAGTTGTGTCTGACTCTCTGCAACCCCATGGACTGTTGCCTACCAGGCACCTCTGTCAATGGGATTTTCCAGGCAATAGTACTGGAGTGGATTTGCCATTTCCTTCTCCAGGGCATCTTCCCGACCCAGGGATGGAACCCAGGTCTCCCACATTGTAACAGACGCTTTACCATCTGAGCCACTAGGGAAGCATGGTGATTGACTCCTATAGCTTTCACTTACCTGAGAAACTATCTTGCCCTCAATTTTGAATGCGAACCTTGCTGGCTAGAGTGTTCCATCTGTAAATTTTTTATTTTAATGGTTTGAATATATTATGTCAATCCCATTTGACCTATAAAGATTCTGCTGAAAAATCAGCCGACTCTCCTAGTGGGGAAAGGGGTTTTCTTGTACTTATCTAGTTGTTTTTCTCTTCCTGATCTTGGGAATCTCTCTTTAACTGTTGACATTTTAATTATGTGTCTTGGTGTTAGTCTCTTCAGGTTCATCTTTGTTGGAATTCTCTGTATTTTCTGGACTTGGATGAATGTTTCCTTCATCAGGTTAAAGAGACTTTCAGACATTATTTCTTCAAATAGATTTTCTTTCTCTTTTTTTCATATGTCCTCCTTACAGAATCTTTATAATGTGAATGTTAGTGTGCTTAACGTTGTCCTAGAGGTCTCTTAATTTAACTTGATTTTTAAAAATTCTTTTTTCTTTTTCCCTGTTCTGATTGGATGACCTCCGATATACTGTCTCCAGATTGCCAATCTATCCTTCTGCATTTTCTGTTTTTCTGCATCTTCCTGCACACTCTCGATTCATTCTAGTGTATTTTTCATTTCAGTTATTATATTCTTCAGTTCTGATTTTTTTTTCCCTCAATATTTTCTCTTTGGTGACGTTCTAAGTTCTTCTGCTCTTCTAAGTTAGTGAACATATGATTCTCACCTTGAACACTTTATCTTCTAAATTGCTTGTGTTTGTTTAGTTCTTTTCTGAGGTTTTGTCTTGTTCTCTTGTTTGGAGGAGACAAAGGAATACCTTCATTTTGCCTCACTCACTGTTTTTTTTTTTTTCTTTTCTGTGTATTCAGTATATCAGCTGTGTCTCAGTCTTGAGAGAGTGGTCTTATGATGAAGATGTCCTCTGGGGCCCAGTGACACAATCCCCTTGGTCACCTGAGCCGGGCGTTCCAGTGAGTGGACCGCGTGATGGGCAGATGGGCCATCGTGGCTGTGGCTGCAGTGGTGAGTGAGGGTGACCCTCAGACCGGCTGGCTGTGAGGCTTGGCTGTGACTCTTGTAGGCAGCCTAGTGGATAGTGCAGCCTTTACCCAGAGCAGGAGACCATTTGTAGGGGTGTCATTGCTGGCCAAAGCCACCTGCTGGGTAGGGTAGGGCTGGATGTTTGGAGCAAGAGTTGCTTTGGAGAGGTTCTGTTTTCCTTGTGGCTGCCCACAGGGTTAAAGAATAACAATATGCTTTTTAAATTAATATTTTGAGTCTGCAATAGATGAGAAAGGATCACTTTTAAGTTCAGCATTCAGAAGGAGAAATTATATTTAGAGGATGAGTTGGCCAGCAAGTGAGAGTTGCAACAGTGTGTACTGTGCTGGATTTAGAAAGGCCACCAGGAACCAGTTATGATGCACAAGCTAGATCGCAGACGTCTTACGAAAGCGGGGCCACATGATTCCTGATGCTTTTCAACTTTGAAAAGTCCATGAATATGTTGTTTGGGAGAAAAGAGAATGATAGAACATATAAGTAAAAAATATAAATATAAGAGAAGTTCAAGGATGGGGTGTTTCAGTTCAGCTCAGGTGCTCAGTTGTGTCCGACTCTCTGCAACCCCATGGACTGCAGCACACCAGGCCTCCCTGTCCATCACCAACTCCCGGAGTTCACTCAGACTCCTGTCCATTGAGTCAATGATGCATCCAACCATCTCATACTCTGTCTTCCCCTTCTCCTCCTGCTTTCAATCTTTCCCACATCAGGGCCTTTTCCAATGAGCCAGTTCTTTGCATCAGGTAGCCAAAGTATCAGCATTTCAGCCTTAGCATCCAGTGAATATTCAGGACTGATTTCCTTTAGGATGGACTGGTTGGATCTCCTTGCAGTCCAAGGGACTCTCAAGAGTCTTCTGCAACACCACAGTTCAACAGCATCAATTCTTTGGTGCTCAGCTTTCTTTATAGTCCAACTCTCACATCCATACATGACTACTGGAAAAACCATAGCTTTGACTAGATGGACCTTTGTTGGCAAAGTAATAGAGTGGTAGGATTATACTTTCCACAGTGGAATGGGTTTGAATAAGCTATGTCTGTGCAGGCATTGTACAGTGTGTTTTATACAATATGGAAGATGAATCCTGGATATCCATTCTCCTTTTCTGTATTAGTAGATCCTTTATTTTGCTCAAGGTGTCCATGTGCTGGGGTAAAGCATCCTTTTCCTCAAACTTCTCTGGGTCCATAAGGGGCCAAATGTCCCGATGAGGCTAATGAAATATAAATAGAAGCTGCTAGGTTAGGCTTCCCAGATGGTTTTTCAAAAGAGAGAGACTCAGCAAACATGTACTTTTGTTATTTTCCCCTGGGACATTTTGATTTTCTCCTTTTTTTAAGCCAGAACAATGAATCGAGGCTTGAAGTGAAAGAACCATCTTGATGTCATGGCAACAGAAGCCAACACCAAGGATGGCAGTGCAAGAACCCAGAAGGGCCCATGATCAGAGGTAACATGCATAACTATCTTGCCCTCCGAGCTGTCTGTGTGAAGTAAATAGATCTGTGTTTTTCAGTTTTATTTTTTAGTATTTATGCATTTTGCTATATCAGGTCTTGGTTGTGGCATGCAGGATCTTTGATCTTTGTCTTGGCATGCCAGATTTTGATCTTTTCGCAGTGTGTGGCATCTAGTTCTAGTGATTAGGGATCAAACCAGGGTTCCTTTCATTGGCGTTTTAACCACTGGATCACTGGTGAAGTCCCAAATCTCTGTGTTTTAAAGCGCTGCAGTATAGTTTTCTCTTGGGTACATCTGACCGTAGTACTAACAAAACACATAGTTTTATATCATTTAATGGCCATAAAATGCCTTAAAGAGATTCCGCATAATTGAAATTGAATTTCTGGGAGGTTGAACAGGTATGTAATATCACAGAACTGTTGAAGTCACAGAGTTGGAACTTGGACTTTCAAGTGGAGTTTGCTGCAGTTCATAGCACAGTTGATAGGCAAGGAAATGACTGTGCATGGTGAGAAGGCACTGCTGAGAAGGCTCTCCACTCTTCCCAAGGCGGCTTCAGAGGTCCAGGGCAGGAGAGGAACTGGAGAACACCACTATCTTGTCTGATCCCTTTCCTGGCCTGAAAAGACTGGCTAAAAAATGGCATCCCTGTTCTTAGATCCAAGAGAAAAGGAAGTCCCCTGGCTCAGAAAATAGATCTGAAGAGGCATGTGCCCCTTTTTCTCCACCCCTTCTCATTGTCCGAAATGGGAATGGGTTGGAAATACGGACTGGCCTCCCATAGACAAACAAGTACACTGAGCACCTAGGCAAAAATGAGTAAGATTAAGATTTGTAACTTTGCTAGCGAGTCTCGAAAAAAATGAGTCTAATTTAGACTAAAATTATATACATCAACACTTTCGGAGTCTGAAACTGATTGCTTTTCCAAGTGATTCTATACCATAGACTGCAGAGAAATAAGGTATCACCACTCCCACCTACACACATGAAAATAAAAACAGAAAATTAAGAAATAATGCAAGCTGTATGGGCCTTTAGTGGTCTGTTTCGCAGAACCATAGTGTACAGATCCGAGGTTGAGAAGCAGTGAGGCGGACTGTGTGAGCAAGTTCTGAAAGCAGAGGAAGCGAGAAGAGGAGCATGCTAACATGTCTGCTGTTTCACGTGTTCTCCTTTAACACAGTCTGCAAAGCACATCCAGGTTTGCCTTTTCCATAAGTAAATATGAGGGGCTTCCCTGGTAGCTCAGCTGGTAAAGAAGCGCCTGCAATGCAGGAGATCCTGGTTCGATTCCTGGGTCAGGAAGATCCTCTGGAGAAGGGATAGGCTATTTGCTCCAGTATTCTTGGGCTTCCCTGGTGGCTCAGTTGGTAAAGAATCTGCCTGCAGTGTGGGAGATCTGGATTCAATCCCTGAGTTGGAAAGATCCCCTGGAGGAGGGCATGGCAACCCATCCAGTATCCTTGCCTGGAGAATCCCCATAGACAGACGAGCTTTGGCAGGCTACCGTCCATGGGATCATAGAGCAGGACACGACTGAGCAACTAAGCACACAGTAAATATGGAGGAAATTAATTGTGATGGATGCATAGATGAGTCTCCTAGGAGTGAAGATAGATGTTTGTGAGTAATAAAGGAAGACAGATATGTAATGAGTGATTATACATGCCTGTTGTCCTGCTGTAATTATCCATATCCACTCCTTTTACTCACAAAAGGGTATACATTGGACAATAAATAATATGCTCACCGGTTGTAAGCATACACACGAAAGTAGACATCACTGAAGAGTTTCTTTCAAAGCATATGTGGCAGACAGAGTTGTGCAGCTCAGCTTCCCTTTAAGAAGGGATTTGCTGGCCAGCTGTGTATATTTCAACCGACAAACTCTCTCTGTCACGATCCTCCTCCCGAGTTGCTATCATGTTTTGAGAAGCCCTCAGTGACTGAGCAAGGTGTTTGTAGCTGAAGCCACATCTTCTCAGGCTGGTCCTCATGGGAAACTCGGTGTGCTGATGGTAAAAGCCACTCCCATCGGGCACAGGACTCCTCTGACAGACAAGTTTTACCCCAGAGCTCCCCGTTGGTCTTTGTCAACTGTGCATCGTGATCTACCAAATCTCCATCTGCTGCTGGTCCTTTTCCTATCCTAGGAAATGTTCCCAGACAACCCAATCCCCTAATCTGAACATTTATCTTATACTCACTTATGGGCTGGAAATGTAGCAACATCAAACTATTTTAAAGAATCCAAGTTAAAACCAGATGTCCAGTTATTAAATGTGATGCAGTTTAAAGATGAAGGTAACATGTTCCACAGGCATCTAGCCACGGACCAGTGTGAAGAGTGGTGGACGGAGCACCTTTTCCAAGAAAAGAGTACTTAGAGCTTGAGATCTCTTTGCTGAGGGAAAACTACCCTTGAAACCCATGCTGCTCATGGTCTGACATGGACAGGAAATTTTTTTTTCTTTTTCCTCTCTGCTGCAGAAGAAAGGAAGTGAAGGCTTGAGCAGGGAATTTATAAGGGCAAATATAACCTTTGGTTTGATGCTCAGTAAGCTGACAGTTAAAGGTGTATCATGCTAGATAAATGTCAAAAGTCAAATAAAAGCCTCAATAATAAGCTGTCCAGAGGCTAAAATCCAGAACCCTAAAGCCATGAGAGGAGGATTAATCTTTAAAAACAAATTTTAACCCAAACTGAAACTGGCCAAGGTGACTTAGAGTGTTCTGATAAACTTGGGATTTGAGGGGAGGGTGTGTGTGAAGAGAAGAAAGAGGAGACTAATCCAAGATGGAAAATGCACCTCATTGCTCCAAGATTTTTGCATTTATTTATATCTTACTCTAAAAATAATAGAGTGGCGCTAAACCCAATGAGAATCATTGTGAGCTTCACTGTGTCCACACTAAATCCCTATATTGAAGTCCTTAAACCCTGGTATTTCAGACTGTGACTATATTTAAAGAAGGGGTCTTTAAAGCAACAATTAAGTTAAAATGAGGTTGTTAGGAGGGATTCAAATTCAATAAGACTGGTGTCCTAATAGAAGGAGGGGATTAGGACACAGATATAGGGAGGGCTCTGTGATGGCACAGGAAAAAGACACAGGTCTCCAAGCGCCAGGGTGACATAGAAATGGGGAGGCCGTTGCAGGGGACCGCCTGCAGGTGAAAAGTCCAGTAAGGACTGTTTCCAGCAAGAAAGAATTCCATGTGATATTGGTACAGCTGAAGTGCAGGAAGTGGGAGGAGCATTCACATGGCCCTTTGTTGCTGTTGTTCAGTTGCTCGGTCATGCTCCACTCTGTGGCCCCATGGGCTGCAGCACACAGTTTCTATGTCCTTTGGAGCTTGCTCAGACTCATGCCCATTGAGTTGGTGATGCCATCCAACCATCTCATCCTCTGTTGTTCTCTTGTCCTGGTACTCTGTCATACCTTCTGTCCTATTTTTTTTTTTCCCCCCTAGTTACTTCTTCCAGCTCCTAACTTAGAAGATGCATGGATGGTCTTTATGCTCATGATTAAAGTAAAAAGTCAACTGTAAGGTAAATATTTCCCAAATACTACCAAGGGGTGATTTTTCCCCAAATGCTTATTTTGTTTAGTAGAGTACAGTCTTTGACTCATTACTTTCTTTGTTAGAATTAAATCTCTATAAAATGAAAACATTTCCTCATATGGCAATGATCATGAGGGCTTTGCTAGTCAATTTGAAAAAATAATCTACTTAAATTCCTGAGGTCACAAAATCTCTAAGAAATGCTCTGTGTGTTTTTGTTCATACTAAAGAGGAAGCATGTGTGCTAAATTGATTCAAGGAGTCTTCAGATTACTCACCCATCATGTAGAATATTTAGCTGAAGTGAAGTGAAATGAAGTCACTCAGTCGTGTCCGACTCTTTGTGACCCCGTGGACTGTAGCCCACCAGGCTCCTGAGTCCATGGCATTTTCCAGGCAAGAATACTGGAGTGGGTTGCCATTTCCTTCTCCAGGAGATCTTCCTGAGCCAGGGACTGAACCTGGGTCTTCCAGATTGTAGGCAGATGCTTTACTGTCTGAGCCACCAGGGAAGTCCTAGGTAAAAGATTTTAAGGATCAGGATTCCTTAAGAGATTACTTACTAAAGTTTATGAGCTTAACTCTCAATGAATTAACTCATCCCATAGTGGCAGCAGCACTTGTTTTTTTTTTTTAATTATTATTATTATTATATTGGATTTCCTAGAGATGAGGCTCCATTGCAACTCATCATTCAGACTGGATAACAACAAATTATTTTGCCTTACCTCCTGCTGTCACATCCTGACATGCTTAGTGGAAGATTTTAAAAAACAGAGCATGCTTTGGGATGCATTGGCCCACGCCCATGTGCTTTCTGGGCATATAACATGATTTTCCTTTGCTTAAAGCACAAGAAAGGGCTTTCAGAATTCAAAGGCTCTTTCTCATCTATCATAGCGGACCTAGAGTCAAGAATAACTGGTGTTTCATATATCATAGCGGAGAAGGCAATGGCCCCCATTCCAATACTCTTGCTTGGGAAATCCCATGGACGGAGGAGCCTGGAGGGCTGCAGTCCATGGGGTCACTGAGGGTTGGACATGACTGAGCGACTTCACTTTCACTTTTCACTTTCATGCATTGGAGAAGGAAATGGCAACCCACTCCAATGTTCTTGTCTGGAGAATCCCGGGGACAGGAGCCTGGTGGGCTGCCATCTATGGGGTCACACAGAGTCAGACACAACTGAAGCGACTCAGCAGCAGCAGCATATATCATAAAGTTAAGAGCCCCTCCAGAATGGTTTGGATGCTTGATAGTTCGGGAGGTCTGAAATAAATAAGGGTTTCTTTTGCAACAGAAGCATTCTTCCATTGTTTTCTTTTGCCACCTCTATCCTAGGGTTTCAGCAGCACTCCCTCCTCCATTCTGAGAAGAAGGTTTCTTCTCAGCCATAATTTTCCCTATTTCTTAGGCATGTGGCCTTGAAAAATAACTTATAACACATACCGTTATAGTTGTACCATGTCAATAAGTCTATGTATAAAGCATGTTTCATACTTATCTTGATTTGTGAGCTGTGTAGTGAGATGTGGGATAAAATTAGTAGTGGATAAAAAGAGTGTAGCTTCTTTTTTAAAAATAAATAATTTGGTTGCACTGGGTCTTTGCTGTGGCACTCTGGATCTTTGGTTGTGGCATGCAAACTCTTAGTTGCAGCATGTGGGATCTAGTTCCCTAACCAGAGATCAAACCCAGGAGTCTTAGCAGGGAGCATAGAATCTTAGCCACTGGACCACCAGGGAAGTCCCACAGAGGGTAACTTTTTGCCCAAATATTTTCTACCCTAATTCTGTGGTTCTGGACACTGGCTACAAATCAGCATCACCTGGAGTAGTTTGCCCAGGTCCCTCTCCCATCAAGTCTGATTAAATGATTTACAGTGGGGTTGACACATTGATATTTTCATTTTTTTCTGGATTATTTTTGTGTGCAACCTGGATTATGAATGGCTGGTAATTGGGGCAATAAGGTATAGGCATGAGTATGCGTGTGCTCATATTTATAAGTTCCCCACTAAATAAGAATGAGACCTGCCCAGAGTTAACACATATGTAGTGAGTTGGCCAAAGTAAAAGAACCCATGTATCGAAATAGATGGAGCTCTTCATTCAGTCTTCCAGGAAATTGAAGCTTGGGTAAATCTTTGCTGAATTTGTGACTTCCTTGTTTGTGTGTGTGTGTGTGTGTGTGTGTGTGTGTGTGTGTGTGTGTGGTTGCTGTTGTTGTTCTCAATGAGTCATTCTTAGAAGCATCACTGGTCTACTTAAAAGCATAGGTCTTGTCTTAAAATTTCTCCCCGTTGGACTCCCCCATATAATGTCTACATATTTCAAATTTCCTCTGAAGGAGGACTCAAGGTGAATTTTTAAAGAAGTGAGAACCATGGATGGAATTGCAGGTTGGGAAAATTCTGTGTGAGTGGAATATATGAAATGGGGAAGCAAGCAAAGAGGGGCTGGGAAGGAAGGACATGATAAATATGCCTCCCAGCTCCTGGGAGGGAGCTCTGCCAGCGGCAGGATGAACCTGAGACCTAATGCCCTCATAATATTTGGGGTGGGTTTAGGTCATCTTTGAAAGCAGTAGTCGAGTTGTCCATCTTTGGGGATGCTCCTTTAGTGAGTCTACTTTACATGATGTATATATGATTTGTTTAAACCTAGGTTGTACCATAGTTAAGCTATAGTCCCACAAAAATTTATTTCATGAGAGAATTATGAGAGTCTTAGTGTTTCCCTTAATTAAATTCTTAGAAAGCTAAATTGTGTTCCTTATAATAAATTAGGAGAGCATAGAAAATTATAAGAATTGAGTCATCTGTAATTCTGTCACCTGAAATAATCATCTTAAACACTTGGTGTCCTTTTGGGCTATTTTGGAAAGGCAGAACTTAGATTTCCTTTTCTACGTACCAGTCTCCTGATGGTAGCAAACAATGAGGAACACAGCTGACGCTTTCTGTGTGTGAACTGAATAAATGCAGAGAAATTGACTCAGTGATGTCAGACCAGTGACACTTATTTGGTGTCCACTTTGATCTCCACTTAGCTTTCAACTTCTGTGGTCTAAGTTTTGTCTTCACCAGTAATTTAGTCTGTGAAGCTTTGCTTACTTTCCCAGGTCAAAGAACAAAAAGAAAATAGTTTCTCAGTTTTGCTCAAGTTGAAGAAATGGCAAGGAACTTTCAGTTAGATCTAAGATGCCAGATCATTGCCCCTATCATGGTTTCTGTCTCTAAAGCGGTCAGGTGGTGTGTGTGTGTGCAGTCAGCTGTGTGTCTGTGTGTGTAAGGGCTCTCCTCCTTACAAAGAAAAGAGCTAATAAAGTCCACCATTACAGTAATCTAAGTTTACAAAGCAATTATCATTAGTTTGACATAATTGCCTTCTGCTTAACAACTTAAAATTTCTGGATTTATTTGGGAACTGAAATTTATAATGCACATATTATGCATGTGTTGATAGATCATTTGCATCAGCAGTATTGAGAGTTTGCTTGTGAACCAGGACAGCTGTTACATAAATCTGGGTGCCTTCTACTAACCCCAGGGTTCATGGGCAGAGTTTTCTGTTCTTTTCCCCCCTTTCCGTCCCTCTCCAATGTGTTCTGAAGGAAATCTGCAGTACTGCATGCTGTCTGTTGGCTTGCAAGGACACCCAGCACATTATAGGCTTCTCGTCCAAGGAAGCAATTTCTTCTCCTCAATTTCCGTCTTCTGTCCCAAAGATTATTTCTGGCTCAGGTGTTTCTCAGGCTCAGTACTACTGACATTTTGAGCGGATAACTCTTTTCTGTGCAGGGTTATCCTGTGCAGTTTAGGAGTTTAGCAACATTACCAGTCTCTGTTAACTATATGCCAGTTGCATCCCCAAGCTGTGACAACCAAAAATGTTCCCAGGCATTGCCAAATGTCTCTTATGGGAGGACAGTTGCCCCTAGTTGAAGGTGACAAGTGATCTTGGCACACATTAGCTTTCTGTACTAACCATCTCCAGGTAACACGTATGCATGTGAGCTGGTGATTTCAAGTCCTTAACACTAGAATAGTGTTTCTCATACATGCACACTGGAACCCTGGATTTACTGAAAGCCAGTAAGGTCCAAGCTGTTCTCCAGGAATTGGGTGTGGAATTAGGCCCAAAGCATTTTTAACTCCCAAGGTGAGTTGAAAGTGCAGAGAAGGTTGAACATCCTCCTAGAATATATGACCAAGTGTAGAGAGCTGTCCTGATGTTCCATCATGTCATTAAGGTGGTAGGCTATTCAGAAAGCATCCTTAAGCAACTTCAAAGGTCTAGGTGGTCCTTCCCTGGTGCTTTCATAAAAGGATGTATAATGTCATTTAGAGGTCAACCTTGAGATGTGCATTTACTTTTTTCTCCTGGTAACTAGCAAATATCATCTGGACTATGATTGGCTCAGGTTTTATTAAAATAGGTGATGTGTTTTTCTAGGTAATTTCATTCTTGACAAGCATAAAGAAAGTGTTTAAGACAAAACTAAACACATAAAATTTTAAATCAATTATTGCTTTAAATAGAAGGGAGAAAGATAGCTTAAATAAAGGAAAATTCAGTAAATTAAATTTATACTGGTGTTTGTGTCATGTTTGTGTGTGAGCCTGTTGAATGTTTCATAGATCACAGACATCAGGTACTAGCAAATTTTTACATAAAACTAGAGAGGATATTTTTCACTGTGAGGCACTCTAAAGAACAGAATTAGAATTTGGAAAAGACTAAACAAGGATAATGTATCTATCTCCTTATGAACTCAGACAACATTTTGATACACTGGGACACCAATCAATTCAGACAAATGGGATTTTGTCTGCCTAGCGTACTCTTACTTCTTCCTCTTGGAAAATGGTACGTGATTTCCTTTGGAACATATACCATATTCCCCATGTTACTGTAGATGATCAAACCCAGTGGTCTGTCCTTACCTTTAGTCAAAATCATAGTTGCATGAAATAAGCTAGGCTAATAAACTAATATGGGATCACCCATCACCCACAAAGAGATGTGAGATGCAGGCTGAGTCAGAATCCTCCCCTAGAATTTTCTGCCTTGGAGGACGAAAGATAACTCTCAATTTCCTCTTGGGACTTGAGCCAAAATATATGTAAGCCTTATGATATCAGGAAACACTCTTACTGGTGTATAGGGAATGCCTGTGTGAATTAGAGAAAATGAGGCCAGCAGACATGGGATACGAGAGTGAGTAATGGCATCTTTTAGACATATGTCAGATGACAAGCTTCCCCAAAGAATGTGATCCAATGAACGAAAACTGCTTCACTGCAGCTTTGCAGATTCCATGTATATAAGTAGTATATCTGAATTTCAATTGTAAGAATTGTCAGTGAAGAATTGTTGTTTCCTGTTTGGTTGTTTCTACCTATATGAAAGAAAAGTAATTCAGACCAAAACCTCCTGAAAATTGTAAAATCACTGCAATTTTGAATATTATACCTCTGTGTTGTGTCTACTTAAGTCTAAGGGAATCAGATATTTTGGATGTCAACACTAACACAAAGTGAGTAGGACTGTATTTTTGTCATACGGATTTTAAACATTGAGAATCATCATGTCATAGGACATGAATATTTGAACAACCCTTGAAGGTTGTCTTGTACTCTGGAGGAGGTACGCACATGTGCAGAGAAAAGCTGAGGTCAATGGCATATCACTTCCTTCTAGTTAAAGTACTGAAGTTTGCAATGATCTGATTCATTTCTTACAGACTAGGAAGGATTCAGAGTTGAAATTTCAACCTCCTGTGACTAGTTGCCAGTTGGTCTCATGCTCCTTACAAAGGGAGTTCTTGACTGTTTACAAATCAAATGGAAGTGTATATTCAATCACAGAGACCCAGAAGAAAAATAAGATTCTCTTTGCAGACAGAGGCTTTTCTGGTGGCTCAAACAGTAAAGAATCTGCCTGCAATGCTGGAGAGCCAGGTTTACTCCCTGGACTGGAAGATCCCCTGGAGGAGGGAATGGCTACCCACTCCAATATTCTTGCCTGGAAAATCCCATGGACAGAGGAGCCTGGTGGGCTATAGTCCATGGGGTTTCAAAGAGTCAGATGTGACTGAACAACTAACATTTGGAAACAGGAGATCATAGATAGCCATATGGAAGACCAGAGTCTTCATAACAACACACTCTTGAGAGCTTAAGGTAGCCTGCTGCCGTGTTCCTAGCTTGGAACACAGCCCACCTTGAGTTCCTGTTTGAGGTCTCCAGCTTCAGATGGACAGTTTTCCTTCTCGGGTGCCCAGTACCCTGACTAGTGCGGTGTATCCAAAGAAACATTTGCTGCTTTCTTTGTAACAGAACAGGTTCCTTCCTATCTTTGTTTGTACTTAGGTTTCTCTCAGTAACAGAAATCCCATCTTCTTTTGTATATATTACATAGCTGAATCAATTTCTAAATATAAGCTCTGATCACTTTGCTTGTTAATTTGTGGAATTGTATGTCCTAATCCTGCTAACAATTAGAAAAAAATTCATATGAAAGAAAAAGTTTTAAATGTATCCAAACTCAGATAATTTGTCTTAAGGAATAAGGTAAAATGAAGAGACTCAGTACTGTTGGCTTAAAATCTTCTGAGTCTCAATAATTCTTGTGCTCAAATTAAATGAATGGTTTATATTAGGAAGGGGAAGGTTTACAGTGGGTAGTGAAGCTTGTCAAAAGTCTTGAAGATGTGGTAAAAATGGTAAAGTGGGGCTTACTGATGTAAAGTTTTTGCATTAATAGTAGTTTCAAATGTCACTGAAACAAATGATTTGTGTGAGCAGGATAAAACCATCTCGGGTGCCTTATTAAGACCAGCGCAGCACCTCCTCAGCTGAACTAAAAACCATTTTACCACCTATTTTATAGGTTCATTTAAATGATTTTCAACCTTTCAGGGAAATTGTTTTGCTTTAGAAAATGAGAATCACGTCTGAAACATGGTTCAACGAATCACTAGCAATCTTGGTTCAAAGTATCAGACACATTTTTATAAATAAAACATGTCCACAGGCAATTTGTATATACAACTGTTTATATAAATGTATGTGTGCTATATTTGCATATATATGCAAGTTTAATTAGCTTTAAGGTAAAAATAATAAAATATTGCTTATGTAGAAGTGTCCTTCAGTTACTGTTGTTTCCAAAATAATTAACTATCTTCTTCAAGGCTTAAAGACCCCCATATTATTCAAATAGAATAACTGTTTCTTCCCCAACCAAAATGATTCATATAATAGAAATTTCATTCATATTAGTCCCCTGTTTGTCTCCTTTTCCTGAGTCAATGGGACATCCAAAAGGAGAAAGTGCAAAATCACTGCCTGCAACCCTCTCCCAAGACACGGATGCTCTCATGACAGAGACATGATACAAAGGCCAAAAGAGAGACTCATCAGAACCCTGAGCAGGCAGGATGGGGAAGAAACCGGTTTGAAGTCACTCCTTCTCTTGGACGAGTGTGTTGCTCCTTGGGAGTTACTGAAATTGGGACCAAAGTATGTTTTCCTTTACTCTGTGCCTGGCTGAGTGTGCCTTGGGGCCATCCAGTGACTGAAAAACTAAGGCTAATTGATGCTGTCATCACCTGACTTTAGGATCTCAGCACATAGCCAGTCATCTATATTGGAGATTTTGATCTCTAACGGCTTGTTTCTTTTATTTAAAAAACACTTGTATTCCCTATAGTGCTAGGAAAGTTTACAAATAAAATCTCAAATTATTTAGCCACATATCAATAACCTCAGATATGCAGATGACACCACCCTTATGGCAGAAAGTGAAGAGGAACTAAAAAGCCTCTTGATGAAAGTGAAAGAGGAGAGTGAAAAAATTGGCCTAAAAGTCAACATTCAGAAAATGAAGATCATGGCATCTGGTCCCATCACTTCATCAGAAATAGATGGGGAAATAGTGGAAACAGTGTCAGACTTAATTTTTGGGCTCCAAAATCACTGCAGATGGTGACTGCAGCCATGAAATTAAAAGATGCTTACTCCTTGGAAGGAAAGTTATGACCAACCTAGATAGCATATTGAAAAGCAGAGGTATTACATTTCCAAGAAAGGTCCAACTAGTCAAGGCTATGGTTTTTCCATTGGTCATGTATGGATGTGAAAGCTAGACTGTGAAGAAAGCTAAGTGCCGAAGAATTGATGCTTTTGAACTGTGGTGTTGGAGAAGACTCTTGAGAGTCCCTTGGACTACAAGGAGATAAAAGCAGTCCATCCTAAAGAAGATCAGTCCTGGGTGTTCATTGGAAGGATTGACGCTGAAGCTGCAGTGCCAATACTTTGGCCACCTCATGCGAAGAGTTGACTCGTTGGAAAAGACGCTGATGCTGGGAAGGATTGGGGGCAGGAGGAGAAGGGGACGACAGAGGATGAGATGGCTGGATTGCATCACCGACTCGATGGACATGAGTTTGAGTGAACTTCAGGAGTTGGTGATGGACAGGGAGGCCTGACGTGGAGTCAGACATGACTGAGTGACTGAACTGAACTGAGGGTGTTTGGGGTTTGTGTTTTTCTATTTAATAAAAGGTAGAGGCTTTCAGAGTGGGGAGTGTCAAATTCACATTGTATATGTTGGCTCTCTTGGCAGTATCAGTGGCTCTGTCTTTTATATTCTAGAATATAAGCTTTAAGAGCCACCTTGCTTCTGCCTACAGCTTGGCCCTGCCAGGCCCTGGCATAGGATTTTACCTCTCGAAGCTTCAGTTTTTCCTTTGTAAAACAAAGAGAGAGGTAGTAACTATCTCAGAAATGGAACAAACATTAAAGAAGATTATGGATGTAAGGTGTTAAGTGTTTTTCCTGGTAGTTACTGATCACTCAAAAAGTTCTTATGAGGATTACATAGACACCTTTGCTCTTTACTCCCTGACAATTCTCTGTATCATTCTTGTCTACTTTAAGATCCACTAAGACTGGCATTCCATTCATTATGTGTAAGAAAAGATAAGACAGTAGGCTTTATTTGGGCCTTCCCTGGTAGCTCAGTGTAAAAAAATCTGCCTGTAATGCAGAAGACCAGGGTTTGATTCATGGGTTGGGAAGATACCCTGGAGGAGAGCATGGCAACCCAGTCCATTACTCTTGCCTGGAGAATTCGACGGACAGAGGAGCCTGGAAGTCTGCAGTCCATGGGGTTGCAAAGCCTTGAACATGACTGAAGTGACTAAGCAGCAGCAGCAGGCTTTATTTAAAGACAATATTGATATACCTGAAAACATGTGATGGTTAGTTCACCAGTCAAGGGATTCATAAAGATTTCCTACTTTTTCCCAGAACATCTTGTAACTACAATATCTGTATTCATAATTTAGTAATAGCTCCTTGTTAAATTATCATTATATAATATTTTTCTTGTGATTTGAACTGAATGCTTGAGACAGCCACGTCTGACATAGTATGACTAGAAATTAATATGATTGGAGCCAAACTTAGATATCCCAATGTGGTTATGTTTCCTAAAGCTGTTAGGTTGGAATTGCCACCAATGAGCCATACCACCTCCATCTTAAAGAGCTGTTACTCTGGAAATTGCTCAGCCTCCTTCCCTGCTAAGTAAATTAATAACGGGTGAGTTTCCTGGCAATCTATCTGTTAGGACTTGGTGCTTTCTTTGCCTGTGCATCTGGGTTCAATACCTGATTGGGGAACTAGGATCCTGCAAGCTGTGTGGTGTGGCTGAAAAATAAAAAATACAAATGATGAAAGAAAGAAGGAGAGAAGGGAAGGAAGAAAGAAATGTGTATAAATGGACTTTAAGGGCAAGGAATATGTGTGAATTCCAGGATGAGCTGAGAAGCAGCAAGTGGACAATTTCTCCCTGATTTTCTCTGTCAGCTGTATACAGAAGACCTGGGCTGAAAGGGTGCCAGTGTGCAAGATAAAAGAGGGCATGTCCCTGAATTTTTCCATGGAAAGCTATCCACTGAACAAGAATGCCTGCATTGGTGGGTTGTGTAGCAATGGATAAATTTCTCTTGTGCTGAGCCTCTGAGATTTTTTTTTTACATCATTTGATAAATCTGTAACTAATAAAAAGAGTAGTACAATTATCCCAGTGACTTGCTGCTCTTTCAGATATTTTCAGGCTTTGTTTGTTTGTTTGTTTGAGATTTCCTATCAGGGTTCCTCCTCTTTGGCAGATGTTCTAGCTTAACTTTTTAGACACAACCAAAAGCCATCCATTGTCTTGATTTATGAAATCTATGTGTAGAAATTCTCAACGTATTATTAGAAATAATGCTCATGTCATAATCCCAGAAAACAAGCCCCTTAATACTGTAACTTCTTAGTATTTTTAAAGCTTTATTGATTTATTTTGACTGTGCTAGATCTTTGTTACTGAACGAAGCTTTCTGTAGGTGCAGTGAGTAGGGGTGCTCTCCAGCTTTGGTGCTCAAGCTTCTCATTTGCAGTAGTGTCTTCTCTTGTTGTGGAGCACAGGCTCTAGGTGCACAGGCTTCAGTAATTACAGCACGCAGGCTCAGTAGTTGTGGTGTTTGTGGAGTCTTCCTGGATCAGCAGTCAAACCCATGTTCCCTGCATTGGCAGGTGGATTTCTAACCACTGAACCCCCAGGAGAGTTCTTCAGTATTTTAGTATGACAGAATCACACTGAGAGCCACATAACAGAGCTTCTTTGTATCATGTTGGAAAGTCTTACCTGGTTGAACCTCAGTCCTCTTTAGAAGACCTGGTTTCTTATTTTTAGCTCTACTTAATTTTTTTCTGAGGTATAATTCCAAAAAGCAAGAAGATGATGAACTGTGGGGGTAGTATAGACACATATTTTATAAAAGGTTTGAAATTTGTAACAAGTGACAGGCTACATGTTGCATGGTAAGTAAAATATCCATACGGCATTGTTACCCAACATCACATCTTGTTGCAATGCATGATGGTATTATTTCCTAGATATATCCAAATTATTCTCTGTAAAAATAGCTTTATTTAAAATTCCAAAACCATCTTGCACTGAGCTAGCTCACATAATCGGATGAATAATATTGGGATATGGGATCATGTAATATTTATACCAACCGGCATGTTATCAGCAAGCCCAAAACAGCTGGAAAGTAAAGTTTAAAGGATTCCTGATACAACTGACTAGGTTTCTGGAGCAAGACTTGTTTGCAGTAAAACTGCGAGAAAGAAAATTATATCTTGCTCCTCCCTTCAAGTTTCTGCATTGCTACTGTCTTCTCTATGGTTCTTAGAGCTACAGACTCTGAATCACAACTTGACCTTGAGTGTGTGGAGACCCACACAAATACTTTTTAAAGACCCGTATCTATATAAACAATTTCATTTTAAAATATAGTATATAGTCAAGATGAGCTTGGAGTATCTTAGGGTGGCAGCCAGTTAGAAAGTGTATCAGCACACCTGTCAATATTTCCTAGTGTCCAGGTACCATTTTTTTCAGGCTCAAGAATCATTCCTTCTTTTTCATCATTATCAAATGCACCGTTCTTGACTAATTTCATCTTTTCCTCTGGGACAGTTTATAATGATGTTTTCACCCATAGTGTTATGGCTTCTTAGAACCTGTTTTTATTTAAACACATAGATTTCTTTGCCTTCACAATTTCTGAGTACTATTTACTCATGAGTGCATCATCCATTGTGCCACTTTTCCATATTGGCTTCTAATGACTCTTAAAAGTTGTTGATGACAATCTCAAATAAAAGTCTTATAGAGTATCTTATAGATAAACAATTAATTTTCTAGACATGTTGATTAGATTTAAACTTTACAGTGCGGAAGTTGAAAGACACGTCTTCTAATCATGCCTTGCCTTGGACTCTTTACGCTGTCATTAGCATATCCTTAGGACGTAATCACTTTCAATATTGACTGCACTTCTGCCTCCATGACCACTAGCAGGGCTGAAGAGGCAGCGGCCCCTTGGACAGAATGGGAAAGGCGTTCCCATTTGCCCAAGAAGTGTCCTTTCCTCACCCAGAGTGGTTAAAGACCAGTTTGCTGCTGCTGCTAAGTCGCTTCAGTCGTGTCCGACTCTGTGCGACCCCACAGACGGCAGCCCACCAGGCTCCCCCCGTCCCTGGGATTCTCCAGGCAAGAGCACTGGAGTGGGTTGCCATTGCCTTCTCCACTGCATGAGAGTGAAAAGTGAAAGTGGAGTCGCTCAGTCGTGTCCGACTCCCAGTGACCCCATGGACTGCAGCCCACCAGGCTCCTCCACCCATAGGATTTTCCAGGCAAGCGTACTGGAGTGGGGGTGCCATTGCCTTCTCCGAAAGGCCAGTTTAGGAAAGCACAATGACACCATATTGGTCAAAAGCCAAAGAGGAAGTAGATAGATTAAATAGGCCAGCTGATGTTAGGAAGCCTTAGTTTCAGAATCCCTCAGAGGAGATATGTGGCCATATATCCATGGCGTCTTCCTCAGTCATGGCAGAGAGTCTGTGGAGGAAGTTGTTAGGACTTCCTTGGTTGACTTTAAAATCGTCACCGCAGGGGAAACTCTGTTGCCAAAAGGAAACCCCACCTTGGTTCCTGTGTGCTACTCCCCTGACAGCACACAGGGGTTGGGATCAGACGCAGCGCTGTGGGTGGAACATGGCGGCTGGGAGCGTGCCCTCTGAGGGGAACATGGCGGCCTGAGGGCATGCCCTCTGAGGGGAACATGGTGACTGGAGTCAGGCCCTGTGAGTGGAACATAGCGGCTGGGAGCGTGCCCTCTGAGGGGAACATGGTGGCTGGGGGCGGCCCTCTGAGGGGAACATGGAGGCTGGGGGCGGCCCTCTGAGGGGAACATGGATGCTGGGGGTGCGCCCTCTGAGGGAACATGGTGGCAGGGGTCGGGCCCTGTGGGTGGAACATGGCGGCTGGGAGCGTGCCCTCTGAGGGGAACATGGCGGCCTGGGGGGCGGCCCTCTGAGGGGAACATGGTGGCCTGGGGGCGGCCCTCTGAGGGGAACATGGTGGCCTGGGGCGGCCCTCTGAGGGGAACATGGCAGCTGGGGGCGGCCCTCTGAGAGGAACATGGTGGCCTGGGGGCGGCCCTCTGAGGGGAACATGGTGGCTGCGGGCGGCCCTCTGAGGGGAACATGGCGGTTGCGGGCGGCCCTCTGAGGGGAACATGGCGGCTGGGGGCGCCCTCTGAGGGGAACATGGCGGCTGGGGCGCGCCCTCTGAGGGAACATGGTGGCTGGGGGCAGCCCTCTGAGGGGAACATGGCGGCTGGGGGCGTGCCCTCTGAGGGGAACATGGCGGCTGGGGGCGCGCCCTCTGAGGGGAACATGGCGGCTGGGGGCAGCCCTCTGAGGGGAACATGGCGGCTGGGGGCGCGCCCTCTGAGGGAACATGGCGGCTGGGGGCGCCCTCTGAGGGAACATGGCGGCTGGGGGCGCGCCCTCTGAGGGAACATGGTGGCTGGGGGCAGCCCTCTGAGGGGAACATGGCGGCTGGGGGCGTGCCCTCTGAGGGGAACATGGCGGCTGGGGGCGCGCCCTCTGAGGGGGAACATGGCGGCTGGGGGCAGCCCTCTGAGGGGAACATGGCGGCTGGGGGCGCGCCCTCTGAGGGAACATGGTGGCTGGGGGCAGGCCCTGTGGGTGGAATATGGCGGCTGGGAGCGTGCCCTATGGGAGGACCTGTGGGAGAGCGTGCGCAGCCTGGAGCCCCGAGCTTGTCCGGCTTCCAGAGTGAGAGCCGCTCCAGACTAGTGCGTTGGTGCCACTCTGGCGACTTCGTCTCTCATAACCTCCCAACGAAATCTCTCATCAGCCTGCTGGAACGAACGAGCAGCTCACCCTCCATGCTGGGACTCAGCCCCAAGGACCCTGGGATGACCGCAGGAGCACACATCAGTCCCAGGGGCATCTAGAAGATTCCAGAGTTGGAGGGGGCAGACCAGAGGGACTTGTGAATGAGAAAAGTAGGGACTGAGTTGGTTCCAAGACACTGGAAACATAGAAATACGTGATTTCCACAAAGATGCTCCAAAATTTGAGACTGGGGACCTGGGACAGAGGCTTTCCGCTTGTCGGCTCTAAGAGGGACACTGCTTGTCCTCAGTTTAAGAGGTGGGCAGTGCAGCCACGCTGAGCCTAGACCGCCGGCTCCCACGAGAGTAATGCAGGAGCAGGTTGCAAAGCAGCATTCAAACTCCTTTTCTGCCGCACTTAAAGAAAGTGTATCTGTCCTTCATCCTATTCCTTCAGGTCCCCTGATATCTGATAATTAATTGACAGAACTAACTCAGACAAAGTTGTTAATCCTGATAATATCTTAATTCCAGATAATACACTTTTATTTAATGAGATTTTTTTTTAAATGCCTAACACCAAGTTGTAATTCTGACTACACTTGTTGAAATGTGTAGATTCACAGTTAACTGGCCACAGAGCCCTGTTGAGCTCTAGCTGCTGATCGAGGATTATCATTTTAAATTTACCCTACTGAATACATTTAAAACCTCAACTAAGAGAAGCAATCTTTATTTAGAACTTTGGGGGCTGGGTAAGGAGGAGAATTATCCATCTATTTCCCCACTATTTCAACATCTAGAAATGGCAGCCCACTCCAGAGTTCTTGCCTGGAGAACCCCAGGGACGGGGGAGCCTGGTGGGCTGCCGTCTGTGGGGTCGCACAGAGTCGGATTCAACTGAAGCGACGCAGCAGCAGCAGCAGCAGCAGCAGCAGCAGCAGCAGCAGCCGCCCTGAAACAGATAATTAAGAAGCCACGAGCTTGTGTGGAATGTTAATCCTCCCCCCTGCCCTCCCTAATCTCCCAAATCCTATGTTTGGGGTTGCTTTTCTTGACTTTCTGTTTTGTTATGGCCCCATCCATCTAACTTTAGAGAAAAGGAACCTAATTAAACTTGACATGTTTTCTGAAAATGTGTTTTGTGGCTTTCCCAGATACATACCTGTGAGGACTTGGAACAAGGGGAAAAACACCAGTTTAATTTTTCTGAATAGCCAGTTGGCTTCTATGGGTAGAATATGGAGATCTATATATGTGTTCTTGATTCCTGCTGGAGAACTCCTAGCAATGTTAGAGGCTCATCCCTGAAGGAGCTTCTGGGCATCACAGTGTTCCCTACATTTGACTTCAGTCATCTTATTTCTCGTGTCTTACTTTCCTGTGTCATTTTGCTTGAATCCTCTTGTGATGTTTCCAGATTTGTACGTTAACCTTGCATCCTTTGCAACAAGCCTAGCTATAAATAATGAAGCCGTTGTAAGCAGAGTGCTTTAGAGAGACTCGTTGTGGAGTGAGTGTGGGCTTTGAAGTGACATAGGTTTGGATCAGCTATCAGGTCTGTTTCCTGTGAGTTCTGTGACCTTCATGTTTCTTAAGTTAACGTGACACTTTCCAGTGATGTCATAACTGCGAGTGAATCCCCTCCTTTTAGTCCCCAGTGCTATTTTCTCTTTGTGCGTTTTTTACCCGTGCATTGCTTTCCAGTACAGTTCTCTTATGCTGGCAAATGAGGTGAGGCAGGCTTACACAGTTTTCACCTAGAAATGAATACCAATAAGAAAAGAAATCTAGAGATCCAGGGAAAAGCTATATTCTCTAAGAAAACTAGGACTGAGCTTCACATTCCCTTCTTTAGATTATGGTAAATTGTACATCCATGACTGAAGTGACTTAGCACACACATACACACAAAGTATACATCTCTAAACCTTTAATTCTTTATTCCGCAACAGAATTTCAGATCTGTCCTGCTGCTTGATTTGCACTACCTATTTTAGTGGTTTCAATCAGAAACACAAGACAAAGCACTTAATTTTTTTGACTACCATCAATATTTACCCCTGTTAATAAAAACAGAACTACTTCTCAGTGATACATCAAAGGGATAGTGTCTATCCTTGAAACAAACAAAGCACATATCAGAGCCTAACAAGTCTCTTCTATCTAATGAATGAATTTACAGTTTCAAAGAAGAATAAACCTGTCAAAGGGAATTAAATGATATGTTGCACCAGGAATAACTTCTGTGTCTGGCATTTCTGTTAGGTTGTTAGTAAGAGGAAAATGGGACATGTGGACCTTGATAATAAACCTGTCTTTGATATTATTGTTAAGCCTGACTCCTGGAGATTAAAGTGGCAGGTAGTAAAATGTATCATGCCAACCTAAATGGGATATTTTTGTTCTATTTTAAGTTTCTCATGGAAAATGGTTTTGTGATGGGTCTTTGAACAGCACTTTATTTATAATCCTATTTGCAACTTGGAGAGATGTTACCTCAGAAGGCGAGTGAGCACATTGCTCTGGATTTTGTGATTCTGCAAATGTCACTGCTGTCATTTGTCAAATCTGCCTGAAATCTGTCTTTTCAATAAGTAACATCTCCCACTCCTTTTAGGTGAAACTTTTCTTTTTTTTCCCTCTCTCTCAGAGAAAGGAGTCTAAATTAAAAAAAAAGGGGGGGATTTGGATTCTTCATTTTACAACAGGATTGAAAAATTAATTTCTATATATTAGAACTACTATAGAGCAGTTATTTCAATGCAGCACAGTTAGAGAGTATTGCATTTCTTTAATGTTTTTACCTTGGGATAGGGTAACATTTTATTACAATCATAAAATGGATTATATTTCTTTTTGCTTTGGAAAAACAAATCTCATGGAGCAAACGTTGCCTTCTCAACGCAAGCGTGTGCATGGTCCATCATGTCTGACTCTTTCCCACTCCAAGGAGTGTAGTCCACCAGGCTCCTCTGTCCCTGGGATTTTCCAGGGAAGAATGCTGGAGTGGGCTGGCATCTCCTCCTCGACCCAATGCAAGTATATGCTTACAAACTCCACCAGACTTGATTCTTTCCCTTCCTGTCTGTAAGCCTTGGGAAATGCTTTTTTCCTCTTGCTTAACCTGCTAAAGTCCACATGATCACACTTTCTTTCCAGGAGCTGGGAATTTGCAATCCCTGCCATCGGCCTCCCGAGTGACCTGAGTGTCCTTTGGCCCCTGGCTTACCTTCTCTGCTTTTGGGTTGCATTGTCTGTGAGATGCAGACTGGACCTCCTCACATTCTGGGGGATGCTGTGAGGATTAATTAATGTTTGCAGTACACATGGAAGCTCAGGCTGCAAGATGCTTTATAAATTTGAAATACCACAAAGTTAATAACAGGCTTAGCTATGAGAAAGCTGCTAAACACAACCCTTCCCCCTCTCTCGAGCTCAGTGACCTTTCTGACTGTCCCACTGATTCCATGGTGTCTCCCAGAGGGGCATTCTGTACCTCTTCAACCTGGATTCGCATCTAACTTAATAAATGCAGCAAACCTGGAAAGCATGTACAGAATAAAGAAAGGATTTATTTATTTAAGTGATGCTCGTTCACCTGGAACATAATAGCAGCTGGATTCCTGCTGAATCAAGAATCTATTTGTTCCGGCAGATCAGCCGATGTTGTTTATCAATTTTCATTCCCACTAACAGAATTAGGCTCCCAAACCATTTCTAATCAGTTTTCTCGCCATCATTTTGGAGGCTTTCAACTGAACGCATATATTTAGCACGGTCATAGCCCATTACTTAACAGAGAAATGGTGGCTTCTTTGTATCCATCAGAGCCAAGCTTTCTAGGAAAGCATTCCCTACCAAAGATGTCAATTGATGTGCAAATACCATCTATTTATTGCATATGGGTCTTTGGAAAGGGCACATTTTAAACCAAGTGCTCTGCAGTTTCCTGGATATGATAGTCATGCAAAGGTTTTGCTTTTAAGATGCCTTTGTTATGGATTATTTCAGCCTAGTGATTAAACTTAGGTTTAATAAAAATTCTTAATTATTATTTAAAAAGTTGCCTCAAAGTCATTTTTTTTGTATTATTTTTCTAATAATGAGTGTAGATTCTCTTAGAGTCAGTCTATGTCTTTTAACTTGTTTCTCAGAGGGCCAAAGAGTCAGTGACTTACAGTGTCATAGCTGGGCTTGGTGAGCAATGCGGCTTTTTCCAGGCCAGAGATGGACAACCAGCAGTTAGGCCTAAAGGAAAATAGAAATGTAGCCAGATCTTCACTTGTATGTTGCTCAGTCATGTCTGATTCTTTGTAACCCCATGAACTACAGCACGCTAGGCTTTCCTATCTTTCACTGTTTCCTGGAGTTTGCTCAAACTCATATCCTTTGAGTCAGTAATGCTATCCAACCATCTCATCCTCTGTCTCCCCCTTCTCCTCTTGCCCTCAGTCTTTCCTAGCATCAGGATCTTTTCCAAGAAGTTGATTCTTCACATCAGGTGACCAAAGTATTGGAGCCTCAGCATCAGTCCTTCCAATGAATATTCAGGGTTGATTGCCAGTACTGACTGCCATTCTATGGAGAAGGCTGCAAGGGTCAAAGCCATGAAAATCTACAGGAGACAGTAGTTCAATGAACATTGGTAAAAATTCAGATGGAGTCTAGTCTAGCAGTGAGGCCAGCATTCAGCACAGAAGCAAGTCTGTAGGTAGTACTGGACACACTCAGAGGTGCTCTCTGGTCCTATAATGACCACAGGTGCTGTCTTTCTACTCTAATCTATATGTCAAAAGTCCTGTACTAAATACCCTAGCCTTACTCAGTTCAGTTGCTCAGTCATGTCCGACTCTTTGTGACCCCATGAATTGCAGCACACCAGGCCTCCCTGTCCATCACCAACTCCCGGAATTCACTCAGACTTATGTCCATCGAGTCAGTGATGCCACCCAGCCATCTCGTCCTCTGTCGTCCCCTTCTCCTCCTGCCCCCAATCCCTCCCAGCATCAGAGTCTTTTCCAATGAGTCAACTCTTCGCATGAGGTGGCCAAAGTACTGGAGTTTCAGCTTCAGCATCATTCCTTCCAAAGAAATCCCAGGGCTGATCTCCTTCAGAATGGACTGGTTGGATCTCCTTGCAGTCCAAGGGACTCTCAAGAGTCTTCTCCAACACCACAGTTCAAAAGCATCAATCCTTCGGTGCTCAGCCTTCTTCACAGTCCAGCTCTCACATCCATACATGACTACTGGAAAAACCATAGCCTTGACTAGACAGACCTTTGTTGGCAAAGTAATATCTCTGCTTTTGAATATGCTATCTAGGTTGGTCATAGCTTTCCTTCCAAGGAGTAAGCATCTTTTAATTTCATGGCTGCAATCACCATCTGCAGTGATTTTGGAGCCCCCAAAATAAAGTCTGACACTGTTTCCACTGTTTCCCCATCTTATTTCCCATGAAGTGATGGGACCAGATGCCTTCGTCTTTGTTTTCTGAATGTTGAGCTTTAAGCCAACTCTTTCACTCTCCTCTTTCACTTTCATCAGTTACTTAAAATGTGACCACTGGCGAAAAAAACTAGCAAAGACTGCACAGGACTTCTGTATACCACATCTATAATATGAATCCATAATGATTTCAAAGTAAACAGGTTTTTAAAAAAGCCCAAATCAATTTGAAGTAAGAAAGACTTCCCCAAATTGTACAAAAGTAGTTTTTAACATAAAAATAATCATAGGTTTGAAGATAGAGTTGAAAAAAATCAGATCAGAAAGTTGAAAGAAAAAGTCATGAAATATGTCCCTGGAAGAAGGGAACAGTATTTTGTCGAACATTAAAGTGATTCAGTCTTAATAATGTAAGCATTGTTTATTGGTTGTCAAATTTTGGAGTTATTCCATGAACAAATCAGAAAGTAAACTTTTCAAACATAAAAAGATAAAGTCGCATGGCTGTAATTATGGATTATGAATCTCTTATCTTTTCCAACCCACTCCAGTCTCCTTACCTGGAAAACCCCATGGATGGGGGAGCCTGGTAGGCTACAGTCTATGGGGTCGCAGAGTCGGACACAACTGAGCAACTTCACTTTCCTTTCTTTCTTTTCTTTATCTTTTCCTACAAATGTAGAGCTTTACCAGCAGTCACAGTTCTTGTTTGGTCTACTCATGTTCTCTCTCGGACTCTCTTCTATTTTTCTTTTAATTTTGTTGGGTTATAGTTGGTTTACAATGTTGCGTTAGTTTCAAGTGCATAGCAAAGTGAATCAGTCATTCATACACATATACTCACTCTCTTCTTAGATTCCTTTCCCATATAGGTCATTACAGAGTATTGAGTCCCCTGTGCTATGCAGTAGGCTCTTGTGAGTTACCTGTTTATATGCAGTAGTGTGTAGATGTCAATTCTAGACTCCCAATTTACACCCTCCCCTCTCCCCTGGTAATCATAGTTTCTTTTCTACACCTGTGACTCTACACATTTGTTTTGTAAATATGTTCATTTGAACCCTGTTTTAAAATACCACACATAAGTGATATCATATGATAGTTGTCTTTCTGTGTCTGATTTACTTCACTCAGCATGATAATCTCTCGGTCCATCCATGTTGCTGCAAATGACATTCTTTTTTTTTTTTTTTTTAATGGCTGGGGTCGCAGAGAGTCGGACACGACCGAGCAACTGAACTGAACTGAATATTCTGTTGTATGTATGTACCATATCTTCTTTATCCATTTCTCTCTAGACTCCTTTATTATTTCTCCTCCTCTTCATTCATTCTCAGATCCTCCATTTATCCATGTGGCTGTGATACCTGAAGTTTTTGTACAGCTACCCAAGGCTAACAACTTCTCAGAGATTACATCTGAGGTCTGGGGAAGTTGTGGGTGGCAGCATGGTAGAGGGCATGGAGGTACTTATTTCAGGTGGATGTCTGGTTTAATTTTTTCCTTTGACTACATTGCATGTATTTGCATCAAGCCATGCAGGCCAACCTAGAGTAAATAAATTGTCCAGGGTTTCCAGACCAACTCAACAATAGTTTTACAGTGAAATATGAGACTCAGGCTAAATTGAGACTTAGACTTGTTTTGCCCTTTCATGTCTTTATTTCCTGAAGATTTGGTTTCTTTGTCTAAAGGAAGAATGGTTAGCTCATGATTAAATATGAATATTTCTTGATCTCTGATCCAATAAAATAATAGAATCCTTTGATAATACTTCAGTTGCCCTCAGCCTACTCTCATATCTATTCCTTGGGTAACTGATGCCTATAACACCTTATTTACAGCTTCTAGACCTGCTGTTGTTTATTGACCTGCCTGCCAAGAACTCTGTAAAACCCTACATGATTAGAAAGAGATGTTTATGTCTCATTGCCTATGTTTATTCCATTGGGAAAGAGATGGAGGTAATGCCAAGGAGATCTAGAGCTGAGATAATCCAGTTGGTGATGTGAAGGCAATTTCCAAGTTCTGTCATTAACATTATCAGAAAAATTCTCTAGTCTTTTAGAGTCAGGCTTAGAGCTTAGAGTTGGACATGACTGAGTGACTGAACTGAACTGAGAGCTTTCACAGATACCACCTTCCTCTCACTTCATAATTCCAACCTAGTGGCTTAAAGAAGTCCAAGTCTCTTAAAAAAAAAAAAAAAGAATCCAAGTCTGTGCCCCCAGATGAAATACTTCCCAGTTTCAATGTCTTGGGAAATGCTTGGAGTGCGGGTGACTGTGTGGTCTAATTGTCTCATTTTACAGATGAGGAAGCTGAGTATAAGGGAAGCCGTGTGCTTTGTACTGGTTTCTAAGGGCAGGCTTGTAGCTAGAATCCCCGCCATCTGACTCTATTCTTGATATGTGTCAAAATGGCAACACTTATTCAAAACAAAACAAACAAAAAAAGGACTTAAAATGTTATCAGTTCCTCAAAATCAAGAGAAACTACTTATAATTCTAAAGAGGAAAAAAAATTCCAGTCTTGTCTTCCTTTGTTTCACCAGATTGACCTCCACTTTTCTTCACAACGAAAAGGGCTTTTTCATTGGTTCTCTTTTCTCGGTGGGGCAAAGGGCCACTCCAGAGCCCACCTTGTTTTCTCCAACATTCTTATTTGTTTCAAACATGAAAATTTCCAGTGAGCACCCTAAAAAAATTCTTATTCAGAAGGTTGAACTCAAGATTTTTAAAATAATTTATTACTAAATGATACTCACAAAAGAGTCTGTAGAGTTATTTTGAGGAGATTGCATTCGACTATGAGTTTTATCAAGATCTAAATTTACCAAGTCTTATTCACATAGGACACAGTGATAACCACAGTAATTTTACAAGTGAAAATCAGTCATGTGGTCAGATGGGTAATTTGATAATGGGGCAGAATTTTTTTTAATCTGGGATATATATTGACATACACATAACCGATTCTCAGTCAAAATTTATTGATAAAAGATTAGCTCCAGGCCTTAACAACCAAATGGAAAGCAGCGTCTTTGTTCAGTCTATTGTCCTGAGTGAATGAAGTCTGGTTTATTGCAGGCTTTGAAATGTTGCCTCAAACTAATTCTGGAACTCCTTTCACTGGTCTCTTTCCATCTATCAGGCAGGTAATGAGTTCTGAAGGTTTGTCACTTTATTGACAGGTTGATTTTTCTAATCCTGTAGAGTTACAGAATGGGAAATATAATGGTTCTTCCATTTTTCTCTTCACATATTTAAGACAGAGGTATCATTCACAGTCCCACAGAGTATGGAAAGGGGAGCTGCAATGGAGCCCAAAACACTAGAGTGTAAGTTTCCCTCCTGCCACTTAGTGATCTTGGGTATATCAGTTTCCTCTGCTAAAGTAACTGCACTTTTCTTTAGGAGGTGGAGATAAGACATTTATTGGTAATGTGCAATGTTTGTGCAACAAATGTTAGTTTCATTCTCTTCTTTCTCTCCTGTCTTCTGCACTGTGTTGCCAAGTGTCCCCCATCAATGGTGAGTCGTACTGACCTTGTAAGACAGATCAGGCATATGTGAATCCTATAGCATTTCTTCAGTCACTGATCATTGCTCATCAGAGTAGTATTTGGTCTCGGCACAAATGGGATGGCGTAGTAGAAACTTCTAGTGGAACAATGGATATCAGCAGAAGTGAATGTATTTTGGAGGCAGAGCTAATAGGAATATCTGTTGAGATTTGATACGGTGATTTGTAGGAGGAGGAGAACCAAGAATTAAAGGCATATTTTTGGACTGAGCCATTGTGTGGGCATTGGACCCACACATGGTAAGACAGGAAAGCAGAGGGAACAAGAATATTAGGGAGTGGACACAAAACAGAACCAAGAGCTCTACTTTGGACATGCCAATTTTGAGATGCCCATTATACCATCAAATAAAGATGCCATTTGGTGGTTACATATGTGCCTCTTAAATCCAAGGGGAGAGATCAGGCCTAGATATAAATGTTTAGATAAAGGATGGGGCTGAATAAAATCACACTGGAGAGAGCTTAGGTATGTGGGGTTGGGGGAGAGGAAAGCTTACTGCTAGACACTAGTTATTTCAGTGTTTGGCAGTGGAGTAGTGCAAAAGGAACCAACATGGAAGCCTGCTAAGGCAGGCCCAGAGGTAGAATAAAAATAAAGGAATTCTCATGAACAGCGTTTCAAGAAGTGAAGAATGGTCAAATTTGAGAGGATATTGCATTTTGCAGCACGGAGAACAAGGATAATTCTGACAAAAGCAGTTTCATCTGAATGATGGAAACAAAGCACCATTTGGTGTAAGTTGAGAAGAGGATAGAAAAGTGATTTTTGGTTAGAGAATCTTTTGTGTATGATACCTCAACATAAGCCCCGATATGAAATTAAGGTGAGCCTTGTAAGTTTAGTAGCAAGCTTTCTCAAACTCTACTTCCTGTAAAGTTAAAAGGTTGAGTCATGAGTTATAAATGTTTATGTCCTGTATTCTCTTAAGTTTAGCAAAAAGTACAACCAGTTGTTTTACCTTTGGCCTAAGATCTCAGCAGCACAATTTCTACTTGATTGGCATGACAATGTCTTCGGTAACATTGCATTCTGGTCAAAAGTCTCCATCGATGATGGTGGCTAAGTTGTTGCTGGGAGACAGCTGACCTTCCTGTTGCCATTATATAAAAGAATTGAGAAGAGTCAAAGGGAAGGACAATGCTGACTTTCCAGTTAGGAAGAGGAATGGAACCCGATTTTGTGTGACCTTTCAGATCAGAGTCACATCTACACTGGGAGATAAAAGAATGAATTTGTGCAAATCAAGAGGCTTGCCTGGCCAAAACCTTTCTGCCAGTCTCAATGGGTATCATGTCTGTTTTCACATGTCTGTGAGTTTGATGCATGGTTGGATTTTTTTATTATTATTATGAAACAAGAGATGGAGAAAAAAGGTACATTTATCAGGCTGTGGTGGCTAGCTGGGCTTCCCACATGGCTCAGTGGTAAGAAATCTGCCTGGAGACACGACAGACGTGGGTTTGATCACTGGGTCAGGAAGATCCCCTGTAGTAGGAAATGGTAACCCGCTCCAGTATTCTTGCCTGGAAAATTCCATGAACAGAGGAGCCGGGTAGGCTACTGTCCATGGGGTTGTAAAGAGTCAGACACGACTGTGTGACTAACTTGCAAAGGTCAACTTCTTATTTCTACACAGGTGGCAATATTCTACACAGGTTGAATTTTCCTTTCTGATGGAAGCTAATAACTTACAATTGAGATTGAATATAGAACCGCTTGTCTCTAATTCAGATGTTTAATCTATTTCATATGGCCAAGATATAGAAGAAACTAATGCCTAATAAGATTCAGATAAAAAGTTCAAACCTTTTGTGTCTTGAGCTTTTCCTTTTTTTTTTAATCTCTTTTTTAAAATTAATTAATTAATTTATTTATTTTTAAATTACAATACTGTATTTGTTTTGCCATACATTGACACGAATCAGCCATAGGTGAACACAATCTCCCAATGCCGAAGCCCCCTCCCACCTCCCACCCCACATGGCTTGGAACTTTAGAAAACATCCTCCTGCTTTTAGCATCAGTCTTTTACGACAAGTTTCAATGCCTGAAGCATACATCGTGTTTCTTGTCTCTATTTTTGGTCACGTTGGCAACATGATGTAGACTTTCCACGTCTCTCCTTCCTTTCAAATTTACTAAAACTTTCTTTATGGTTTTGTACATTATCAGTTTGTGTAAATATCCTACATTTGCCTGAAAATGATATTTATAGTTTTAGGGTTTTAATGTGTATGTATATGCATATATATAAGCAAATCAAGGGGTAAGGAATTTGCTTGCCAGTGGAGGAGACATGAGTTTGATCCCTAGGTCAGGAAGATCCCCTGGAAAAGGAAATGGCAACACATTCCAATATCCTTCTGTATTGCTAATAACTTGTATTGTCTTCAAGACAATTGAGATTGATGTGGATAGAGCTACATTACACTTTATGGATAGTGTTTGGTTCAGTTCAGTTCAGTTCAGTCGCTTAGTCGTGTCCGACTCTTTGCGACCCGATGAATCGCAGCACTCCAGGCCTCCCTGTTCATCACCATCTTCCGGAGTTCACTCAGACTCATGTCCATCGAGTCCATGATGCCATCCAGCCATCTCATCCTCGGTCGTCCCCTTCTCCTCCTGCCCCCAGTCCCTCCCAGCATCAGAGTCTTTTCCAATGAGTCAACTCTTTGCATGAGGTGGCCAAAGTACTGGAGTTTCAGCTTTAGCATCATTCCTTCCCAAAAAATCCCAGGGTTGATCTCCTTCAGAATGGACTGATTGGATCTCCTTGCAGTCCAAGGGACTCTCAAGAGTCTTCTCCAACACCACAGTTCAAAAGCATCAATTCTTCGGCACTTAGCCTTCTTCACAGTCCAACTCTCACATCCATGCATGACCACAGGAAAAACCATCCATAGCCTGACTAGAAGGACCTTAGTCGGCAAAGTAATGTCTCTGCTTTTGAATATGCTGTCTAGGTTGGTCATAACTTTTCTTCCAAGGAGTAAGCGTCTTTTAATTTCATGGCTGCAGTCACCATCTGCAGTGATTTTGGAGCCGAAAAATAAAGTCTGACACTGTTTCCACTGTTTCCCCATCTATTTCCCATGAAATGATGGGACTGACTGCCATGATCTTCGTTTTCTGAATGTTGAGCTTTAAGCCAACTTTTTCACTCTCCTCTTTCACTTTCATCAAGAGGCTTTTTAGTTCCTCTTCACTTTCTGCCATAAGGGCGGTATCATCTGCATATCTGAGGTGACTGATATTTCTCCTGGCAATCTTGATTCCAGCTTGTGTTTCTTCCAGCCCAGTGTTTCTCATGATGTACTCCGCATATAAGTTAAATAAGCAGGGTGACAATATACAGCTTTGATGTACTTTTTCCTATTTGGAACCAGTCTGTTGTTCCATGTCCAGTTCTAACTGTTGCTTCCTGACCTGCATACAGATTTCTCAGGAGGCAGGTGAGGTGGTCTGGTATTCCCATCACTTTCAGAATTTTCCACAGTTTATTGTGATCCACACAGTCAAAGGCTTTGCTGTAGTCAATAAAGCAGAAATCGATGTTTTTCTGGAACTCTCTTGCTTTTTCCATGATCCAGCGGATGTTGGCAATTTGATCTCTGCTTCCTCTGCCTTTTCTAAAACCAGCTTGAACATCAGGGAGTTCATGGTTCACATATTGCTGAAGCCTGGCTTGGAGAATTTTGAGCATTACTTTACTAGCACGTGAGATGAGTGCAATTGTGCGGTAGTTTGAGCATTCTTTGGCATTGCCTTTCTTTGGAATTGGAATGAAAACTGACCTTTTCTAATCCTGTGGCCACTGCTGAGTTTTTGCTTTGGTTAGTATGGGCATTTTCACAATATTCTTTTAATGTGTAAACAAGATTGTCTTTCCTTTTGTATCTTTGTTAATTTCTTTTTTTTTTTTTTAATTTTCAAATCATTCTCTTTGTTTCTTTTGACTGCACCACGTGTCTTGTGCCATCTTATTTCCCCAACCAGGGATTGAACCCAGGCCCTTGGCAGTGAAAGCACAGTCCTAACCACTGGACCACCAGGGAATTCCCTCAGATCTCTTTGATGGGCCTGCATCACTACTCACACAGCTGCGGAAGCCTGTGCTGGCTGCTGGTGCAGTTCATGGGTTCTGGTGGAGGTTGCTGCAGCCCTAAGGAACAGGAAAAAAAGTCTTAGGTGAGAGTTAGCAGATGTGAATACCTCTGGGGCAAAGGCTGGTGAAATACACAGCAGGGTGCCACAGCTTTGCTGGCTGTTCTCCAGTTGCAAAATCTGCTGGATTTGTCTGCTGAGTAGGTGACTGTCAACTGTGATGATCCCACTATACAGCTGCTATTGGTAACCCTGCTTTTCTGATTTTTTTTCTCAGGCCAACCCACTTTTGACTTTTGTCATCGATTCATTAAAAATATTTTAGCTGAATTCTTCTTACCAGCATGAATGGCATTCTGAGGCACTGAACCCAAGCAAGCCCTTCCTTGTGTTCCATTTCAACTTGCAGTTGCCCGCTCTCCTTAGATATCTGGCTAGCGGGTTGCCCTGCAGCACCAGCTCTCTGATAACTTTGAGCAAAGGTATGAATTTGCTTTTATCCAGTGGGTTTTATTATTATTAAAAGAATGACACTCTTTTCCAGATTTCTAAGTAGTAAGCAGAAGTCAGAAGTCTCACCATTCTTGACAGTTTTGTTGTACGTGGAATTCTAGGATGGCAGTTAATTTATCTTAGTTCCTTGAAGATACAGTTCTATTTCTTTATAGTCTCCAAGATTATGCCTGAGAAATTAGCTGTCATCGTATCTGTTATTATTTGAGGTAATCTTTTCCCTTTGGATGTTCTTTAAGATCACTTCATTGCTTTTCACATTCTGCAGTTTCATTGTTGTGTATGTATTTATAAATTTTATCTAGCCAGTGAAAATTTCAGAGTGATGTGTGTAGCCTCAACTTGAAAAATTCTCATCCATTATCTTCTTTTTGGATATTACATATTTTGCAATATTCAATTTTGCTGAAGACAGTATTGAAATATTACCTATTCTCTTTGCTTTATAACTTTTCTTTTATAATTTATTTTCACATATTTTGAGGGATTTTTTTGTAACACATTTCAGTGGGTTCATTAGATTTAATGTTTAGTTCAAGTTCTCTCTTTTATTGCATCTAATTATTGTGTTTTTTTTAATCTATTCCAGTAATTAGATGGAATTAGAGATATATAAATATAGACGCATACATAGCTTGGGTTGAAACTTCATTCCTCTGCAGTGGATTTGCATGTGGGTCAGTCAGTCCAGTCAGCTGTCTGCTAACCCAGAATTACTTTTAATTTCCAGTTTGTACATTTGGAGGGCATATAGGAAGTGTGCATTCTAGCCTGAGGCCTGCTTGCAGGCTTTTAACTGGGAATCCTCATTAGAATCTTCTCTCCATTTTTCTGCTATACTTCAAATAAAAAACACAAACATTCCAGTATCCCATGAGGCACAGCATTTTTCTTGTATACACGTTGAGTTTATTGTTATTTAGGAAAACCTTCTTTATGGAGGATTTTTTCTTCCAATGCAGTCTTGCATATTACTAGGTTCCCAGACTTGTGTACCCTCCGTTCTTAATTACCCAAGCCTAACTTAAACCTCATGGCTCTAAAACATCATTGGTCAGGGAATAATTTCTACTTCAGTTTCACTATCTTATATGGATTTGCCCCACCCCACCCCCCTTTTTTTTGGCTACTCTGATATTCCCTTATTTTATCCCTAGTTCATCCGTATGTCAAAAAATATGTTTTTAATGGGCTTGCCTGGTCCATTGGTTAAGACTCTGTGTGCCCACCATAGCGGGCCATAGGTTCTTCCTAGTTGGGAAACTAAAATCCTTCATACCACATAGCATGGCATATGTGTGTGTGTGTGTGTGTGTGTGTGTATATATATATACACACACACATTTGTTTTTATAAAATAATACAGAAGGCATATATGCGTATATCTACACATATATACACATCATACATATTCAAAATTCTGCTCATTGTTTTAGGGCCCAGGTGAAGCACCACCCCCTTCCATGAGTTTCATTCTCTCACCTACAGTCAAAGTTGTTTTTTTCCTATCTTCCAGGTAAAATATTTTTCACTTAAATTCATCTTTTGCAATTTTCTGCCTTACAGTCAAATTTATGGTTTATATGTGAATATTCCCTTCTGGAGAGACGGACTCTTAAAGGAAGGAAGCTGTGTTTTAAGTTATCTTTCTCTTAGCCAAGAGAAAGGCATACGTTATGTATTTAATATATGTAGAATAAGTAAATAATTTGATGAATGAATTAATGAATAAAAGCATAGATTTGGCACTTGCAGATGAAATTCAGTTTAGGTGTTATATTGAACACCTAATATGTCATGCTTGGTGCTAAGAGCTAAGTAAATTGAAATAAATGAAACAAATTCCCTAAAGAGAGGAACTACCCTTTAATTTTCCAAAATGGAGGTAGAGGCATGGTAGAGGCAGTATGTTTGATTTCTGTGGATAAAAAGAAAGTATATAAAAATATGACTGTGATCAATGAACCATTCATAATGAATCATAGAAGAGGCAAGGATTTGGGGGCATTAATCTCATCTTTGATGGGTTTATCTCATGCATGCCAGCCATATTCCCTCCCTGGAGATGGGAAAGGCTACCCACTCCAGTATTCTGGCCTAGAGAATTCCATGGACTGTATAGTCTATGGGGTTGCAAAGAGTTGGGCACGACTGAGTGACTTTAACTTCGCTTCATACTCCTTCACTATTCATTATTGGTAGAAGACTGTACTTGATAGGACAAAGGCTATGCTTATCTGTGCACACAGCTAAGAGTGTGCGTGATTTTACAAGCCAAGAAGAACTGTTGTATTACCCTAATCCAAGCATTTGTATAAACATATTTATGGTTATGGAATGGGTTATTTTTGGTTTATAAGAGCTATACAGGAAATATCCTACTTCTTATACATAATGCACTTTTAAAACATGTGTGTCAAAAGTTTCCTGAATAAAAGCCAAAAAATAAACTTACATATTTTAAGTTGAGGACCCAGGCATGGAGAGCCAAAACGTCCTTACACTTTGTCTTTAACACAGATCTCTATGGTTTATCTCTAGAATTTTGAATATGTTCTTGTTTGTTATCTTCTATTCACAACTGAACAAACAATTGACTGGCTTAAGCCCAATGAATGTCTTGTAGATTTACCACTTTTGGCACTCAGAGTGATTTCTATCTTTGTCTCAACTATATTAGGTTTATGAGATCTATACTTCTTATATCAGCATTTTCATCTTCCATTTGTTTTTATAAAATAATGAAGACAGAAGGCAATAAAATATTCAAGACACAAACACTGCTGTACAATTATGCTGCCAAAATTGTACCACAGTCAGAAACACTATGTACTACCTGCATATTGCAGCTTATCAGCTCTGTAGAGAGGGCCAAATTGAGCTTATAAAACCTAGTTAGGGCTGTTGGGGCAAACGAATGGATTGCATGAAAGTAGAATGAACCAAAGTCAAGGAAAAGTGATAACTAGAGTTATGACCTGTATGTGTCTTCTTTGATTTGTGTACATGAAGCAAAGAGCAAGCCTCATATTTTTGGAGCCATGAATCTCTCTTCAGGAATATAGCAAAGATGATAACTCCCTGAGCATCTAGAAAGGAGAGTGCTCAAAACTGCATGTCAATATTGATAAGATGATAATATGAATAGTAATAGTCGTGTATCAATACTTTTGGCATATAGGTGTTCATTTAAGTATAATCTTTTTTGTGTGTATGTTTGATTTTTCATGAAAGATGGTTTAAATAAATTGCGAGGGGAAGACTATCCTCCTCACTGACAAAAGAATTTTCTTCCCATTTTTATTCAAGGAATGATATTCATGTTATCATATCAGTCCATGTATCTATATTATATGAAATGGCTTTTCTTTGTAAGAGTCTAGGCAATATTAGGGTTCCAGTGGAAAGTTTGTCTTTCTACTTCTCGTATTCTCCTTTTGTGTTGCTTTGTGACTTTCGGCTTTCTTATCTCTTTTCTCAGTAATCTGTTCTTGAAAAGGGATGTATGATTCACCATTGACAATTTGAGCTCAGGTCAGTGTATATTTCTGCAAGGTAATTTTCTAGTTATTTATAATTACCAACTAAAAATATTGGTGGAGTTTTTGTTTTAAATAAGCAAGAGACCAAACATTTGGAAAATTGGGAATAAGTTTGTTTATGGGTGAGAGGAGACTCTTAGTCTCTTGATGTCACACCAGAGAAGTCACTTCTGAGTACCAGCAGCCGTATGGACAGATGATTCTGGCCAGCTTTCTACTTCTCTTCCTTGTTCTGGCCTAAAACTTTCAGGACCCTGTGAAACAGTTTGAATATAGACTTATGGGGAATTTATTCAGCCACCACTCCATATAAATAATGCTGAGGAACTGTGTGGTCTTGTGCAGATTACTGGGCTATGAATCAAAGTACTTGGGAATCTCCATACTGTTATCCATATGGTTGTATCAATTTACATTCCCACCAGCATTGTAGGAGGGCTACCTTTCTCCATACCCTCTGCAAAACTTATTGTTTGTAGACTTTTTGATGGTGGCCATTCTGACTGGTGTGAGTTTTGATTTGCACTTCTCTATTAATTAGTGATGTTGAGCAACTTTTCATGTACCATCTGTATGTCTCTTTTAGAGAAATGTCTACTTAGGTCTTCTGTCCATTTTTTGATTGGATTTCTTTTTTCTTTTGTATTGAGCTGCATGAGCTGCTTTTAAGCTTTGGAAATTAATCCTTTGTTGGTTGCATCATTTTAAAATATTTTCTCCCATTCTGTGGGTTGTCCTTTCATTTTATTTATTTAGTATGAAGGTTCCTTAAGAAAATAAAAATAGAGCTACCATATGATTCAGCAATACCACTTCTGGGCATGTATCGAGAGAAAACCATGGTTCAAAAGAATACATACACCCCAACGTTCATTGCAGTACTGTTTACAACAGCCAGACCTGGAAGCAGCCTAAATGTCCATCAACAGATGAATGGATAAAGAAGATGTGATACATTTATACAATGGAATATTAATCAGCCATTAAAAGGAATGAAATAATACCATTTGAAGAAACATGGGTGAACCCAGAGATTGTCATACTGAGTGAAGGAAGTCAGAGGATGAGAACTACATGTGAAATCTTAAAAAATATATACAAATGAACTCATTTTCAAAACAGAAGCATACAAACTTAAGAGAAGGATCTTACAGTTACTGGCAGGAAGAGTGGTAGGGAGGAATAGTTAGGGAGCCTGGAATTGACATATACACTCTAGTATATTTAAAATGGCTGACCAACAAGGACTTTCTGTATAGCAGAAGGAACTCTACTCAGTATTAACGTAAGACCCAAATGGGAAAGAATTTGGAAAAGAGTAGATGCAAGTATGTAACTGCATCACTTTGCTTTACATCTGAAACGAATGCAGCATCATAACTCCACTATATTCCAATATAAGATGAAACAGTTTTTAAAAGTACTTGGATTGTAGCTCCTGTTCTGTCATTAAATTAGTATGAGATTTGGAGCAAGTTATATTCCGTCTTTGTGCCTAAGTTTTCTCATGAGTAAATAAACTGTTGTTCAGTCTCCAAGTCGTGTCTGACTATTCGTGACCCCATGGACTGCAGCACGCCAGGCTTCCCTGAATGCATGGGACTGAATTAGTGGTGCTCCAACTTGGAGGCACAGTAGAATCCAGGAAGCTCTTTAAAAATATTGATGCCTGAGCTCTGTTCCTGGATATTCTGATTTACATTGTGTGAAGTGGAATCAGTGTGTGTTGGAAAAGCTCCTTGGTGATTCTAATGTGTATCCAGTGCTGAGAACTGCTGGGCAAGGCGATCCCTGGAGTCTTGTCCAGGCAGAGAGTGTATCATAGGTGTTAAGGGGACAAGTGCTGCAGGTAGATGGAGTTGAGTGTGAATCCCAGCTCTCTCACTTCCATCCTAAATACACTTGGGCAAGTTTTCATTTCAGGACCCAGTTTCCCCATCTTTATAATAAAGATACACTTGCCTCATTGGATTGCATTAAAGATTGCATGTAATACTGGGTATTAAGTAGATAGCTCAGGACTCTGAACATAGCAGGCATTTAATACATGCTGATAGTAAAGAGAATGATTCCTATGATAAAGCTGATTATCCCCATGGTCCTCCCCACCAAACATCCTTTCCTGAGTGGAGTATTGGTTCAAGAAGAGAAAATAGAACATTGAAACAAAATAAAGACCAGAAACAGCCCTGCTGAGTACCTCCAAACTTGGGGTATCCCGTGACTGCATTTGATATTGCCAGGGGCTATGTAATAAATGGTGCTAGACTGACTGATTACAAAAGGAAAAATAGCACAAACAAAATAAAAATCTTCTTTTGTTCTTAAAAATAGGTTTCAGATGAATGAACGACTTAAATATGACAAAGCCAAACTTACACTATTTAAAATATTTATATTTTAGTTATATAGTTATAACTAACAACTAACAATACAATAGTTATATGGAATAATCCATTAAAATTGGAATAAAATATATTAAAAAATTTCCATTAAAAAATTGGGATAGAAAGAGTCTTTATACACAAAGGATAAGTCATAAGGGAAGGGATAAAAATACTGACTGCTTTGAAATTTAGTGTTTTATATCCCCAAAATACTAGAAATTTAAGATATTTATAATACATACAAGAAAGAAAATTGTATATCCCTGTAACTTATTTTATACATAGTAGTTTGTACCTCTTAGTCCCTCTGCATTTCTTGCCTTTTACTCCTTCCAACTCCCCATTGGTAACTGCTGGTTTAGTTTTTATATCTGTGAGTGTGTTTCTCTTTTGTTATATCCATTTGTTTATGTTTTAGTGATAATGGACAGTATTTGTCTTCAACTGTCTGATTTATTTCACTAAGCATAATGCCCTGGTCCATCCATGTTGTTGCAAATGGAAACATTTCATTCCACTGTGTGTGTGTGTGTGTGTGTGTGTGTATTGTTGTCATTGTTCAGTCGCTCAGTCATGTCTGACTCTTTGTGACCCCATGGACTGCAGCATGCTAGGCTTCTCTGTCCTTCACTGCCTCCCAGAGCTTGCTCAAACTCATATCCATTGAATCGGTGATGCCAGCCAGTCATCTCATCCTCTGTTGTCTCCTTCTTCTCCTGCCTTCAGTCTTTCCCAGCATCAGGGTCTTTTCTCATGAGCCGGCTCTTTGCATCAGTTATATATCATTAATGCCACATTATTTCAGAATAACTGGGGCTTCCCAGGTGGCGCTAGTGGTAAAGAACCCGTCTGCCAATGCAGGAGACATAAGAGATGTGGGTTCCATCCCTGGGTCGGGAAGATGCCCTGGAGAAGAAAATGGCAACCCACTCCAGTATTCTTGCCTGGAGAATCCCATGGACAGAGGAGCCTGGTGGGCTACAGTCCCTGGGGTCGCAAAGAGTCTGACTCGACCGAAAGCGGCTTATCACTAGCATCTTTGTCCATTCATCCTCTGATGGACACTTAGATTGCTTCCATATCTAGGCTGTTGTAAATAATCCTGCTGTGAACTTTGGGATGTGTGTATCTTTCCAAATTATAATTTTCATTTTCTTTGAATTAAATGCCCAAGAGTGAAATTTCTGGGTCATACAATAGTTCTCTTTATAGTTTTGTAAAGAAACCTCCTTCCTGTTCTCCATAGATTTACATTGTTCCCAACTGTGTAGATAGTTACCTTTCTTGGCAGCAGAGGTGAATGTGACCCTGAGAAGCTATATAATCTCTCATGATCACAGTGCTGGGATGGGAGGCTGGCTGTGGGATTCCAGAGACCACGTTAGTAACCACCACACTTTGGAAAGTTTGCAACTGCTTGAGTGTACGACAAAAATATTTATTGTGTGAAGTCATCTTGCTTTTGTTATCGGTATGGAAAACAAAATGAATACTGTGAGTTGTTTGTATGGTGAGTCTCCAGTTCAGTTCAGTTCAGTTGCTCAGTCGTGTCCGACTCTTTGTGACCCCATGAATCGCAGCACGCCAGGCCTCCCTGTCCATCACCAACTCCCGGAGTTCACTCAGACTCACGTCCATCGAGTCAGTGATGCCATCCAGCCATCTCATCCTTGGTCGTCCCCTTCTCCTCCTGCCCCCAATCCTTCCCAGCATCAGAGTCTTTTCCAATGAGTCAACTCTTCGCATGAGGTGGACAGAGTACTGGGGTTTCAGCTTTAGCATCATTCCTTCCAAAGAAATCCCAGGGCTGATCTCCTTCAGAATGGACTGGTTGGATCTCCCTGCAGTCCAAGGGACTCTCAAGAGTCTTCTCCAACACCACAGTTTGAAAGCATCAATTCTTCAGTGCTGAGCCTTCTTTACAGTCCAACTCTCACAACCATACATGACCACAGGAAGAACCATAGCCTTGACTAGACGGACCTTTGATGGCAAATTAATGTCTCTGCTTTTCAATATGCTATCTAGGTTGGTCATAACTTTTCTTCCAAGGAGTAAGTAAGCATCTTTTTATTTCATGGCTGCAGTCACCATCTGCAGTGATTTTGGAGCCCCCAAAAAGTTAGATGTGTTCAACTGTAGAGAGAAATACACAGTCAAAATCTGGGGGCTTCTCACACAAGCTCATGCCTGATTTTTCTGAGCCTCTTACATTCCTTGAACTGCATGAATGTTCTTTAATCTCAGTTCCATTACCTAGCCTCCTTTCTCTCCGTAAAAGGTTTTCTTCATACATGCTGAAGACTAGGTTGTAAAACAGGGCAAATAAATTGTTGACCAGATCACAAAATCCTGTGCCTCCATCTACAGAAAGCTGCACCTTTAACTCTAAAATCCGTTAACCTGAGAAATATCACTTGTCCAGAAATTAAGATAAAATAGTAACTAAGTAGTAGGAAAACCCAGTTTGTTTCTTGGTATGAGAAGTGCAGGTCAAGTATATGAGCAGTGTAACCGATCTTCCTCAGCTTTTCATGACCACATGGCTCATTTCAGTCCCCATTCAACAAAGATTTATCTTTCATTTATCAGAATAACAATAATCACTGGCATCTTGAACTGCTAACTTTGGAATTGTTTAGCTGTTAAGAGCAGAAAACTCAGACCGCAATATCTGACATGTTGAGGAATAACCTCGATATCTCACTTAGGTGACACATGTAAGTATGCGTAGAAAAGAGAGAGAAAAACGAGAAAAGGTGGGAGCTTTAGTTCCTTCTTCACGAGCTATAAGGCCAGGGAACATTTTCTGCATATTTTCTTGGGAACTGAAGCTTCCAGTACCTACCACATAATTTCCCTCTGCCTCCTGTTTCACTCAAGGGTTTTCCACTTGAGGAACCCTCTCCACACTATCACATACTCTTTAACAGATAAGTGATACAGGATGAAACTGACTTCAGTGATGGGTTTGCAAACAAAAACGTGGCTCAGACTGTACTGGACCTCAGAATACCTGGCTCTACGGCCTTGTTCAGCCTGTGGGGCCATCCTATTTCAAGGACACACAGACAGTCGGCTCAGCTGGTGGTCTGCAGCATTCCAGGGCTCTGTCGTGATCTAGCCCCGTCTTTGTAATTCAGGGAGGGACTGTTACCAGCCAGAAACTGCTCTCTGCCAGTAGCTTTATCAGTAATAAAGGCTGACATTTTGATCTCCATTTGCTTGTTGCCTATGTTTTCTTTTTTTATTTTTATTTTCCAGTTGGTCCTAAAATCAAGAGGAGGAGAAAGGGGAGAAATTTATTTGCCCCCTAAAATCTTGACACGGCATCGTTGCGGAGATACATGAGGAGGCAAAAGAAAGAGAGGAGCAGCGCTGAAGCTACAGCCCAGTCCTGCTGTACTCGGCTCCGTGGAGGGCTGTGGATAGGAGTGAAGCCAACGAAATTAAAGAAGGAAATTCATGTTGTTTGAAAATGGCTTATTGAAGGAAATAATAGTAGCAGGAGAATCAATAAAGCGCATGATGCAGAATAAAAAGCAGTGAAGTCTGGGGTAAAGACAGGCACTATTGTGTTCAGCAGAAGGAATCATGGGACTAATAACAATTATGTACTTTTTATTATAGAAACAAATAAAATGTTTCCATTGGAAGTCACTGATCCAAGAACTGGGAGTGCTGGAGAATCATAACAAGCATTCACAGTGTTTCCTTACCAGTTCAATATAAGTAAAGTGATACCTGCTGAAAAGAGAAGTCACCCCAGAATTATAACGCCAATTATGTCTTCGGAAGCATGTAAACAGTTTTCTCTCCAGAGAATTGCTGAAAGGAGGAATTTTTTTAATTGCTAGAGAGTCAAATCAGGACATTGGAGAGAGTTCTTTTCTTCTTCTGAGGGCTGGAAAAGGAAGAGCATACTGAAGAACGTCATCAAGGGTATCAGCATGGTAGGAAAATACAAAGCAACTCTACGTGCACAAGACTAATCTGAACTCATACTTCCTACATCAAGTATGTGGTCCCTAAAGACATGGATCTGAGAAGGACGCTGAGAAGGAGCTATCATTACATTGCCTGTTGCCAGCCACTCCTGCCTAAGGTTACTCTTTTTTTTTTTTTTTCTGTTTTTTCCTTTTTACTTTTTTAATGTCCTAGGAAAACTAGACATTCCCTGGAGCAGAACATTGTCTCTACTCTTCCTTTCCCCCTCGCAGTCTGCTCATCTAGATCTGTTAATTGACCCAAATTGATTGCATCAAACAAACTAAGCCTCCCTTTCTCTTTGGTTACCTGACCACAGTTTATGCTTTGGGTACCATTCTTCCGACAAAACGACCTTCAACTCAAGAAAGAAATTGTTCTACCTTGGTATCCCAAGTTGAAAGACTGTAACCTCATTTGATCTGACCCCACTGCAAAATGCGCTGCAGTGAAAAAGTCCTAAACTCTTTGCCATTTGTCAGTGAGCAGTAATCATGGTCTTGAATGGGGACTTAGTCTCTAGAATGGGTACCATTTTGCAGAGACTATGCTGAAAGATCTTGGCATCAAAAGCAGCAAAACCTGGCAGCATCAAGGGACAGGAGAGAGTGATGAAATACCAAGAGAAGGAGAAAGATTCTCTTTGGAATTTTCTATGCCTCTGTGTCCTCCGCCTGAAATGGTACTTTCATTTTTTCTTTCTCGTAGGTTCTTAGTCTTCACGGTCCAGCTTCAGTGTTAATCTCTTTAGGAGAGTCATCTTTATTGTCCCGTCGTCCTCTGCCCTTCCCCCTCTTCCCTCAGCCCAGTCAGGGTAACAACTACACCCTCTGGGCTGAGGTAGTTGCGTGCACACATCCCTCTGCCGGCACGTGCCTCACACTGGGTTAAGAGATTCTGAGTGTCTTTCTGTTATCCCTCCCCAGACTGTGAGAGCCTTGAAAGCAGAGATCATGCCTTTCATCTCTTTCTATTTTTATAGATTGTTAAGAATCTAGTAGATATGCAATACAGGTCGGAATGAGTGCCCTGATGAATGAATGAATGGAATGAACAATATTTTGCCTTGGGTCATCTGTGAAAAACCTGCCATCTAATTAACTGGTATGATGAGTAATTCTTTCAAATAACTTCCAGGAAACTTATCTCTAACAGCTTTCCCATGTGCCCAAACCCACATCTTGGGAATCATTTTATTTCTGTCTCCCACCCTTCCCCTTCCTGTCAGTCTAATCCCCTTTCTGTTATAATTGTGTCTTCCATCCCGGCTGGCATTCTGCTTAGCAGCATGACTTGTCCACAATTTATCCCAGCCCCTGCCCACCCCAGCACTCAAATGGCTGTTTCATACCAAGAGTAAAATGGATGTGGTTATGGAGGTAATTTTAGAACATAGATGCTAATTGTGAGAGGCACTTGATATATGGCAATAAGTTAAAATTATCTGAGATGTTAGGGTTGTTTATATAACAAATTGGAAAGAAGTGTGCATGTGAGCCCCTTATCCTTCATGATCACAGTGGAAACTCAAAAGCAACTCCCCTGTGTAAGTGAGGGAAAACGTTTTACGAGATTAAAACATTCCAAGCGCCATTGCCTCTGACGATGACATTAAATAATTTCCCACAAGGAGTGGGAATAAAATGAGATCTAATAACAGGGGCCCATACGTGGTTGCACAGTGGGAAGATGAAGGATGCAACCATTGCAGAAAGGATGGCCTTGACACATAGAGGTGCCATGCAATTCACAAAATCCTACATGGATCTAAGTTTCTGCCTGACACTCTAACAACAGAAATATCTCATCATAACTGGTTTTAGCTTATGTTTCCCCCCTGGCCTTTCTGTTTCTATTTCTTAGGGGAAGCAAATAACCTATTATCAACTCTTGATATATATAATGGTTTTAACTTGAGCTCCTGAAGCTGAGTTGTGGGAGCTGGTGAATAAGACAACATTTCTCTTCACATTCTGTTGTAAAAACATTCTTGGTATTTCTCTTGTTTCCTATGCCTTAGAGAGCTCAGTAGGGTGCTGAATTGCAGTCAAGATACAAATGTACTTGCAAACTTGGCATTGATTAATCTTGATATTTCTTGCAAGGTGAAAATGGAGGTTGTTTTTGCAGTACAGACTTCTCCATAGGAGTTTGACTCAACATCTCTGGTGGGTAGTCAACTGGGTTTATAAGGTTGGATGAAGCTTGTTTGGGGAAAAATGAAAGGAGCACAGAGGCTTGAGGGCAGCTGATGTTTATTTACCTATAACTCACTCTATTTGACTCTTAAGCCACTGCCATCTCTAAGACTATTTCAATGTTTTTGACATATAAATGGAAACATTATAGATCACTAATATGATACTTTCTCAGTAACTTTTCTTGAAAGAAACTCAGTGTTTTCATGTTTTCTTCCAAATTAAGTATGCCAGTTTAGTCTCTTTTCATCTCTGGTAATCCTCGATGCTATTTATCTTGTCTTTTGAATATAAGTTTATATTTTTCAAGAAATAGAGGACATCTTATAACCATCAAGAGCCAAATGATAGATTGGATGGGAACCATGATGTCTGCACCTCTGATAATTGTAGCCTGGGCTCCTCCCAAAGAAATTACAAATGCCAAGGCATAGAAGAAGAGAATTCAGTTTTATCTTCAGTCTTATCCTCTACAATAAATGGATATTATAGGATTCACTGGAAAAATATTTGAATGTACTATTGGAAAAGGGCTTCCCTGATGGCTCAGATGGCAAAGAATCTGCCTGCAACGCAGGAGATCCAGGTTCAGTCCTTGGGTTGGGAAGATCCACTGGAGAAAGGGATGGCAACTTGTTCCAGTGTTCTTGCCTAGAGAATTCTATGGGCAGAAGAGCCTGGCGGGCTACAGTCCATTGGGTTGCAAAGAGACACGACTGAGCGACTAACACACACACCACTGGGAAGTGAAGAATTTGAATACAGTAGACTAGATGCAAAAAGAGTGTTTTTAGAATGTATTCTATTAGATAAATCTAGTGCAGTACCGATAGCCCTCTACTGAGAAGTAATTAAAACAGCAAACGACTATATTCTAAGGAATTATTCTACAAGGCATATGTATGGAAAGTCTGCATGTGAATATGCATGCATGGTGCTTGGAGAGGATGCCGAAATTTGAGTTTTCTTCTTGAAGTTGCTCCATTAACAATACCCACCAAAATGTTCTTTTTGCTCAAAGTAACTAGAACTGTGATTTCAGGAGAGACCTCACACCTGGGACATTGTGTGCACAACCAGGAGAGACAGGACTCTGCTACTGCTCCCTCAGTACTGGGGCTTCTCTGTTTTACCCTCTGGTGGGAGGGTCCAGCTGGGGTTCAGAGGAAGATTTGCTCTTGTTGAACTGCAATAAGGGCTACCTGATTCTCAGCCACCTGGGGCCGGTGCCCTGAAGCATGGCAGCATGGCGTGTTTGCCTCAACTCTGCTTCCTAACGGTGACGTTAATCAGTACTCTTCTCCTCCCTGAAGGCACCAACCCACTAAAATGAGGGGAGAAGGGAAAGGAGAGGTCTCTGGGGGTACACAAATCACTTGGCAAAGCCCAAGATTTTCTAAAACAAAGGGGAATGTTCATGTTCAGTCTTACCAGAAGACCTTTTCACGTGTTAACTAGTTTGTATCATCAGATGAGAGACTGGAGACGGTCAAACAAGACTTGTCTTTTAAATCGCTTCCAGTCCCTGAGCCATAGGATGTGGCTGAGTAAACATGACCACAACCCAAAGACCGAGATGTGCCTTAACACGCTCTTACTCCAAACCAGAAGATGTGAACCTAGGAGTCACAGCCCCAGTCTCATTCTAACTCTGCCACTGCTGATAAGCCCGGATGTCACACCAAGAAAGATCACTCTCCTGAATGACAGCAGAGACCTCCGTGGCACCCACATGCAGAGGTTGGTAGGGGCCCAGTGTTCACAGTCTATCTTCTCCTCCATAAACAAGGCGAGGTGTTTTATGCTAGCAGCAAAGTAATGATGCTAAGAGACTGAATGATTAAATGCCAGTCTGCCAGCCAGAGTACATTTGTTTTCTGCTTGAAAAAGCCACTTTCATTTTGTATGACAGCTTTCTTAACTGCAACATAGCTCAGAAAATGACAGAGAGCGAATGAGAATAAGTGATTGTAAAACGGCAAACAACTATTTGCTACTATTTGAACTACCATTTAACTGTTCATTCAATTTCTAGTCAGAAGCCATCACTCAGCTGTGGAACCAGAATGTAGGCATTATTTATTTGGTGGCATTACAATGCCATCTAATCTTGGGGAAAATCTTAGAGGCAAAAATCAGAATATCTAAAAATTGCCTTGACATTTAGTGGCAAAATACAATGCTTCACTGTGGCTTTTTACTTCTCCATATTCTTTTTCTTATTGTCGCAACTGAAATACTTGAATTCCATTCTCATTCTAGTGTTACATCCTCAATAATATGGTTTTTTTTTCCCCACAAGCTATCTGTTAGCACTGGGCAGAGCTGAAGTTTTGAAAGATGTGCTTGGACTAGACCTGGTTTCCATCGAGTACCATGAATTTCTGTTGGGAATAGGCACATTCATAGTTTGCAGGTTCTCTAAAAGAGTTGCTCTGCATTGAAGAACTAGGAGTTACCGCAAAATGAGGTCAGCTACTAGATGCTCTGCATACTTCATGTTACTTAAACTTCTTAACAATCTTGATGGCTTCCAAAGTGTCTCAGCGATAAAGAATCTGCCTGCCAGTGCAGGAGACATGGGTTCGATCCCTGAGTTGTGAAGGTCCCCTGAAAAAGGAGGAAATGGCAACCTACTCCAGTATTCTTGCCTGGGAAATCCCATGGACAGAGGAGCTTGGCGGGCTACAGTCCGTGGGTTCTTAAGCAGCTGGACAAAGCATACACCTACACAGCACAGCAATCTTAAGGAAGTAGGTAGTTTGCTTTTGTTAGAAAGAAGTTGAGGCATATCTAAGTTTAATGATTTCCTAGAGAGTTAGAATTTGACCCCTGATCCTAGGCCCATCCTACCACAAGACTTCTCAAAGGAAGCTCCTAGTGGTACAGCCTCTTCCACGGGAGGGAAAGAAATTCAAATGTTCAAAGGGAGCCAGTTAGCACTGACTGTATGTATACAGTTGTAAACCTGAAGTAAGGGGGCAAGGAGTTTTCAGGCAACTGTTGCAGCGTTACTTTCACATAGGAGCTAGCTTTTTGCTTGTGAATATGAGAAGGTTCTATTTTTAGTAGTTTTAGTATCCTGACCACGTTGAAAGCATCTTTTGGGGCGTCTTCTAAGACCTCCTTCAGATCTGGAGTCATAAGCACTTGCCTGTTTGCCTGCTTGCTTACTTGTTGGCTTGTTTGTAATGTTAATTATTTTTCCCCAACTTTTTATCCTCTGAAAGTGTATTGGGTGTTTGATAACAAAGCATGTTAATTTGGGGTCAAGTTTAGTGTTAGTGAACAGTTCAGGTGATTTAATGTCATTTTGTGTCTAAAAAGAATTGATCCTACAGTAAATGGATATGAGTTAGTGCACCTCATAAAATGAAATGTTTGAGTATTTATAACACTGTCATAATGGTTCCTAAGGGTGTTAGTGAGAAGAGAAAATTTTCTTGGAGAATGTTTTGGCAGTATATATCAAGAGCTCTACAATTTACTATTTTGGTCAAACAGTTTCACTTCTAAAAACTTACACTAAAGATGTAATCAAAAATGTATGTTAGGGTTTTTTTCTGGGACACTCATCAATGTGTTTTTAAAAGATACAAGAATTAATACATCTAATATGATCGTGCGTGCTCAGTTGTGTCCGACTCTTTGCAACCCCAGGATCCTCTCTCCATGGGATTTTCCATGTAGGAAAACTGGGGTGGTTTTCCATTTCCTCCTTCAGAGGATCTTCCCAACTCAGGGATTGAACCTATGTCTCTTGTGTATCCTGCTTTGGCAGGTGGGTTCTTTACCATTGGCACCACCTGGGAATCCCAAGTTTAACATGGGGAAATAATGAAATTACTATTGATTATTTCTCCAAATAAATCTAAGATAGAATACTGAAACCTTTATTTAAAACATTGTTATAGAATGATATGTAATGCTTCAATAAATATTCACAACATATTGATAAATATTTTTAAAATATTTTAAGTATAGTTATATTTGATGTATTATTCTATGTACATATGATATGTATATTGTGTATATGAAAAGCTATCAGTGATTTTTGACTGTTTTTTTTTGATATGTTTTCTCCACAAATTTCTTATAGTATATAATAACAATCTTGTAATGAGGATATTTTAAAACCTATTACAAGTGCTCAATTTAGTATATACTTATACTTTCTAAATTATAGTACGTTAATCACTTGATTTCACTAATGGAAATTTAGCGTAGCCTTATGCAAAAATACAGCCTTCACAGACTTAGAGAAAATATTTGCAAAGGATACATGTGATACAGGCCTGTTAGTCCAAAATGTGCATAGAACTCATAAACCTTAGCAATAAGAAAATGAACAACCTGATTCAATGAGCAAAGGACCTAAATAGACTTCTCACTAAAGAATATATACAGATGGCAAGGAAGCACATGAAAAGATGTTCAACATCATATATCATTCAGTTCAGTCACTCAGTTGTGTCTGACTCTTTGTCCATGGATTGCAGCACACCAGGCCTCCCAGTCCATCACCAGCTCCTGGAGTTTACTCAAACTCATGTCCATTGGGTCAGTGATGCCATCCAACCATCTCATCTTCCTTCACCCCTTCCATTGCCTTCAATCTTTCCTTTCCCAGCATCAGGGTCTTTTCAATAAGTCAGTTCTTCACATCAGGTGGCCAAAGTATTGGATTTTCAGCTTCAGCATCAGTCCTTCCAATGAACATTCAGGACTGACTTCCTTTAGGATGGACTGGTTGGATCTCCTTGCTGTCCAAGGGACTCTCAAGAGTCTTCTTCAACACTACAGTTGAAAAGCATCTATTCTTTGGCAGTCAGCTTTCTTTCTTGTCCAACTTTCACATCCATACATGACTACTGGAAAAACCATAGCTTTGACTACATGAATGTTTGCTGGTAAAGTATATATCATTAGGGAACTACAAATTAGAATAATAGAGAGAAACCACATTGCCATTCCCTTCTCCAGGAGATCTTCCTGACCCAGGGATCAAACTTGGGTCTCCTGCATTTCAAGAAGATTCATCACTGTCTGAGCCACAAGGAAAGCCCATATATACCTGTTCAGTTCAGTTCAGTCACTCAGTCGTGTCCGACTCTTTGCGACCCCATGAATCGCAGCACGCCAGGCCTCCCCTGTCCATCATCAACTCCCGGAGTTCACTCAGACCCACGTCCATCGAGTCAGTGATGCCATCCAGCCATCTCATCTTCTGTCGTCCTCTTCTCCTCCTGCCCCCAATCCCTCCCAGCATCACAGTCTTTTCCAATGAGTAAACTCTTCACATGAGGTGGCCAAAGTACTAGAGTTTCAGCTTTAGCATCATTCAAAGGACAAAATCTAGAACTGACAACACCAAATGGTGGTGAGGATGTGGCACAAAAGGGAGTCTCCTTCATTGCCGATGGGAATGCAGAATGGTTCAGCCACCTTGGAAGAGAGTTCAGCAGTTTTGTTTTTTATAAAACTAAACATACTCGTACCATGCAATCTAGCAATATTTCTTCTTGGTATTCACCTAAGTGAGCTGAAACTTATCTGCACACAAAATCCTCCATGCTGATGTTTATAACAACTTTATTCATAATTTTTTAGACCAGGAATCAACCAGCATATACCTCAGTAGGTGAGTGGTACATTCAGACCATGAAGTATTATCCAGTGATACAACGGAAGGAGTTACCAGGTCATGAAAAGACATGGACAAACCCTCAGTATCTATTACTAAATGGAAGAAACCAATCTGAAAAGCCTACGTATTGTGTGATTCCCTATGTGACTTTCTAGAAAAGTCAAAACTATGGAGGCAGTGAAAAGATTCATGGTTTCCAGGGTCTAGAAGGGAAAACAGAAGAATAAACAAAGTATAGGGGATATTTAAGGCAGTGGAGCTATTCTGTATGAAATTATCATGGGAGATACATGTCATTATACACTCATTGTAACCCATTGAATATACAACACCAGGAGTGAACCCTAATGCAACTTACTTTGGATGATGGTGATGTATCAGTGAAAGTTCCATCGTAACAGATCTGTCATTCTTGTGTGGATAATGGCAGAGGCTATTCAGTGGGGACAAGGGTTATATAGGAACTCTATGCTTTCTACTCAACTTCACTGTGCACCTGAAAATGCTCTAAAATAAACTTTATTAATAAAATCTATAAAGCTTTAAATTTTCTATCCATAGGAACTTACAACCAAAAAGAAAGAAAATACTGCTGATACTCTAGAGAGTTAGCAGACTGAATTTCTGAAAAAATCTCTCTGTGGATGTGGGAGATCTATGAGTTTAAAGTGAAGTTGTATGCATTTTCTTTAGCAGGCTACTTGGTAACTATTTCTGGCTTTGGCACAACTTCTCAGCTCTGTAGGGTGAAAGCAACCATCAAAAAGATGTAAGCAAACGTGTGGCTATGTTATCATGAAATGTCATTGTCCAGCACAGGTAGTCTGCTAAACAATTCTACTTATGGGCATACACACCGAGGAAACGAGAATTGAAAGAGACATGTGTACCCCAATGTTCATCGCAGCACTGTTTATAATAGCCAGGACATGGAAGCAACCTAGATGTCCATCAGCAGATGAATGGATAATAAAGCTGTGGTACATATATACAATAGATATATACAATACAATAGATATATACAATACAATATTACTCAGCCATTAAAAAGAATACATTTGAATCTGTTCTAATGAGGTGGGTGAAACGGGAATCTATTATACAGATTGAAGTAAGCCAGAAGTAAAAACACCAATACAGTATACTAATGCATATATATGAAATTTAGAAAGATGGTAGAGATAACCCTGTATGCGAGACAGCAAAAGAGACACAGATATATAGTACAATCTTTTGGACTCTGTGGGAGAGGGCGAGGGTGGGATGGTTTGGGAGAATGGCATTGAAATATGTATAATATCGTATGTGAAATGAATCACCAGTCCAGGTTTGATGCATGATACAGGATGCTCAGGGCTGGTGCACTGGGATGACCCAGAGGGATGGGATGGGGAGGGAGGAGGGAAGGGGGTTCAGGATGGGGAACACGTGTATACCCGTGGCAGATTCATGTCAACGTCTGGAAAAACCAATACAATATTGTAAAGTAAAAATAAATAAAAATTTAAAAAAAAATAAACAAGGGATGGGATATGGCTAGAAGAGCATGAAGTAGGTCTGTCCCAAGGCTTTGAAGTGGGGAGAGGAGCTCTGCTGTCAGGTGGGTGAGGGCTGGAAGGAAATATGGAGAAGGCAATTTTTTTTTCTGGAATAGAAATAGAACAGTGTTTCTCTATAGTTTCTAGGTTTTCTGAACAGTTGTGTTAGGTTCAAAGAAATTGCAAAGAGGTATTAGTCTTCCCTAATAGTACCTTCAGAAATACTATTTGTTTTCCAGGAACTAGCTAATCCCTCAAAGAAAAAAACAGTGATTGAAAATGGTAAAAAGTAACAAAACTATTCTGCTGCTGCCTCAGGGTCTTTTCAGAAGGCAACTTGCTTCCCAGAATTCAGCTACCTCAATGTCTTTCACGGGAATAAGATCTGTAAGGAGACTTCTCTGTCTGAGAAATCATTACCTCCATCAAAGCATTTCCTTTTACCAGAGAAAAGAGGAGACAGGCCAGAGTCATGCCTAAATAAAAGAAGAACATATTTGAAATCAAAACTACGGTGTATTATGTGGCACAGTTATATAAGCTTTGCTGTTACTGGATTAAAATTCACCTTGAAGTACCTATTCAGTTTATATTTCGCCAGCTTTTTATAATTCTTTGAAGATGACCTGTTAGAAAATCCCTTTCGTATAGCTCTTATATTGGATGAGATGTAAGTTGTCTTGTTAAACCTCAGAAACGTGTGACAAAACTTTGGGAAGAATTCAGCACACATAATCATGGTAACTTTGGCTGCATTCTTTTAGAAGTAGACATGAAAATGAAATGCTTTCTCAGTTTTATGTTTGAAGTTTATTGTTTTTTCCAGTTGTTTTATATAATCAAGATATAAACCTAAAAAGATAAACATGAGAACAACACAAATATAGAAGAAAAAACTCATACATGCTATACCTACCTATCCAAATGAAAAGACAGGTTTCATTAAATAGATTTAATTATATCATTAAATGTGATTCTAAATATCCAAATGTGTCTGCTACAGGAAAGCTACAATGACAATCTGATGTGAAGATTTATCTGAACGGTCTCTTCTAGTGTTTCCATGTTTTTGTGTATAATGGCTACCCCATATTGATGAAATATTGATAGATAGTTGAACTCATCTGGTTCGGATGGACCTGGTCATGAGCCCCTGATCAAGGACATCTTTAAGGCAGGGGATTCATGGATGAGCTCTGTGCTGCTTGTGTACAGCACAGGGTTTATTTGGGGACCAGTGGATGATACAGTCATAGGTTCTGTTCTCAGCGCTCCATCTGCCTAGCTACCCAACTCTGATGTGTAAAATCAAGAGAGAAAAATCTCTGCATGGGAATAAGCTTGCCTTTGTGGATTTCATGACCTTGACAAATATGGGAGACATAGTACTTTGAAACGGCTGTCAACATTCAACGTCATAATTAATGTAGATCTATGCCCTCTCCGTGTGGCTTTACACAGCTTTCTCACTTCCTGCCTTTACTGAGCACCTCCAGTGTGTCAGATGGTGCTACTGGGTATACTCAGATGCACAAGACAGGGTTTCCATGTCAAGCAAGACCCTTAACAATCCCTGTGACGATGAATCTGCTTGTCAGGTTTATAGTGTTGCTCTGCACAGCAGGAGGCAAGGGAGAAATGATTCCTTACTATATCAATTCTGGGAATCCGAGCTGTGGCATGAGGTGGTCCCATTTCCATGTGTAGGTGATATCAGTTCAGTCGCTCAGTTGTGTCCGACTCTCTGCGACCCCATGGACTGCAGCACATTAGGCCTCCCTGTCCATCACCAACTCACGGAGTTTACTCAAACTCATGTCCATTGAGTTGGTGGTGCCATCCAACCATCTCATCCTCTGTCGTCCCCTTCTCCTCCCACCTTCAATCTTTCCCACATCAGAGTCTTTTCAGATTAGTCAGCTCTTCGCATCAGGTGGCCAAAGTATTAGAGCTTCAGCATCAGTCCTGCCAATGAATATTCAGGATTGATTTCCTTTAGGATGGACTGGTTGGATCTTCTTGTAGTCCAAGGGACTCTCAAGAGTCTTCTACAACACCACAGTTCAAAAGTATCAATTCTTTGGTACTCAGCTTTCTTCATAGTCCAACTCTTACATCATACGTGACTACTGGAAAGCAACAGATTTGATGTTTGTTGGCAAAGTAATGTCTCTGCTTTTTAATATGCTGCCTAGGTTGGTCATAGCTTTTCTTCCAAGGAGCAAACATCTTATAATTTCATGACTGCAGTCACCATCTGCAGTGATTTTGGAGCCTAAAAAAATAAAGTCTCTCACTGTTTCCATTGTTTCCCCATCTATTTGCCATGAAGTGATGGGACCAGATCCCACGATCTTAGTTTTCTGAACGTTGAGTTTTAAGCCAACTTTTTCACTCTCCTCTTTCACTTTCATCTGAGGCTCTTTAGTTCTTCTTCACTTTCTGCCACAAGGATGGTGTCATCTGCATATCTGAGGTGATTGATATTTCTCCCGGCAGTCTTGATTCCAGCTTCTGCTTCATCCAGTCCAGCATTTCTCATTATGTACTCTGCATATAAGTTAAATAAGCAGGATGACAATATACAGCCTTGACGTACTCCTTTCCCAATTTGGAACCAGTCTGTTTTTCCATGTCCAGTTCTGACTGTTGCTTCCTTACCTGCATACAGATTTCTCAAGAGGCAGGTCAGGTGGTCTGGTATTCCCATCTCTCTAAGAATTTTCCACAGTTTGTTATGATCCACACAGTCAAAGGCTTTGGCACAGTCAATAAAACAGAAGTAGATTTTTTTTCTGGAACTCTCTTGCTTTTTCTATGATCAGATGGATTTGATCTCTCATTCCTCTGGCTTTTCTAAATCCAGCTTGAACATCTGGAAGTTCACGGTTCACAGACTGTTGAAGCCTGGCTTGGAGAATTTTGAGCATTACTTTGCTACCTGTGAGATGAGTGCAATTATGCGGTAGTTTGAACATTGTTTGGCGTTGCCTTTCTTTGGGATTGGATTGAAAACTGACCTTTTTCCTGTCCTGCAGCCACTGATATACCAGTAGGTGGTTTATCACTGGTGAAAGAAGAAATGTAATTTCATGAAAAGTTTCACTCCTACTCTGCTTGGTATTTTTCTTAATGACAATAGAGTAGAATCAAAAGAGCATCTGTGGTTTAAAATAAAACGAAGGCTGCAACTTCACTAATGTGTGTATATGTGTGTGTGCGCATATACACGTGTGTGTGTACACACACGTGTATATGTATGTATATACATACATACATATATGCACATATATACACATAGCATACATATACATATAAATACCTATGGAGAGTTTAATCCTTTATGAAATGAAAAGATTAATGTATGTCTATGTAAAGATAGAGTGCATGTACTTTTATTGAGAAATAGATTAATGAAAGGATGAGTACCAAAAGATGATTATCTCCTGAGTGTGGGAGATTCGGTGACATTTTCTTTCTGTGTTATTGGAGCATTTTAAAGCAAGTATGTGCTCTTTATGTAATTCAAAGAAAAACAAAGCTGATTTCATTGTGAAGAAGGAATCCCTGCATTCCAAATTCTTGCCAAAGAATACACACTCTGATTGCCTGCCACCAGAGGTTTTTAACTGCTCAGTCCAAAGAAACAGAACTTAACCATAATCATCTGAAGGACGTGCGCTTCATTCGCTTCTGAGGTCTTGTGTTCAGCCTGAACAGCCCAGAGCTGTGTCCTTGTATTGTCTTGCCCCGTTTTCATCTTCCCTGGCCAGATACCTCCACCAGTTGGCATTTTGACATTGTATTAAGCGAAGCAAACATAGAAAATCTGCTGAAAATCTAACTCACCCAGAGTCTACTATTAATCCATAAAGACACATAAAGAGCCCTCTGACATACAAAGTTAGAGAAAGTTTTTCTTTCCCATAGAATTAAGTATGGTCATGAACTCTGTGGATTTTGACATTCATAGAATTTCCTATTTTGCTTTGCCTGACAGGAATCTTTTAGTACTGATTTTGCAACCTAACCTCAGTCACTATTCACCAATGTTTGCAACCATTTCCCTCTTCATTGCCTCCCAAAGGAGCTTTTTAAGGAATATTTGTTTCTAATCATCTAATTAGGCCCCCTTCCATGAAATTTTAAGACCATTGATAAAACGTGTATCTCTTTATGTACTGTATAAATATATATATTTGTGCTTTATACAGAAAAAGAGTAAGTTTTTTTTTTACATGCCAGAATCTCTTAAAGCCCTATCGAGAATGTGTGCTATATAGCACACATAGGCCACTAATGGCCTGTGTATCGTTCCAGTCATATTCCTCTGTCTAAATTTGCTATTTTATTTAATTTTCCCTAGTTCTCTCTATATATTTGTATGGAGAAGTGTGCATGCACACGCACACACACACAGTCAAATATACTTGGTAGAAGCATTTTTGTAAAGATAATTTGATATATCATTAGATATAAATTGAGAGACCATAATCAATGCTACTGTAGGCAAACTTGGCACTGGAAATAAAGTGGTTCTTTACAGGCTAAGCTTAGATACTTATGTGACCTAGGGAAAGAAGACAGAGTCCAGGAGTATGCTTGTGCATTTAAAAATATCAGCCATGAATGCAGGATGGAGGAAAGCAGTGTAAACAAGAACACTGTAACCAAAGGTTTGTTGTTTTTTTTTCTGTCACAAGTGTTTCTTTTAAAAATGCATCCATTTCCTTTAGTGTATGCTCCTGCTCTACCAAGGACCCCAGACATATATATATTCAGTTCATTTCAGTCCCTCAGTCGTGTCCGACTCTTCACAACCCCATGAATCGCAGCACGCCAGGCCTCCCTGTCCATCACCATCTCCTGGAGTTTACTAAGACTCAGGTCCATCGAGTACGTGATGCCATCCAGCCATCTCATCCTCGGTTGTCTCCTTCTCCTCCTGCCCCCAATCCCTCCCAGCACCAGAGTCTTTTCCAATGAGTCAACTCTTCGCATGAGGTGGCCAAAGTACTGGAGTTTCAGCTTTAGCTTCATTCCTTCCAAAGAAATCCCAGGGTTGATCTCCTTCAGAATGGACTGGTTGGATCTCCTTGCGGTCCAAGGGACTCTCAAGAGTCTTCTCCAACACCAAGAGTTCAAAAGCATCAATTCTTCTGCGCTCAGCCTTCTTCACAGTCCAACTCTCACATCCATACATGACCACAGGAAAAACCATAGCCTTGACTAGACGGACCTTAGTCGGCAAAGCAATGTCTCTGCTTTTGAATATACTGTCTAGGTTGGCCATAACTTTCCTTCCAAGGAGTAAGCATCTAATTTCATGGCTGCAGTCACCATCTGCAGTGATTTTGGAGCCCTCCAAAAATAAAGCCTGACACTGTTTCCACTGTTTCCCCATCTATTTCCCATGAAGTGATGGGACCAGATGCCATGATGTTTGTTTTCTGAATGTTGAGCTTTAAGCCAACTTTTTCGCTCTCTTCTTTCACTTTCACAAAGAGGCTTTTTGTTCCTCCTCACTTTCTGCCATAAGGGCGGTGTCATCTACATATCTGAGGTGATTGATGTTTCTCCTAGCAATCTTGATTCCAGCTTGTGTTTCTTCCAGTAGAGTGTGTGTGTATATATATATATATGTATATATATATATACACACACACATATATATATATACACACACACACACACCTACACACACATACAGACATACAGCTCTAGTCCCCATTTCTAACAGTTTTCATTACTCTCTTCTGGACCCTTTTGATCCTATCTACCTCAAAGGGGTACAACCTAAATTACAAAGAGTCTCACAAATAAAAGGAGAGCCACGTTACAAAACATACTTCCTGTTTTGGTGTGGCCAGACATAATGTGTACTAAGCAGTGTTCAGGACAGATGTACACATTCATTTCCAGGCACAAGTGAACTGTCAGCCTTGCTGGGACTACAAGGAGATCCAACCAGTCCATTCTGAAGGCGATCAGCCCTGGGTTTTCTTTGGAAGGAATGAGGCTAAAGCTGAAACTCCAGTACTTTGCCCACCTCATGTGAAGAGTTGACTCATTGGAAAAGACTCTGAGGCTGGGAGGGACTGGGGGCAGGAAGAGAAGGGGACGACCGAGGATGAGATCGCTGGATGGCATCACAGACTCGATGAATGTGAGTCTGAGTGAACTATGGGAGATGGTGATGGACAGGGAGGCCTGGCGTGCTGCAATTCATGGGGTCGCAGACGACTGAGCGACTGAACTGAACTGAACTGAACATGTTTTATGTGAATTATTGTTGGGACCACTTCTCTAAAGTACAGGAATAAATGCATTCAAAATACATGGACAGGTCCAGGTGACTTTTCAAAGCAAGATAGTATTGCCTTATTGTGGGAAATGAACCACAAAAATATAACGGTTCAGGAATAATTGTTTTAGAAGAGTTAACAATCTTGAAATGTTTGACATGGGGAAAAATTTTGTCAAAATTGATCTACTTAATAATTTTTAAATTTCAAGAAATATGTATGTCCTAAAGGAGATTCATGCAACATCAAGAGGATTTGTGTGACAGTGGAAAACTTGAACTATTTAAAGTTATTCTGTAGTTGCATAGCTTCATGCAGGCACATGAAGTGTTTCTGGGAACAAGTGAGGTGAGATTGGAGAGCAGAATTTTAGGAGAGGGGAAGCACTCATTCACATTCATAAGGACTGCAATGCCTATGAATGTTAGAATCATTTAAGTGATGGTTTAGGCTAAAACTAAAGAAAAACTCATTTATTTCATTCAGCAATTATTTACGGAGCCTCTTCTAAGGGCCAAGCATTGCTCTAGGTATGTGAGTTTTTATATGAAGTTTCCCTACTGTCATAGGGGTTATATGTTCACAGTGGAAGTCATATTGATTCAGCTCAGGAGCCTGAAATCAAAGGGTCACAGGGCTGTTCCCACTAGAGGCACTGTGGGAGCCTCAGTTCCAGTCCTCTCCTGAATTCCTGGGGCTGCAGGAAGGCTTGGGCTTTCCTTGGCTTATAGAAGCATCACTGATCTCTGCCTTCATTTTCACACACCTTCTCGGTGTTTTCTCATGGCCTTCCTCTCTGTTTCAAATCTCCCTTTTCTTTTATAAGGACACCAGTCATTGGTTCTAGGACCTACCCTAAAGCCAGAATGATCTCATCTCAAGAGCCTTAACTTTGTTACATCTGCAAAGATCCTATTTCCAGGTAAGCTCACAGTCAGGGTTTAGGACTTAGATATATTTTGGGGGAAGGCAATGCAACCCCCTATGTTGATATTTTGTCCAGAAGAAAGGTGACTCCAGGTTTGTTTGGATATTAATTATCATGGAGGACTTGCATTCTTTTCTTTTTTTTTTTTTTTTCTCACTGTCAATCTGGGTGTGCTGGTTTTATGGTTCTTAGTCTTCAGGGTGGTTGCAGATCTGACGCTCAGCTATATCACCATTTATAAGAAAGACAAACAGCTCCTTCATTGCTTTGCTCCCTGAGTGCAGGGAGCAGTCCCTTTATTCACTGCAGTCCCCAGCACCCGGAGGAATGGGTGGAATGTTGTAATGTCAGCTAAAACCAGTTGAATGAATTATTTGGTGAGGAGTTCATCACGTGTTCATGCCTGCACCAAAGCATTATGGCAACAGGTAGGAGGGCAGTGCTTTGAACTATCAACATTTCTAAGGCCAAGGCTGGCTTAGTATGAATGAGGCAAAAACCTTGCTGTTGTGCCAAAACATTATTCTAGTTAGCAAGGAGAAAAGGGCAGTGTAAATGTTTATTGGACAAGCGATTTCAATGTTTTAGAAAAGGGTGTGTCAGACAAGTTCTGGTATATGCTGAACTGAATCGTTTCAGGTCTCTGTCATAAAAATGTCAATGACATTTAAGAGATTTAAGTCTTAGAGACACAGGCCATTTCTGAGAGACTTTCATCATCTAGCTATCAGAGGCTATCATCTAGCCTCCAGCCTGGATATGAATATAATCTAGCTTCTCGAGACATTCTTGTGTGAAACCTTCTGCCATATCATTAGCTTACACTATATGTTTATACACAAGCCATTTTAATAATGGAATAATAAGCTAGTAATTGAATAAACTGGTAATAAATTATTAAAAGATTTAGCACAGATGGGCTAATTCCATCAAAACCATGGGGTCAGAGTTTATGAGCAATCAAAGCCTAAGACCACAGTGCTTTTTTTTATGAAGTATTTTAAGAAAAAAATAAATCCCCTCAAGTTTTTCTTGGTTTTCTCTTATCCAGTGTTGCACAATACGTTAATATAATGAAATGAGAGCATTTATTTTCTAAATTAGTACCTTTGGAGTCCATCCTGTTTCCTTTAGTATTCATGTTAAGAAAAATTAATTACAAAACAGCTGCTATACAAAAATCTCTCAATATGTGTATGCATGCCCATATATGAATCTAATTGCACTTATTTTACATTGTGTATTATTTGTTTAGACAGATTTCTTTAGACACTGGAAGACTTAACAGCTGCAAAAATGAAAACTAACCATTGTCTCCACTGTATCCAAGGGCTGCAGAAGGAAATGGGGTGTAAAATAAAACCTCTGTGCAGTTAGCAGGTCACCTTTTCAGGATTATTGATTGTTCCACTAAGTGGGCAATTAAAAACGAAAACTGAAGAACTGAATATCCAGGTGTAAACAGATGCCTATTTGAAACTTTACAAAGCAAAGACATTAAAACATCTATTGTTCAGCATTTCCTTGAAGGTAAAGTGGGATTCTGCAACTTGCTACATTTAGCTCATCAGAATTTACAAATAATCACCACCGCCTTAGAGAAAGTAACAACACAGAAGGAACTAAGACAATGTGTTCAGATCCATATTGTGGGGCCGAATGGCTTCTATCCCAGACTTTTTAGAGACAGGTTTCTTGTTGCAACTGTCACAGAGAATTGATGTTGAAATTGCACAGTCCCTAAAGGATTAAAAATATTGAGTCTCAAAATTAAACAGTAGGGGTGGAACTGGGGACTAATGAATTTAGAACAGGAAATGGTAACCATAGGAGAGATAAATTGAACATAACCTGGGGATGCAGTTGAGAGGGTCAAACAGAATCATCTCCATTTGCACGAAGAGTGGATGTACCTGGAACTAACCCACACTATTTTGATAGGAACAGATGCTTCAAAAGTATCTGTGACAAGCTGGGGGAAACAGCAGATGTGAAAAAGAGTTTCCATCCTATTCTATATGACAGACCATCAGAACCAGCCATTATAGAATGAATGACGCCATAATTTGGTGTGTGTCTAGGTCAGTGTCAGGACACGTAAGGGAGCATTTGTTCCCACCAGTGATCACGGCTATAGGAGGATCTGGCTGAAAAATCCCATTAGTTTCATTGCTTTTGTCTCACTTGACTGTGAACACACGAAGTCACTCAGTTGCATCCGACTCTTTGCGACTCCGTGGACTGTCGCCTACCAGGCTCCCCAGGCAACAGTTGGTGGTTTCTCAGGCAAGAGTGCTGGAGTGGGTTGCCATTTCCTTCTCCAGGGGATCTTCACCTGAATAGCTAGGTCTTTTAGTATGTTTTTGGAAGCACTTGTTACGTTGTTTGGATGACAATGAGTCACTTGGTTGGAACAAGTTTTCCTGAACAGATGCCATATGGAAAGCTCGGTGGTAAATGTTAGGTGAGGAATGAAGAGATAGACCAACATTCTTCAAACATGCCCTGAGGTCTTACTGTGAGCAAGGCTGTAGGCTAGATGCTGAGAGGGAAGGGTGGATTGGAATTAGGAAAATGACCAAGTTTTTGGTTTCAAGAAACATCCAGTGTAGAAGCTAAGATAGCTAGCAAAGATTTTGTCTTTAGGAACTAGTTTTGAGCATCTGCTGTATGTACCAAGTAGTTCATGATCTGACAGTATGGTTTCTAATTATAAACAAAACATTGACTAGAAGCTCTGAGCGAAGATATTAAAGGGTAAGACTGCAATTCAGTGGGTTACGGCGTAGGGAAGGACTTCATTAGCTGGGAGTGTGTGACGGGTATTTGAGGCAGCAGGAAAGGTATGAGCAATGGCATGGAGACGCTGACGCAGGGTTAAGTTCAGACAACCAGACAATGGATTTTGGCGGAAGATTAATGAATTTGGAAGGGAGTACAAATAACAGGAAAACATGGACGGCCGATCCTAAGTGATGACCTTAATTCTGTGTGTGACAGTCAGTCAGTTTTAGTCAACTCTTCGTGACCCCATGGACTGTAGCCTGCCAGGTTCCTCTGTCCATGGAATTCTCCAAGCAAAAATACTGGAGTGGGGTAGCTATTCCCTTCCTCAGGGATCTTTCCAACCCAGGGATCAAACCCGAGTCTCCTGCATTGCAGGCAGATTCTTTATCATCTGAGCCACCAGAGAAGCCCATACTTAATTCTGGTAACAATAAAATACTAAAAGGTTAAAATCGAATAGGTTTTATTCTGGCCAAGTTGTGGGGTCGTTCATCCTCTGCACCAGAATGTTGACTCAAGTTGGTTCTAGAGATACAATGTTGAAAAAGTCATGATGGAATCTAATTTAATATCCAGAGAGGGCAACATCACCAGCAGCTATACTGCAGCATGAGTGTTTAATAATAGCTCTTAGGGCGATGTTGGGTGTTAAGCCCTCTTTTTACACTTTTTATACCTCTCACAGAGATTTGGTCCACCTGGGTATTTTCTCTCTCTCTAGTCTACCTCTCACAAAATAATAGTTTTCACCATATGACTTATTCCACCATTTTTGCAAGGTAGATGTTGCCCCATACCTTTACCCAACAACATGTGAAGGAACCAGGGAGAATTTCCTTCCCAAACCTCTTGCAGACTTCTCCTGATGCACTGAGAAGGTGCTTTGCCTGTGCTCTGGCTGTAAGAAAAGAGGATGACTTCTTTCATTAGCGCTTGCATTGGAAGCAGGCCCTACCAGCTAGGAAGAGGAAGCTTTCATGAGGATAAAAGCTATTGAATACATAACTCGAAGTCTGCCACAGTCAACCACAACAAAATTATTATACTTAGTTTTTAAATGGTTTATTATGATCATTTCTCAGTGATGGTGTGGTCTTGATACTGCGTAGGAGAAGTTGGAAAGATGTATACATTGTTTATAATACTTAGTGACTGTGATGGTAGCTGGCAATAATAAATACGATCTCTATTCTCCAAATAAAAAGCTGCCTCTAATACTCAAATCATGGACAATTCACTTTTACCATTGTTATCAATGTAATCCTCATCATTACTGTGAATCGTTCTCATCAAATAGCTTTCATTTAGTCCTCTGCTTATACAGGGTATGGCATTATCTTTTCTCTCAAAAATGTGGAAACTAATGCTTTTGGAGAAATTGGGGTATTGGAGGATAAATGAGCTCTTGCAGGTGTATCCCATTGTATGTAATAGATAAAATCCTAAAAATACAAGTCTACATGGAAGTTTTGAAAATTGAATCAATTTAAAATATACTAGGGGAGGTTGGTATTTCAAGGAACATTGTAGTGAATCTGTAATGCCAGGACTCCATTTAAGATGCAGATATTCAGCCTCAAGTACAGCCGTTTTCTAAACTTTTTTTTGTTTCCATGTTGGGCTGTTCTTACATTGGTTATATGCTTTCTACTTTTTCAGGAAAATCATTACAACCCAAGATGGCCTTTACTTCTAGGAACATAATATCTAGTCATTTCCATTCATGTCTTAGAATTATTATCTTTATTATTCTTCATGTTTACAGTTGAGTTCTATTTTAGACTAGCCATTTTGGAAGGTTCAAATAGTAAAAATCTCAAAAAATGGAAAAAAAAAACCCTCAGGAATCGCACATAGTTGTTTATTGAAAATCTAGTTCAATGAATGATTCATGCTCAGCACACGAGCACATGGAGCCTTAGGAGAAGATAAAGCAGCTGGAGATGAAAGGTGGAGGGTAGTAGTTCCTCCGGCTTGGCCCCTTCCTGGGTTCTCCCTCTTTGGGGAGGAGATGCTGCTGTCAGCTCCTTGTACAGGCTCTGAAATCAGACCACATGATTCAAATCCTGATGTTGCCAACCATGAGAGGTAGGCAAACTTGGTACCTGCTTATCTTCTCTCTATCCCAGTCTTCTTATCAGGCTGTAAATGGTGGGTAATAATAGTCACTAGGTCAGCGAGTTGTGGAGGTGGTAAGAGTTAGGACCTAAAAGCACCTGGAATGGTTCCTACCTGGAACAGGCACTCAGGAAAGTTGGCTGTTAACATTATCCTCTATAAAGTGAAAGCTGCTCAGTCATGTCTGAATCTTTGTGACCCCCACGGACTATATCTAGTCCGTGGAAGTCTCCAGGACAGAATACTGGAAGGGGTGGCTGTTCCCTCCTCCAGTGGATCTTCCCAGCCCAGGGATCAAACCCTGGGCTCCTGCATTGCAGATTCTTTACCAGCTGACTCACCAGGGAAGCCCATCCTCTATAAAGTATTCACAAAATAATGTGACATGGAAGGACAGCTTTTGAAATTTGCCTGTCTAATTCCAAACCCTCATTTCACCAATCAGTGAGTAGAGTCCTTGAGAGGGGAACTGACTTGCCTAATGTCAGGAAGGGAGGTGGTAACTGGAAAGATGAGTAGCTTCAGGCTATGGAGGCCTCAGGCTTTCCCCGCTGGAGCTTCACTCAACTCCAGAGCTTATTAGCACTTTTATTATAAGAACAAAAAGGCAATATGGCTCAAAGATTTGTTTAGGGTAGAATTTCTCAAACTAGGCACTACTGACATTTTGAGCTGGATAATTCTTCTTTTGGTGGGGGCTGTCATGTCACTGTAGGACATCTAGCAACATCCCTGCATGCCAGTAGTACAAAAATGTCTTCAGACATTGCAGAATGTTGTTTGGGGGACACAATCACATTTACGCGAGAACTGCTTTGTTAGTGCAGGTGATTCTGCCAGGAACACTACTGAAGAGGCGTAGAGCCCCACGAGGGGCTGAGACCCCCACCCCGTGGCTCCCAGGGAACTTTCCTGAGGCGCTGATCGTGCTCCTGCTCCTGCACGTGCAGCAGTCTGCCTCCAGCTCTCTGAAAGAGCAATAGGAGGGCCACTCTATACTTAGTATCTGAACAGTGTGTTTATACAATAGCCACTCTCAGAATAATGTAGAGTTCGTCAAAAGGGGTTTGAATTTCAGACTCTGAATTTTAAAAAGTGATACAAGATTAATTATCTGAAGCCTACCCTTAGACCATGTGAGTGAAAACCTCTGGACTCTCAGAATCAAGCAGAGTTGATTTTATCTTCAAGCTTGTGCTGGTCCATTACTAACCCCAGCCCCCTTCTTTAATCTGAGCCTCCATTCTCCCCTTACACCGTCTCTCTGCTTCTATCATGCATAGAAACCTCTTAGTTAAAGTCTATTTTGTATTAAAAAGAACACTTCTTGGAGAGCACAGACTCAATTTCTGGGATATAACTATTGAAAAGATGATAGATTGTTTTCATTATATATGCTGTTGTTTGTATACTGCCAGGTATGCTGCAGCCTTAACATTTTCTATTAACATTATAATGTTAAAATTTTTATTAGTACTGTGATTTTGGTGGCTCAGATGGTAAAGCTCCAGTGTTCTTGCCTAGAGAATTCCAGGGACGGGGGAGCCTATGGGGTCGCACAGAGTCGGACACAACGGAAGTGACTTAGCAGCAGCAGATGGTAAAGAATCTACCTGTAATATGCAAGACCTGGGTTTGATCCTTGGATCTGGAAGATCCCCTAGAGAAGGGAATGGCTACCCATTCTAGTATTCTTGCTTGAAGAATTCCGTGAACTGAGGAGCCTGGCAGGCTACAGTCTATGGGGTCACAAAGAGTTTGACATGACTGAGCAACTAACACTTTCACTGTAATTTTAACTTACAAAGTTTCTTCATGTATAGTACAGTCTTTAACCCTTTCAGCAGTATTAAAGGGAAAATCAGTTGAAAGAGGATGAGTAATGATTTGAGATTACTGTATCAGTACCTAACAGACCATTACTCCAATTAGATCCTGTAAAGCAAAATCCATGTCCTTTTCACATTGCATTTTCTTTGAAATAAATCTCCTGTGGGTTTTTTTTTTTTCATCTGTATAGCCACTGTTCATAACTATTTGGGAACTACCTTTGGAGACTGCCTTCAGAGCCTGTGGCAAGCTAGAAGCTACATCTAGGGAATGAGAGCCATACCTGTCTCCCTAAAGCATTTCTTCATCTACTTGGAGAGTCAAGGTCAATTTTAGACAGAGTCTAGCTGTAACATCTCAGAAATAATTTAGGATATATTTACTAACTCAGTTGTTTTTGATCAGCCAGTAGACCACTCCTTACTAAGCCCCCATTTTGGAATATATAAAAAGATCATGTATATTGACAGTGTCAGAAAAATTTAGAACTGAAACTGATTTCCAAGCAGCGCTGAGTGGTCCAGTGCTAGATTCCCTTCCTAAAATTTCTTCTGAGACTTTAGAAAAGTGTAGCTGCCCAGACATCACCCCCATGCAGGTCATGCTTCCATACATTTCAGGCCGAGCGCATGAATCTGCACTTGTAACAAACATCCCAGATGGATCTGATGTGCAGCTGCATTCTGGAGCCACTCAGCTCCTTCATCTTATAACTGACCCTTCCCAGGGTCAGAGCAGGGATCAGCCCCAGATGTCTAGATGCTAGGCTGGCTCCTCTTCTTCTGCTTCAAACTGCATATCCTCTAAGGAAATCATTCACCAGTCAAGAGAGACCCTGTGATAATCTGGTTGGCTTTGTGTGACTGCAACTCTCCAGCCATAAGAGCTGAAATCAGTTCACAAAAATTGGAAGGTCTGGTCTGCCTCCCACTCTGACATCAGTTCTCTCTTAAGGCTGAGAGAACAGGAAGAGCTCCAAGCCGCCAGGCTCTGCATGTATGGGGTTGCCCACTAAGTTTATTTGTATTTATCCATAACATATTATGGAATGAACTTTGTGACCAACCCAACAGTCCACCTACTAATACATTCTACATTTCCTATTTTTTAACCACCCTGACCTGTCACACTCTAGAAACAATTTGGTGATTATCACAATATCATTGTGGATTTTTCTATGTCACCACCTATATCTAAAGTTTTCCTTTTACATAGCTTGAGACAGCATTAAAAGTCTCATGGCTATAAGGATTAGGAAGTAACTCAGGAGAGTACCCGCCACGCGCTTGGCATCTGTGTCTGATTCTGCAGTGTTCACGGTGGCAGTGTCTTTGCCGTCCTGCATAGTCACCTTGATTGCCAGCAAGATCCTGGTGATGCATTCAGCCTCATGCCCTGCACACCAGTTCACAGCATCCTTTATATACAGTAAATTCCATGTTATATCTTTGAATGAGGGTGCCATTTTAAAAAGTGCATCTCAGCTGTGTTAAGCAGGTATGCCCTGAGCTATTAACAGTGCAGACCTGCTGGCAGAGCCAGGGGTTGGGGGCATCTCTCAGCCAACAGCCTTTCTGTGTAGGGAAGCTGGCCGGACCATGCTAACATGGCTCTTTGAAGGGAATTTCACATCTTGGAATTCCATGCACTATTAAAATGATCATGATTATGGCCTTTAATACTTATTTCTAGTTTTTCTCCATCTGGCAGGGAAATAAATACCATATTGTCCTGGAAACTGCCAGAGACTTCAAGTGGAGGCTCTTGTTTTTTTTTTTTTTTTTTTAAGAATGTCCCCACTAGCTTTCATCACAGTGAAATGTTTAGACAACATCATCAACAGACAAACACACTGCTGCTGACCTTTTAGAAGGATGGAGCTTCTACCACAAATTACGCAATGTTTCTTTCACCTGTGCCTTGGCAGATGCTAGTCCTTCTGCCTGGAACATTCTGCCCCTTTCCTGCCACCTGCAATCTACTATTAACCCCCTTACATTCACACACAAACACACACACACACACACACACACACACACACACACACATTTTCTTTGTTCATCACTATGCATTATTTAGGGGTTCCCATATTGTCACCTTGCTTATTTAACTTATATGCAGAGTACATCATAAGAAACGCTGGGCTGGAAAAGCACACGCTGGAATCAAGATTGCCGGGGGAAATATCTATCACCTCAGATATGCAGATGACACCACCCTTATGGCAGAAAGTGAAGAGGAACTAAAAGCCTCTTGATGAAAGTGAAAGAGGAGAGTGAAAAAGTTGGCTTAAAGCTCAACATTTAGAAAATGAAGATCATGGCATCTGGTCGCATCATTTCATGGGAAATAGATGGGGAAACAGTGGAAACAGTGTCAGACTTCTTAATTTGGAGGGCTCTCAAATCACTGCAGATGGTGACTGCAGCCATGAAATTACAAGACGCTTACTCCTTGGAAGGAAAGTTATGACCAACCTAGATAGCATATTGAAAAGCAGAGACATTACTTTGCCAACAAAGGTCCATCTAGTCAAGACTATGGTTTTTCCCGTAGTCATGCACGGATGTGAGAGTTGGACTGTGAAGAAGGCTGAGTGCCGAAAAACTGATGCTTTTGCACTGTGGTGTTGGAGAAGACTCTTGAGAGTCCCTTGGACTGCAAGGAGATCCAACCAGTCCATTCTGAAGGAGATCAACCCTGAAATTTCTTTGGAAGGAATGAGGCTAAAGCTGAAACTCTAGTACTTTGGCCACCTCATGTGAAGAATTGACTCACTGGAAAAGACTCTGATGCTGGGAGAGATTGGGGGCAGGAGGAAAAGGGGACGACAGAGGATGAGATGGCCGGATGGCATCACTGACTCGATGGATGTGAGTCTGAGTGAACTCCGGGGAGTTGGTGATGGACAGGGAGGCCTGGCGTGCTGCGATTCATGGGGTCGCAAAGAGTCGGACACGACTGAGTGACTGAAATGAGCTGAACTGAGCTTCGTTTCTTAGGGCAGCATGCCCTGACCTGGAGTCCAGTTCCAGCATCCCCCTCCTGTGCCTTCTTAGCACCCAACGATGCCCATCAGATAGTGCCTATCACATTGAGTTGCATTTGTCTGTCTGTCTGTTCGCCTCACCTCCAGACTCTAAGCTCTATAAGGACCCAGATCCTGTTCAAGCTGTTCATGAGCATAACCTCAAAACCACAGGGACCCAAGCTAAGATGACTTTTTTCTGAAATAGTTATCTATTACCGCATATTCAAAAATACTAAGAGACTTTTTTTTTTTCTATTTAAAGTGTTAGTTGCTCAGTCATGTCTGACTCTTTGCAACCCCATGGACTGTATGTAGCCCACCAGGCTCCTCTGTCCATGGAATTCTCTAGGCAAGAATACTGGAGTGGGTAGCCATTCCCTTCTCCAGTGAATCATCCCAACCCAGGGATCAAACCCTGGTTTCCTACATTGTAGGAAGATTCTTTACTGTCTGACCTACCAGGGAAGCTCTTTATTATTATTATTATTATTACTCTGTTGTACATAATTAAGCACTTTTCAAAAAATACAATTAGGTCTGAGCTGATCTCAATCAATGACAGTTTTGTATGTTTAAACAGGTCACTAACATAATTAGGTTTTTTTTTTTTTTTGAGTTGTTTTGAAAATAGCAGGAGAGTTAGTAATTATTCCCAAGAATATGACCATAAGATTGTAAGTATTTGAGATAATCATAAGCAAGCCTTTTAATAATCATTTTACTGAGAGCAATACCAAAAGCAGTTATGTTTTGAAGACACGATTTCTACAGTTATAGAGTGAATGGAAAAATGAAATTGCCCTCATGCTATGGTAATGGCTACTTGTGGGCCCATCTGTAGATTCAAATGGCTGCATCTCAACTTAATAGAATGAAAACTGTGATGTGCTGTGAAAAATGGTGGTAAACACAAGTGAGGAGTGACTCTCGTGAATCATGCGCATAGCCAGTGATGACGAGGATGCATATGAACAGTCTAAGTACAATTGCTGTAATGCGAAGGTGGATAAGAGAATTTTTAAGTGATTGTATCATTCATCCTTCATGTCTGTCAAAATATGCTGTGAGTCCAAAATAACAGATTATGTAAGTAGAATTTAGCTATTTTACTGACATCCCTAAAAGTTGTTTCTCATTTACGTTAGACAAAAAAAAAAAAAAAACCCACAAAACATGAGAATCTTGTTATTGTAAACATGGAAGATGACTGTAAAGAAATAGCATCTCTTTGGAGAACATACACAGCTTTGCTCTTGTTGATTCAGTGAGCATTGGCCAATGGGCTTCCCTGGTGGCTCAGACGGCTGAAGAATCCACCTGCAGTGCAGGAGACCTGGGTTCGATCCCTGGGTCAGGAAGATCCCCTGGAGAAGAGAATGGCTACCCACTCCAGTTTTCTTGCCTGGAGAATTCTGTGGACAGAATAGCCTGGTGGGCTACAGTCCATGGAGTCACAAAGAGTTGGACACCACTGAGCAACTAACATTTTCACTTAACTGCTCCGTATTTACTAAGACTGGCCTGAGGCTTGGTCTCGTGGTCTAGCTTTGATGCCAGGACCCAGCTGCAGCACAGGGTGCTGTGCTAGGGCTATTCTTTCTGACTTGGGCTATTCTCGATCTATTTCCTGTCTGCTGAGACAAAATGAAAAGGTGGCTGGGCTCCTGGATCTCAGATCATCAGACACTCTTCTTCCACAGCCACTGAGGACAATAGCAGTACGTTCATTCCTTTGAAACATACACACTGAGCCCTTGTGCCAGTCACTCATTCTTCCAGTGCTGAAATAATGCTGGTGAGCCGAGGCATGAGTCTCCATCCTGCTCACAGTCTTGTGAGAGAGACGGGTGTTCCAGGCGTGCACGCGCTCAGTGACTCCAGTCATGTCCACCTCTGCGACTGCGTGGACTGTTGCCTGCCAGACTCTGCTGTGCCTGCCATTCTCCAGGAAGGAATACTGGAGTGGGCTGCCATGCCCTTCTCCAGGGGATCTTCCTGACTCGGGGATCGAAACTGGGTCTCTTGTGTCTTCTGCATTGGCAGGTGGGTTCTTTACCACCAGCACCATCCAGGAAGCCCAAGATTGACATCAGTCAACATGAAATACAACACGAGCACTGTGGAAAGTGGAGTGGAGAAGCGGGGGATGGCCTATGGGTCTCTGCCTCACGGGCATTTGATCAAATCGGGGTGGACTTTTTGAGGAAGTAATGATTGATTCAAGATCTGAGGGACAAGTGAGAAAAAATGTTGGGATAGAAAAGATCATTGGAGAACCCCAAAAAATCTCCCTGATCTCTGCCTTAACTATATATTCTTCTGGCATTCTGTAAGAAAGGTGATCAAAGAAGGCTACCCTGAGAAAGTGATGTTTGAGAAGAGACCTTAAGAGTTCAGGGAGGATGCCCCCGGATATCTGAGGAGGTCTGTCCCAGAGATAGGAGGCAGCGCAGGAGCCCCGAGGCCGGACAGTGCCCCTGTGTGCCCGGAGCGGCAGGAGGGCAGCGCCTACGGCCCTGGACTCACTGAACGGACACCAGGGAGGCAGCCGCCGACGGTGGAGGAAGAGGGAAGGGCGGGCTCCTTGGGTCTTTGAGAAGGAATTGGGTTTGAGTGGGATGTAGAACCATGGAAGGGTTTGGAGTTGGGTGGCTTGATCTGACTTATATTTAAAAGAAACAGGAGGAGACATTGCACAGGGTAAAAGCTGAAAATGCAGTGATGCTTGGAGCTTATTTATATTTTCATTTTACAGAGGAATTGGAGGCTCAGATTTAAACCTGACTGAAATCTTTTAGTCCCTCGATTTGACTTGAACTAAAGGGTAGCTGATCCCTTTCTACTCTGCAGGAATTCTATATGTGTGTGGAGGGCAAGGGGAAGGCATATTAATTAGAAATGTAGGACCAAACAGTACTTGAAATTTGGATGTTTTTTAAAAATCTTTTTGTGTAAGTTGTTATAAAATCTCATGACTTTTTTTTTTTTAACCCCCATGGCATCATCCTTAAGTCTTATACCTTAGTTCATTGTATAGATACACTGTCTTCAAGTAACTCATCTCCTATTATTATTTTTTTAATTAAAAACCTAAGAAAATATGTGCATCAAAACTGTTTCCATATTTTTCAGGGAAAAGGTCAACTGTCCCAAGGAAAATATTTTAAAGCCTGTTTCCTTCTGCTGACAAGTTGATAGGTGAAAAACTGCTTTAAAACTCTAATGCTGCATTGGCCTTTTTACTTTGAATTACTTAAAATCATGTCTAAAAAAATCACATTTTCACATTTTGTGAAATCAGCATGAAGCTTCTCCAAACTACTAATTAAGTAGAGTTGGAGATGCGGTCCCATAGTTCATGATGAAAGACTATATTGTGTGTAGAAGTTAAAGTGTCTGTATTTCCATATGTTAAAGAAAAAAATCAATGGGAAAATGTTCTGTCCTCACCTTGCAAAAGATTAGATTTGAATGTTTTCATTGGTTTTGATGATGCTGACTTTATACATTGTTCAATTCCCCTTAATCCTGTTGCCCTTAAGAGTGCAATTTCTCCCCTGTTGTCTTTTCTATTACTTTCCCTGGATTTACAGGGTCAGCCTTTCTTTTCTGGCTTTCAAGTTTCCCTTGCCTCCTTTACCATCACACTTCAAAGAAGGGAACTTGTCTCCTTTTCCTTAAGAGCTCTCAGTGCTGTGGACTTGAGCGAGCCCACAATGTGTAAGAAAAGACATCGCAAGTTTTCTCAGGATCAAGGCCAGCAATGGTCCTTCTACAATACATCACATGGTAGAATGAGAAACAGACAATTATTCAATTAAACCTCTGTGGCTCACCACTGTAGCGACAAATAGGTTATTTCTGCAGCTGTTATACCAGCCTTAGAAGGAGAGTTCCCTAAGTACAGAGAAACAGAGTTGTACCAAAGAGCCAATTTTAAGAGTATTCAACTGCAAAAGTGATGCTTTTCTACTTGCAAAAGAACCTGCTTTTGCTCTTGTCTGAGTCAGAAGGAAAGTTCCTTTTCCATCTTGGAAATTGGTGAGTCTTTTTCCTCCATTGTTGTGTGTTATGATAGAAAAAACTATCCACATTCCTGAAGATAACCTTGTAGAAGATGCTTGCAGCGACGGAGCCAGCTCTGCAGTCTCTATGGGCAGCTGCGTCGGGGCTGGAGACTGTGGGGCAGAAGGACGTGAAGGACCTGCATCCCACTTTAAGAGGCTCAAGCCCCATGAGTTCCTGAGCCAACGTCTCCCAGAGCCAGGGAGCTTCCCAGATTCTGCCTGCAGTGCAGGAGACCCAAGGACATGGGTTCAGTCCCCGGGGGAGAAGGTCCCCTGAGTCATGCACTTCCAGAGCCAAGGATAAAATTCCTCATCAATTCTTACAGCACAGGATCACGCGAACTTGTTCAGGTCACTCTCTTCTTGAGTTACTTACCTAGGACTTTACAAGAATACATGAGATAACCAAAGATACAACCCGTGCCTAAGGAAGGTGCCCCTCTTTACAGACCAGAGGTGGCATCTCTCTCAGGAGCTGGCTCCTATGGCAGCCTTGCTTCCCGGGACATGGCAGCAGGCACCATGCCCAGCACATGGAGCCTGGCTGTCCATGGGCAGGAGCCCCCCTCAAGTTTGAGCTGTGTGATGATGGGCTGGCAATTCTAAGTCACCTAGTTTTTGGCCCCTCATCTGCAAATGGGAAGAGCAGTACTTCACAAGGTTCTTATGAGGATTAAAACGAGATAACATTTAAAGTTCCTGGCATAAAGCTTGGCACATGAAAGGCATATAACTGATGGCCACGTGCTCCTCTTCCAATCCACATGAAACCCAGCCTCTCTCCAGAGAGTCACACCCACAGTCTCATCACCTCTCACTCCCTTGATGTGACCATACAAAGCCATTCTCTTAGTTTCTCTATTCAGGCTTTATAATGTCTATTTGGATTCTAATCACTTTTAATACCCAAATTACTAAATATATATTAATATTATATTATTATATAATATAGCCTAGTAATATGAATTAATATATTTTGGACTTCCCAGGTGCACTGGTGGTAAAGAACCCACCTGCCAGTGCAGGAGATGTAAGAGCCTAGGTTTGACCCCTGGGTCAGGGAGATCCCTTGGGTAGGAAATGGAAACTCACTCCAATATTCTAGGCTTCTCTGGTGGCTCAGAGGTAAAGAACCTCCCTGCCAGTGGAGAAGATGTGGGTTCAGTCCTGGGTCAGGAAGATCCCCTGGGAAGGAAATGGCAACTCACTCCCGTATTCTTGCCTGGGAAATCCCATGGACAGAGGATGCTGGCTGGCTATAGTCCATGGGGTCACAAAAGCCAGACGCAACTTAGCAGCTGAACAGCAATATATATTAATATAATATTAAATATATAAATATATATATTTACTAAGACTCATACTAACTTTAATTCCAAAATCAGTGAGAAGCACCCACATTTATAGGATAAAAGAAGAGAGAATGTGAAAAACAAAAGGATGAGGGCATATAGTTTTGGATTGAAGCTCACTGTGAACAGGGAACCCCTGGGTGTCCTGTTGGGTGCAGAGCAGAGTGGCACTTATCACCCTTGCTTGGATGTAGCAATGTGGCCCATGTGGTATCACGTGACACGGGGCTTTTCCATGAATGCGTCATACCATTTTCTCCCATCAAGCATAATGTCAATTCACATGCTTTCTTCTCCTGCTCACTTGAAATCAAATTCCTTCTTTCCAATCCTTTATTTACAAATTGGATTTTTTTTTCCCCCGAGGAGGGAATGGAGTTTCTGAATTCAGTCCTTTTCATTTTTAGATGAATTTCATTGTTCTATCCTGTTGATCTTGTTGAACTTTAAATTAATCCACAAATACATTAATTATTCCTTCCAGTTCTATGTTACCAGTTAACTTATTAGGCATGTTAATATTTCTATCCGAAGTATGAATTAAAAGCATTTGTTGGGTGGGGGGCACCTCACTGAAATCCAGATATGATTTGTCTGTGACATTTTCCAGCTGCTTCAGTCTAATAATTTATTCCAGGTGAACCCATGTTGGCTCCTAGTGATCTTACATCTTTTCCTGAGTATTTACAGATCATATATTTAATCGTTAATTGTTGTCTCCTGCCTGGAACTGATTTCAGTCTCACTTGCCTGTCATTAGAAATAACCACAGCCTTTTCATTTTTTCATGTAAATCCAGGAAACTTGACTATTTTCAGGCATAAATGCCTCTCCTATTCTTTAAACATTATAAAAAAGTGACTCAGCCATGTCTTTTTGCAAGTAATTTTTGCACTTTAGAAAATATTTGAAACCAGAAATTTTGGATATTTTTAGCTCGTAAGCCCTCTAGGTTTCTTTCCTTATCGAGGATTTTTTCCTCTACTATGCCCTGACTCAAACTATCTTCTCCTATCATGTTGATTTAATTTCTGTTCCCAGAACTTTACTCATCCATAATCTCCTCAAACTCTTTTTCAGTTAATAGTCCCAACAGAGTCCTATTAATTCCAAGTCATCTCTGACCACCTCATTTCCCCCTTCATCTAAATTACTGCAACAACTTGTTTTTAGTATTTCATGCATAAAATTTTAAATTCTAGGCTGTAACGTATGTTTGTCTTCTTTGTTTAGGTTAAACATTGCTTGAAAGCAAGAGCTCTTCCTTGTCCTCGTCCTATCTTTTAACCACTAAGTTATCTTATCTATGCAGTGGGTATTGAGAACAATTTGCTGATCTAATAATAATAACAAAACCTTTTCATGGTCAGATCATCACATACCTGGAGTTAGATTTCTGATGGCCTCTGCAAATCAAAAATGAGTTGCAAAGCTGTAACTGAATTAAGTCATAAATTTCACTGCAGGAGAATGTAGTTTAAAAATCAATTGTTTTTAATTGGTTGAGTTGGGATTCTTTATGTTGTAAAAGGTAGACATCCTCCTTAACCTGAATTACATAATTGTCTCCTGTATCAGAGAAATCCAAAGCCAGGCTGGCTTCACACAAAATGACTGATTGCGATGTCACTAAGAATTCACTTTCTTTCCAGCTTTTCCCTCTTATTCAACAGTGTGAGCTTCATTCTCATGTTCTATATTTTCTTCTCTTGCTGCTCTAACAAGTCACTGTATAGTGTCTTAAAACAACATACATTTCTTAGTCTGTGTTTCTGGAGGTCAAAGTTCTGTAAATGGCTCTTATACTGCTGCAGTGAAGGCATCCCGAGGGTTGTGATCATCCTGAAGGTTCTAGGGAGAGCCCCTTTCTTGTTTTCCCAGTGTCTGAGACTACCTGCAATCCAGGCAGACTTCTATACTGTAAAAGGATGAATTTGTGTTGCAAAAGTCCCTAAATTTTCCAAACATATGTATGCATGCATACATACATATACACACATGCATGGTTTTAAAAGGTTAAAATCAAGGTATTGGTAGAGCTTTTTTTCCTTCTGCAGGATCTAGGGCAGAATCTGGTTTTTGGCTTCTTCACCCTTCAGAGGCTGCATTCCTTGGCCTGTGATCCCCTCCAGTAATGGCATTATTCTGCCCTGACCACCTGCTTTCCCCATCACATCTCCTTCCCTAACTATGATTTTATGCCTCACTCTTCTGTTTTCTCAGAACCCTCATGAATGTATATGCTCATTAGAATAATCCAGTGTAATCTCCCCAACTCATGATCCTTAATTTTGTCATATCTGAAAACAGTCACAGGGATAGGGATTAGGAATGTGGGCATCTTTGGAGGAGAGGAGGGAAATTATTCAAACTACCGTAGTTTCCTTATAGGGAGCTGGTGGGAGCACCAAGACTTCTCCTAAAGCATGCATGTGTGTACACACATGTGCACAGGCACATACATGTGTGTGTGCTCAGACACTCATTGTGTCTGACTCTTTGCAACCCCGTAGACTGTACCTGCCAGGCTGCTCTGTCCATCGAGTTTCCCAGGCAAGAATACTGGAGTGGGTGGCTACTTCCTACTCCAGGGGATTTTCCTGACCCAGGGATTGTCCCTGCATTTCTTGCATCTCCTGCATTGGCAGGTGGATTCTTTCACTGTGCCGCCTGGGAAGCCCGCCCTCCCCCCCGCCACACACACACAAATTGTTGAAGTATAGTTGATTTACACTGTTGTATTAGTTTCTAGTGTACAGCAAAGTGATTTAGTCATACATGAAAGAAGTGAATTGAAGTGACAGTTGCTCAGTTGTGTCCAACTCTTTGTGACCCCATGGGCTATACAGTCCAGGGAATTCTCCAGATCAGAATACTGGCTAGGTAGCCTTTCCCTTCTCCAGTGGATCTTCCCATCCAGGAATTGAACTGGGCTCTCCTGCACTGCAGGTGGATTCTTTACCAACTGAGCTATCAGGGAAGCCATGTATACATATTATTTTTCATATTCTTTCCCACTGTTATTTTTATAGGGGAGTGAATCTAGTGCCCTATGCTATATAGTAGGATCCTGTAGTTTGTACATTTTATGTATAGTGGTTTGTATCTGCATAAACTTCTTATTTATCCCTAACCCCCTTTCCCTTAGGTAGTCATGTTTGTTTTCTGTGTCTGTGGTACTATTTTATGCTTCATAAATAAAATTCATCTGTGCCATAGTTTAGATTTCACATATAAGTGATATCATATATTTGTCTTTCTCTTTCTGATTTACTTCACTTAGTGTGATAATGTCTACATCCATCCATGTTGCTGCATCTGGCATTATTTCATTTTTATGGCTGAGTAGTATTCCACTGTGTGTGTGTGTGTTTGTGTACATATATATATACCACATCTTCTTTATCCATTTTTCTGCTAGTGGACATTTAGGTTGCTTCTATGTCCTGGATATTGTAAATAGTGCTACTGTAGACATAAGGGCGCATGCATCTTTTTGAATTATGTAATAGTTTTCTCCAGATATATGCCCACAAGTAGGGTTGCTAGATCATACAACAATCCTATTTTTAGTTTTTAAAGGAACCTCCATACTGTTTTGCATAGTGGCTGCACCAATTTACACTCCTACAAAGAGCATAGAAGGATTCTTTATTTCGTCATATCCTCTCTAGCATTTGTTACTTGTGGACTTTTTATTTTCTTTTAAATTTTCTTCTTGATTACTGTTTTAACGGGAGGATAACTGCTTTACAATGTGGTGTTGGTTTCTGCTATACATACATCATCAACATCAATCAGTCCTAGGTACAAAAATTTAATGACGGCCACTCTGACTGGTGGGCAGTAGTCCCTTGTGGTAGATTAGATTTGCATTTCTCTAATATCTAAAGCTTACATATTTTCATACACTAGAAGGAAAAGAGATTTCTTCTAGGAGTAGTCCCCAGTGTGAGACACTGTCCCCAGTGTGAGACAGAGAGCTGCTTATTCTGAAGTCTCAGAAATGACTCCTTTGCTCTGATTGGCTGGTGGGCTCAGCTATGAGTTTATAATCCTGATTGCAAAGATAGGCTCCTCTGTAAGACTAACGAGACTAAGGATACACCTCCTCACATTTGTACCTGAGAATGTGGAGGAACTGCAACTAGTGAGACTGGTTACCAAAATACGAAAGAATGGATACAGAGCAAAAGAAAAACCACCAACAAGCATCAGTTAAAATATATCTCTTCACCCTATAGCTATAGCTTAGCCAAGGACAATGACCATATCTTATTTATAGCTGTATATTCTAAATAGCGTTCCATGGGGTCACAAAGAGTTGGACACAACTTTGCAACTAAACAACAACAATTCTGTATAGATATTACATAGCCAAAATGTTTAATATAATAGTGTTCTTCAATAAATGACTAAATAGTGAATTGTTACACTGACAAGTTCACATGATTTGACCAACAGTATCACTGAATTCATAGTCTATCATGTTCCATTAGACTAGATACTATTGCTTTGGCAAGTACATTTCTAAAGCATGTTATAGAGAGTGGCTTAACATCAGGTCAGGATATTGAGAGAAGAATAGGAATAGTCTAAGATTATTAGTGTTTTGAAATAAGATTGGCCAAGAAATGTAGTTCCACAATGGGAATCCTAGAAGGAATTGCATATTTTTAATGTGATGTATCCTCTTAGGCTAATCTTGGAAAATTAGAGCTGGGATGTCTCCCTCCTCAGACACACACACACACACAAACACACAAACACATACACTCACACAAACTTAGGGTATGTGCAGTTTGAAGAGACAGAAATATTGAATGATTTCCCTTTAGAGCACAAGTGTTTGCTACTGCTGCTGCTAAGTCGCTTCAGTGGTGTCCGACTATATGTGACCCCCTAGATGGCAGCCCATCAGGCTCCCCCGTCCCTGGGATTCTCCAGGCAAGAACACTGGAGTGGGTTGCCATTTCCTTCTCCAATGCAGGAAAGTGAAAAGTGAAAGGGAAGTTGCTCAGTCATGTCTGACCCTCAGTGACCCCATGGAGTGCAGCCTTCTAGGCTCCTCCATCAGTGGGATTTTCCAGGCAAGAGTACTGGAGAGGGGTGCTATTGCCTTCTCCAACAAGTGTGTTTGGGTACCTGTATTTTCAGTTCAGTTCAGTCGCTCAGTCGTGTCCGACTCTTTGTGACCCCATGAATTGCAGCATGCCAGGCCTCACTGTCCATCACCAACTCCTAGAGTTTACTCAGACTCATGCCCATTGAGTCGGTGATGCCATCCAGCCATCTCATCCTCTGTCGTCCCCTTCTCCTCCTGCCCCCAATCCATCCCAGCATCAGGAATTTTTCCAATGAGTCAACTCTTCTCATGAGGTGACCAAAGTATTGGAGTTTCAGCTTTAACATCAGTCCTTCCAATGAACACCCAGGACTGATCTCCTTTAGAATGGACTGGTTGGATCTCCTTGCAGTCCAAGGGACTCTCAAGAGTCTTCTCCAACACCACAGTTCAAAAGCATCAATTCTGCACTCAGCTTTCCTCACAGTCCAACTCTCACATCCATACATGACCACTGGAAAAACCATAGCCTTGACTAGACAGACCTTTGTTGGCAAAGTAATGTCTCTGCTTTTGAATATGCTGTCTAGGTTGGTCATAACTTTCCTTCCAAAGGGTAAGCATCTTCTAATTTCAGGGCTGCAGTCACCACCTGTGGTGATTTTGGAGCCCCCAAAATAAAGTCTGACACTGTTTCCACTGTTTCCCCATCTATTTCCCATGAAGTGATGAGACCAGATGCCATGATCTTCATTTTCTGACTGTTGAGCTTTAAGCCAACTTTTTCACTCTCCTCTTTCACTTTCATCAAGAGGCTTTTTAGTTCCTCTTCACTTTCTGCCATAAGGGGTGGTGTCATCTGCATATGTGAGGTGATTAATATTTCTCCCGACAATCTTGATTCCAGCTTGTGCTTCTTCCAGCCCAGCGTTTCTCATGATGAACTCTGCATATGAGTTAAATAAGCAGGGTGACAATATACAGTCTTGACGTACTCCTTTTCCTATTTGGAACCAGTCTGTTGTTCCATGTCCAGTTCTAACTGTTGCTTCCTGACCTGCATACAGATTTCGCAAGAGGCAGGTCAGGTGGTCTGGTATTCCCATCTCTTTCAGAATTTTCCACAGTTTATTGTGATCCACACAGTCAAAGGCTTTGCTGTAGTCAATAAAGCAGAAAGAGATGTTTTTCTGGAACTCTCTTGCTTTTTCCATGATCCAGCGGATATTGGCAATTTGCTCTATGGTTCCTCTGCCTTTTCTAAAGCCAGCTTGAACATCAGGGAGTTCTTGGTTCACGTATTGCTGAAGCCTGACTTGGAGAATTTTGAGCATTACTTTACTAGCATGTGAGATAAGTGCAATTCTGTGGTAGTTTGAGCATTCTTTGGCATTGCCTTTCTTTCAAATAATTTCCAGACTATATTTACATTATCCAAATCCTGTATTTAAAAGGGCAAATAATGTGGAACAAGACTAAGCGTACTCAGTGATTTCATCAGAAGCCAAAATAGAGCCTGGATTATAATCAAGATAAATAATAATTATCTATCACTTACTGGACACTTACTATGCACTGGTATACAGCATATTAAAATTAAGTTTTATATATATATATAAAACATTATATATATATAACATCTATTTCTGCTTTATTGAATATGGCTGTGTGTATCACAATAAACTGTGGAAAATTCTGAAAGAGATGGGAATACCAGACCGCCCTGACCTGCCTCTTGAGAAACCTATATGCAGGTCAGGAAGCAACAGTTAGAACTGGACATGGAACAACAGACTGGTTCCAAATAGGAAAAGGAGTACGTCAAGGCTGTATGTTGTCACCCTGCTTATTTAACTTACATGAAGAGTACATCATGAGAAACGCTGGGCTGAAAGAAACACAAGCTGGAATCAAGACTGCCAGGAGAAATATCAATAACCTCAGATACGCAGATGACACTACTCTTATGGCAGAAAGTGAAGAGGAACTAAAAAGCCTCTTGATGAAAGTGAAAGAGGAGAGTGACAAGTTGGCTTAAAGCTCAGAATTCAGAAAATGAAGATCATGGCATCTGGTCCCATCACTTCATGGCAGATAGATGGGGAAACAGTGGAAACAGTGTCAGATTTTATTTTTGGGGCTCCAAAATCACTGCAGATGGTGACTGCAGCCATGAAATTAAAAGACACTTACTCCTTGGAAGAAAAGTTATGACCAACCTAGATAGTATACTGAAAAGCAGAGACATTACTTTGCCAACAAAGGTCCGTCTAGTCAAGGCTATGGTTTTTTCCAGTGGTCACGTATGGATGTGAGAATTGAACTGTGAAGAAAGCCGAGTACTGAAGAATTGATGCTTTTGAACTGTGGTGTTGGAGAAGACTCTTGAGGGTCCATTGGACTGCAAGGAGATCTAACCAGTCCGTTGTAAAGGAGATCAGTCCTGAGTGTTCATTGGAAGGACTGATGCTGAAGCTGAAACTCCAATACTCAGTACTCCAATACTCAATACTCCAATACTCCAATTCTCATGATGTACTCTGCATAGAAGTTAAATAAGCAGGGTGACAATATACAGCCTTGATGTACTCCTTTTCCTATTTGGAACCAATCTGTTGTTCCATGTCCAGTTCTAACTATTGCTTCCTGACCTGCATATAGGTTTCTCAAGAGGCAGGTCAGGTGGTCTGGTATTCCCATCTCTTTCAGAATTTTCCACAGTTTATTGTGACCCACACAGATTAAACCCAAGAAATGGACCCTCAGCATCGCATGTGAAGATGATTAATTACACTGAACTCTTCCCTGTGACGCTCATTCCCCTCCTCTTACTTCTCCAGTCTTGTCCTGATAAATGGGCCTCACGTGGCTGAGAGGAGCAGTGAGAAGGTGCTAGATTTCCCAAGTATAAATTTTCTGTGAATCAGGAAATATTGATGATGTTTCTAAGAGATGGTACTGATATCAAGCTGAAGTCATCTCTCTCAGAAAAAAATGATTGGACTACTGGGCAAGTGAGTATAAGCAACTGTCAGAAGTACAATGAATAACTGTGAAACCAACTAGTATGTAGGAGGATGAGAATTTGATGATCTTTTAGAAACTCATTGGTTGGTGGGCAGCTGATCTCTATGACTCAGGGTACATGAGTCAAGGACTATAGCGAAGAGTAACTTAATCACTATTTGTTCTGTTAGACTGAACAGTGTCAATTTAAAGGAATGTGAACACCATGGACCATTTCACACCCTATCTTCCCATTGTTTGTGGACATTCTTTTACTGATGAAGAAAACAGAGGACTTCATCACTCTTTCAGGAAGAGACTGCGACTGTTTCTTCATACCATACTCTGTAGACCAGTGGTTCTTTCCACTGTTTCAGCAGAGGGCATGCTTGTATTCATTTTGTACATGTAATGAAGGCTAAAGATTCCCTCTTAAAGCAAAAAGAGCATGAGCACAGAATTCAGTCATTTTTCATAAAATGTCAGGATGCTCATGAAATCCCTGAACCTGTGAGAAGGGGTCCCTACTCGGGGTCCCTCCACGGACCCAGTTAAGAATCCTCATTCTTGACCCTGAGCTTTTATCTCCAGATAACTCATCCTCAGCTAAGGAAAGCTTTGAGTATTTTGAGAAATTTGGGGGTCAACAATGAGTTCCATTCCATTCTATAGGACCCATTCATCTAAGTTATTTCTGGAAGTGTGATCTGGAAATCACAGGTATGTTTTATTTTAACTTTTTCAAGACACAAAGGGATGGGCATGGCTGATGATCTAGAAACATTGTTGTCAAGTTTTGGTATCATGGGACTTTTCCCGATGTTTGTAAACTGTATTTTTTCATTCTTGTATCTTGTTTTCTTTTTTTTTTTGAATAGATAGTCCATTTTCTCCTCTCAAACACTAATGAATAGACAGGGTAATGCAGTGTGGAATGGAAAGAGGAACCTGCAGCTAAATAGCTCCTTAAAAGACAGAACTTCTACCCAAGTGGCATTTCTATTTATCATCTTTGTGGCCAGGTTCATTCCTTTTAGGGCTTCCCTTGTGGCTCAGCTGGTAAAGAATCTGCCTACCATACAGGAAAAATAGGTTCGATCTCTGGGTTGGGAAGAGCCCCTGGGGAAGGGAAAGGCAACCCACTCCAGTATTCTGGCCTAGAGAGTTCAATGGACTATATAGTCCATGGGATCACAAAGAGTCAGACACGACTAAGTGACTTTCATTCCTTTTCCTTTCACTTATTCTGCAAAACGATATTGGCATGTGTGCTGTCTCAAGTCATCTGCTACATCTGCTGGCATCCCTGGTGGCTCAGGTGGTAAAGAATCTGCCTGCAATGCAGGAGACCTTGGTTCCATCCCTGGTGGGAAGATCCCCTGGAGAAGGGAATGGCTACCCACTCCAGTGTTGTTGCCCAGAGAACTCCATGGACAGAGGAATGTGGCCAGCTACAGTCCATGGGATCGTCAAGAGCTGGACACAACTGAGCGACTAGCACTTCCACCTTTCCTGCTGTATCTGTGAGGGTGCAAAGTCCCTCTTCTCAAAAGAACTTGAGGTCCTGCAGTAGAGATGAAATTGCAAAGAAAGTCAGCTTGATGCAGTTGGCCTGAAAGGGCTCCACTGATCACCCTTCCAAAATTTCATGCTGTGGGTGTGTGTTTAGTTTGCTTCATTTTATGTCTCAGGGACTGGAGAAGCCCCCTCTCTTGTTATCCCAGACCTTATCCTCGCTACACAGACCATCATATTTATCATGCTGCTTTATAATTATCCACTTAACACCACTCTCCCAACAGATCATGAACCCCTGGAGGACAGAAGCTGAGTCTTATTAAACTTCACTCTTGTATTTCCTGGAAGCTAACAGGGTACCTGGAACATGGTAAATGCTTTAAAATTGGTTGAATAAAGCATTGAATCCTGTCTCCAGAAGAGAGAACACAGGTGAAATAAGACATCTTACAAAAAGAGGACCCTAGCTGCTTTGTCAGGAAAGAGCAGACTGTTGTTTGTCCCTTGTGTGTCTGGACGTCAGTTTCACCCTCCCCAGAAGGGAGTTGGATTAAGTGCTTTTTTCCCCAAGGAAACATTCTATTTTTAAATAATGCGGGCAGAGAAGGAAGGAAACACTCTGCCCCCCGACTCAGCCTAAATACCTGCCTAGATTTTACAGTCAAAATTATTTCCCAAAGATTGAATGTCAAAAGAGATAGCTGCAAACGCCGCTCCCCCACCCCCCACCCCCACCCCCCACCCGCAGACACTCATGGTATTTGCCAGACCCATTGACAAAAGTGACTTCCCACGCTTTGCCCACAGAGGGCATCCCTGCTCATTGATATGTAGACCCGGCGAATGCAGCTGCTGGAAGCCTCCTCCGACCGCTTTTCTTTTCTTTCTTTTTTTTCCCCCTCCAGCATCTCTCAGCCCCCACCCCCCTCCCCGTGGAATCTTTGCCTGATCCAGTTCCTTTCCCTCCGGTCTCCACATTTTCCCTTCCAGCCCTCCACTTCTCCAGATCAATGGATAGTACGTACGGCTCCAACTCCTAGCTCACACCTCTCCAGCGGATACCCCAGTAACAAGTGAGCGCGCTCCACCCCCGCAGCCCCGGCCTCTCGTCCCTGGGTCCCCTCCGCGCTTGGAGGAGAAACAAGCAGCATCCCCAGCTTTCGCACACGGATTCTCCTATTCAGCTTTACCCGGCCGAGGACAGGGAACCAGCCCCAACCTTTTGATGCACAGCCCAGCCACAGGATCGCTTCGCGTCTCCTCTTGGTCCCTTCTGGATATCCTGTGTATTGATGCTTTGCCAGCCCAGCGGAGAGCTGCCTTCGCTCCGCCGCCGGTTCCCTCTGTTTCCTTGAGTTAGTTTCCCGAGATTTTACTGGGGAGTGAGATCTCTTGGACCCAATGGAACTTTTGCTCCCTCTTTTTGCTGCTGATTCTGCCAGTGGACCAGGGAGAAAGCTTCGGAGGCAGAAGAGGCGCAAGGGAGGTGGAGGAGGACGACGACGAGGAGGAGGAAGCCGAAGGGGCTCGGCGCGCGTGTGTTTGTGTGTGGTGTGTGCATGTGTGCACGCGTGTGTGAGTGCATGTGTGTGAGTGTTGCCGCTGCCCAGGACCCCCGGCCCCGAAGGTGTTGGCTGAAATATGGAGAGTAGTCTTGGATGTGTTTGGGCACCCAAGCTGGCTTTTGTACTCCTCGGAGCTACCCTGCTCAGCGCACATCTCCAAGTCACCGGTGAGAGGTTCTTTCCTTTCTTCTCGTCGCCCCCCACCCCTCTCACCCCTATCCTTCTCCCCATTTCCTTTGCCTCTAGTAGAATTGGGGCAGGGGAGACCGGGCAAGATGCGGGGCTCTCCCTCCGTCCCCCATTTCCTCAATGATGATAAAAGATAGAAAGACACCCCCCCTCGCCGGGAGCAGAGGATGTTGGCAGCTGGGGAAACGGGCGCCCCTTCGCTTTTTTAAAAACAAATCTGGTGTTTCTCGCATGCATCTCTGCTTTGGCAAATACTTGCGTCGGTTGGGAGAGCTGGAGGTCTGGGGCAGGGAGGAGGCAGGCGATGGGGATGTCGTTGAAAGGAACTGGGTTGGATCCTCCCCCTCGGAAAGCTACAAAGCAGGGGAATTGGGGCAATAAGACCAAGTGGAGGAGGTCCTGGAGGGGGGCTTGGAGGGGCCTTGGAGGGTGTGTGTGCGGAATGTAGCTTGTGGGGCTGGGGCGTCTGTATGTGATTCCTGGCGCCTCCGGTTTGGATTTTTAGATTTACTGATTGAAAATCGAGAAAGGGCCAGCTGATGTGTTTTGGTGCTTCGGAGGAGGGGTTGGTGGTTCCCGAAAGGGGTTGCAGAGTTGCCAGGAGGAAGGAGGCGTGTTATGTTTCATTTTTTAACGGTGAATGCGGCTCTCGAGCTAAGTCTACATGTATCTCCAGGACACTTCCAAACTCCAAATGATTGATATTCCCAGAAACCAGCCGCCCTGGCCCTGGTCCTTGGCAAGCACAGGTTCTAATTAAAAATGGCAAAACTGTGTGGGGCCTCATTGGGTTAGAGCAGGAAGAGGCATCTGAGGGATGCTCAGGGCTGCGGCAGTCTCCGAGCTGGAGAAGCCTAGAGGTTTCGACGGCCAGGAGAAAATCATTAAAAACAAACAAACCAAATGACTCCTTGCAATGGTCCCCTCATTTGGCCGGCCTTATTAAACGGACACTGGGGTATAGGGAGTGGGCCCAGTGGGGAAGGATGGGAGAGCAGCTGGCTGAGCATTCAACTCCCTTCGGAAATGACCTTTTCCCAAATCCCAACGAAAAGGAGCCGCGGGCAGGGGCCAGGCGCAGGGCGGCAGATCCCCAGGCTGCGCCTTGGAAATGAACCGGCAACAGAATGGAAACTGTGTCCTAGCCCCCAACCTCTCCATAGCCTGAAGCTGCTGCTTTCTTGTTCCTGCGAAGTGCTGCTGCGCAGCCCGGTTGCAATCGCTGGTGGAGAAGGCGCCTCTCTGGTTGCTAGGGATTCAGAGTCAAGCACCAGGCTCCCCAAGTCTGGACGCGGCTGCACAGAAGCAGGAATCTGCGTATCCACTCCGACCAACCGACTCCTCACCTTTGGCCCGACAGCAAGCCCGCATGAGCCTGCCAGAGGGAACTCTGTGTGTGTGTGTGTGTGTGTGTGTGTGTGTGTGTGTGTGTGTGTGTGTGCGCGCGCGCGCGCAGGGCACGCGTACCAACGGTTTGTGCGCCCTGCAGCCGGTCCTCCCTGGCTCCCTCCCTTTTCAGGCTGGTCTCCTCCTCCGGGCTCCTCTCTCCCGGAGCTTTGTCCTCAGCAATTACTCCCGCGGAAGGTGGGCGGGGAATATCCCGCAGTAAAGAAAGGTGTCTCTAAAATTCCCTACTGCAGCCCACAGACACTAGAGGAGCGCTGTCCTTAGGGGCCAGAAGATTGCCTTGCACTCTCAGCTGGGGAGTGGGGAAGTTCAGAGGGGCATGGTCGCTGGGTAGAAAGTCTACCGGAGCCTAGCCTGAAACGTGTGTGCTGAACATACTATATTAGACAAGGAAGATGTGCAAAAATGGATAATGATGTTTTGTCAGTTACCCTGAAATATTTCGAAGCCATTTCCCAAGTGTCTTTGGTGGAGAGTAGGGATAAATAAATGGAGATGGATATATATATATATACACACACACACACATATATATTTACTAACATTGAAATTAATTAAATATCCCCTTTCCACTTATTTATGCTTATCTAAAAAGTTAAGGCCAGATAGTAACTCCTCAGTGGAGAAGTCTATGATTGAAAAGGCAGACCAAAAATCTATATATACGAGGGCTGTGCCTGCGGACAGGCTTCTGGGTCTCAATCTGTCAGCTCCTCTATGCTTTTAAATCCATTTCTGTTATCTGCAGATGTGACGTAGTTTGCACAGGTCCCGGAAAAAGTGGAAATGGTGTGGTCTTCAGGTATTGCTCCTTAATCTCTTTCTACTGTTTCTGTTGGTAGCAGTGTCCGCTCTTCAAGGATGTGGCAGGGAACTGATGAGGAAGAAAGCACAGCTCACTCTATGAAAGGACCAGTAGGAGGTGCCCTTAATAAGGCCAAGTGTCTTATTTACTGGCAGTGAGATTCCCATTCAGCAGGATGTTTTGAAAGACTTTGTTGATGGGTGACAAAGGATTATGGAGAAGAGCACAATAGCACTAGGCATTTCCCCACTTCCTGGATAAAGTCCGGAGCCGCTCTAGAGTTTTGTGAAATTGTTAGGACATAACCAAGGGCATACCGGAGCAGTGTCCACGTAGAATGGGGACTCGATGCTGGAGGCAGAGGCTATGTTCTTTTTAGTTGACTTTGGTAAGATGCTAGCTTCTTATATGTTTGACTTGAGCCCCAAGCAAGGGCACTAAGTAGAGTCCTAGAATCTCTGATGAAATGAAAATTTTATGTGGTAGACATTAATGAATGAAATAGCAAGTGTACATGTTAATTAATTCTTTATACATATATTTGAGGTACTTTCTATTGGAAAAAAATCGGTTTGCATTTATGTTGTCGAGACATGCTAAGTTGGGGCTCGCTGCCTCCCCTACTCACCTCTTTCTCATCTCCCCTACCTCAAGCCGGACAGGTCCCTGCTCCCGTCTGGGTGTGCCACTGGATGGAGCATGGCAGGACCTGAGAGTGCTTTGGCTGCTCGGCTGTCCCCTCCTCTGTGAGTGCTGCTGTGTAAATCACCAGGAGCCCGTCACAGCATCCATTCCCCACACAGCAGCCGTTGCCCTCTGAGTTATGAAGCATGTGAAACAGCCACCACATGTGTTATATGTGAATATATTAGGCTTAGTGCATTTGCTTCAATGCTCTTAAGAGCTGGGCTGGCTTGAGCTGCTGATAGGCATTCCCCCCGCCCCCACCCCACTGGGAAGAGGTTTATAACTTCCCAGTGTGTATGACTTATTTATTCTCAGGCAAGTTAACCTCTCAGCAGATTTCCTTACTGTTTTCATTGATGAGGAAGAGCTTTAACCCTCTCTGAATTCCTCAATGAATCCTCCTGTAAGTTTCGCCTGGAGTATGGGATATCTACAGGCTGTAGTAGGATTTTCTCAGCCAGTGAGAAGCTTGACAGGAGATTTGAGGAGGTGAATTTGGGGGTGGAAGGGAATAGTTTTACTTGTTTCTGGAGAGGGAAAAGGTGACATGGTGTCTTTCAAGGGAACTCCTGCATTCTAGGTATCCTCAGAAGCGTCTTTTATGAGAGGAAAAGTTTCTTCCTCCCTGGCTCAGGTTTCTTTCATTTACCCAATAGTCTGAAATTCCTCACCCTCACGTGGTTTATTCCTAGATGTTTCCTGCCGCACACAGAGGAATCATCCAGTTCTATCTTTCTACCCATAGAAGGGTCCTCTAATACTATCTTTCTCTTCTGGAAACTAGCTCTAATTTATATCTTGACTTCTCAACCCAAACACTTGTTATCTTTAGGTGATGCCACATGTTTGCAGGTACCACTGTATTCATAAAAGGAGTATTTCTTTCCATGGAAGACTGGGCCCTGAGATTACATTTGAAAGCAAATATTCTTACTATTCTTTGGAAAACTTGCCACCTTAAACTTTTCTTGTGAATTGCTTTTCCCTCAGGCTTCTGCCAGCCAAAATAATTCTATTAGGAGAAGATGCAGTGGTTTCTGGCTTTTTCTTATATTAAAACCCAATCATAGATACGCAAGGAAGAGAGCACTGTAGCTCTCCCTGCTGCCTCCCCACATGCATGACTTTAGGGTGAATTGAGATAGTGCTAATTACATCAAGATGCTTCTGGAAACCAGTGTGATATTTATCGATGAGTGAACTTTCCTTGTCTCGCTGTGTTTGTTACACATCCACTATCTCAAATGATCACTTTCTGACGGAGTGCTCTACCTCAGATGATAATCTCGCAGATGAAATATATAGACAGATTTCAGGGAAAACTTTGTTTTGCCTGAGTGAAAAGAATAATGACGTAAGCCTGCCAAGGATTACGTGGTTAATTAACTAAAGCTAAAAAGTCGCTTGGTTCTGGAAACTAACTATAATCCCTAAAATGGAATGATAAATGCTATGCACAGTTATAATTCATAAAATGTAAACGTAGACTCTTCCTTTTTCTCTGCTTCTTTTATTATGATTCTTGAGAAGAGGATTGAAGTTTCCTGAGTTATCACATTGTCACGTGCCTTAATGAATCGTAGCTGGGGATCTCACTGAAATCTCACTGAAACTCTCTGAAATCAATCGCAACGTGTGCGATGCCTGGCACGTTGTTCAGCAGCCTGCCAGTGGGCTGCCTGCTCCTCTCCAGCCTGTCTACAGAATCACAGCTCTGACTTCTACACTCTGGAACATCAACATTGCCTCCCTTGACACCATCCAGGAAAACCTTTTTCACTGTTTGACTCAAGGTCTGATCCATAGGCACTGCGTTTAACATGCTGTAAACTGCACTTTGCAGGGTCATGGGGATTTGCGTTAAAAACAAATTTTAAACATTTTTCATGAGTGTTTCTTTTCTGGAAAGTTGAAAACAGCTAAGTACTACTATTACTATAGGAGATGAACTCATGACCTCTCAGCCAGTATCACTGAAATTCCAGAACTCGTGGAGCATCAAGGAGAAGTGACCACTAGAGATTTTGTCAACCCTAGCATGCTATTTTTTTTTTTCCAGGAAGGTGTTACCTGATTGGAATAATAAAACTTTTAATATACTTCGAAGTTACTACTTTTCAGAGATCAAAGCACTTCCTAATGGTATTATAAAATCAGTAGTATGGCATTGACGCCAAAGCATTTAAGATTTTCCTTTCAAACAAGACTTCAAGTAAAGCAAATGGTAAACTTGACAATTAAAAAAAAAAAAGAGCAATCTAGATTATATTCCCCATAGGCCAATTGAAAAAAAATGTGCAGAATAAAATGACATGTTATGTATATCAAGTGGGTAATAGTAATAAAATGCAAATTATTATACACTTTTATAATTAGAGCACGAAGATAAATTACAGTAACATTTAGTATTCTACACTTTGCTTCCTCCTTCAGTAGATGGTTGATTCCTTCTATTTCTGTGCTTTAGAGCTGTGCTAACACATGGAAATTCAGGTTGACTGACTGATGATCAAAATTCCTATAGTACTTTAAAGTTCTTTGACAAATTTTAGCCCAAGGTTACAAAACCAGGTCTCTTTAAATCAACTGTTAAGTATTTTTTTTTTTTTGGTTGTTTAGAAATGCCTGAACTTATCAGTGGTATGGTTTAGAAATACATAATAATGTGTATGATTGAATATTCTTTCTTTTTCACTGTTGATGGTAACTTGCCAGTGGTTATACTAGTACATGTTTCTTTTTATAAACAGTCTGAAACAACCATATTATTCACAGCTTTCATTTCCTGGGGGAAAAGTTCAACTAGAAAACACACAAATCATTTCATATTTATTGATCATATTTTTAAAGTTTATTTTTATGATATGACCTGAGTGAGGAAATATTTCTTATTTGCTAAATTCTATGAACCCAGTGCCTATAACCTGCCTATTATTTTCATGATGTACTTTAGCTAAATATCAGACATCCCCATTCTCTGACTTCTTGTTCACTCGGCCGTTTCACAGTTTCAAGAGAGGAAGGACCTTTATACCAATTGTCATTAATCTCACGGGACAACAGGGATCTGCATTGAGGTTTGGGGATTTCACTTTTGTTTTTGCCCATCCTTTAAAGATTGATTTTTCCAGAAGACTTCTCTTGGTTGTATCTAGGGCAAAAATGTGCCACTGAATTAACTGAATATCCCTGATACAGTTTGATGAAAATACCAACTTTTAGTGTATCGTGACCAGATAAGACAGCTTATCGGTACCAACATGACTCTGGTTCCTATATTGGCCTTATGTAAGAGAATGAAGGAATTAAGTGGTTAATTTAAAGTTGCTTACCTTAGTCTTCTTAGTAGCTTAAGTTTCAGTATTTACCAATTCTATTAATTTTCTAAATCTTTAAAAATGTTTATCCATTCTCTGTCCTTAAGAGAACTCAGGCATAGCTGTGTCTCAGTTATTTTCTGATACTATAGGCATGATTTGTGAAGATACTGCATTGTGCAAGTCTTTTTATTTTCCATCAAATGGTCATGGCCTGTTGTTTTGTTTTCCTAAGGCTTTTATTTCTGATTTGTAAAATCTACTTTATCTACTAATATTTGTTCACAACCAGCCAGAAGTTCTCGCTGTTGTTAAGACTTCTTCAAAGCAGTTTTTCTCTTTTCTCCTTTTGATTTGTTAAGAAGTAGGGGACCAGTTCCAGAGAGGGCAGTGGCACCCCACTCCAGTGCTCTCGCCCGGAAAATCCCACGGGCGGAGGGGCCTGGCGGGCTGCAGGCCACGGGGTCGCTAAGAGTCGGGGACACGACTGAGCGACTTCCCTTCACTCTTCACTTTCATGCACTGGAGAAGGACATGGCAGCCCACTCCAGCGTTCTTGCCTGGAGAATCCCAGGGACAGAGGAGCCTAGTGGGCTGCCGTCTGTCGGGTGCACAGAGTCAGACACGACTGAAGCAACTTAGCAGCAGCAGCAGCAGGGGACTACTTCTGTGTCTAAAGTAAAAGAAGAAGCTCCAAATCAAGACCTGAGTCCTTCATTATTTAATTGATTTTCACTAATGGGCTATAGCATTTCTGAAATCTGTTATCACTTTGGATACCATTTTTCTTTATGCAACATAAATACTTTTCCTTTTGAAATGACAGTGTGGAGTAGACCAATTCTACTTATATTACTAGTTTCAACATTGTATGATATAGTTGGGTTATGAGCTGTACTATATATATAGTGGTGGGTATAATTAATCATAATAACATTGATCATGATAATAATTATACTGAAACAACCCCCATGTACCCACCCACAGTTACCTTAATTTTGTGTTCTTTAGTCCCTTGCCTTCTTTATAGTTTTGCCACATATGTTTGAATCCTTGCTGCTGCTGCTGCTAAGTGGCCTCAGTTGTGTCCGACTTTGTGCGATCCCACAGACGGAAGCCCACCAGGCTCCCCACTCCCTGGGACTCTCCAGGCAAGAACACAGGAGTGGGTTGCCATTTCCTCTCCAATGCATGAAACTGAAAAGCAAAGGGGAAGTTGCTCAGTCGTGTCCGACCCTCAGTGACCCCATGGACTGCAGCCCACCAGGCTCCCCCAACATATGATTTTTTTCTTTGCCTGTACTTGGCCAGTTGTAACATAAATGTAATGTATATATTCTTGGATTTACATTCTTGGATAAACATTAAATATTTGAGATCCATCTATGAGAATGCATCTTGCTGCATTTCAGTCACTTTCTCTGCTGTATAATATTTCATGGTGTTAATTAATCACACTTAATCCACTCTACCATTGATAACCTTTTAGGAAGTCAGTATTTTGCTACTGCAAATATATGGCTATGAATGTTCTCATACATGTACTGTGGAACAAATTCGCCATCATGTCTAGAGTGCATACATAGCGGTGATTTGCTGAGTCTGCTTACTTTTAGGGACAATGCCAAGTGGCATGCATTGAAACTCCCACCAGGAGCATAAGGCAGTTGTCTTTTTTTCCACGTCTCTCCCAATACTTGGTACTGTCACATGTTTTATTTGCCCTCATCTGCTGCATATGAACTAACATCTCCTTGAGGTTTTAATTTGCATTTCCTTTTTGTTAATTAGGTTGAACATTTCTTTCCCCACAAATTTATTGGCCATTAGTGATTTCAGCAAGCTAGTTCTATGATGCTGTTTTTCCAAATGAGCAATGGTTTGCTTTGAGGCATCGATACTATTAATAGTTATTCTGTTTTACCTACTAAGCAACATTTGCTTTTAGGTGTACATGCAGTTGGTCATCTAACTTTTCCGAGGTTGTTGTCTGATACAGTATCATGCTTACCTTAGTCCAGACTTCCCCTAAACAGCTTTCCAGAATGAACACTAATTTTACGCTGGAAGAGAGATCCTTAGTCACTGTAGAATTATTGATTACCTAGAGCAACCGTTTCCTTGACAGTATCCTGGTTTGTCCTATTTATTATGTCAATGCGGCATGTCGCATACAGGAAAGCTGGATCCTGGGGTGCCAGGCTTAATTTGAGGAACCTTACAAATCCCCTGAGTATGATGGAACTAAAGGATTATTGAATCACAGAGATGTAATGATAAATACCAAGTAGGAGTTAAAAATCCTAATCTGACCATTTGAACTTGGATATATTTCCTATATGGTAAGATACATAGACCCAGGATCACCGTTATGTACATGACTGTGGGCTTCACACAAAACCCATCCTTGCTCAGTGCCCATAGCGCGTTTCCTACTTTTGGGGGAGGTTCCTAATTGTTTCACCCCTTCCCAGGGGACCCACTAATGAAAAGCCCTGGACGGAATAAAGCCTTGGATGTGCTTGCTAGCAGTGGCTTCTCTGGAGATGCTGCCTCCGTGCTGACTCATTAGAGATGTGAGCCAGGGCTGAGACATCTAAGCAAACCCTCTGTGCTCCGAGTCCTCAATCCATTGTTCCCACATCTCTGCTCAGCCTCATGGGATCCCAGAAGAATATAAATTAGAGGGAAAATCTGCAAAGCTTTCCTTTTCATGTCTAATGTTTGGGCCGCACTGTTCCCTGCAGGACAATTTCCAGTTATTTTCTCTTCTGGTTTGAGAGATCTCCTGGGATGATTTGTTCAGTGTTTCCCTTGGGAAACTTTGCAGTAGCATATCAGCTCTTGCTGCTAAAATTTCATTTTATAGTTCCTCTTAGATGGTCCTGTTCTAAATATTCTTCCCATGACTCCCGCCACCTAGCTACTGTCCCTCGGTGGCATTCTGTGTCATCTGTGTTGAAGTGTGTTAGATAATTCTAGCCATAAATCATTTTTGCCTCCCCCTCTGAATCCTCACTTAACCACACCGTAAATATGTAATTCACTTAATCTTCCTTCATACCCCTCCAGAAGCTTAATCATGTTTATTTTTCTACCTGAACTCCCCCTAGTTTGTTTATATCTTTCTGGTAATCATGGGCCCCAAGTTTAATGTGCTCTTCTAAGTAAGCTCTTCCAAGTCATGTATTAGAAAATATAGATTGAGCATAGTGTTTACCTTATTGTACAGTCATTCATAGGCATGCATTTTGCTTCTCAAAATTTGTGTTCTTGTTTTGCGGGCAGGACTCTCTCTGCCTAACAAAATCATTGAGGTATTATAAAGATCAAATAAGATCACAAATTTTGCTCAAGGTAATACTTACTGAACATTTACTATAGGTTACAAAGAAACCCATAATTAAATGAAAGGTGAAATGTGTCTCTGCCCTCCAAGGGTTTATCAACAAGAGAGGGTGACGGGCACAGACATAACTAAATAGGTTACAAGGCAGAAGGATGCACTCATTAAAAAAAAAAGAAATGCAAATGAAGTGGGATAGACTCTGAAAAGTCTCAACTACCATGTTTATTCATTATATCATTAATACATTAATGCTAGCCAGATGGGGCAACAGAGCCAATTCATTCATCCTTGTATCATTACATTGACTGACCAAATGAAACAAAAACCCAAAGAAGGGCATTTAAATAGTTGTCAGTCTTGTTTAAACCAAGCTCAGATTTGGCAAGAACGAGGATATTGAGTTTTACCTGGCAGCCTGTTGCTATAAAGACATCCCCCAGACTTCCTTGACCCTTTCTTTCCTTATTTATTGAGTGTGTGGCAAGTATTGTGCTAAGAGGGTAATAGAACTTTGAACAGAGTAGGGTGGAAATGCTAAGTAATTAAATCTGTTAATCAATCAATCATTTTGAATGAGATAAGGCTTTGAAAGAAAGAGAGTATTACAGGAGCGTGACTCAGCAAATCAGAGAAGCCTTCCCTAAGAAAGCTGTGGTTGGTACCTGGAGAATAAGTGAATTTGGTTAAAGAGAGGAGCATGGGGAGAGGCAGGGGAGAAGATGCTGGTGAGAAGAGTGAGTGCAAAGGCTGTGTGGTTGATCTTCGGTGGCCTCGGCTTGCAACACCTTGAAGTGGGGGCTTGGGTTCCCAGAAAGAGATTGAGGCTGGGTCATGGGCGGTGAAAGCCCAGATCCTGGCCACCAGACCAGTGGGCAGTATCAAGGTCCTGGCTTTGCAGAAGAGAATTCCCATAAAGACAGGAAGTACTGAAACAAGTATTAAGAAGAGAAAGTATAGTACGTGTGGATGGACACATGAGCAGGCTCAGAGACAGTCACTGAGTCACACCCTCGTGGCAGTTTGAATTACTTTCATGGGGCATTTATTCTGGGTTTCCTTTGACCAATCATTTTGATTTGCCTGGTTCACACTCCATGTTTAGTTCATCTCAGCATCCTTCCATGTGTGCTCATGCACTTCTTAGCCAAGATGGGTTATACTGCAAAGATCTGTGGGTAGAGCATCCCTTGACATCACTCCCCATTGACCTCCGTGGAATCTTTCTCCGCGTGTGTGGTCTCTTGACTTCCAGAGTGAGAAATAGGTGGTCTGGGAGGGGCCTAGTCTCTTCCCTTAGTTGTCCTGCTTTTCTAATCTTGGAGTTTCAGTCCACAGGGAATCAATCTCCAATTGCTTTACCCTGTGTCGGACAGTGGGGGCAGAGAAGGGGGCAGGAATCTACCACTTGCTTGAGAGTGGGCAAAAGCATAGTGAATTCAAATATGGGTATAACCAGGGCCAGGATAGCTAAGCATGGTAATGGCTTGGCTGAGGCTGTAGGATGCCCTTGGATTCTTCCTTGAAGATGGTTGTTCAGTTGCTCAGTCATGTCCCGCTCTTTGCAATGCTGTGGACTGCAGTATGCCAAGCTTCCCTGTCCTTGCTCATCTCCCAGGGCTTGCTTAAATTCATGTCCTTCAAGTCAATGATGCCATCCAACTATCTCCTCCTCTGTCATCCCCTTTTCCTCCTGCCCTCAATCTTTCCCAGCATCAGGGTCTTTTCCAATGAGTCAGTTCTTCACATCAGGTGACCAAAGTTTTGGAGCTTCAGCATCAACATCAGTTCTTCCAGTGAATATTGAGGGTTGATTTCCTTTAGGATTAACTGCTTTGATCTCCCTATAGTCCAAGGGACTCTCAAGAGTCTTCTCCAACACCACAGTTCAAAAGCATCAATTCTTTGGTGCACAGCCTTCTTTATGGTCCAACTCTCATATCCATATATGTCTACTGGAAAAACCATAGCTTTGGGTATATGGACCATTTTCAGCGAAGTAATGTCTCTGCCTGAAATTCAGTTCAGTCGCTCAGTCATGTCCGACTCTTTGCGACCCCATGAATCGCAGCATGCCAGGCCTCCCTGTCCATCACCAACTCCCGGAGTTCACTCAGACTCACATCCATCGAGTCTGTGATGCCATCCAGCCATCTCATCCTTGGTCGTCCCCTTCTCCTCCTGCCCCCAATCTCTCCCAGCATCAGAGTCTTTTCCAATGAGTCAACTCTTTGCATGAGGTGGCCAAAGTACTGGAGTTTCAGCTTTAGCATCATTCCTTCCAAAGAAATCCCAGGGCTGATCTCCTTCAGAATGGACTGGTTGGATCTCCTTGCAGTCCAAGGGACTCTTAAGAGTCTTCTCCAACACCACAGTTCAAAATCATCAGTTCTTCGGCCCTCAGCCTTCTTCACAGTCCAACTCTCACATCCATACATGACCACAGGAAAATCCATAGCCTTGACTAGACGGATTGAAGATAGTAGCTGATAAATATTGGTTGAATGACTTGAAATGAATTCACAGCAAAGATCTTTTTCTAGTCTCAGCACAATATTTAAAAGTTTAAGCATATTGCCTGGGTAAGCCTGGCCCTGATTTTCTTATTAGCTATCAGATGTGAATTTAAGAACCTGCTTATCCTGTATGTTTAGAAATACCTTTTGAAGTTGTGTGGACACACTGTAAGGGAAGAAAAAACTATGACAAGTCTAAAAGCTAGATAAATCTAAGTGATTATTAATAAGCATGTCAACAGGTTACTTCCACTTTGAAAGCTATCACTTAGCAAAGAGAAACAGAGCTTCACCTTTTCTATTCAAGTAAGATTGGTGTGGGGACATTTCTTTTCCTGTGGCTTCATTTGAAATGTGAGCCTGATAATGCTAGATAAATTAAAAAAAAGAAAAGTCAAACCTAACAGTTAAAAATCTCTTCAGATATTTTTCTCAATATGTTCCTGTTATATACGTTTTCTCTTTGTTACTGGTTTCTTAAAAAAAAAAAAAAATGGACGAGTGTTCTACTAGCTTTAAGTTACAGCTCACTGAGAAGTCACTGAGCTCACAACATCTCCTCCACTGCTTCCAAGTTATAGGGCATTGGTTGCACAACTCTGATGTCTGGTCATGATGAGAGAGGTGTGGCACAGCTTGCAGGGAGGAAAGCCTTTCAAGCTTGTGAGCTTGACCTTGAGTTCCCCATCTGTAAGATGGAGACAAAATTGACTTTTCTTTCCTATCTCTAAACTGGAGATAGATGCATTCCAAGTGTTAGATAAACCATATCCATTCCAATGTCTGACAGTTAAGTGTTCTCTAAATGCTAACAATGTTTAGTATTATCCTAATAGGAGCTAGATTTATATTGGAATAGCCTACAAAGAGCAAATTTCACAAGCGTGAGTACGCTGCTCTAGAACCCTCCTCATTTTCGTTGTTGCAGTCGATTTTAAAGACTTGGGAATAACATAAGATGTCAGACTAACAGCAGTTTTGAAACAAAGCATGTGCTTTGTTTAGTGAGTCATGGTTCTGTGACCCGTGGTCCAGGCCTTTGCTAGATTCACAGGCTAACAGATTCAGCTACATTAGACCTGATGCAGTACACTGTTGATAAACTTGACACCGTATGACACCCTGCTGTGGATCCTTCATCCAAATTAACCTCCTCCATTAACTCATCTTTGGTTAGCCGCATCCTTTTCCTGCAGACCCATTGATTCCAGCATCTACTCAGCATGAGCGCCTGGAAGCTAGAGCATGCTTGGTTAGTGTTCAGCGCCAGGTATAATTTGTCCTGAGAATCTTCTCTCCAGAGGAGGAGTTCTCACCTTGGTTGGGTATTAATGCCCAGCTCTATCCTGTGAAAATTAATTTAGAATCCCCGAGATGAGGCCCAGCACATGCAGTTAGTAAACTCCATGGACTGTTCCAAAGTGCAGCTATGTCTGAGAACCAGTGTCCTAGGCCCTTGCCATTCAAAGTGTGGTCCAGGGACCAGCAGTGTTTGCATCTCCTGGGATCTTTTATCAAATCAGAAAGTGAGTCCAGACCCGAACTTACTGAATGAGAATCCCAGGGAACTGAGAAACACTGTCCCCAGAGACAAAACCCATGGACAGAAGTGACCCTGGGCTCCATTTCTTCGTAGAAGTGCAGTCAGTGGGAAGAGAAAGAGACTCCATCCATACTCATTTAGTCTTAGCCTGAAGCCTTTTTTGGAGAGCTTTACCTTTAGGAGCTGGTCTTGCAATAGCGAACTGTGCCAACATCTAAGAGTCCTCTGGTGTGTAGTTTAGTGACTAATGTATTTCTTGCAGGCCTTGACATGTTTCATCTTCCTTGAGATTAAAGGCCTTTGAAAATGCTCTTTGGGTGTTCCATCTGTCTTTCCCCTTCTTATCAATGGTCAAAGTAAAAGGGTCTACGGGTTTTCATTCCATAGTTTCTCCTCCTTCCATGCCCTTGCAGCCTTAAAATCTCTCAGAGGCAGGCAAAAGGCAGGCACTTGAAAAGGACCCTGGGGCCCTGGATCCTTCCCCATCCTCCCTCCTCTGTCTCCCTCTCAGGTCTGATGCTAAAGGCTCACTCGTTCTCAAAGTCAGACCCTGACTGCAACCGCACACTGGCTCTTGCCTTTTGATGGCGGACAGTCTTCAGGGAATGAAACAGACTGAATGCTCCTTTGCGGGGGCTTCTGTGGCAGGGGGAGAAGGAGTGTAGCTGAGATTTCTGAAAAAGAGTAAATCTTCACAGACAGAAAGCTCAGTGCAAGGTTTTGAAGCTTCTGCTCTGCATGGTCTGGCGGAAAGAGGAATGCTACCTGGCATGTTGCACATCACACTGTGCAAGAGGAGAAGCTGGGGGCTCGCTGTGCAGACCCGATCCATCTGAATGAAAATCACTAGTGTTCCTCCTGGTGGGAGAAGTGTTCTGCTTCACCCGTGAGCTGTCGGTCCTTTTCAGGTCCCGGGAGAGAATGAGTAGGGCTTTTGTGTGAGGTTATATAAGGCTGCTGGGTTGTTTTGTTTTTTTTTCCCTGTAGAGTAAAATTCTATTTAAACAGGGGTGAAACCGCCTCTTAGGGGGAAAAAAAATGCATTTCATAGCCTATAGCTTTGGAGAGATAATTTAATCAGTCTTCAAGGAAGAGTTAAAGGAGGAGAGGGAGAACAAGTTGGTAGGCAGGGGGAGTGGGACATAAAGAGGGGTTAGGCCCGCGGGAGAGCTTGGTGGCCTGGTCCTCTCACCGTAGCATTTAGGGGGCCACCTGTTGGTAATCTTTGCCCGGGACTGAGAGGTTTTCCAGGAAGCAGGACTTTGAGTGTCAAGAGTAGAACAGCCCCAGGTAAACTGGAGTGGTGGGTCACCCTAGATTAGGTGGGGTGGGAATGGAAATGGCGAAAATTTTCGTGGATTTTCAGGAATGTCGTGGACAACATACTGTTACCCAGGTGGAAGAATAATTGGGCGGAGGTATCAAGGCCTATTAAGAGAGGGTTGTTCCAACAGAGAGGTTGGTGCCCATTTGCTGGTTGGCAAATAACTTGGCCCTTGGCCATTGTATCTGGTTCATAGAAGTCTGTACCCTCTAAACCTGTGGTATCATAAAATTTGATGTTCAAAATTGATTTTTTTGTTAACTACCTGGCCCCCAAAACTGTAAGAAACAGCTTGTTTTCAATATCAAGATATATTGGATGTGGTAGGATAATTTATTGAAGAAGCATGCCTAATACTTTCTGTTTCATTGTGCCTCGTATAATGCTGGGGGCATATTGATTATTTAATAAATACTCATTAACTAGTTGATTTCCTTGTAATGGTTATTCTCAAGTTTGCAGACTCTGAAGTTACTCTTATGCACAAGTCAAAGTTTACTTAAGGATATGTTGCATTTCGTGTGAGTACTCAACTTTTTCTAGAGAAGTTTACTTTATTCTCCTTTTCCCTCTAGCCTCCTTTTTGCTTGATTTTTTTTTTTCTTCTTTATGTGACACTTTTACTAGTTTTACTGGCAACCTTCCAGACCTCTTGGGAAAAGTTCAAATTCAAGTAAGTCCTGTGAATCAGTTCAGTTCAGTCGCTCAGTCGTGTCCCGACTCTTTGCAACCCCATGAATCGCAGCATGCCAGGCCTCCCCTGTCCATCACCAACTCCTGGAGTTCACCCATGTCACTATTGGACACTCATGTTCACTCATGTCCGTCAAGTTGGTGATGCCATCCAGCCATCTCATCCTCTGTCATCCCCTTCTTCTCCTGCCCCCAACCCCTGCCAGCATCAGAGTCTTTTCAATGAGTCAGCTCTTCGCAAGAGGTGGTGAAAGTACTGGAGCTTCAGCTTCACCATCAGTCTTTCCAATGAACACCCAGGACTGATCTCCTTTAGGATGAACTGGTTGGATCTCCTTGCAGTCCAAGGGACTCTCAAGAGTCTTCTCCAACACCACAGTTCAAAAGCATCAATTCTTCGGCGCTCAGCTTTCTTCATAGTCCAACTCTCACATCCATACATGACCACTGGAAAAACCATAGTCTTGACTAGACGGACCTTTGTTGGCAAAGTAATGTCTCTGCTTTTGAATATGCTATCTAGGTTGGTCATAACTTTTCTTCCAAGGAGTAAGCATCTTTTAATTTCATGGCTGCAGTCACCATCTGCAGTGATTTTGGAACTCCCAAAAATAAAGTCTGACACTGTTTCCACTGTTTCCCCATCTATTTCCCATGAAGTGATGAGACCAGATGCCATGATTTTCATTTTCTGAATGTTGAGCTTTAAGCTAATTTTTCACTCTCTCACTTTCATCAAGAGGCTAAGGGTGGTGTCATCTGCATATCTGAGGTTATTGATATTTCTCCTGGCAATCTTGATTCCAACTTGTGATTCTTCCAGCCCAGCATTTCTCATAATGTACTCAGCATATAAGTTAAATAATCAGGGTGACAATATACAGCCATGACATACTCCTTTTCCTATTTGGAACCAGTCTGTTCCATGTCCAGTTTTAACTGTTGCTTCTTAACCTGCATACAGGTTTCTCAAGAGACAGGTCAGGTGGTCTGATATTCCCATCTCTTTCAGAATTGTCCACATTTTATTGTGATCCACACAGTCAAAGGCTTTGGCATAGTCAATAAAGCAGCAATAGTTGTTTTTCTGGAACTCTCTTGCTTTTTCGATGATCCAGCAGATGTTGGCAATTTGATCTCTGGTTCCTCTGCCTTTTGTAAAACCAGCTTGAACATCTGAAAGTTCATGGTTCAAGTATTGCTGAAGCCTGGCTTGGAGAGTTCTGAGCATTTACTTTACTAGCATGGGAGATGAGTGCATTTGTAAATACTAAAATGCAAATGTGTGAAGTCTATAGAATTTGCTGTCTCTTTAAGCCTTGTTAGTAATGCATCTAGGGCATTCATCAACTCACAGGTTTGAAAATGGAATAAGATAAAATAGGTGTATAATTACTTCCTACATAATAGTCTCAGTGATAGACTCTGTGTTTTCCTTAGGAGAAGTATTCCTGAGGACTGGGATGAGTCAAAGAATTAAAATGCTATTTTTGTAGAAGTCAATGGAAGCCAAGACAAGATGATGGACCCAAGAAGGGCATGCAGGATGGGAAGGTCTGTCCTCCGGGTGATGCAGTGCCATCCGCCAAGCAGGAAAGGACCTCAGCAGTTGTTTGAGGCAACTGACTCCTTGTCCTAATGATGATACGAAGTTTCAAAGATATTAACTGAGCTCTCAAACCATGAATTTAAGAATGAGTGTCACGAAGCATTTATGCACACATGGAATTAAATCTTGACTCCGTTGTGATTTAACTTTGTGACCCTCATTGTGATTCCCCAGTCATCCCTAAAACTGAGAAAACCACAGCTGAATGGGTTAATTAAACAAGAAGAATTACATTAAAGCATTATGGCAGTCCTTGTACATAAGAAGCACTAAGCTGCTTCTGTTTTTATCTTTTCATTCAACAAATGTTTCTTGAGATCATGTTTCAGTTATCATATTTGTTGACCCTTAAGTCAGATGTAAAAAGCATCATACATGCTCCTGCTGCTATCATAGAGTGAATAAAGCACTTGGGGAAATAAAACCTAGGCAGTTGAAATATGAAAAAAAGCCAATCAGAGCTATTAGATGATGTATTATTAAGAACCAAATGAGTGAGAAGTGAAGAAAGAGAAGAGAAAGTGAAGGAAATGCTGTCAGAAGGGCCTCATGAATAGGGAAGTATTGAGGCTGGTGGGCGGGATGTTTGGGGAGAGAGAATTTTCCCTTGTGGACATTTCTAACCATGTCCAAGCTCTGGAAGACAAGAGGACAGATGGTGAACACTTCACTGCAAGAGTTGTCCACCCCGACCACGACCACCACTTCCCATCTCCAGCAATGGCTTCCCTTTTCTCTAGCCTCTTCCCAAGCAGATCTGGGGGAGCCAAGGAGAAAAGGGAGAGAGGAACGGCAAGGTCCCCTGAGAAGTAGCCTTGGGAGCACGGATAATTCAGAATGAAGAGGTCTTATCAGCAAGCCTTTTTCTGCTCATTTTAGGGAGATCTCAGAAAGACAGGAAGCTAATTTAGGCACCTGCATTGCTGGAGTAAATCTGTAAACTGAAATTAATGTTTCCATCTTCCTCTTTTCAGGAGAGCTTCAAAACACATAGAAGACTTTGGTCCAGGATGCCAAAATCCTTTATTAATAATGTATGAAGGGTGTTAGCTAGCCCATAAAAGATTTTCTGTACATTTTACAGCCAAAGGGCATATAGCCCAGCACAGAATTTTCAGCTTTAATAGCTCTTTCTCTGTTCTTTCTTCCAAAATACTCAGTTATATAAGATTATGATAGTTAATAATTGATGAATAGTGATGATGATGTTGCTTTATGTTTGTCTGATATTTTATATTTTCCAAATTTATATTGTCTAAATTCTTCTCCTCATACATCTAAAATTTGGGCAAAAGAGCTAATCCTTCTTCCATGTTTTGTGAATGAGGTTATATGAAGATTGGTGGTCCATTACTTAAGATCATTTAGTCGTTCTGTAAAAAAAAAAAATCCATGTTTCCTGACTTTTAATCCATTTACTCAGTAGTTATATCTAACACCTTTAAAAGCAAGGGTCAAATACTAACAAAATGAAACAAAAACACAAGGGCATCCCTCTGGTTTTGTTGTCCAAAAGTACACACTAAAAATGACATCTAGTGTACAAACAAAGATGGACTCGATAAAGGACAGAAATGGTCTGGACCTAACAGAAGCAGAAGAGATTAAGAAGAGGTGGCAAGAATACATGGAAGAACTGTACAAAAAGATCTTCATGACCTGGATAATCACGATGGTGTGGTCACTCATCTAGAGCCAGACATCCTGGAATGTGAAGTCATGTGGGCCTTAGAAAGCATCACTATGAACAAAGATAGTGGAGGTGATGGAATTCCAGTTGAGCTCTTTCAAATCCTGAAAGATGATGCTGTGAAAGTGCTGCACTCAATATGCCAGCAAATTTGGAAAACTCAGCAGTGGCCACAGGACTGGAAAAGGTCACTTTTCATTCCAATCCCAAATAAAGGCAATGCGAAAGAATGCTCAAACTACTGCACAATTGCACTCATCTCACATGCTAGTAAAGTAATGCTCAAAATTCTCCAAGTCAGGCTTCAGCAATACACGAACCATGAACTTCCTGATGTTCAAGGTGGCTTTAGAAAAGGCAGAGGAACCAGAGATCAAATTGCCAACATCTGTTGGATCGTGGAAAAAGCAAGAGAGTTCCAGAAAAACATCTCTTTCTACTTTATTGACTATGCCAAAGCCTTTGACTGTGTGGATCACAATAAACTGTGGAAAATTCTGAAAGAGATGGGAATACCAGACCACCTAACCTGCCTCTTGAGAAATCTGTATGCAAGTCAGGAAGCAACAGTTAAAACTGGACATGGAACAACAGACTGGTTCCAAATAGGAAAAGGAGTACATCAAGGCTGTATATTGTCACCCTGCTTATTTAACTTCTATGCAGAGTACATCAAGAGAAACGCTGGACTGGAAGAAACACAAGCTGGAATCAAGATTGCCGGGAGAAATATCAATAACCTCAGATATGCAGATGACACTACCCTTATGGCAGAAAGTGAAGAGGAACTAAAAAGCCTCTTGAGGAAAGTGAAAGAGGAGAGTGAAAAAGTTGGCTTAAAGCTCAATATTCAGAAAACAAAGATCATGGTATCTGGTCCCATCACTTCATGGGAAATAGATGGGGAAACAGTGGAAACAGTGTCAGACTTTATTTCTGGGGGCTCCCAAATCACTGCAGATGGTGACTGCAGCCATGAAATTAAAAGACACTTACTCCTTGAAAGAAAAGTTATGACCAACCTAGATAGCATATTCAAAAGCAGAGACATTGCTTTGCTGACTAAGGTCCGTCTAGTCAAGGCTATGGTTTTTCCAGTAGTCATGTATGGACATGAGAGTTGGACTGTGAAGAAGGCTGAGCGCTGAAGAATTGATGCTTTTGAACTGTGGTGTTGGAGAAGACTCTTGAGAGTCCCTTGGACTGCAAGGAGATCCAACCAGTCCATTCTGAAGGAGATCATCCCTGGGATTTCTTTGGAAGGAATGATGCTAAAAGTGAAAGTCCAGTACTTTGGCCACCTCATGCAAAGAGTTGACTCATTAGAAAAGACTTTGATGCTGGGAGGGATTGGGGGCAGGAGGAGAAGGGGACGACTGAGGATGAGATGGCTGGATGGCATCACTGACTCAATGGACGTGAGTCTGAGTGAACTCTGGGAGTTGGTGATGGACAGGGAGGCCTGGTGTGCTGTGATTCATGGGGTCGCAAAGAGTCAGACATGACTGAGTGAGTGAACTGAACTGAACTATACAAACCTGAGTTTCTAATAGCGTTTTCCAGCCAAAGAAATAAGTGTTCCTTGGAGAAATGACTGATTCTAAGACTTAGGCTCAAAATATATAAGATAAGCCTGGAGGTTTTTATAGTTCCAGAAAGTTCTTTTTAAAAAAGAAAATGAAAAACGTCTGTTGATGGAGAATGTCAAAGGGACACAAGAGCTAATGGGAGACGGTCCATGTCGAACATGGAACAATTTGAATAACACAATAAATTGAATAATTTTGAAGTATAAGTCAAAATGTAAGGTACATATCCATGGGTCTACATGACTATACATAAATTACTAAATAAATACATGGACTAGAGGAGACAAATCTCTTATGCAGAGGAGTTCTGTATACTTTATGTATAGATAACCCACCCTCGGAGAAGCGGTGTGTAATCTCTGTTCTTTGCGATGTAAGCTGTGCACAGTGACTTCCTTTCAGAGATCATAGGATGCAAGGGGGAAGGGGAAAGTACCTTTAAAGGGGGCACTTAACAGGCGATCAGGGTCATCATCGTCAGTGACAAACCATGGTAAGAATGTGTTTCCCTGGAGAATGTGATGGCAGAACTCCTGACTTCCGTGAGCTTGCTTTCCCAAACCCAGTATAAGCATGGTCAGACAAAGCCCAGTTTGAGGGACATTCTGAGCATACTTGACCATTCCTCCTCAAACTATCAAGATCATTAAAATAAGGACAATCTGAGGAACTGTTGAGGCCAAGACAAGGGTATGGAGACCTGATGATGAAATGTAATATTCTGTCCTTTGTGGGATCTTGGAACAGAAAAAATGACTTTAGGTAAAAACTGAAGAAATCTGAATGGTATCTCAACTCTAGTTAACAATAGTACATCAGTAGCGACTCGTTCATTTTAGTAAATGTGCGATATAATACTGGGTTGGCAAAAAGTTCATTTGAGTTTTTCTGTAACATCTTTCGGAAAAACCTGAATGAACTTTTGGCCAACTCAGTATGTTACTAATGATAAGGGAAGCTTGGTATGGGATATACAGCAACTTTCTGTAGTATCTTCACAATTTTTCTGTAAATCTAAAGCAGTTCTAAAATTTATTTTCAAAAGAATCCTATTGTGTCAAAGTGGAATACCCAGCAGAGTACTTAATCCCAGTACTCATGTTTTCCTCTGAAACAAAGATGATAGTTTCATTTTTATGTGGTTATTCTGAGATTATAGGTGATGCTTCTAATACCCTTATTATCCCTACAATTTTTGCATATTTTGAAATGCAAATTACTAGGCTCTACATGGTACCATGTGAATTAGAGTCCTGAAGAGACAGGTGAGACTGGAAAATAGCATTCTTATCACACATTCCAGGTGATACTAATGCACACAGAAGTTTGAAAGCTACTGTATTTTGCTGTAGCTTCCTTAAAAATTAACCATGGTAGCTCTCTATTTACTGAGCCAGTCTTTGGGCTCAGGGTGTGATTTTGAATCAGGTGTACTAGAACTTTCTAAATGGGAAAAGTACCCCACCTGCCCGTGCGTTAGTTTCCTCATCTGTAAAGTCTAATTTGGAGAGTGTTTATGGCAGTATTTGAGAAAATGCATGTAAATTATTCAGCATATTCCATGACATGCACTAAGTAAAAGGTTACTAACAAGTCTGTTGGAGAAGGCAACGACAACCCACTCCATTACTCTTGCCTGGAAAGTCCCATGGATGGAAGAGCCTGATAGGCTGCAGTCCATGGGGTCAGTAAGGGTCGGACATGACTGAGTGGCTTCACTTTCACTTTTCACTTTCATGCATCGGAGAAGGAAATGGCAACCCACTCCAGTGTTCTTGCCTGGAGAATCCCAGGGATGGGGGAGCCTGGTGGGCTGCCATCTATGGGGCCGTACAGAGTTGGACACGACTGAAGCAACACAGCGGCAGCAGCAAGTCTACACTAGTATTATGTGAGTTTGGATTAAGTAAGTGTACATAGTCTGGATCATACCTCGTTGTAACTGACACTCTGCACTCTGCAAAGCAGGCCTTCTGCCTTATGCACTGTATTTTCAGAAGTGCACTGGGAGGAGTGTCGTCAGGGAGTCGGCCTGCTGTGCACCACCGTGCATCTGACAGTCTGGTGCGCCTGCTGGACTTCTTGTCTTGCTGTGTTTTCTGTCTCCTGCCGGGCATCCTGCCTCCTCTCTCCAGTGGCCGCTGTGCTTTGTGTAAAGTCATCCAAGCTCCAGAACCTTTCTGAGTGTCATGTGCAGCGTCAGAGTATCTCTACAGTCTCCTGTTCTCTGTTAAACTTGATCAAGCTGCTTGAGTCTTTTGTTTCCCAAAACCATTTCAGACAGTGATTCCTCTAATGTAACTTTTCTCTACATATAATTCAGGGTGAGTTGAAGGGCTGATTTGGGGACAGAGGTCCCATGTCTTAGCTCCCTGTAGGTTTAGCCTTTCTGTCTCCAGGACACCAGTGGAACTTCTTCTTTGAGTGGTATTTAAATCTCTGCTATAAGTGAGCTACTCCAAAAAAATGTCTGCACTTTCAGATGATTATACCATGGATAGTCTCAATGAAGCTGAGGCATGTATAAAGTGCAAAATGTAGACAAATAATGACTGCCAGTTTTATGAGACCCTGTGGTTTAAAGTGATATGACAGGTGTTGTGCATGAAATATTAATTACTCACCTATTTGCTTATTTAATAAAGGGATATTTTTCATTCTGATCAGTGGTATGCCAGCTAAAAGACTGTTTCTCCGACTCCCTTGCAGCTAGGAATGTATATATGACATAGTTCTGGGGGACTGGTGTAAAATGAAAAGGCTTTTTGGAATTTCAGAGAAAGTTTGCTCTCCTGACCTCAGAACCAACCTCTTCCTCTTTTCTGCTTTCTCCTTTCTTTCGGGAAAGTGGCATTGAGGCCTCAAGTCATAGCCATTGTGCATTACGTCACCTGTTACAGACAATGAGAAGGAAATGAGAAGAAATTTGATTTCACAATGACTTTCTTGATCGGTAATGCCTTCTTGTGTCTTCCTCCTTTTAAGATTTCCTGTTAATGTAAGAAAAAGTACATTGTTGTTTTTTTTTTTTTTAATTTATTGAAGTATTTTTCATTTATTTGTTGTTCAGTCATTCAGTCATGTCCACATCTTGGTGTGATTCCCTGGTCTGTAGCCCACCAGATTCCTATGTCCATGGGATTTCCCAGGCAAGAATACTGGAGTAGGTTTCCATGTCCTTCTCCATGGGATCTTCCTGACCCAGGGATCAAACCCATTGTCTTAATTCTGCTAAACACCCAAGTGATTCAATTATATATATATATATATATATATATATATAATATATAGCCATATATACATCATATTTATATGTGCATATTCTTTTTCACATTCTTTTCCATTATTATAGGATATTAAATATAGTTCTGTGTGCTATGCAGTAGGATCTATTTGGTTTGAAATCATTGTAATGGGGTTTCCATCCCTTGCAGCCACATTCAGTCCTAACTGTTATGTATTCCTATATCAAATTATTTACTCTCACAGTAAAATAACGAGAGAGGACCTAATAGTATGCCCTTTTACAGGTGGAAAAAGTGAAACGCCGTGATCTTAGCTAATTTTCTTATGGCTCCATGGCAGTAAACTGCAGACCTGTGATTGAAGTCCTGGCTGTGAAACACACATTCTTGAATTCATGCTGTGATTCTTAGATAAATAGTGCATGCATACTCAGTCACACAATCCGACTCTTTACAACCCCACAGACTACAGCCCACCAGGCTCCTCTATCTGGGATTTCCTAGTTAAGAATACTGAAGTGGGCTGCCATTTCCTCCTCAAAGGGCTCTTCTAGACCTTAGGATCAAACCTGTGTCTCCTGTATCTCCTACACTGGCACGTGATTATTTACCGTTGAGTCACCTGGAAATCCCAGATAAATAGTAGATGTTATTATCACTTTGTTGTTATTTTTATAATACTAATTTCTCCTCTCCAAATGGATGGTATTTTCCTATGAGCCATTTATTATTTAGATTCTTCTAGATTATTGAGTATCTAAATAAAAACTCAATTTTCTGTTAATCGTTTTCAAATGTCACAGTTTTCACTAACAAGTCATAAGACAGCTTCATGCACTTTAATTTCCTCTGAAAAGAAATCCACTGCCACCTTTATAAAAGACTAACATTCCAAGTACAGCTTTTGAATGCTAATGCCCTACCTTAACAACTGAGCTAAGCTCTGTAATTCACATGTGTTGCAATTTCTCTCCCATTGTAGTGTAAGGGCATTTCACATAGTTTTGATATATCGTATAAATTAGGCCAACAAAGTGCTGTGCTATGTCTTCATTAAAATGGGAGACGGTAATAATGCAACCATGTAGCGTGGTCTTGCAGCCTTTGAATTATGAACATTCAATAGTGTCTCCTTACTTGTGCTTAAGTTGGCATTTATGAGCAGCATATAATCAATTAATCAATAACCCAATTTTCTGTTAAAGAGATGGTGCATCATTAAAAAAAAAAAAAACAAGAAACAGGGACCATTATATGATTTTATGAAAAAGAGCCTTGTCAGCAAGGAAACTTGTTTGAAAAACACTGAAAGCCTTTATTTGGGAATGATGATTTTGCTTAACTAAGCCAGAAGCAAAATTGGATACAAATGTTCAGTTCCTGAACCATTTTATTATTTTGCTGTGGCTAGGAAGAAAAGCATCCATTTGGAATTGGTAGGAAGAATGCATTATTTTCACTCGTGATTAGATATGGGGAAATGGATTCATCTATGAAATGCAGAGTGAAAATAAACTAATCCTAAAAGTTGAAAATTTAAAACTGATTGATTTTGTTCTGTCTCTTCAAAGTGGTGAATAATATACACAGTTGCCAAACTGATCTCATGTAAGGTTACAGCAACACAAAGTATTGCTAATTGCAAGAGAGTGCTGACAGCCGCGTAGAGATGACAGCTTGGCCCTTGCAAAATTTAATGGGTATTTATATCCTTATCATTATTATAATTTCTGCCTAAAAGACATCTATGCTTATTGTGAAAATTCAGCTATTGTGGGAATATTTGAGTCAGAAAGAGGAAACTTCCTCATAATTCTATCCTTTTGGAATAAACCACTGTTCATTCATTTTTCTTGGTCTTTTTCTTTTCTACCTGCCACACAATTACTGTGAAGGAAAGTTATGTTTATTTTTTTTGCCACACATTAAAATATTGAGCTCTGTTAAAATGTTGAAATATAGGTAAGTAGGTAAATCTGAAAACAACCACAAAACAAACCCTCAAATATTTTCTTTATCATTCAGAGGATGAAAGATGTGATCCAGATGAAAATGATCTCCACAAACAGAGCACCTTGTAACAGACTTAGCTCTCGACCAATTGTGGCTCTCTTCTTTTGCACAGAGGGAAATAATTGCCTCCAAGGCCTCGGAAGTGCCCAACTATCCTCTGAAACTCTTCTTCTCAGAGTGTGGCCTGTTGGCCAACAGCATTGGCATCACATAGGAGCCTGTTAGAAATGCAGAATCTCAGTCTTCATCCCAGACCTGCTGATTCGGAATCTACCTTTTCACAAAAGGTGTGTGTGCTAGTCAGGGTTCTAGAAGTTCTAATTCTGGCATCCACCCTACTCAGATTGCTGCCATACTCTAAGATCTGTAACTGCTCATGAATTAGCAGTGCTGTTCGAGAAACAGCCAGTGCCAACGCGGCTCTTTCATGTGACTTCCAAATCTGCACAAAGTGGTCCTGAATGTTGTACTCATTCACCAGTGTCAAGTTCAGAAAAACTGTCCGAAGGCTGCCTTACTTCCAGCCTCTCCATTGACGTCACCCCACAAGCTTCCCACTTAACTCCTCTAAAGTTCCAATGCACTCAAGCCCACAGTGCCTTGAAGAATTTTGCTTCCTATTCCCCTGTTTATTTTTTTCATTTTTAAACTAATCATGGGCAGCTTGGTGTTAGTCTGCTAATGTATACAGAGGCTTTCTGCAGTGTGGCTATGAGCTGCATAAGAAAAAACACCAAGAATATGTTTTTCTTTATTCCCTCAGATAGTGCTTAAAAAATGATAATGATGATGTATTAGTGAAGAAAGCATGAATGACTGATGCTCTCTGCTGGGAGTGTGTGTGTGTGTGTGAGTGTGTGTGAGTGTGTGTGTGTGTGCACACGTGCATGTATGTGCTAAGTTGCTTCATTTCTATCTGAGTCTTTGCAACCCTGTGGAATGCTGTCGCCCAGGCTCCTCCGTCCATGGGATTCTCCAGGCAAGAATACTGGAGTGGGTTGCATGCCCTCTTCCAGGGGATCTTCCCGACCTCGGGGTTGAACCTGCCCCTCTTATGTCTCCTGCATTGGCAGGCATGTCTTCCCAGGTGCCACTTGGGAAGCCCTGGGAATGTGCATGGAAGTAAAGGTAGGTTGGACTTTTCTGCTGTGATAACTTCACAATGAACTGTATTATGCAGAAGATTCCATCAGCTCTCAGCAGGCAGGAAAGCAAAGGCAGCGCTGGTTTCCTTCTTATTTCACCTCATGGTCATGCTACTGTTAAATCTGCAGTGTCTCTAATTTGTATCAAGTAGATCTTCAGATATCAGGTTTCTTAACACCTAGGGAGTCATTGGCCTCTTCATGGTACCTCATCTTTGTCTTGTTGAAAATTAGCATTCCAGGGACCAATCAGAATTAAACTGGAAACATCCAATCTGAATAACTTGATGGTGAGAGATGATGAGAAGTAGGTTGAGAGATGTTAGAAAGAAATCTTACTTCATTAAATTAAACATCAACAACATATTCTGTGTATCCAAACACCCTGATCCTTTTTCGTTCACTAAGTTACCATCACTAATCCAGCATTTAAATGGATTAGATTAGTACAAATGTTATCTGGGGCATTATAAATGCAGTGACTTTGAAGGATAGATCATCCACAGCTTGAGAAATGTGGTTTTCAGTTGACACTTGGATATCTACTTTTCAGGTGGTCTTGAAGCTTTTTCCTGTAGTAAAATCTATGGGCAACATGAGGTTAACAAAATTTTATCTCTGGTTTGTTGGGGACATATTGGGGAGGTGGGGAAATTATATCTCACCTTCTGTCATCTCACTGACTTTCCCTGTAAAGATGATGAATATCAAGGAGTAAAACTTGAAGGCACTGAATTTTCTTTTTAATGAATCAAAGCAGACCTTCCTATAAATAATGCATTTTGGGGTATTTTTCATGGACTTGTCCACCTTCTAGAAGTTTCAGACCTTGAATTCCTCTAAGCTTGTGATGTGTGGTGTGACTGTTCTGTAACAGCATTGCTTTCTTTCCATGAACAATGTAATTAAACTCTTGATTGAATGAAGAAACATGCCCTTGGCTGTGTATGGCATTTTTATTTTGAAAGACTTCTCCTAGCTGAAGCAAATCACTTTCAGGCTGGAAAGGTCAAGTGGCATCTCAAAAGCTGGGACCATTAGACCCAGCCTCTGAGTAACTTTTTCCAGGGATGGTCACCCTATTTTAAAAGCCTGGCCATTCTTGAGAATGGGTGAATGATGGTGATTAGTTGTGTTAACTCCATTTATCCAATCACTTCTGATTTCTGTGGATCCACATTTGGTGGTCATCTCTCGTACCAGGAGCTGGCAAGTCACTGACCTTGATCAATGGTTAATTTCTTTCTTGAATTTGTGCCAAGATCTCACATATCATGTCTCTGTACACCCTCATTTAAAGCATTGGCTGGTTATCTCGTTAAAAATATTATTAAGGGCACTGGTAGAAGGTTCCAATTTACATTGAGTAAGCTTTCATAGATTCCTCAGATGGGGGTGAGGAAGAGGACATTTGAACTTCACAATGATTTTAGTCCTCAGTCTTCCTATTTCCTCTAACCGTCTAACAATCTATGGTTGAATTGGACTGCAAGGAGATCCAACCAGTCCATTCTGAAAGAGATCAGCCCTGGGATTTCTTTGGAAGGAATGATGCTAAAGCTGAAACTCCAGTACTTTGGCCACCTCATGTGAAGAGTTGACTCATTGGAAAAGACCCTGGTGCTGGGAAAGATTGAAGGCAGGAGGAGAAGGAGACAACAGAGGATGAGGTGGCTGGATGGCATCACTGACTCGATGGACATGGGTCTGAGTGCACTCCGGGAGTTGGTGATGGACAGAGAGGCCTGGCGTGCTGCGATTCATGGGGTTGCAGAGAGTCGGACACGACTGAGTGACTGAACTGAACTGACCCTGCAACCTAAGAGTATTAGAACCTAAAAGGAAAATGGAATTTCATAATTTTTTCAAAATTTGTGGGAGAAAAGCTGAGTCTTCCCTTGTGATCCCTGGTGTGGCCACGTTGGGGAGCAGAAACAGAATCTAACCAAACTTTTCTTTGTCTGTTTAGCTCCTTGTGTTAAAGAGGAGCATTGACTTGCCTAGGTTCCTTTTTGGATGCTTCTCTGGGATTTCATTTGCTGGTTTATGGTCCAAAAGGAGACTCGGAGCTCATCATAAAGTCTGCATTCAGACCAGATTCTGCTCAGACTGATTAATGGAATTATGTAATCGATTGCTTCTGTTTCTATTTCTAGGCCTCCTATATTTTGAGATGAGAACATAGAAGTGGCAATCAGGTTCACAAGGGCACCCTTCAGAGTCCCTCATTTCTCCTTTCTCTTAGATGGCACAGCTCATAAAGAATACAGCACATTTTCCTTCCTTGAAAGATTCTTGGCACTTTTTTTTTAGATACAAAAACTCCCTTGACCATTCAAGCAGTGAATTCTTTGACTCAGAATAATGTATCACCAGGAATATTTGGCAGGCAAAGATGCAATTCAAAGGAAGTTCTAGAGCAAAGAATGTAGTAGCCCTTGAAGAAAGCCATGGGGCAGAAGAAGGAAGATTAGGTTCTACCAGTGGAATAAACAAATTATTTAAATTATTTAGTGTTCAGCCAGCAGGTGCCAATATGGGTGTTCAGATTTCTAAAAATTAAAATATTTTTCACTGGTAAATATTTACTGTCCAGGACCTTCCAAAATGTCCTGTCCCCTCTGTTCTGATTGGCCAGTCAATTCCCAGAAAGTCTTTCTTCTAAGATACTAGGATTAGCTTTTTCCCCAATCACTTTGGAAAGCCAGATGAACCTTCACCAGCCCCTGGGTCACCTTGGTGCCCGCCAGTCTGCCAGCTAGACTGCCCAGCATGGCTCCCTGTATGCTGACCTTGCAGTAACACTGGGCTCCTCGAAATTGACACCCACTTCAGTTGGTATTCCCGGAATGGCTGTTGCATGGATGTCAGTGAGAGCTTCAGCGCTGACAACAGATGAGGCCAGTTGGAGGGCTGAGTCTCGGCTGTGTTTTTGGTTAATTTTTTGATACTATGCATCCTTCGACTTAATTACCTTTGTTCTGTGGACACAGTCTTAAGTGATCTTGTAACCTTAGGGGTGTTCATAGGATGAGCTACATTACACACAGTGATGTCTGCTGCTGCTGCTGCTGCTGCTGCTGCTGCTAAGTCGCTTCAGTCGTGTCCGACTCTGTGCGACTCCATAGACGGCAGCCCACCAGGCTCCCCGTCCCTGGGATTCTCCAGGCAAGAACACTGGAGTGGGTTGCCATTTCCTTCTCCGATGATGTCTATAATGGCTTTTTAAAACACTTATTATTTTTATCTCTTTTGCCAATGAAACAGTATTCAGTGAATAAAGCTTTAAAAAAGATGAATGGGAAAAAATATAAATCACTCATGACTCAGAGACTGATTGTAGGTATTTTGGTATTTTATATATGTATGAAAAATAAATGAATAATCTCATATATACTTGTATAGCTTTTAAAGTATTTAATGATCTATTGTGAACACAGTTTCAAGAGTTGTAAGAGTTGAGTGGGAACTTTAAAGTCAACTAGTTTATCCTGGCCAAGGGGAGGAAAAATCTCTTTACGTGACATCCTTCTCAAATATTTTCCAGCTTTCCCCTTGGTATCTCAAATGACATGGGCCCATGGCTTATTATTCCTCTCCCTGCACCTTTAGATCATTAACTATTCTGGAAAGTTCTATTTTACTCTTGATCTAAAATCTTCTTTCCCATTCTTTACCCATAGATTTTGGTTTTTCCCTTCTTAGCATACACAAAGGGGTAGAAGGGGCACAGAATTATAAGCAAAGAGTATGACTTTGTTGTAGTAAAGCATTATTTAGTGAAATAGTCCTGATTTAGCCTGTGGGGCTTAGTTTGCTGACTGCTCTTCAAGGCTCTCAATCTCTCAGTCTCAAGCAATAATGTGGAACTTAAGATATCACTTCATTGAATAGCTCTGCTTGGAATAGAGCTGCTTACAAACCTTTGCATGGCTTACATTTTGTACATTATCACACCTTTTATAGTGTCCATAATTTGTGGCTGTGTGGGGGCAGAAGGGAGAGATTTTGACCTGTGATTAATCTGCATTTGACTTGCAGTTTTTCCACCTCTTAAACGTACCGTTACCATATTGCTGTTAATAATAAGGTAACGGGTTCTCCTTCTTGAAGGATGCCTGGGAGATATCTCTCATCTCATCCCCTCTGGAGACATATCCTGTATCCCTGTCACCGTGTGGTCCTGTTATTCACTCGTCTCTTCTGAGCAGAGCCAATCTGCTTTTCTTCCTGGCTCCATACCCGCGGTGCTGGCTCCATCTTGGGCTGGCTTCGCAAATCCAGAGCCTAGATCTGGCTGCTTCTCCCGGCTCACAGGAGCCCTCTCTGGTGACCGTGGATCGGGTAGGGCGAATCTGAGGCCCTCTGAATCCAAACCGGTGAGAAGTTTGCACTAAGGGAAAGAACTGATACTGGCTGTCCACACAAGAGCGGCGTGTAACGGTGTAATGTGGGCCCCTAAAGCCCTAAGCCCTGTGAGCAGGCCCTCCCTGCTGCTCGGAGCCCCAGAAGTGCTGTTCCTGCCTCCCTTTCCTTTGGAGAGGTTGTCACCATCCAGATGGTGGGCATCTGTGAACTTGCTAATAAGTGAATGGGCTGTGGCAGTTCGGGCAACTTTGTGGTTCCCAGAGCGTTTTTACTCTGAAAGACCTTGCTGTTGGAGGTTGAGTTTAATCTGCTCCTGAGTGGAGGCGGAGAAAAGGAATCTATGACAACTTATGATGCTGCATCCCCTGTGTCTAGTTAAAATATATGTCAGTTCGGTTCAGTCGTGTCCGACTCTTTGCGACCTCATGAATCGCAGCACGCCAGGCCTCCCTGTTCATCTAATATATATATATATATATATATATATGATATATATATATATTTGATTTAAATATGTTCTACATACATGCATGCTCACTCAATCGTGTCCAACCCTTTGCAACCCCATGGACTGTAGCCCTCCAGGCTCCTCTGTCCGTGGGATTTTCCAGGCAAGAATGCTGGAGTGGCTGCCATTTCCTCCTCCAGGGGTCCTCCCAGCCCAGGGATGGGGTCTGCGTCTCCTGCATTGGCAGGCTAAGTCTTTGCCACTCAGCCCCCTGGGAATCCCATAAATACGTATGTATCATATATAAATGATATATAAAACTATATACCTTGAAGGAGTAGGCATGAGGTACAGTCTATTTTGTTTCTAAAATCATGTGTCTTGAGTTGCTTGTCCCTATTGTCCTGTTCTGTGTGGACATGCCTTTTTATACTATAGGGCTCATGTTTTATTACACTCCCTTTCGAGTGGGTTAGTCATAGTTTTGGGGGCTGGAGGCCATTGGGACCTATGGATAGAGGGAAAGAAGACAAACTGACTTTTGATCCTGAAGCCCTACCTTCTGTGCTCTCCACCCTGAGAAAAATGGACAGTTTTAGTCTGTCTGTCTTTAGTTCTCTGTGTGTCATTTTGTAGGAAATGTTCCGTGGCACTTCAGTGCCTCACAAGAAGACTGAGAGAGTGCTATATTATCTAATCAGAGTCTCTGAGACTTACATGTGGCCTCTGGCCAGTGTTGGCAAATAATTTCTTTCCAGTGTTTCAGATGTGGTGGATTGGGTTGCTGAAGAATATCTAACCACTGTGTTGTACATCTAAAACAAATATAATGTTGTAAGTCAGCCATGCTTCGATTGACAAAAAAGGAATTAACCCCAGAGTCCTAATTCATCCCTCCACACCATGTTCTCCACCCAATATTCTGTAACAACCTATAAAGTAAAAAGAGTTTGGAAGAGAATGGATATACGTATAACTGAATCACCTAGCTGTTCACCTGAAACTAACACAAGATTGTAAATCAACTATAATCCAATAAAAATTTAAAAAGAATCAGGCCCCTTGTAAAGTGAGGAGGGTCTTTCTCTACTATTTCCACCTGTTTATTCTTTGGAAGTTGGAGTAGAAGAAAAGCTGTAGTCTGATGCAGAACCCAGATGCCTCCCCAGACTTGTACGTTGTGTTGCAGACATTGTAACCTACAAAAAGATGACACTTAGTTCTGCTCATATTGAAAGGTGGACAAGAGAGGCAGGTAGCATAGCATCTGGAAAGTGCCCAGACAAGTGAACATTGTTATTCAGATGCAAGTTAATTACTGTTGTCATCTTGATGGGCTTTCTTGGTGCCTCAGATGGTAAAGAATCTGCCTCCAGTTCAGGAGACCTAGATTCCATCCCTGGGTTGGGAAGATCCCCTGGAAAAGGGAATGGCTACCCACTCCAGTGTTCTTGCCTGGAAAATCCCATGGACAGAGGAGCCTGGCGGGCTACAGTCTATGGGTTGCAAAACTGTCCTGGTGCAAAGGATCTGTTCAAGACCCAGTTCTAAATGTATTTCTGACTGTTGGTTTTTCATCATTGAGGTTGAGAATGACAAGTCTTTCCCTTAAGGTTACAAAAGCAATTCACGCAACTTCTTGGCATGGAAAACTGAGATGGAAATTCTTTGCCCTCTTTAGAATGAATCTTTTGATCCCGATGTGGAGCGTTCCTTCTCCGAAAAGCATGAGAACTCTGAAAGGATGTCAGGTTCTTTCTGATTCGGTGTGATCCCTGCTTCTGTTGTTCTTTGTTTAGTTCTATTTTGTTTGCTTTGCAAATGGGCAGTTATTCTTCAGCTGAGGTTTTCCTAAGTAGTGTTGGATTTTTCTCTTAGAAACTGCTGTGTGAAGCAGCAGTGTCAGACAGAGATAATGGAATGTAAAATGTCCTCCAGAGTTTTTAGAAAGAGGGAGTTCAGAAGGCAATGGAACATTTTACCTCCAATGTGAACTCCATTACCAACAGAAGTCTTCATCAGATGGTTGGCCATCTTCTCCCTGAATGCCATCTCACTAGATTCCTCGAGAAAACATCGGCATTGTTGGAAGCACCATAGTTTTGATGACTTACAGATATTTCATCTGGCATGTCTTCCATCTGTCGTGTCTTGAAACTGGCATTTTAACTTGTTAACGTCTTATGTCCCCAGCGTTTAGCACAAGGCCCGGTGCTAAGTAGCTTGTACATATTTGCTTGTATGAATAAAAGAATGAATGAGTAGAATCAGCAAAATGCCAAAGGAAGAATAGTGCTGCTGCCTCTGATCAAAGGTATTCAAAAAGCACCACTTAACATTGTGTGGCTTTTATTAAATACTCCATAAATCTATTTTGCGAAATCTGTTTTTGAGGAAGAACCTGGGACATCTCTTAAAATGTACTTAATTTTTTTTTTCTTTTAAATGAGAAATGTTGTTGGTTGATGGAGGCTAAGTTCTTTGAGGAAGAAGAGTACTCTTTAATTGCTAATGGTTTCAGTTGCTGGCTGTTTCACATTCTTAAATTCTAGACATTGTTCAGCGGGCCAGGAAGATGGCTTTCTAACTGACCCCTATTCCTTGTCCCGCTTCTCTTTTGGTGTGTACAGAGATGTATTGAGTTCACCATTTCTCAAGGCTCTCCCTGTGCGCTGAGGGATGGCTGAGTATCCTTTGGGCCTTCAGAGTTGATAGCAGTCACTACACACTGAGCTTAGACCTATTGTTTGGCAGCTAATTATATGGTGTTGCATAGAGCTTATTCTATGGTAGTGAGCCTGAATGTATGCTTGTGTATATATAGGCTTGCATGCAGCAGAACTTTGGGGCATTTATTAACACGAGTGCATTTGCATGATTTAGTTATGAATACAGGTGCACATTGATATGAATATGCTTGTTTCATCCACCCCTTCCTATCCCCAGTTCTCATCCCTTGGTTTAGACGTCAAAGTGCTTTGACAATACAGAACCAGAAAAGCCGTGTGGCCACTGCACATGCACTGCATTTAATCTATATTGTTCGTGGGAGCGCTGGGGTCACTTAGAGGATGGAATGACAAAGAGCTGAGATGATAAGAGAAGCAGCAGCCATCGGAAACAATGTGTTTGTATGGAAAAAGCAGCCCATTTTCCTAAAAACTTGTGATTGGCACCATCATGGAGTTAGGGACATAGGAACCTCTCTTTGCACACTGAGTTTGATTGTATTGACAATACACCTGTGGCTTATAATCAATGACCCAGCTCTGCAGCAGCGGAGGTCCCCTTTTCACAGAGAGAGACACAGAATTTAAAAAATGGAAACACAGCCAGAGGAAGACATTCATGGGGGAAGATACAGGAATCCAGGAATCAGAAGGTGGATTCAGGCAGCTTAGGGGCCAAGAATTTTTCTTTTTCAAAACCTGCAAGTTACCCTTTCCCACCCCCTGCTGAGTATAACCTTTTACAAGAAGTCAGCTGCTGCAGTGAACTAACAGTTGTATGACATCTACAATAAATATGAGAACGTGTGATGTGGGTCTCAAGGATCCTATTTTCTGAGCTATTCTACTTTTGAGGGGGCTTTCACAAACAGAGCCTGCAGATCAGCAGGTTTTTTGTTTGTTTGTTTGAGCTGTGTCTTACCAATAGCCTGGCTTGGAAACAAACAGGTGACTATAGACAGCGACGTGTGGACTTCCTCCGTGGGGCGCTTGGGCACTATTGCAGTTCTGAACTTCTCCCGTGATAGGTATGTCAACAATTAGATTTTGCTTCACAACTCTTTTATTCTGTGCTTTTTAAGGAAGCACACCACATTGGGTTTTATCCTCTGAATAATGCCCTCAATTAGTTCCCTTCTCTAATCTTAGCTTTTACAAGTTATGGGATCCTAACACCCTGGTTACGCTTTCCCTCAAACATTCTTTTCTCTCTACCCAGATGGGTGACAGGCTTTGCAATTAGGAACCAAACACCTGGGATCGATGAGGCACGTGTGTTTACATCACATTTTCCTAATTTGGATCATTCATTAGAAACTTGTAGAGTTTCCGGAATAGAGCTTAGGGAGAGTGAGAACCCATGTTCAAATGGATTTTTGGTTTCTAGTGAAGGTACTTATTACTGGGATTATCTTCCTTTTTCATATTACAAGCTAAAAATTGTTGAACTCTTTCCTTTAAACCCCCAGAAGCTCCTCAAGAACAGAAATCACATTCAGTTTATTTTCTATCCTATTTAGGATGTAAGGCTGTTTAGAATGGACTGGACACTTATGGCATGTTTACTTGAATAAATATAAATGCTTGATCTACTCCTGCACCTTAATCAGGCATTATTGATGATAGGGGCAAGACACAGGAGAGAAACTGAATATGTAAAGGGCCAGCATTAGAGCAGCTCAGCTTGTTGTTTTGAAACCAAGAAAAGGAAATAATTTGCCTGTAGTGTAAACAAACACAGGACAGAAAAATGACAGTAACACCACATCATCTTTCAACTAGCCTTAATCGCTTGCCTTGATTGAGGAGCCTAAGGCTGTCTTGAACTCCGAAGTCTTGACTCAGACCCAGAGCTGTAATATGGTCTAAAAAGATGAATACATAAAGTGTCTTGTTACCTGAAATGCTCATTTTATGTGGACTGTGGGCAGGTTTGTATGAGAGAAAGAAATTTAAGAGTAGGAAACTAATGTTGTTTTAATCTTTTTCTTTTTCCATCCCATACTGATTTATCAGCTTCTTGGGGCACTGTCATTGTCTAAATGTCATGGCACCCCTGGAATTAACAACCTGATACACGGCTGAAGGGAGAGGTTGGGGCTTTTAGCTCTACTTTATCCCCTTTGTGGATGACTTTGGACAGAAGTAAGGAGATCAAACCAGTCAATCCTAAAGGAAATCAGTCCTGAATATTCACTGGAAGGACTGGTACTGAAGCTCCAATATTTTGACCACCTGATGGAAAGAACTGATTCATTGGAAAAGACCCTGATGCTGGGAAAGATTGAAGGCAGGAGGAAAAGGGGATGGCAGAGGATGAGATGGGTGGATGGCATCACTGACTCGATGGACATGAGTTTGAGCAAGTTCTGGGAGTTGATGATGGACAGGGAGGGCTGGCATGCTACAATCCATGGGGTCACAAAGAGTTGGACATGACTGAGTGACTGAACTGAACTGAATTTGGACAGAAGTATGTGTTAGGACCTTGATTAAAATGAAATCCAGATTTTTAGCTCTAGACAGCCGTCAGCTTTCCATAAATTAAGAATTACATGTCGGTGGCATAAGGACTGTGATCCTCCTGACTATGAGAAGAACCTGGATATCAAAGCCAATCAAGAGAGGGGGAAAGTACAAGCAGATTTGGAATTCAAGAAACGTCAAACCACAACACACACATTAAAGATCTGTCCAAGGTTAAAGGAATTAGTAAACCAAGTCTGCTCCATAAATTTTTATTAACAATATAGGGAAATAATGAAATGCCAGTCAGTCCTGATTTAGCTCTTTTGAGACATTGTTAATCATATCATATAATTAATCTTTATCATGCATTATGAAATTTCAGATAACTCCTTAGAACAAGACTGTAAGAGCAAAGCATGGCTTGCTGCTAAGTGTTTAGTACAACAGTATCATTTCTCAGTGGATCAACTGTGGAAAACCTGAAACTTCATTTGGCATTCTCTGCCTGATTCAGAATGTGAATTTGAGAAGCTGGTGCATAGAAGTCTTCTCTCTTAGTTTTAAATGGAATTGGCGTGGTCAGACATCTACTAACCCAGCCTTTTTTGAACAATGTAGGGGCAGTGCAGAAAGATCCAGTGCTAAACCAAGTGGATCTGTGAGGCATTTGAGACACTCTGAGGAGTTACCTCTAAGCGTTCCTGGGGACACCAGGTCAGAGCCAAAAGCCAACCTGCAGAAAACTTTGTAAGGGTGACTATTAGGCATTGAATCCGTAAGAGAGATGGTAAAGGCTGTTAGAGCTATAGAATTTTCCAGAAGAGTTGAAGTGTCTTTGTTCTTTGGTGGCTATTAGTATGGAAATAGCACTGTATTTTAGTCCAGAAGACATAGATCCTAGAGCCTGTTAAGCTGTTAGTTATGACCTTGGGCTAGTTATTCTTCTCTTGAGTTTCTTTTTCTTCATCTCTAGGGAGATGACTTGGATGGAACTTGTAACTTGCCATAAGGTGCTTTACATAAAATAACTCTGGATTGCAAGTTGCCATCTAGTGCCTTATCCCAGATTTATCATTCACTCAGAAGGAACATTCTGATTCTCAATTGGAAGAGCATTCTATGCAATGATATGTCATAAAACTCTAATTTTAAAATGTAGAAAGTCACGTTCTGGCATTAAATACAAAAACTGAAACCAGTCTGACTCATCAAGAATGTTGAGCTGCCCCAACATAGGCAAATTCTCTAAAATCCCAGTGGAGAACGAAGGGGGCTTGATTCCTTTGTTTCCCAAGATTTCTGTTGTACAGTCAAGAGTACAAAGGATGGGCTTGAATTTCTGTGTGTGTGTGCATGTGTGTGTGTGTGTGTGTGTGTGTGTGCATGCTGTCAGCCCTTTTACCCTAGGGGATACTCTGTACTCAAAACAAACTAAAATACTTTCATTCCTGTGACATTCCCAACCGTTGCTGATGACCGCTGTGTTTTATCTGATGTGATTGTTCCCCAAAGGAGCTTTCCCTTTCTCATCTTTCATTCCGGCAGTCCCCAACCTTTGGCCATCAGGGACCAGTTTCGTGGAAGACACTATTTCCACAGACTGGGGTGGGGAGATGGTTTAAGGATGATTCAAGTACGTTACCTTTATTGTGCACCTTATTTCTATTATTGTTGCACCAGCTATGCCTCAGGTCATCAGGCATTAGCTCCTGGAGGCTGGGGACCCCACTCCACTCCTTTCATCTGTTCATTCACTGACTTCCTTAGCAACGGTTTAGTGTTTATCTACTGTGATATCTTTGTTTATCTATGAAGTACCAGTCTAGGTACTTTGTATCCACCATCTCCACGAATTCTATATCTAGCTGTTCCCTTCAGTAGTCAGCACATATCTCACATACATGCTCAGTTAATGTTTATTAGAGTAAATGACTTAGTAAGCAAAGCTACATACAAAGGTGCAAATGTGTAAAAGCTGAGGAGAGGAAGATAGAATAGTAGGGTGAATGGGAAGTCTATGGAAAGCCCTCAAAGCAATGCCTGGCGTATACTGATAGTTAAGACAGTATCTGGCCCTGCCTAGCCTGCCTCCAGTTCTCCTCTGCAAGTATCATTAGCAGAAGATAACTTCTGTCTTTAGGTTTCCCAGTGGTGAAAATTCACCAATGGAGGAAACACAAGAGACCTGGGTTCGATCCCTAGGTTGGGAAGATCCCCTAGAGGAGGAAAAGGCAACCCACTCCAGTATTCTTGTCTGGAAAAACCCATGGACAAAGGAACCTGGTGGGCTACAGCCCATGGGGGTCGCCAAGACTCGGACGCAACTGACACGTACACACAGCCTCTGTCTTCAGGCATAACGTCCTTCTGAGAAAAGAGCTGTTTTTGAAAAGCTCTTTGAGCGATTTTAGTTAAGGACATTTTATAAACAAGTGCTTAACTTCAGGGTTTTTTTTCCCCTTTTCTCTAATTGATCTAAATGTGAAATTAAATTAGCTGCTGATGAATAGTTCCTGTGCAGTTAAAATTATGTTTTATTTCCAGAAGAGAGGAACCAGCTAAAATTACTATCCTGAGCATTCAGAACTTTAATGGATCACTTAGAGAAATGCCTCGTTTGTCTTTTCTTAGTGACAAGAAAAATCTACATCAGCTTGTGATCTGAGATTTTGGAAGCGTCTACAGATTAACCTGCCCTTAAAGTTATTTTTCCTGTGAATCTCCAGGAATGACCATGAACTGCGACATTACTGTTTTGTTCATTCTTGGGTAAGGAAGCTCCTGAAAAAGCCAGAGCAACAATGTTAATTTAACAGCTCCCATTTAGATATTGTTACCCTTTACCTTAAGCCACTGAAGCCTCACTCAAGCATTTCCCCTCCTTTACATGATAGTAATGATTTGGTAATAGTAATATTCCCTTCCTTTAAATGATAGTAAGAGTGGAATCTCTGCCAACCCCATGCTTTTTCTTGCAGAAACTGCAGAAACCAAGTGCTAAAAAAATAAAACAAAGCACAAACAACGTGGCCGTGTCCTTTTCTTTTCCGAGTTATCTGTAATTCCACACAGCTTTATCACAAAAATCCTGGCACCTGGAGATTTTCATAGAGTCTATAGAGCTTCCTATAGACACTTTGTGAAGCAAGTTTCACAAAATATCGTAATAAACGTCAAACAAGAAATAGATTAAGGTCACCAGATGAATTCAGAAGGGTATCCATAAGCTATACATGCTCACTTGAGGAAGGTGAATGTATTTATGTTCATAATTATCTCCTTGGAAGTTGTTACCTAAATTTAGTCGGAAATTGACAACTCTATAAAACATAGAAATCTAACTCAACGGAAGACCATATGAAAAGAAAAAGAGTGTAGGGGATGGTTTATAATATGTGTACTACTTTGGTAATGTCATAAGATGGTCTTTCTTTGAATAATAGTCATTCCCTCTTCAAGGAGAATACTGAAATTTGCTTCCTATCGCTGGTGCCTGTGTCCATACTCTTGTAGCAAAGCGAAGATGCATAAACACAAAGCAGTTTATTTGGAGTCGTAAAGGGAAAACCATTGCTGCAGGCATCATGTGGTCTCACTGTTGTCCTCACATACTGTATGGCACCTCACAGACTGGCTGCCAGGAGAATGTGACGTTTCTATGAAATGTTTCTTATTCATAGATTTTTTTTTTTCAATAGTGTTTTGAGTAAACGCCCATTTCTAATGAGTGATCAAAGTGTTGTAGATAGAGCTGCAGCTTTGTCATCTACAAGATCTGGTTTTAAACCCTGGCTCGACAGCTTATTATCTGTGTGGTCTTAGTAATGTTTGGTTTAATCTGGGGGCTTTTGCCCATTGAAAGAGTGTATAGTAGGCACTATTTAGTGAACTGAGCGTTCTGTTGTTCACTCCCCTCTCTGCTGTCATGTTTGCTATGACTGTTTTCAGCTCTAATTATTCCTTGCAACAGTAGCAGTGTTAGCCTCTCAGGCGTGTCTGACTCTTCACCACCCCATAGACTGTAGCCCGCTGGGCTCCTCTGTCCATAGGATTTCCCAGGCAAGAGTACTGGAGTGGGTTGTCGTTTCCTTCTTCAGGGGATCTTCCCTACCCAGGGATTGAACCCGGGTCTTCTACATTATAAGCAGATTCTTTACTGTCTAAGCCACCAGGGAAGACATTCTTAGCAATAATGGCCTTTGGATTCACTTGCGAGCGGCAGAGTTCACTTTAGATGTGGGACTTCTGTGCATTCTTGTGAGACCCAAATACTTGAGAGTCTCTTTAGCTTTGAGCTCTTCCATGGCCAGTGGCCTTGTCTGTGTGTGTGTTTGGGGGTGAGTGTGGCAGATGGGGTGAAGTAGGCTTGGGTGCTGCTAAGAATCTCAGAAGGAACATACTGTAGTGAGGAGCAATGTTTCAGGACACAAGTCAGATGTGGTTCTGAGCCACAACCCAGGACAGAGGACTTCACCACTGCTTTCCATGAAATGTGACTAATAACAGTATCTCCATCCTAGATCTGTGGACTGCAGTTGGCTGTGAAATCCATGTGGGGGATCTGCACCATGTTTGGCAATAGCATACCCTTAGACCATTATTGCTTCTGTTCAAATAGAAAAGGAAATTGGGTACAGGTTGCAGAGATATGCTGAGATCAACATTTTGAAGAGCACAGCAAAATGAGTCTCCCTGGGAACTCCCATCTCCTTTTAGACTTCTTGACTAACCTTGAGGAAGGGGAATGGAAATGTGTATAAAAGTCTGAAAGAGCTTAGAAATCTCCTCCTTCATCTTGGAGCTCACTTGGAGGACCTGAATCTCTGTCTGGTAACCTTGGGCTTGAGACCTTCTTGAGGGCCTTGAATTTTGTGATGATATGACGTCCTCTATGAATAAAGTTTCTACTCTGAGATAAATGAAGTGTTGTTCAGAAACCATCTATCAAATTTGTAGGAGAATATAAAGTTACTTTTTGCTGTGCTCTAAAGAAAGTTGAGCACCAAAGAACTGATGCTTTTGATCTGCTGTATTGGAGAAGATTCTTGAGAGTCCCTTGGACTGCAAGGAGATCAAACCAGTCAATCCTAAAGGAAATCAGTCCTGAATATTCATTGGAAGGACTGATGCTGAAACCAGAATACTTTGGCCACCTGATGTGAAGAACTGACTCCTTACAAAAGACCCTAATGGTAGGAAAGATTGAAGGCAGGAGGAGAAGGGGATGAAAAATGATGAGATGGTTTGGATGGCATCACTAACTCAATGATATGAGTTTGAACAAGCTCTGGGAGTTGGTGATGGACAGGGAAGCCCGGCGTGCTGCAGTCTATGGGGTCACAAAGAGTCAGACATGACTGATCGACTGAACTCAACTGATGCAATTAATTATATTTCATGTTTGACAGTTCCTATTACATCATCTTGCTAATTTAACCAAGTGGCCTGTTTAAATTGTGTGTGCATGCTCTCACTTCAATGATATCCAACTCTTCGCAACCCTATGGACCAAATGGATCCCGCCAGGCTCCTCTGTCCATGGGATTCTCCAGGCAAGAATACTGGAGTGGGTTGCCATGCTCTCCTTTAGGGGATCTTCCCAACCCAAGGATTGAACCTGCATCTCATGTCTCCTGCATTGGCAAATGGGTTCTTTACCACTAGCTCCTCCTGGGAAAAATGTATCTTTAAATTGTATCTTACGGTAACCAGCACATAAGTAATTAGCAAATAAAAAACTGCTTGATTGTAAGAACCCACTAAAAGCACAGTTCCCTCTATTCCACATTTTACAGTTTCCAGCCATCAATGGTTATTGTAGATGGACACTTGAAGTCAGTAGAAGAAAATTGGCTTATAATCGTAGGTTTTACATCTGTTTCATTGACTATCTTAAACAAATCTAGGAATTCTGCAGACTCTCCTTGGGCCTTGGTTTCCTTTCCTATAAAATGAATTTGTTGAAATAATAAAATGTAACCAGTTTATCAGATCCATTCTAGATCTAAAGTTGTGTGAGTCTGTGATACATGTAGCTTCTCACGTGCAGTGTGAATGAAATGTTTCTACTTGTTCTTTCTTGCCTGGCTATTGTATCATTGGGAGTCTGCTGCAGAGAAAAAAATGGAAGATTTTTCCTTGAGTCTCTTTCAGCTTGAATAAAATAATATCAGTGCTTTTAGACATACCAGGGCTGTTCAAACTTATATACCTGTTATTAGGGAATATATTTAGATCAATTTAAAATCATGAAGAACAACTTGGCATTGTAACCTTTGCTAGCATCTCAAATACAAGGTATTAATTAAACAAGGAGGAAAGGGGGGCACTCATTATTTTTAAGTGGAATAATTAGTATTGCTGAATTCATGTTAAAGGGCTTCATTAAGACAAGAAAATAAGATCATGTTTGAACTGTGCTGATAGCACTATGAAGTTATAAATTGCTTCTTTTACTCCAAGAATTTTTTTTTAAGATATTTATTTATTTTTGGTTGAGCTGGGTCTTCATTGCTGCACATGGACTTTTTCTAGTTGCAGTGAGCAGGGGCTGTTCTCTCGTTGTCGTGTACAAGCTTCGCAGTGCAGCGGCCTCTCCTGTTGCACAGCACAGACTCTCGGGTGCAGAGGCTTCAGTAGTTGCAGCAAGCGGCCTCAGTGGTTGTGGCGCATGGACATAGTTGCTCCGTGGCATGCGAAATCTTCCCGAAACAGAGATCGAACCCGTGTCCCCTGCATTAGCAGGCAGATTCTCAGCCACTGTACCACCCGGGAAGTACATGAATTGCTTCTTGAAGGCAGAACTTTCAAAGGACAGTAAATGAGAAAGTTTTGTTTTAAACAATTTGAATTTGCTTGAGGGGCAGGTAACCAAGGAGGCGGTGTGTAGCATTGTAGAAAGAATGATATTTCAGGATCTAAGGGTAGAATCTTGTTATGCTGAAATGAAATCTGACCAAGTAATGCACTGTGTTGAAAGATAAAGTCTTTGGGCAGCCAAGTATGATTATTTCGCTGGGCACAGGGCATAAATTCAGGATCAGAGTGGTTCCAATTGCAGAGCAGGAGCTTAAGCAGCATGGAAGAGCCTGACCAGTGAGCTGGGCTCCTCTGCCTGCCTTAGGTCCTCAGTGCGTTTGTACTCCAGCCCTGCCCTTGCTGTGATGATACGGTGACTTCACGCTCTGTCCCATCACTGACGGGGCTTCAGACCCGCATTAAGGCGGAACTGGGGTCGGGATCGGCAGACCCTCACTCCCCCTTTGCTCCGGCTTCACAGTCTGCTGTGTCCAGGCTGCCGTTCCTTGTTTCTCATCTCTGTTCTGCCCTAGCCAGCTCATTCTCTGGTCTCCTGCTTACTGTTTATTTTCCTATTATGGGACGTTTCCAAACAAAATGTTTAAACTTTGCAGAATTACACCTGTAGAACTCCACAGGAAGAATCTGAGGATGGAGGTGAGAAACAAATGAGAATTTATTCTAAAGCCTTGCAGTAATAAAGCTGTCTCCCCTGTCCACGCTTTGAGGTCACATTTTAGGGGAGACAAATAATTCTGTGTTTTAGACCCTTCCAGAACCACAGGCCTGTGGATGAGGATCTAGGACCGACTCACTAATACCCAAACCAACAGATCCCCATGTTGCCTGCTCACACACTTTTCATCTAACATGTACTGAGTGGCTCTCTGTCTTTAGCATATTTTCTGATTCACATTCAGAGATATAAAAATGAGTAAGAGATACTTTTTGCCTTTTAGGCCACACAGTCAGTAGGTGAAAGAGATAAATAACAGATGCAATGATCTATATGCTATAATAAAATTACTTATAAAATACTGAGAAATTCAGAATAGTGCAGTGACTTTCAAACTTCCATTGCCTGTGACCCACATATAATTGAAGCAAAAGTTGAAAAAGAAATATTTACCCTAGCTCCATGCAATGAATGAAATTTTCTGTTCTATTTCTTTTGCTCTTATACTTAAAATTCATGCTATGAACCAATAAATTGATTTTATGACCCTCTAAAAGATCACAGTCTACAGTTTAAAAGACCCGGAGGGAAAGGGAGCAGGATTTTTAACCCTTCCTGGGAAGAGGGCAGGAAGGATTTCGTAAGGATATATATTTCTTCTTTCCTCTTAAAGTAATAAATCTAACAATATAAATTAATCATATAAATTGTAGAAAACAGAGAAAAACGGTTGGCATTTAGGGGATGAGGCTGAAGCAGTAGATAAGTGACAAAATATCAAAAGCCTTAGTTACCAAGTCATACACATTCTGAACTTAATCTTTTAAGTGACAGAAAACTTTTAAAAAGCCTTAAGCAGGCAAGTGCCATGATCAGATTTCCATTTTAGAGAGAACATTCCGGTCAAATTTAGAGAACAGATTTCACTGAGATAAAACTGGAGTCAGAGAGATGGTTTGAGGTTTGAGGACTATTTCAAGTATTTAGGTTAGGAAATTTTTAGATGTAAACCAGAATTCCGGTGTTAGAATCGTAATGGTGACAAATTAGCCAGCTGTTTTGGAGATGGCCATCAGTGACCAATTTGACCTGCGAGATGATAGGCATTAAGATATTGAAGATGGTGTACAGAGTTCTGTCTTAGGTGTGTGGGTAGATTGATGGTGACTTAATGAAGATGGAGAACACAAGAGATAGAGTAAACTGAGGAGGAGGCAGGGGTGAGATTGTTTTTATATAACCTGCTCTATTTAGGTGCCCATGAAGGAGGCGAGTCTAGAGTTGGAAATCAGGCACTCTGACTTCTTGACTTTTAATTTTCACTCATTTTGAATGTTTTTCACTCATGACTATATCAGAATAGTCTCATCTTTAAATAAGATTCTCCACAAATTGAATTTAAATTTTCCTAGAATATATACTATCATCATAGAGCTGTATCATAATTTTAGTCATTTCCCCAGTTTTACATGGTGTGTTCCCAGTTCTTTATTCTTATTTATCTGTTCTAAGGAATGATTCATTCCTTAGAATAGATAAAATCTGAGAGTTAAAAGAATGAATATTAAAAGCTCATTGTAGGTACCTGTGAATGGTTCTCCAGAAATCTAGCAGCCATTCACTGTTTATTCTAAGTTTATACAAGCGCGATTTCACCATCCAGTAGTGGGTATTATCTAAACAGTCTGGTCAGGAATTTTATCATGTTTTAAATTGCATGCCTTTTATTATTATAGAGATGAATGCTTTTATACTCATTGTATGTTTTATATGTTTATTAGACAACTGTACTTCTGTGAATCATGTTATACACTTTGCCTATCTTTTTCTATTTGTATCTTACTGTTTATCTCATTGAATTTTACTTAGGTTTATTAGATAGCACTTATTCTTATACTATAAGGGTATTATTTTTGCCATATTGGTGTCAAATAGATTTTTACTTTTCTGGCTAGCTGTTTATTTTTATTTATGGCATTTGTATATCCTGTGGTATAGAGGAAGAGTCTAGAGGTTTTTCCAAGAGCATTTAAAAATGATACAAAGCTATAACATAAATGAAGATCACAAAAGCTCTTCTTAAGGTCACTGATGATAGAAAGGGAGGAGGAGGTGGAGGCAGGGCAGGAGGGAGGTTGAATGTTCAGAAATGACTGTATAGGTCTGTTTTTAGAGTTACGTCTTCGTTCAGGCCTACTTTTGGCATGCTTGATTCAGAAATTGACTCACAGAATTTCATTTGGAAAATTAGCAAAATGCAAGGCAACTGTAAAACAAAACTAAACGTATATATTCAGATATCTACTCTGCCTTCAAAATTACTTTCCTGCCTTTCTGTTTGACTGAGACTTTTTGCATTTCCCAAGGAAAAGAGTGGACTTTCCTTGTGATAATAGACAAGCCATAGTAATGCAAAGAGAGACCTGTACCAGTGTGACCACGACAGGAAGAACTCAATGGGTTTTCCAAATAATAAGTCTGTGGATACGCTTTCAGCACAATGATTAAGCACAAGTGAAGCTTGGAGTTCTTGAGAACCAGAGGGTTTTTGCAGAAGCTCAGATGTCTTCTAGGACGATAGATAGTGTGTAGAACAGGGAAAATGAAATGCAAAAGATTCAGAACCAATCTCTTAAATTTTTCTGAAAAACAAATGTAGAGATAAAAGAACACACTTGGCTAGGTTCTGTTTTCTTGTCTCGGGAGAGGAGGTGCTACATGAGAGGAGGGGCAAGTCTTCGTTTTGAAATGATGCCCTCTTACAGCAGGTAGTTCATTCTCAGCTTCTGCAAAAGGTTCCGTCCCAGGAATACAGTCAGATGGCTGAAAAGAACCAGAGGGTGAAGTGATTCTACACGGTGCCCGATCAGCACTAGCAGTAACAGTATTTTTCTGGCCTATCAATTCTTGGAACTTAGAATTTTGAGTCTAAAATCTAACTTGACTACTCACCAAACAAGTGCATGTCATCTTTTATGTCATGGTAATTCTGGCCATCCATAAGATTTTTCATAATTGCTCTTTGGTGATTCAAATGTTTACCCTTGGTATTCCTCTTTTTAAACAGACTAATATTCACACATTAATATTTACTGCTATAAGAGCCATTTTATTAATAAGAAAGAATGTTTATTTGATATCAGGGATCATGCTAAACATGGTGTATAGATATAGATGTATATATGTATATATATGTACATACATATATACATTTATAGACCCATATAGATATGTGGGTCAGGAGGTAACAGAACTGGACACGGACCAACAGACTGGTTCCAAATAGGAAAAGGAGTACGTCAAGGCTGTATATTGTCACCCTGCTTATTTAACTTCTATGCAGAGTACATCACGAGAAACGCTGGGCTGGAAGAAGCACAAGCTGGAATCCAGATTTCCGGGAGAAATATCAATCACCTCAGATATGCAGGTGACACCATCCTTATGGCAGAAAGTGAAGAGGAGCTAAAAAGCCTCTTGAGGAAAGTGAAAGAGGAGAGTGAAAAAGTTGGCTTAAGGCTCAACATTCAGAAAACGAAGATCATGGCATCTGGTCCCATCACTTCATTGGAATAGATGGAGAAACAGTGTCAGACTTTATTTTTGGGGGCTCCAAAATCACTGCAGATGGTGATTGCAGCCATGAAATTAAGAGACACTTACTCCTTGGAAGGAAAGTTATGACCAACCTAAATAGCATATTCAAAAGCAGAGACATTACTTTGCCAACAAAGGTCCATCTAGTCAAGGCTATGGTTTTTCCTGTGGTCATGTATGGATGTGAAAGTTGGACTGTGAAGAAGGCTGAGCACCGAATTGATGCTTTTGAACTGTGGTGTTGGAGAAGACTCTTGAGAGTCCCTTGGACTGCAAGGAGATCCAACCAGTCCATTCTAAAGGAAATCAGTCCTGGGTGTTCTTTGGAAGGCTTGATGCTGAAGCTGCAACTCCAATACTTTGGCCACCTCATGCGAAGAGTTGACTTACTGGAAAATACTCTGATGCTGGGAGGGATTGGGGCAGGGGAGAAGGGGACGACTGAGGATGAGATGGCTGGATGGCATCACCAACTCAATGGACGTGAGTTTGAGTGAACTCTGGGAGTTGGTGATGGACAGGGAGGCCTGGTGTGCTGCAGTTCATGGGGTCACAAAGAGTCGGACACGACTGAGTGACTGAACTGAACTGGACTGATAGATAAGTGGGTATATATGTCTTTATATATAGGTAGATATAGATATCTATATATAGATGTATATATATATACATATCCCATAATATAAATGTATATTCCTGTTTAATCCTCACCACAAATCTTAACGTTGTTTCCAATGCCTGGCATTTGTCAAAACTCAGTATAAACTCAGTATTATCTAACATGAATAATGCCATTTCACTATTTCAGAAACGAGAAAACAGATGGCAGAGCAGCATACCCAAAGTCTGCTGAAAACAACTATTTTAGACTATTACCTCCCAGGTGAAAGATTATTGAACAACAGTGACAGTTATTAGGATATTTCCCATGTTCAGAAGTTCTGTATTCAATTCCAGTGCTAAGATCTTAGCAGAGACGTAGCTTTCATTTTTGCCCTCAGAAATGATGTTAAATGTAGACCCTGTGAGGGAAAGTCATTAGAGATTTTGGTAATCCTCATATTGGTTTTTCCATCAGCAAATGATTTTTTTTTCATTGTGTAATGTTTCCCTGATCATTTATTTTCATTTCTCTTCTGTTGGTCCAATAGGCCTTTAGTGAACATAATGAGTCTTGAAAGAAATGGAGTGATATATTAATTAACCAAGGTAATTAGCTTGAAGAGCCTTGGTGTTTTTTTTTTTTTTTTCAAAGCCCCAAGTGTATGGATTATTTCTGGAGTTGTGCTTTGGGAGATCTGGTTTGAGATGGCTGAGGCAGAGGGAAAGTCAGCTACACACTACTTGGATGGACAGGCAAGTCTTAAACATTAGGGGGAAATTGTTGACATTAGTTCCTCGGTGCCCGGTTTTGTGTCTCGGAAACAGTTTCTGGTGCGTCCAGAATGCACACATGGCTCTTGCACGTTGCTTGTCTGTCGCCACGTGGCAGGGCAACCACCTGTCAAAGCCCACCTTTCCCTGCAAGTGCACTAACCCCCTCCACTGGCTTCCTGCCGAGTGCCTTCCAGGCACACCACTTGGGCGATGGCCCTGGCTTTTGATGGCATTCAAAGGCTAATTACAAAACATACTTTAACTCCTTACTTAGTGTGAAGGGAATGCTAGATTTCTAATTAAAAATAGATATGCAGCAAGCAACAAAGGTTTATTATATAGCATAGAGAACTATAGTCAATATCTTATAATAAACCTATGATGGAAAATAATTTACAAAATAATACATGTGTATTTATATAACTGAATGAACATGCTGTGCACCTGAAACACTGTAAATCTTCAATAATATATACATATTCAAATATATATATATATATATACTGAAGTACTTCATATATTTATTATACTTCAATAATATATATATTTATATTATTAAAAAAAAACATAGTTTAACAGAATGAAGCAGAAAGTGATGCCAGAGGTAGTTTATTCTGTTTCATCAGTAGCAAATTATATCAAATTTCGCTGAAATTGTCTAGCCCATAATTTTAAACAGCCCTTTCAATTGAAATAGACATATGAAAGAAAGATTCTTACACCTCAAGAAGTACTGTACTGATAATTCTTCTTTGCTATCTGTTTAGTATCCTAAGTGTTGATTTAATGTTTTGCAGCAGACATGATCCTGCCCATCATCAGTGTCCCTTCTAGGATAAGACTTGATGTTCCAAAACTGCAGATGAAAGCATGAAAATCAGGACAGGGGATGAATGAATATCATGTGAAGAGAGGCAGACACATTTGGGGAGTTTCAGGAGACCACAAAGGGTTTCCAGGTGATCACATTCCCCAGCATCTTCTAGCACAGCAAGGGTGCATCTCAGTTTTCACATATGTCAAAGCTTGATGGAATCTCCTTCTGGAAAGCCTTGCTATGTGTGTGAACACAACTATCATCAGTAGTGGCAACACCAAGGGGCAGAAGTTGCCTTAGGACCTTTTTAGTGGACGGAAGGCAAAGCCATTATGTTTTGGCCTTATTCTTGGAGGTCACTGCATACCTGCCTCTCTTGAACATTCTTTAGCAGTAGACAGGATCCTAGAAGGTTCAGTCCAAAAGGACTCTCTCTTTATATTTGCTTTACAGATCAAAATAGTGTGTGTTGGTAAGAAATTAACTGATATGTAGGTTTGCAAAGTAAAAGTGAATGCCTTCATTAATTTCCCCAACACTGATCATGGTCTGCAGCCCAGATCCAATCTTTGACAACCCTGGTGAATATTCTTCAGGTGGCAATTAGAGTTTGTATGAGAGGCTGTCCCTGACATTGTGTAGAGTTCAGTGTGTATATATGGGCCTCCCAGCTTCGTTAGGTATGGAAATCTATATTAACATCCATTATCTGTGGACTAAGGGGAGTTTGGAGGCCCCTCTGTCACCGACTTGTTCCATCACTTCCGGTTTTTATTTTTTAGCTAATTAGGGCATGTGGAGAAGACAGCTTTTCATATGTTGAAAGTGGACTTTGGGAAAGGGGATTGCTAACTCTCAAATTCTAGAAATGTGCTGTCCATCTTCCCAGCAGTTGGTTGCTTTGCAGTCTCCCATCCATCCACCAGGGTGTTGGCACACAGTTCTCATGATTCTGTGATCTCACAAGAAAGTTGATTTTTGACTCATTGTTTCGGTTCCGTCAAATTATTATTTCCTGGTAGGAAATGGAACTTCAAACTTGGAAGCATTTTCTCTTATAAGTGCTGCCTTTTTTGGTCACTGAAATCCATGCTTTTTTGCATGGCCATTCCCAGTGCCTTCAGAATCTATGGAAACTGCCCTTTTGGTAAGAGGATCTCAACGAAGCGTTCATCTGGGCTGGCAAGATTCTGTCAGCATCCTGCAAGGTGAACTGGAGAAGGAAGGGAGGATCTGTCCTCTGGGCCTTCTTCCTTCAAGGATCTCATGCTCTGCTTTCAGCAGCCTTCCCAAGCATGCCTAAAACTAGGTAGTGGATGAGTGTATTTTTGAGAACAAGTTTTCCAAACATCTTCAGCTCTGTGTTCTTCAATGTGTGATCCATAGGGAAGAGTCAGTGCTTGGGCAGGAATGTTTCTACATAGTAGAAATTCAGCAAGGCTAATAGCCAGATGTCATTTGGGAAGGAGGCCAGCCCTCTCTCCCAAGCTGTGTTATTTCCTGGGTGTTAGTTGCACATTCTCTGCTCTGAGTGTATAGAAGAGAACGTTTGGCTCCACCTTGATTCCTCCATTCTTAGAGGACTAGCCCATCCCTGACTGTGTGCACACTGGGCAGCCCACCCGGAGGGTCCCTCTGTGTTTCCATTTTATCAGGTTGATGAGTGGAATCCATTTATGCAGTGATTCATAACCAGAAGGCAGTTCCCCCTCCCAGGAGGGCACCTGGTCACGTCTAGAGATATTTTGGTTGTCACAGTTTGTAAGGTTTTATGGTGGAGTTGCCAGGAAAATGCAGGATGTTGTTGTTACAAAAATGAGTGATTTTTAATACAACCCAAAATTACATGAGAAATATTGTTTGCTGTTTATCTGAAATTTAACTGGTTAGTATGTATTTTTATTTGCTAAATCTAATAACCCTATGCCACTGTGACTCCATGGCTAGAGGCTAGGGGTGCTGCTACCTCCTACAGGGGTAGAAACGTATCCTACAGAGCAAAGGACAAAGATGTATTTGGCCCAACATGTCAATAATGACGAGGCTGAGGACCTCTGAAATACTGAAATACCTTATGTGATAACAGACTAAATTGCCATGGAAGGAGACAATGTGGATTTCAGTAAGAAAATGAGTGACTTGTAAAAGAAATTGCTGATATTGTGGGAGTTTAATTTGCTACTAGGGAACAGAGTAATTTGGCAGAACCTAAATAGTAAGTCAAAATAAATTTTCTTGTTGAGCCTCTAAATCTTGAGGCTCTTGTGTGCCTCGTCCCAACCATTTGATCTATTTCACAAGAATAGGGGTGTGTGTGTGTGTATGTACATGTGTGTGCACTCGTGTGCGTGCTTCATCCCTCGGTCGTGTTTGACTCTCCATAGCCTGCCAGGCTCCTCTGTCCCTAGAATTTTCCAGGTGAGAATACTGGAGTGAGTTGCCGTTTCCTACTCCAGGGGCTCTTCCCAACCCAGGAATCAAACCAGCCTCTCTGTGTCTCCTGCATTGGCAGGTAGATTCTTTATCACTAATGCCACCTGGGATGCCCACAAGGACAGGTACGCTCTACCTTTTATGAGAGTGTTGTGTACAGTGTGTATCTAATTAGTGGTGATTGTGGATTAATTCATTGAATAACAAAATTAACTGCATTTCATTGAGGATTTATTAAGTGCTAAGCTCCGTGAAAACTGTTTCACACCTATTGCTTCCAGTCCAAACAAGAAAATTATGTCAGTTTTTTACGTGGAGAGACTGAGCCTCAAATTACAACATGCCCGAAGTCACAGCCCTAGCAAATGGCAGAGATGGGACTTGGTTCCCGGAGGCTTCCAAAACTTCTGTCTTTTCCTCGCCCAAACCAGAAAGCCCAGGCAGCATCCCTGTCTTCAAGAGGCAGAAACATTCTACTCTCTGTGAGGTTCCTATGTCAGATTTCCAAGTTGTTGGCTTTGCAGTCGACTTTTCATCCCTGAGTTTATTTCTGTTCCTTCCCAGCTTCCCAGTAATGGAACAGTGACTGCAGATCACTCTGGAGGTAGGTGGATCTATTTCTGAAACTCTACCTGCTGGGAGACACCCCCTAACTTCTCATGCTGCTTCTGTCGTTTTTCTGATGAGCACCGTGGGGTGTGGGGGGGCAAGGGAGGAGCAGGTGCGACAGGGCAGGCCCGTGGGAGCCTGACAGAGGCCAGCCCTGCCTGTAGGCACTCCAATTTAGTGGCAATCCTGGGAACTATTTCCCCCAAGGGATTTTAAAAGGAAGAAGTTTGCAAATTGTTTAAACAAAATTTGCGGATAAGATTTCCCAGTCATCATTGGCTTTTGCTGGCAAAGGGACCGGTTTCTGTCCTTCGTGCCATCGCACCTTCATCCCCTGCAGGATCCCAGCTCAGCATCTGGTCCTGAATACATGGAGGACTCGAGCCCTTTGAGGGTGATGGAAGAAAAGCAGCATCGCTCAGCCGCTGCCGAGTGCCCAAGAGTCATCACGACTTGTCACATTAGGCAAAATATTAGTTATTCTCTCTGTGTCTCTTTTTCCTGACTCGCTGAGGTCAGAAACTGTCAAGTTGTCTTCATTATTCTCCTTCTCTCAGCGGACTACAGTGTCTCATACACAGTGAACATGCGACGTCCTAGCAATTAGAATTTATACGGCCTGTGTTCTGGAAGTTTGTCTCCTCCTCTGACAGAAGTGCTACCACCCGATTGCTTTTCAGCCTGGTATAAAATGAAAACAACTTGTCTCACACACACACACAGACACACACTCACACATGCACACACACACACATGCACACACACAGACTTATATTTGAGCTTTCAGTCTTCCACATACATTGATGCTGTTATTCTATAATTCAAACCATACTTTAAAGTCATTTCATTTTCCTATTGCAGATGACTGAACAAAAGCTGGAGATATTAATTGACACACCCAAGCTCCTGTAGTTGATGAGGGGCAGAATCAGCCTAGAACTCGACCTCACTTCCAGAAAATTTTCTTCTCTGCCACACAACCAATTGCTGGAGGTTTATAGAAAGTGAAAATTGAAAAGTATTAGTCGCCCAGACATGTCCGACTCTTTGAGAGCCCATGGACTGTAGCCCACCAGGCTCCTCTGTCCATGGAATTCTCTAGGCAAGGATACTGGAGTGGGTTGTCATTCCCTTCTCCTGGGGATCTTCCTGACCTAGGGATTGAGCCCGGGTCTCCTGCATTGCAGGCATATTCTTTACCACCAGGGAAGGACATTTATAAAGACCCTCCAATTCTTCACTGTGATGGATCTCACTTTCTAAAATCAGGTTATATTTATTTTGAAGGGAAGTCAACAAACACACAGATAGGCAATAAAGACAGATCTACATCTATTTGCCTCCCACTGCTGAGTGTGCATCTTTTAACTTAAAAATAGAGGTTGAACATATTGAAAGGTAAGTTGAAGAAGCTGTTTGACTAGAGGCAGGAGGTTTTCCCTTGATAATAAGCAACTCAACAGGGATCAGGAACTCAGAATTGCTTTTCCTTCTGAAATGGTAGACAATGCCATCTTTGGCCTGCTTTGACCATTGCTCCTCAATTATTATCACCTGCCCATTCACAGTGACTCTTAGAGTCAAATATTGTCCCAATTTGAAAGGACTAGAGGACAGCTTCCCCGATGGCTCAGCTGGTAAAGAATCTGCCTGCAATGCAGGAGACCCAGGTTCAATTCCTGGGTCAGGAAGATCCCCTGGAGAAGGGATAGGCTACCCTCTCCAGTATTCTTGGGCTTCCCTTGTGGCTCAGCTGGTAAAGAATCCACCCACAATGCAGGAGACCCAGGTTTTATTCCTGGGTCAGGAAGATCCCCTGGAGAAGGGATAGACTACCCACTCAGTATTCTTAGGCTTCCCTTGTGGCTCAGCTGGTAAAGACTCTGCCCACAATGCAGGAGACCCAGGTTCGATTCCTGGGTCAAGAAGATACCCTGGAGAAGGGATAGGCTACCCACTCCAGTATTCTTGGGCTTCCCTTGTGGCTCAGCTGGTAAAGAATCCAGAAGCATTGCAGGAGACCTGGGTTTGATTCCTGGGTTGAGAAGACCCCCTGCATAAGGGAAGGGCTACCCACTCCAGTGTTCTGGCCTGGAGAATTCCATGGACAGTAGAGTCCATGGGGTTGCAAAGAGTCAGACGTGACTGAGCAACTTTCACTTCAGAGGATGGTAAAATATTTGGGTTACTTGCAGAAGACACTTCTCAAACTTCAATGGGTACCACATGGTGATTGGATATATTACTATCATGATTAAGCAGCTCAGCTCTATGTGGGTTTCTCACTGATCTGTGGGGGGTGTCATGACTAGAAACAGTCTGCTCATGCTACCATACAGCCATGGTGCTTTGACACCATATTTTTGAAAAGTGACTTACAGATGTATGGCTGGGGAAAGTGTTGGGGACTGGTCCCCTGGGACAGCTAATGTCAGACACAAATCTGTATCAGCTTGAAAGCTGCCGACATGGTGCTATGTGTCAACCATTCAACTCCCTGAGTTCTTGGCATAAACACCAATAAGTCAAAATCCAATCTGCTTTATGAGGAATACAGATTGCCTGCCTGTTGGAGGACACATGCTCATTCAGTTATGTGTGAAAAAGGACATTCTTGGTCTATTAATTATGCCTCAGAATCAACGTGAAACTCTAGGTAAGTGGCTGGTAGAAGATGAATTAGATGGCTGATGGTATGAAGTAGAGTAATTGTCTTGGGGTTCTTGGTATGTGATTTAATAATCTGGAATACAGTATCATGCAGCCTAATAACAGAAACTACTACATCCGTGCTGTCAGGGTGACAGTCGCGTGAGTCACTATCATGTTAAAAAAACTAACTCAACCAATTAGGAAGCTTGGATGCTGTATCTCCACGTGTTGGTGCTATTAACAGCATGGCTGCACGTGAATTCTGATGGAAGCATTACAGTCAAGTTTAATAACTTATAGTCACAGATAGTGACTGTAAGGAGTATACAGGGAGTGTGTGTGTAAGCCCAGTGCACATTCACTTTACCCTCAGTGAAACTGATGGGAGAAGAAGAAAAGCTTGGTTCTAGTAGACAGCTGACTCTGTAATATGCCATCATTCCTTATTAGCATCAGGGATTTGAGAATTTTATTGTGCAGGGGGCAGCTTTTTACAGTACACCTGTTGATACCCCTGTCTGTGACACAGTGCCACACTTGTTGGGGGTACATTTATTTGATATGTTCCATTTACTCAAATAGTGTAATGATATTCATTTATGTTTATAAAGACAAAAAATTACAAGATCGAAAACCCACAAAGTTGATTTTCACTTTCTAGTCTTCTCTAGGGCTGGAATCAAACTTTGCAGTATCAGTAGCATCTGCTTCAGGCATAAATATTTCGGGGGAAGAAAATCAGACCATCATTCCTTTTAGGCTTTTCTTGCAATCTTACACAGTGACTGTAATGCTATTTGTGATGGAAGCTGTTTGCCTTTCATGCATTTCTCCATGGTAAAGTCGGGACCAGTCTAAGGCAGAACTGAGAAGTGATAATATCAGCCTCCTTTTCAAAGTCTTCTCCCTCTCCTCATCCTCAGAACTCTTGTCAGAGCTTCTGCGTCGAGTCGGGACGTGCGGCAGGCACAGACCGTAGCTCTCCTACCAACATCTTTGCATCACAGTTGCGGTTCTACTGTAAGCCTCTATGTTCTTATCTATTAAGTGAGAAGGATGAAATGCCCATTTGTAATAGAGATTTGCTCTATCAGTAATCCTTAATCTGAACCACAAAGAAAGTTGAGTGCAGATGTAGTTTGAAGAAACACTTCAGATGGTTCTAAAAGGCACCTCGCCATCCTCACCTGATACAAATCAGTGGTTTTTAAGACTGTGGGTCCACCTGGATATTTGTTAGAATGCGATTCCTTGAATCAGTAACTTTGGAGGTGGAGCCCAGGAGTCCATTTATTAAGCTGTGTATGACTTTCATTTCCATGCACTGGGAAGTGTGATAATCACTGAACCATCTGTGGGCCAGGACTGTGGCCACCTGACCACATGGCTCAGCATCGCCAGGGAGCATCTCACAAGTGCAAATGTGTGGACCCTGCGCAAAACGTACTGAACTGGAACCTTTGGGGCTGAGGCCCAGAAATATATGTTTCAATACAGTCCCCCAAACTCTGAAGCGCATGAAAGTTGCAGAAAATCATTGTTCTGGTTACTTAGACCCCCAACCACAGACCAGTCACCTAGGTTCTAAGGTACATCCAGAATTGGGAGTTCTGGACTAGATTATCTTTAAAGTCCCTTTTGGACTCAGGTTCCGTTATGTACACATCTTCATGCTGTTTCCCTAAACATGCATTTTAACTTTCAATCCATAGAGTACTTCTCAGTCTATATCATGCTCGTTTCGTGCCATGTGGCCCTAGGTTTGCGGTTTATTTCACAGTAGGTATCTCATTTATCCTCATTGGCTGAATCCAGCATCTTTTCTAAGACTATGAGTTAAAAACAACAGATGCAGCTTGGAAAGCTCATCTCTAAGCCCAATTATCAGAAAGACTTAGATCTGATAGATTTATACTCCTGCATCCATGCAATCTGGACTTCATCTTTCTGTGGATGTGTTTAACAACAGTAGCCTTGGGGCTGGAGAAGGCAATGGCACCCTGCTCCAGCACTCTCACCTGGAAAATCCCATGGATGGAGGAGCCTGGTGGGCTGCAGTCCATGGGTCGCGAAGAGTTGGACATGACTGAGCGACTTCCCTTTCACTTTTCACTTACATGCATTGGAGAAGCAAATGGCAACCCACTCCAGTGTTCTTGCCTGGAGAATCCCAGGGACGGGGGAGCCTGATGGGCTGCTGTCTATGGGGTCACACAGAGTCAGACATGACTGAAGCGACTTAGCAGCAGCAGCCACCGCCGCCGCCTTGGGACTTCCCTGGTGGTCTAGGGGCTAAGACTCCACGCTCCCAATGCAGGGTGCCTGGGTTCAATCTCTGGTCAGGGAGCTAGATCCCACATGTTGCAACTAAAGATCCTGCATGCTGCTGAAGATCCTGTGTGCCTCAACTAAGACTCAGCCCAGCCAAGTAAATAAATATTTTAGAAAAAACAACACTAGCCTTCAGCTTTCCCTTACTCAGATATTGTTTACAACAGATTTGGAATCATTCTGCTTATCACTTCCAATATTAAAAAAGCCCAGAGTCAATGGGCAGCTGGCATTTGGAAGCCAGGCCTTTAGGAATTATTTCCTGCAGCTCCCAGGCCTTCATCTAATGATGAACACCTGTGCTCGCTAAGTCACATTGACCCTGTTTCCTGGCAAAGACTAGTTTTCAGGTAAACTCCAGGGGCCTTAATAGCCCAGGTTTGGAACCTAAGGTTTAGGCTGGACCAAGTGACATCAGAGAGCAGCCATAATGAGCTGTTGCAAGTGAAGGTTTGTCTGAAAAATACTTAATGAAAACCTTTGAGCTGCGGGGGGATCTGACAGATTGGCAACTCGCTTTGAGAAAGAGACCATCCTCCCTTCCAATTCCCAGACGCAGAGCCTGCGGCTAAGTCATCAGGAATCAAATAAATGGGGAAACAGGAGCGGGAAAGACAGCACCCTATAGCATCCATCAACAGTGTGAGCCAAAGCTACTGATGCGGTTAAATAGATAACAATCCGTTGTTTGTTTTCTGTTTGCTGAGGTTGCCAACCCAAGCTTTCAGAGGTCTAACACCATAATTAAAAGCAGGCAGGTTCTGGGGGAATACGGGAAAATCCAAACCAAAACAGAGTGTTTTGATGTTTAGATAGAAATCTACTATTGGCTAGGAAAGGGGCATTTATTGTGTCTGAAGACAATGGTGCTGTTATCCACCCAGCGATTATGGTCACAAAGCTGCTCGCTCAGATAACCGCGGCCTGTTTGAGTCAGGGAGAGAGGACGAAGGCTTTGCCTGCAGCGTTGCTGGGTGGGTGGACTTCAGATTCCCCTGGTTTCATGGGCTGTGAGCTTTTGCTGGTATCAGCAGAGGAATAAGAGACGTCTGTGCTGCTTCAGGGAGAAGAACATGTCTCCCAGGGGCCCTTCAAGAAAGCCACAGATACTCAGGCCAGAAAAGCATCATAAGAGCATTTGCCAAATGGAGTGGCTTAGTTACGAGGGCACGGACTCTCTTAGCTATTTCTAAGCTGATAGTGGAGAAGCCTGGTGATCTGAGACTTCCTGGGGTAATTTACCGAACAGTGTAAGCCTGTCCCATTCTGGGCCTAGGATCTCCCTTCCTGTTATTCTGGCAAACCTGAACCAAAGTCTCTCCCCACATTCGGGGCATGCCATCTTTGCTGGGTCACAGCTCCTCCTGGCCTGTCATTTCCACTGATTCTACCTGGGTATCTGCTTTTCTCTTTACTGCTGACTCTTCTACAGCCCAGAACTCCGTTGTTCTCTCACACAGAATAGCTCATGTTTGTAATGTTTGTTCCGCACACTTACGAGGTCAGGAAAAATCCCTGGATGGGCCACACCAGATGGATGGCCTAGTAGATCGTATGTTCCTGGTGGTTGTATGTATTAGCACGTGATGTCTAATCACGTACGGACTATGAGGCCAGCTTTCCCCATTTTCTGAGAGGGCGTGTCTCTTTAGCAGGCCCAGGAACGATACCACTTCAGATGCAAGCACCAGAAACTAGTGGATTGTATGATGCCAGGCAAACTGTACTTCTTTTCTAAGGTTTCCTACTTTCTGACCTTTAAAGCAGGAAAGAAAATTAACGCTGCCCTAGTCTCCACGTTGCCTGGTTGAGCTATGTCCTTGTGTTTGAGGCAATAAAATGTGACTGACTGTGAACTTCAATGTCATTGTTGTTTAGCTGCTAAGCTGTGCCCTACTCTTTTGCAACCCCATGGACTGTAGCCCATTGGGCTCCTCTGTCCGTGGGATTTTCTAGGCAAGAATACTGGAGTGGGTTGTCATTTCCTTCTCCAGGGGTTCTTCCCAACCCAGGGATCAAACCTGAGTCTCCTGCTTTGGCACACAGGTTCTTTACATTGAGCCACCAGGAAAGCCCATGAACTTCAATCATTTCAGTTCAGTTGCTCGGTCGTGTCCAACTCTTTGTGATCCATGGACTGCAGAACGCCAGACTTCCCTGTCCATCACCAATTCCCGGAGCTTGCTCAAACTCATGTCTATTGAGATGGTAATGCCATCCAACCATTTCATCCTCTGTTGTCCCCTTCTCCTCCCACCTTCTATCTTCCCCAGCATTAGGGTCTTTTCCAATGAGTAGTTCTTCACATCAGGTGACCAGAGTATTGGAGTTTCAGCTTTACCTTCAGTCCTTCCAATGAATATTCAGGACTGATTTCCTTTAGGACTGACTAATTTGATCTTCTTGGAGTCCAAGGGACTCTCAAGAGTCTTCTCTACAGTTCAAAAGCATCAATTCTTCGGCACTCAATTTTCTTTATAATCCAGCTCTCACATCCTTACATGACTACTGGAAAAACCATAGCTCTGACTAGATGGACCTTTATTGGCAAAGTAATGTCTCTGCTTTTTAATATGCTATCTAGGTTCATCATAGATTTTCTTTCAAGGAGCAAGTGTCTTAATTTCATGGCTGCCATCACCATCTGCAGTGATTTTGGAGCCCAATAAAATAAAGTCTCTCACTGTTTCCATTGTTTCCCCATCTATTTGTCATAAAGTAATAAATAGCCTTAGATAAACCTGCCACCATCCCCTGAAAAGATATAGAACAAGTTCACATATCAAGGGTGCATCACTGCAGATGGTGACTGTAGCCATGAAATTAAAAGACGCTTACTCCTTGGAAGAAAAGTTATGACCAACCTAGACAGCATAATTCAAAAGCAGAGACATTGCTTTGCCGACTAAGGTCTGTCTAGTCAAGGCTATGGTTTTTCCAGTAGTCATGTATGGATGTGAGAGTTGGACTGTGATGAAGGCTGAGTGCCGAAGAATTGATGCTTTTGAACTGTGGTGTTGGAGAAGACTCTTGAGAGTCCCTTGGACTGCAAGGAGATCCAACCAGTCCATTCTGAAGGAGATCAGCCCTGGGATTTCTTTGGAAGGAATGATGTTAAAGCTGAAACTCCAGTACTTTGGCCACCTCATGCGAACAGTTGACTCATTGGAAAAGACTTTGATACTGGGAGGGATTGGGGGCAGGAGGAGAAGGGGATGACCAAGGATGAGATGGCTGGATGGCATCATGGACTCAATGGACGTGAGTCTCTGGGAGTTGGTGATGGACAGGGAGGCCTGGTGTGCTGCAGTTCATGGGGTTGCAAAGAGTCGGACACAACTGAGCGACTGAACTGAACTGAACTGAACTGATGTCCTAAGTGTTCAAGAAAAAAGCAAATCAGAAAAACTTCAACCATGTGACCTCTCCCAGTTCTCCTGACTGAAGTTTATCTCAGCATTTGGGTGTGCCAACTATTTGCTCTAAACCTCTTCTTTATAGAGGAAGCCTAGCAGTTAACTCAGAAACAGTATAGTTTCTGGAAGTTGACCTGAGCCAACTGAAAAATGTCCTGAGATGGTATCAGCATCTTTATCTATTTTTCAGAAAAAGGTTGATGGTTCAACATTAATTCCTATAGCTCTTACAGCTCCCTTTGGGATAAATAATTGATCAACAGAGCAGTTGCCTTTTTATTTCATTATGGAGAAGTTTCAATAAAATAAGATATTGTATTGTAATGAATGGCAAACACTGGTGAGTTTTCATTTAAAATCAATAAGTTGAACCAAGGAATTGTTTTGTAACTTCTGGGTGATCTCAATTTAATGAACAGTAACTAAGAACATATAATATAAATGCCTGGCATGCAGAAGGGATGCAGAGCAAAAGCTAGTTATTGCCTCACTAGGCTTTATAATCCTTAAAGAGAGGGCTGCACTTTGTTATTTTTCCTTGGCCAATGCCTGGAATAATAGGCAGGTCATGGGTATTCAGTGAATGCTTGCCAGGTTGAATGAATTAATAAGTTGATGTAAGAAGAGTGTTTTCTTTTAGAGAAAAGGATGCAGTACTTTCCTCATCATGACCACCTCTCAGTGGATGACCCTGACCACAATGGATTATAAATTATGTATATTCTTTTCCTTTCCTTATGCTTATTACACTGATTCTTAAGTTTGAGCTTGCAGTAAAATTACCTGGGAGTTTACAAAACACAGATTCCTTGGCCACACTTCCAGTGTTTCTGATTCAGTTGGTCTGAGGCCCCAAGAATTTGCACTTTGAAGTTTCCCAGGGGATCTGATGCTGCTGTTCTAGATACTACAGTTTGAGCATCATTGACTTACAGCATCTACCTGCACTGCCCCAATGGCAGTGTCTATTTTCTCATCTACAGGCGGGCTTTCCCAGTGGCTTAGTGGGTAAAAAAATCCTGCGATGCAGGAGACATGGGTTCAGTCCCTGGGTCAGGAAGATCCCCTGAAGAAGGAAATGGCTACCTACTGCAATATTCTTGCCTGAAAAAATCCCATGGATAGGTGGTTGTTGTTCAGTCACTCAATTGTGTCCGACTCTTTGTGACCTTATGGACTGGAGCACGCCAGGCTTCCCTGTCCTTCATCATCTCCCAGAGCTTGCTCAAACTCATGTCCATTGAGACAGTGATGCCATCCAATCATCTCGTCCTGTCATCCTCTTCTCCTCCTGCCTTCAATCTTCCCCAACATTAGGATCTTTTCAAATGAGTCAGCTCTTTGCATCAGGTGGCCAAAGTATTGGCATTTGAGCTTCAACGTCAGTCTTTCCAATGAACATTCAGGACTGATCTCCTTTAGGATGGACTGGTGGGATCTCCTTGCAGTCCAAGGGACTCTGAAGAGTCTTCTCCAACATCACAGTTCGAAAGCATCAAAAACCAGGTGAGCTAGCTAGTCGAAAAGGGTCACAAAGAGTCAGACAGGACTGAGCAATTAGGCACAAGCACATCAACAGGCGAATTCTTCCTTAGAGCACAGACACTTACATGAAGAAAGCACCTGACTTCATGAGTAATTCCAGCTGGGCTGAGGGAGTGTCTGTCCATTGCTACTATGTGCCTTCGTGGGTTTGGTGCATAGGGACCCATCACGTGTGAAGGGTAGTAATCCATTGTTTCTGTTGGCCTTTTATTTTTCTTCTTACCTCGTGTGATGAAGAATTGCCTTTAGAGGCCTACCCAGACATATAGTAATTTCTTTGGAAACCTGACTGTGCTGTTTCTGGTGTTGCCTACATGGCTGTAGCTGTATGTCTCATTCACTGGCCCTTCACACAGGGTGGCTGGCAGGTTAATAACAGCGCCTGTTGCTGTGAGAGCCTGCCAGTGGTGTGGACTCTCCACCTTTGCCAAGTCTTATTTTTGTTCCAGTTAAGTCTCCCTGTCTGTATTTGCTTTAGTTACAAAATGACTGTTAATTCTGGGTGACTCTGGATACAAATGATAATGCTGGCCGTGGACCTTCTATTCATCTTCTAAAAATATGAAAAATGATCCTTTATTATGGAAACAGTGGATAGGGCAGCCGTGTATTTTGACTGGGTGGTTTGTTTGCTTTTCAGTAATAGGACTGTGTTGTAAGTCCTCATCAACAGCTTCTCATCTGGCTTCCTTTCTCAACAACAGCATGGTTTGTAGAGTAGTATTGTTTTTTGTTGTTTATTTTTTATTGAATTATAGTTGATTTACAGTGTCGTGTTAATTTCAGCTATATAGTAAATTGATTCAGTTATATGTGTGTGTGTGTGTGTGCACGCACACACACCTTTTGTATACACACACACATTCTTTTTGTATCCTTTTCTGCTATGATTTATCTAGGATATTGAATATAGTTCTCTGTGCTATACAGTATGACTTTGTTGTTTATCCATCCTCTGTATATAGCAGTTTGCTTCTGCTAATCCCAAACTCCCAATCCACCCCTCTCCTGGCCTCTTTCCCTCTTACTAACCACAAGTCTTTTCTTCATGTGAGTCTCTCTCTGAGTCTGTCTCTGTTTCATCAATAGGTTCATTGGCGTCATGTAAGTTTTTTTAACTTTGGGGGTACAAACACGGGCAAGCAAATATGACAGAGCTGATTGATTTAGTTTTGTCAGTGGGGAAGATTACATCCTTAGACCCACTACCCACTTTCTCTTAGCAAATTTTTTAAGTAGTCTTAGATGAACCGTGTATTTGAAAGTTTTCATCCTGACATCTTGAGCTACTTACATCTGCTGATCTTCTCTCTCCTTTGAAAATCTGATTTATTCTTCAAATTAAAGTTTACTTCTCTCTAAAACTATTGGTGTCTCAGACAGTAAAGACTCTGCCTGTAGTGCAGGAGACCCTGGGTTCCATTCCTGGGTTGGAAAGATCCACTGGAGAAGGGAATGGCTACACACTCCAGTATTCTTGCCTGGAGAATCCCATGGACAGAGGACCTTGGCAGGCTATAGTCCATGGGATTGCAAAGAGTTGGACATGACTGAGCAACTAACACTTCAGTGGTCCATTGTGAACTCTCAGGTTTTACTATCCCAAACATGTTTGGCCCTCCATTACCTACTGCTGTGTGATGTCCTGTGTGTTGTTATTTAGCTTCTTATGTGTGTAAATAATGCCACCTCAATTAGATGGCAAACTTGCTCATTTGTCTTTTCTTTCAGAATGTAATTATCCTGCATCTACTATGTAAAAGGCACCACAATCGATGCTGGAAGAAAACAAAGAAGCAAAATATATGGTCTTGTATTCAGACTTTTCAGAAATTTATGATCTAGTGGTAGAGCCAAGCTGTACACATATTTCCTTCCACACAAATACCATAAAACAGTAACTTACTGTCACAGCAGGGCATCAATTGAGAATGACAGAGACAGTGCCTCGTAAGTCTTTGTTTTTCCACTGGGCTTGCATGTTGTTTTATAAACAATAGACTCTAAATGCACATTTATTATCTTCGTGTCTACACAAAGTATGTCTGATCTTATGCAACATGTTTATGCAATTTTCTTTTGGGAGAGTAGGAGGTGAGCAGACCTGTCATCATGAAGCCCAGCATAATTTTCTGTCTCCCTTCCCGCTTCTTCATCAGGTCACGTCCTATAGGGTCCACTCATCATTCTCAAAGCGTGGTTTTCTATTTTTGAGAGTTACACCTGGCTCTTCTTGTCGATTGAATCTTTGCTTCATCTTCAGGGCCCACCTCAAATGTCAGACCCTCTGAGTAGCCTTCCTAAACATCTAGAAACAGAGATAATCTTTCTCACTTTTCTGTATTCTCATAATTGCTTTATATGATTACACTAATCATACTGTTTTTTCACTTTCAAGCAATTATAGGCAATTAAATATGGAAATTATGTATATAATTAAATAGGCAATTATGTGGCAATCATATATATATATATATATATTTATGGTAGTGGTGCCTTAGTTACTAAGTCATGTCCACCTCTTTGTGACCCCATGGACTGTAGCCCACCAGGTTCCTCTGTCCATGGGATTTCCCAGACAAAATTCTGGAGTAGATTGTCATTTCCTTCTCAGCAGATCTTCCTGACCCAGGGATCAAACCCACGTCTCTTTCATTGTAGGCAGTCTCCTGTATGGCAGGTGGAATCTTTACCACTGAGCCACCAGAGAAGCCCTGTATAATTATATAGACTGTTATATGTATGCAGATAGCAAATATATATATATATATATATTTTATTGGACTTCCCTGGTGGCTCAGACGGTAAAGTGTCTGTCTACAATGCAGGAGACCCAGGTTCGAGCCCTGGGTTGGGAAGATCCCCTGGAGAAGGAAATACTATATGTTGTCTCATTAGACTCTGAGTTCCTTAAGGTTGAAGAACCTGTCATTTGTATTAATATCTAGCATTTTGTAGAACAATTTATCTAGCTCATAACTGAGTAGCTCACTACATCTTTATGGAATGAATGTGTGAATTTATTTATTAAATAAATGTGTGAATAGACATCTAGCCTAAATAAGTAAATATTTGTTGGACAAATGAATGGATAATAAATATGTGCAACTGTGCCAAATGCCTTGCTATAGACTTTAGTCTTATCACATTTTCTTATTGTAATGGAAATATATTTGAAAGTATCCTATCAAGAGCAGTTCAGGGATCAGCTCAAATGTGTGAAGTTAATCTCAAACCCAAATGCCTGCTTTTGTTTTGATGCTTTTCAACCAGAATAGAGAGCAAGTAACATCAATCCTAGATAGCATATTCAAAAGCAGAGACATTACTTTGCTGACTAAGGTCCATCTAGTCAAGGCTATGGTTTTTCCTGTGGTCATGTATGGATGGATGTGAGAGTTGGACTGTAAAGAAGGCTGAGCACCGAAGAATTGAAGCTTTTGAACTGTGGTTTGGAGAAGACTCTTGAGAGTCATTTGGACTGTAAGGAGATCTAACCAGTCCATTCTGAAGGAGATCAGCCCTGGGATTTCTTTGGAAGGAATGATGATAAAGCTGAAACTCCAGTACTTTAGCCACCTCATGCAAAGAGTTGACTCATTGGAAAAGATTCTGATGCTGGGAGGGGTTGGGGGCAGGAGGAGAAGGGGACGACCAAGGATGAGATGGCTGGATGGCATCATTGACTCGATGGACATGAGTCTGAGTGAACTCCGGGAGTTGGTGATAGACAGGGAGGCCTGGTGTGCTGCGATTCATGGGGTCGCAAAGAGTCGGACACGACTGAACGACTGAACTGAACATCAATCCTGGTTCCAATTAGTAAGAGGAGCAAAGAATATAAAATGTAAAACTGTAAGATGCTAAAACACAGTGATCTTGAAATCAATAGTGTTGGCAGATGCTGAGAAATGTGCATAACTTCTCTAGAACATTAAAAATTCCTAAACAAAGTAACTTGTGAATAGAGTTATGTTTTAGGAGAAAAATGGAATCTGGTCAAAAATTAATAATGTGTCATAAGCTTGCTGGTCAAAGTAATAATACAGTGCAACTCAAAACTGGGTAAAGTCTGGTGGCTCGTGGAACTCATAAGGACTCATAAGAAAGGGTTATTGAGATTTGGAAAGATAATTAGAATATTATCAATACACCTTCCCAAAGGGTGTACTATTACTCTGACCATATTCATGAATTTACATGGCATAGGACATGGCAGAATCAAACTTGCCCACAAAATTGCCCAACTAGTTACATTTCAACCTGAATCCCTTGCTTTTGCTATCTCCAGAATAAAGATGGGGTAAACTTCACAGTATGACCACTTAAAGGCTCTGAACAAAGATGACCTTCATCAAGTCAAGTCTACTGATGTCGAAAGCCATTCTGGTGCTCTAAGGAGGTACCCACCAAGCTGTAACTTAAAGATTTCTGGGAATCCCTGACTTGGCTCACTTCATCTCTATCTATCTTTAGAGAATGAATTAGTGAAAATGGCCCCTAACTCTGCATTTGTCTTGTAAAGAATTTTTCAGGTCCATTAATGCACATGACTTGGTAGTGATAATTTGAGGCATCAATTCTGAATGCTACTCTAAGTCCTAGAGCAGTGAATTATGCCTGTGTACCAGGAAAAGTGTAAGATTTGTCCAATTAAAACTTTACTATATTCAGCTTTAAGAAGGCTTAACAAAACCAGTCCAGGCTGAAGAGCTTCCAAAAGAGGATACAGCTTTTCTGTCATACATTATTTTGCCAACTCTATGAAAGCATAAAGTTGTTTCCTTTTCAGTCATTTTCCTGATCAATTCTGTTTCATTTATAGAGTGAAATCTCTTTTCAGGCAGGAAATTTTTGTAACACAATAATTATAGGACATAAAATTTGGCTTAAAATGGTTGACTTGCAGCTGTTTTTTGGAACGCAAATGCCTTCCTTGTCAAGGGCTGCCTATCCAGTTCAGGGCATCTGGACACACCAGACTGGGTATTACTTTAGAAATCATTTCAACTTTGCAGTTTTGTTCTTTGGTATTAACTAATTGACATTAATGGTATATAGGGCAGAGTTTACCTTGGAGGTAGGAATGGGTGATAACTTACCTTCTGAACATTTTAGGGAAATTTGGAGCTGTGTGTCTGGCCTGGTTGGTTTTGGGTGACCATAATATTCCATTTTATAGGCTAGAATGCATTTGAGCAAGTTATACATAGACATTTACCAGCTCCTGAAGCTGCCAATTGATTTTCCCCATTGCATTTGTTCTCTTTGTTGAACTTTGTCTTCTCTCTTTAAGCACCCCAGAGAAGTACACATCAAGCTGTGACTTGGAAATTTCAAGGAATTATTATTCCACCTCCTCTTTTAAGAGCTAGCTCCAGTCTCAAATCTTCCTACTAAAAGGTTTTCTCTTTATACTCTGTCTTTCTTTTATAAAATAAGCTGATTTTTTTCCCTCGACTTTTACATTTGAGATGTGTAACTAATGAGACTAGTTTCCCTATCCTTTTTTCCCACATTCCTTTATATATGATACTTACAGACTAGAATCTTTATTAATTAGTTCATGTTTATAAAGAGTTTATAAGAAAGAATTTTGTGATAATAGGGACAGCACAGAAAACTTGGGGCTTCTGGTAGGAGGAAAACTGATGAATATTAATCCTGAATGCTTACAGAGTGCCTCTTGTCTTCCAAGTGGTTGAAAGAAGTACTAATTAATTATCATGCTATAGGATTATGATGAAAACAGTACAGTCAGTGTCCAAGTGTGCCTGAGCGGATGTAGAAGCTCAGTTACTGGTTATAGGCTGCACTGATGCTGCATATCTTGTTCAGAGAACATGACATCAGACGGTGTCATCAAATGGAAGGATCTGGTGAAGGAAACAGACACACTTGATCACATGTGGCCATTACTTGGGATACTGCTATGCATCCTGGGTAGCTGTCTCCCTCTGAAGCAGGCAGAGCCCAGGGAAAGCTGGCCAGGCCTGATGCTTTTCCCCTTCATTCTAATTGTTTCAAGTTTTTCACTGTTTCTATCATTCGGAGGGTAGCCCACCCTGGAGCTTCTGGAGGGTCTAGGATCACATTCAAGAGTGCTGAGTATCATCTCATTTATGTTCTAACTCACCCTTTTTTGGGGGTGTACTTTAAACATCTCTCTTAAATTGATCAGTATACATGGGGCACTTTTTCCAGAGGAGACAGGATCTTATTTATTCTTCCCAACTCGCCTCATTTCCCCCTACATTCTTCATAATTATTCACTAGACTTGAGAAGACTAATGAGAAGCAAATGAAACAGAATTCTTTAGGAAAGACCAGCTAAGGAGGGAGGGAGAAAGCAAGGCCTTTGTGTTTTTTGTGATATTCAAAACATAACCATTCCCTAAATAATGCATTTACTGCTAATTCAGTAACATAGTTCACACTTGAGAAGAGCCTCCTTGACAGCATTTGATGTCCATGTTTGTGCACTTAGAAACAGGCCTCCTTTAATGTATATTTGATGACTGGTGTGCACGGAGAGCTGAGGCATTATTTGGAATTCTGTGTGTCACTAGACATTACGTGGTCCTTTAGTCATGGACAATTAGTAAGCATTGACCCTCGCTGTGATTTACATTGTATTTCATGGGCTGCAAATAGCCACTTTCTGTAAAACCAAAAGTGTTTTCTAACAGGCCAGGTCCTCTGAGTAGATAGAAAATTCTCCCTGATTTTGAGGGATGGGGTGAGATCCTTAAAGACAGAAGTACAATGATGCATGAACTTATCAGGCAAAAAATATGGTGCCAGTTTATTTCCCTGTGATCTGAGGACATCGTTTATCATGTATTAAGGAAGGCAATGACTATGTTTATCATGTAGAGTGTTAATAAATTGAAAACACGCAGACGTCATTAGGCAACTCATCCTTCCATGGGTCAGGCTGACTGTTGTGTTGCAGAGGATGGCTGGTACTGTGAGAAACAGCCATCCTTAGGGAACAGGGAGGATTAAACACTTAACATGAGACAGGACATGAGAGTTTGAGTGATGTGTCTTGACCACATCCCTCCCTCCACCCAAAGTGAACATGCTTTGGTAATGCTAAACATTTTGAGATCAGATTTGCTTAACGGTGAAATTGGAAAAGACTCTTTCTAGTGCATATGCAGAAAACCTCTGTCATTCTATTACTCTTGCCATAATGCAAAGATAAAAAGAAGAGTGACTCTCCCTGACCCTTAAATGGTTTTTTTAAAAAAGATTCCCACTTTACAGCCTGCTGTCCAGATTGCAGTTGTCAGCTTTCCTCAGTGCTGCTAAGCACAGTATGGCTGGCTGATGGTCTGCACATTCGTACCTAGCTTGCACTGAACTTTTACATTCTCTGTGTCCTTCTGATGGAAATAAATATGTAGGTATGATAAAGGTGGTAGATAGCCCTGTAGCTTTTTACTTGTTGTCTCTTTTAAAACTTGTATGTTTATAAATGTCATGTGGTATCTTGTAAACTTAGAGCAAAATTAAAAATGTTTTACAGTTTGAGACCATTAATGACAGTGGCCTGGTGTAGAAGTCTACCTAAGTAGATTCATTGCAATTTAAAATAGTATAACCATTATTATTATTATTTTATTTAATGAACTACTTAGTGATTCTGTGTGTGGTTGCACTTTTGCCAAAATTTCCTCTTGCTTTGAAATGGATATCTTCATTGAGAATTGCCTCGGTACTTGAAAAATCACCATGTTGTATTTTTTCTTGATTTCTCCTACTAGATTGCTAACCTTGATTACTGTGGTTCTGTCTGATCCTTTCCTGCACTCAATGTTTTTTATGGACAAGAGTCGAGAGAAGCTTTATACCTTAACTTTGAAAATTAAGAGGTTTCCTGGGGTAAACATGGGATAGTTCTACTAGAAACATAGCAAAATAAAGAATGAGAGTGAGACGACATAATACGAACCTGAGAAGAGATAAGTGTGTGACAGGTGTGTTATTCATTGTCCAGATCCAAGAGGAATCTTTGTCTTTAAGACTCAGGTCAAATGCACCAAGAGGCTGGTCATACTCTGATTACTTCCTTGGAGACACTTCCTTTCTGAGTGTCTCCAAGCATTCATGTCCTCATTCGTAAAACTTTATTAAGGGAGAAATGTTCTTCAGTGGTTTCAAATTTGTATATTCTCTTTCAGTTAGATTGAACAAAGAACTCTTCAGGCCTGAAACTCCTTTCTTCTTCTGTTCTCTCATCTTCTGCCTTTTATTTATACAATACATGATCAGTATACAGCTTGTGGAAAGAATGAATGATTGAATGAGTGGTTAGGTATGAAGGCAAGCATTTCAAAATTCTCTCTAAAGTAAAAATACACATTTCTAGAAAAGATATTTCTTAATTTCTAATCTAGTAGTGTATTCTCGTTCCAGCTTCTCTCTTCAGATCTTTTATACCAAATTTACTAGGGCCTATATTTCTGTGGAGGTCATAGTTGGAAAGCAATAAGACAAATTAAAAGAAAATCATTTTAGTGTATTTTGTCTCTTGCCTTATTCTGTTCAACTCTAGCTTCTGGATTTGCATACTGTCCGTGTGGTTAAGATTTAAGTCCAACAGACTCATTTAGGCAAATGTTGTATATCCTTGTAAATCTCTGTTTTAGGGGGAAATAAATGTTAATGAAACTTCTGTCTTACAAAAATATATTGTTTGTCTCCAAGGCTTATAAAAAGTAAATAAACCACTTAGGATTTATTATATATTACACAGTCACAAACCACATATGACATTATAAATAATATACAAATATATCATGCATATAGTTTAGAAGGTCTGTGTGCCAACAATTTAGACATTTTAAAAACATCTGAGATTAGATTCAATGTCAGTTTATATTGATAAGTAGTTAGAAGATACTTTAATTTGTATTTTTAAAAATTTTTACCATGGTAAAAGTCTTTAAAAGAGAAATTAGGTTTTGACTTTTCTTAGGGAGCATCTCTAAAAACAATTGCAGAAATCAGGCTGCATAAAGAATTATGAATTGAAATTTTGAATTTTACACTAGAAATATGAGATGTCTTTTTATGAGCCCCTCTCAGTGATGAGAATTTCAAGTATGGGCTGTAAAACAACTGGAGCCTGCAAATTAATTTATATATAATTACTCCCAGGTTCTCAGACACTCAGTTTGGCTAAAAAGTTGACTGCACAGTGATGTTGTTTGGAGGTGTAATTTGTTATTTAATATCTCTTCTGAAGCATCATTCATCCACAGTTTCCAGAAAGCTCTGGATGTACTGTCATGTGATTCTAGTAAAAATACAGTTTCATATCCAAATCCTTCTTCAGCCTAACTGATCATTGTATCAAGAATTGGATTTCTCCTTATTTCCCAAACTATTGTGCATTTTGTACTAAGTTTGTAAAATGTTCTGTAAGGAGCCCTTTCATTTGAAATGTCCAAGTTCTCTTTAAAGGGTTCAGTTCAGTTCAGTCGCTCAGGCGTGTCCGACTCTTTGTGACCCAATGAACTGCAGCACGCCAGGCCTCCCCTGTCCATCACCAACTCCTGGAGTTTACCCGAACTCATATCCATTGAGTCGGTGATGCCATCCAACCTTTAAAGGGTAGACACAGTTATTTTGGGGAGTTTGAGGACTCTTATTTGTTTTCATTGGGTTGTGTTATAATGCTTTTGTCCATCTTATGAGAGAGATTTAAAAACAGCTCATCTTTGTTCATCAAAGTTAAATAAATGTCTTGGGATCTAGCCCCAAAGACAATTCTGAGTTCTCATTGGCACAAAGCATTTCTTATTATGGAAAGAAATGTTTTGGTTCATTATTTCAGGAAAGGGTGCCAGAAAGAAACAGTCTATTTGAAACAGCAGTTTACACATTTCCTGGGCTGCTGGGACGCTTTGTGCATTCCATTTGCCTTGCGCTGCCTCACCTGTAGAATATACCTATACAAGAGAAAACACACACATTGCCAAGCAATAATGTGTAGTTTTAAGTGGTGAGACTATTCAAGGAAAATGATTCTATTGTGAATAGGAGTGGTCTACAGACAATGCTAATCAGCCAAAGTTAACCCAACAACTTGTGTATGTATAAACCTTTACATATTTGTAAAATACCAATTGGAATTGTATGAAATTGATATTCAGCTGTTTTTTTCTTGACTTGCAAAACTGGAATTTCATATAGTTCAATCTAGCACTTCCACATTTATTATTCCTCTTTGAAAGGCCACCTGCCGTGGTTGGAAGCACATTGGATTGAGAGTCATCGGCTTTGGGTTCATGTCCCAACAATGTCATTTGTATGCTGGGTGACCTTTACAAATCCTTCAGAGATTGAAGAGTGACATGTGGGAACAAAGAGAAATCTAATTCATAAGATATTTAGCAGTGTTTTGGCTAATAGTTACTAGATAGCCTTTTTCACAGTCATATGAAGGCAGGCAGTCTTATAATACATACAAAAGGCTAACAAACAATTCAAATGTGAGTAATTATGAATACTGTTTCTGATTATCAATAGGACATTGTCAGGTTGGAAGGGCAGGCACCGTTATCCTCATTGTATAGTTGGAGAAAATGAAACAGAAATTCAGTAAAAGTGGCTTAGATGATTCAGTGACTCAGAAATAGAGTCTGAGTCTCTAGATACTGTTGCCCTTTTAAGGGTACCATCTGATGACTGTCTCTGTGTCAGGTGTTATAGAAGATTTACCAGGACATCTCAGTTAGTCAAAAAGCCCAGTTCTGTAACACTGCATCTTTGCCTTGTAAAGACATCAAGATGTGGGCTACCTGAAAACGTCTTTCAAAATCTATTTTCCCTCAAAAAATACAGTAGTTACCAAACACTGGAAGAAATAAACATGAATGTCAGCAGTATAGATAAATAAGCTGGTTCATCTAGGCAACAGAGTGTTATTCTGCACTAAAAGAAGTGAGCTGTCAATCCATGAAGGCATGGAGGAAACTTAGATGCATATGACTAAGTGAAAGAAGCCAGTCTAAAAATGCTACATACCCTGTGAGTCCAACTGTATTACATCCTGGAGAAGATAAAGCTGGAGACAGTAAAAGCATTAATGATTGCCAGGAGCTGGAGGTAGGGATGAAAAGACAGAGCACAGAAGATTTTTAAGGCAGTGAAACTACTCGATACGGTTCTCTAATGGTAGGTACTTGTCATTCTGGAGCTTCCCTGCTGGCTCTTTGGTAAACAGACTGCCTGCATGTACAGGAGCTACAGCTTTGTCCCCTGCTCCAGGAAGATCCTCTGGAGAAGGAAATGACAACCCACTCCAGGTACCCTTGCCTGGGAAATCCCATGGACAGGGAGCCGGTGGGCTGCAGTTCACAGGATCGTAAAGAGTCGGACATGACTTAGCAACTGAACAGCAATAGCAACATGACATTATAAATTTGTTTAAACCCAGAGAGTGCACAACCCTGAGAGTGAGCCCTAAGGTAAACTATGGACTCTGGGTGACAGTGATGTTTCATTGTAGGTTTATCAGCTACAACAAGTATGCCACTGTGGCGGGGAATGGTGATTAGGAAGATGTTATGAGTGGGGAGAAGAGAAATATGAGAAGTACCTGTGCCCTTCACTCAATTTTGCTATGAACCTCAAAGTTCTCTTCATGATAAAGTCAATTAAAAATGAAAATGCTATCGAAAGTTTGAGGCTTTTTCCACGTAAGTAGAGCCTTCGACATTGCAGTCACAAGAGCCCCTTGAAGGGTTGTTGCTGTCATTCCTATTCCTCTCTAACTGTGAAATAGACTCAAAGAGGCTGGAAGTTACCTTCCTTGAAGGCCCAGAGATGGGAGTAGAACAGCTTAGAGGAAAGCCTATCCATCCTGTTCAAAAGTCTATGCATCTACTCTTTAAGACATTATTCATCCTGGACTTCAATAAGCTCATAATGCTAGACAGTTGACTTGAGCAATCAAAATGTATACACATGAAAGAGAATCATATTCTTTGTATTCTGCAGTTACAAATAAGGCAGATAAGCAAGATCAGAGCTGAACATGGTGAAATTCATTGTATAATATAGGATGATAGAGCAATTGTGGAGCTGGGTAGGGAATGCCATACAATTTTCTTGTAGGCAGCTTTCAGAAAATGTCTCAGCTTTAATCTAACTATACTTCAAGCCCCCTGCACCTATTTAAGTTGTATCCTGACTAGTGCTAGGTTATTTTCTAAAAGTATAAAGCCTGTTTATTTTGGGATTTCTATATGACCCTCCCCATGCTTACCTACTTAATAATTTTCCTTTATATTCTGAACATTAAATTTCTTTTATAAGGAAATTTTGTGAAGCTATTCCAATTCCAATTTGCATGCAGTGTTCAAGGATATCATCAGGATTGCTTTAAGGGAAATCCTGTGGATCTCTTTGGAATGGATTCCCACTTTTGTTCAATTTTACTGTCTCTCTGTGCCAGAATTGTGAAAGAACATGGTACCCCTCAGGAGGTCTCCATAATGCTATTATTGTTGTATAGGCACTAAGTCATGTCTGGCTCTTTTGGAGTCCCATGGACTGTAGCCTGCCAGGCTCCTCTGTCTATGGGATTTCCCAGGCAAGAATACTGCAGTGGATTTCCATTTCCTTCTGCAGGGGGTCTTCATGACCCAGGCATCTAACACACGTCTCCTGCATCTGCATTGCAGGTGGAATCTTTACCACTGAGCCTCCAGGGAAGCCCCTCCATAATGCTCCCTCTTCTTTATTTTTGAATTATTGGTCCTATGTTGAAGATGTCTTGGTCCAGCTCTGGCATGGATAGAGGATGTTAGACCCTGTATGAAATAAAAGCAAATTACTCTGAAACTCTCAGTACCTGGGGCAACCAGGACTCTCTGGACCCAAGAGTAGAACCTGCCTACTTTCCCATTCTTGTTAATGGGAAGATGTTCCCAAGGCCTTTAGACATTTTCCCTTAGTAAGAATTCATTCAAGGAGGGGTCTGCCTTCTGACTTAAGGACGCCTCTGGCCATGTTCAGTAGCTATGGGAATTTTCTTTCTACCATTGATGACGAATGTGAAATTAGTTAATATTGTGCATCAGGCATCTGACTGCCTCATGCTGAATCCAGATTCCTCTGCATGTTGCCTAAATGACCACAGGCAACCTTCTGGGCACCTGTGTCTCCCTCTATCACATAGAGATACTACCCTACCTACTTGATAGGAATTTCATGAAACTAAATGGATTTAGAGATGAAAATGCTTAGAACATTGAGCCTATTTGTCCAATCCAGTTGACTAACTATTCACAGTTGAATGGTTACACTTACTCTGTAGCTGCATCAGCCCCTAAATAGTCGTGCATTCAGCCGCAGCTCAGGGTGTCCTCTTAGCTTGTAATTCCCTCTCCACCTCCACCTGTTGAAGCTTACTCGTATTTCAAGAGTCAACTCAAATACCACTTCTCCCTTGAAGTACTTCCTTTTCTGTGCACCTCAAGCTCTTTTACTATAATGGCACTTATACGCTAATGTATTGTATAGTGGCACTTATGTATACCTAAGTAAGCATATAAATGTATATAATTACACTTATATGTGTCTAAGTGAGTACGTATGGGGTGTGTCTGTGTTATGTGTGTTATGACTGTGTGTTTGTGTAGGTGTGTGTATTGATTTATATACTAATTTATTTAACAGTCATTCCTTACATGCCTATAAAGTGCAGTTCATCCTTTGAAACAGGAAATACTAGATAGAGAGCCTTTTTCACAGTCATATGAAGGCAGGCAGTCTTATAATACATACAAAAGGCTAACAAACAATTCAAATGTGAGTAATTATGAATACTGTTTCTGATTATCAGTAGGACATTGTCAGGTTGGAAGGGCAGGCACCGTTATCCTCATTGTATAGTTGGAGAAAATGAAACAGAAATTCAGTAAAAGTGGCTTAGATGATTCAGTGACTCAGAAATAGAGTCTGAGTCTCTAGATACTGTTGTTGCCCTTTTAAGGGTACCATCTGATGACTGTCTCTGTGTTAGGTGTTATAGAAGATTTACCAGGACATCTCAGTTAGTCAAAAAGCCCAGTTCTGTAACACTGCATCTTTGCCTTGTAAAGACATCAAGATGTGGGCTACCTGAAAACGTCTTTCAAAATCTATTTTCCCTCAAAAAATACAGTAGTTACCAAACTACTTGACCTCAAGAATCAAGCACTATACAAGGAAGACTTTTTTTTAAGAGGCAATGTATGCTCTGATAAATATTGAAATAATTTGGGTGAGATACAAGGAACTTCTATTATTGTATATGCACACATATAAATGTGTATATTTATAGAGACATACGTATTTGCAAATATGCAACTGAAGTTTGATGAAAAGCCATCTTTCTAAGATCATTTTCAGAAATAAATTTTATTTCAGAACCAGTCACAGCAGTAGGTTTTAAGTAATGTATCATATTCTAACAGAACCAAGCGCTGTGCCCCAAGGTTTTCACCCCTGAGTACTGCATGTTTCAAAATTTAAATTTGTTGGGTTTTTCATTCTGATGGCATCTCCAGCTTTCTGGCTCCCTCCCTAAACTTTTCATACTCCTTTGATAGACTGAAAATATTCTGAAAATATTCTCTATAACGGTTACCATTGTGTTTCTTCAGCAGAATCTTTTTATTCTTTTGCATTCCATAAGTAATAACTTCATGTCTCCAATGTGTCCTAGAATACAACTTGTCAAATATAATGTTAGAAGACCTGATCCATCCAAGTGCAACAAAAGAGGATGGCATTGTTGCAATGCATTTATGCATAGATGATTAAACTTATTATACTTTTTGAGTGAGATCTGCAATAGATTGATTTTACCTACCTTGTGTTATCTGACGCTTACCATCTACTTTGCCTTCAATAGGTCTTGGCAGGAAAGTTGAGTTTGTTTAAGGTTTCATAATTTCTTTTTCATGAAAGATCATTGCCTTTGTTTCTCTGCATTAGAATGGTGTATCTACATTACCCCGATGATAGAGTAAGGGAACTGGACAGAGAACTGAAACTATTCACTGAAGAGCTTACTCTTTAAAAAGTATGCAAACCTCATAGTTATAAGAAGTTATTTCTAGCCCGACTCTTTATATTAAAAAAGCCAACAATTATTTTAGTTCAAGCTGAATCTTTTATGTTTTCTGTAGCCATGCCTAAATGATTGACATTAATTGATATAAACAGCATGCATGATATTATTACATTCTATAAAATTACTTTGGTTTTTCTTTCTCTTTCTATTTATCATCTGTTCTGATTGTAAACATGAGTAGAGAGATTTATTTATATCAAAAACAAACTATTTTTTTGTATTAGCATACGGATAATTATTTTAGATCTCTGCTGCTGCTAAGTCACTTCAGTCGTGTCTGACTCTGTGCGACCCCATAAATGGCAGCCCGCCAGGCTCCCGTGTCCTTGGGATTCTCCAGGCAAGAATACTGGAGTGGGTTGCCATTTCCTTCTCCAATGCATGAAAGTGAAAAGTGAAAGTGAAGTCGCTCAGTCTGGACTGCAGCCCACCAGGCTCTTCCATCCATGGGATTTTCCAGGCAAGAGTACTGGAGTAGGGTGCCATTACTGACCCTCTATTCTGATAGTTCTTATATATATATATATATATATATATATATATATCTATCAAACATTATTTTTGTTTGTTTATTCTAACAGAATTTAGTCTGTTGTAGATCTGTTTGGGATTTGTACTTAATTTGCCTCAAAGGAAACAAACAAACAAACAAACAAACATGCTCCTGTATAACTTACTAATGTAGATTAGAGGCATAGCTTTAACACTTGTAGCATCCAGTTTTGATGCAATCCTGGGGAACGTGTTTGTGAATTTCAGTGTCTTTTCTCTTTAGAACATCACTCTGTTACATTACAGTCATATAAAATGTGCTGGATATTTATGTACAGACATGCATAGTGTTTGGTAGGAAGATGCTCCTCAAATAGAACAATTTGTCTTTACACACGTGTATCTCTGTGCTTAAAAATAGCCACTTGTGTTTATCACATACCTTTCATCTATTAGATACTTGAAGATACAATTTCCCCATTTTCAATCCTTTCCCCTGACTTGAAATGGATTTGAAATGAGACTTTAATAGGACTTTTCTTTTCCTTGACTCAAAGCATTCCCTTGCTTTTAGCCTTTTTATTCCCCATTGCCCTGGCTTGCTGGTCTGCGAGCACAGAATTCTCTTTGCCTTCCTGGCTCTCAAATGGCCAGAGCAGGCGGCTCGGCCTGTCTCTGTCTCCCAAGCCCAGCAGGATTCTCCTCCCATTATCTTTAGGGGAGAGCAGAGCAGTGGGTGAACCGCACAGGCAGCTGTGAAACCAAGAGCAGACTCACTCATCCCTGGCGTTTCCGGTGAAATCGTGTCTCCCACAAGGTGGGGAATGATTTGTATGTTGTGGCCACAGGAACCTGCATGACTTAAAGGTCTCTGGGGAATCCTGTATTCATTTTTATTAACTTTAATTATAGGAGCACTATAAAATTTTCTCATTCTGTGTTGCGTGAAAAATGCAGAAGTTAATTGTTCCTGACATTTAATTGGTTTATGCTTCTCTCTAACAAAATCTTGGGCTGCAAGAGACGGGAAACTAGTTGGCATGTTTCTGTGATTGCTGAGGAATATATACCAAGAAATTAGTCTTTTTGTTAGTTCTAAGCAGTGAATTACAAATGCAGTTTCAGAAGTGCGGGGAGAGAAATAAAATCTGTGCATCTACATTCTACATATGCTAAAAGACTGACAAGGGCTTCCCCGAATGCTTTGTCTGACTTTGCCAGGATTGCTGTGGTTTTTCCATCATCATTGTCCAAGTTTAAAAATGACATATTTTTATATGTTCCATGGTGTGTCGGGTTGTTTACAGCCCTGTAACAAGCCATCTGGACCCTTTATAACCTTTTCATAAATTTTTTCAAATATATGAAAAAAATCTGGCATAAAGAAGCATAAGGTGCCTGGCTGTTCCCAATTATAATACATGATGGCTTGAGGAAGTTGGATTTCAGTGTGGCACACTGCCTCTGATTTTAGGAGTGGTGAGATACTCTGGAAAGCATCCATCTACTGTGATGTGTTCTGGGCTTCAAGGGAGAAGATGATCACAAACTGATGCTAATTTCCATTTGACACACAAGTATGGGGCATGTACCATATGCAGGACACTGTGCCAGCATCATGGGGTGTGCCAAGGTGAAGGTGGCAGGCTCCTGGCCATCACAGAGTTTGTGATCTAGAGGGAGGGATGTCCTTGGAAATGGTAACTCAGCGCAGGGAACACTGGTGAGTGCATGAACTTGAGGGAACACAGGGGGCCAGGGGACTGAGAACTGCAAGAGAAAAGTGTTTAGGGACCTTGTATCCTCCAGCCACCGTGGGAGACAGAATTGCACCAGCGGAGTGGGGTCAGCTGTCTGAAATGGAGAACCTGGCATGAAAAGAAGCATCCTTGTCTGCGTCTTCTATCCTCAGCTCTTCCCTTCCAGATTTTACAGGACCCCAGGGAACTGATGAAGGAAATTGTTGAGGCAGGTTGAGTACTGGTTGGAAGAGAATTTCCAGTCTTGGAGCATTTCAGAAGGGAGTGAGTTTATTAGGAACAAAGAGCAGAGATACTGGGCGCACTGTGAGTGCAGCGGGCTGACGTCCTGCGAGTCAACAGTTTTCACTGGTTAAGTAGGCAGTTTTTATAGCTCAAGACAAAGAACATTCCTGCTGGAAGGTTGGCATTAGATTATTGGTTAGGACACGGTGGAGTGACTACCGGAGTTGGCATCTTTGCCTAATTTGGAGTCAGGAAGCCTGTTGGTGATGATGGGTGGTGGTGGGGAGTTGGCAGTGGGTACAGAGGAGGTGAGTCAGCTTTGGAGGTGACCTTAAATCTGGGCTCTGCTTCTGTGGCCTTGGGGCAGGACTCAGTGGAAATTATGAACAAGCCCAAAAGGTTAGATGCTGTTCTTCTGTCCCCTTGTCCCAGGTTGTTTAAAAACAAACAAATGGTCAGCAGCTGAGCACACTTGTCCACCTCTACTTCATTCATTTTATTTATTGAGTACTCCTCAAATTAGCAATCATAACTCTACAAAATGAAGAAGAGAAAAACCTAAATTTGTTACTTAAAAAACCCCTAAATTCATCTGCCATTTGTTACTTAGAAAGTACGAAAAGTCCCCTGTGTCCTGAGAAAGTAGTTTTTCTCCATTTGTACATTGTGGGAGTCATTAGCTCTCATAAATAAAATGAATAAAACAGTAAATCCTGGAATGCATGCTGCAGGCAGAAACGGTAGAGATGATTACATGAGTACAAGTTCTGTCTCTGGGGCCAGAGCAGGCTGGGTGGCACCTCACTTGGCTTACAAAGAGCAAAGATTTGTTCGGTTGAGTAGAACAAGGAGAAGCGTTATGGACGATTATATGGGAGCCCATTTCCAAATGGAGTGATGATGCCTGAAAAGAGGAGGCAGGTCCTGATTTGGGTCTGGTTAGTGAGGACAGGAGGCTGAGCCAAAGCATCAGGAGGAAGCTGGCAGCTAGATCAGGCGGCGCGGTCTGGGGGTGGGAATCACAATGAACAGAGCACCGATCGAGGCCCAGAACTGGCATGTGATCAAGGAAACCAAGTCCCCAGAGGGCAAGGCGGCGCCCTGGGATGTTACTCTTCAGGGCACCCAGGCTGGGCTTACCACAGGGTGTGGGATTTTTACAGATAACAGTGCCAGGCAGGCAACAGCATCCTTATTCTTAAACAGTTTAGGATTTAGGATCCAGATGAGCATTTCTTAAAGTATGGTCCATGGTCCCACTGCATTAGAATACCAAGCTGCTTGTTAAGAGTGCCCACCTCCAGGTCTGACTGTGTACCTTGAAATGTTGGACCACCTCCCTGGGTGAATTGGACCACCTCCCTGGGTGAATCTTAAGGGTTCCCCAAGTTTGAATCTCTCATTTATAGATCATCAGATGAATGCATGATAATCAGTGACCCAGAGAAGGTCAGAGATAGGACATAAGAAAATGATTTGACCAGAAAGTGCTTCAGTAGGAATTCAGGAGAAACCAAGATGAATTTGAGCTTGAAGCGGTCAGAGCACAGTTTGAAAGATGTGAAGGATTTTATTCAGAGAAGAAGTAAGAGCATTCTTGATGGGAGAAGAGGCCTAAATGAAGATGCTTAGGGAAAGTCCCTGTGCTTAATGGAGAATGCCATGAACTTTGAAGTTGGAATCTCACTCTAGCAATTTCCTATTTGTATGCCCTTTGACAACCATCTGAATCCGCATTTGCTGATTTGGAAAATGGGGCTAAGAAGAGCTATTTTCCAAGGTTGTTGTAAGGATTAAATGTAACTTAAAAACCATTTAGCTCTTAGTACTCAATATTTGTAATTTACCCCACACTCAGGGCTAATATTCGGTGAATATATGTTTCACCATGTCAGTGTTATACTTGCTTGCATTTGAAAGGCAAAGTATCAGTGATTCCCTAAAAGTGAGGCTCAGCATGCCAAGACAAAGTGGATACAAATTAGGTTTGAAGAAGATTGGGGGAAGGAGGGAGAGGGTTGAAGTCTGGTTTGAGCAAAATAAGGATGATGTGCTTAAAGGCCCTGATTGAGATCAGTTCGTAGTCAGGGCTGCAGACTTGCAAGCCCAGAGCTCAGGATCCTGATGTTGCCACACTTACCAAGTTGTGTTTTCATCATTTTGATCAGTGACTCTCTACAGGCCAAGGAAGAGGCCTCTGATGTTAGTGCTATGATATAATCTAAGAGGAAAAAACCGTAATAGTTATTCAAACAATACTGTGTGTGTATTGTAAATTCCATATTCTTGTGAGCTACCCCAGGTTTGTTTGTTTGTTTTTTCCTCCAATTTAAATGCTGAAGCTGATCCCCTATTAGAAAGAGAGAAAGCAGACATTCCCCTGAGGAACAGTGTAGTAGAGTGTTCCAAGTGTGATTGTCCTGTTGGGGATGTGCATGGGTGGCTAAGGAGAGTGTGGGAGGTGTCGGGCAGGGTTCCTTCCTGTTTATAACAAACCCTCAAGAGTGACTCTTGCATCTCTCTTCCTTCGGAGGTTCCCTCCCTGCAAGTGAGAGCAGGGGAGATTCACAGAGTCCCAGGGCCATAGTTCCCTTTCTTGTAATCCCGGCCCCAACTATCAGCCACAGGGCTGCTGCTGCATCTGGCACAGCCTTGTAAGGCTTCTGTGTTTTGTCTTGAGGGCTAGTGTCTTTTTTTGCCACAGAGCATGTGGCCTCCACTGAGTGTCTCTGGAACAGCCTTGACAGAGGGAAGGGAACCAGTGGGTCTTGGCAGTTGGGGCTTTATTGAATTTGCCTTGAAGAGTTACTGAGTAGTTCTGGTAGAAGCAGCATTCTTGATGAATCCCCCGGATTGATGATCGCCTGTGTTTGCCAAGAACAGGAGGGGGAGCTCAACAGCATCATCGGGTTTTCTGTTCAACCTTGTGGTGCTCCTTTCTTCGACTCTCACCTGCCCCATCTTCTCCTCCCACCAACTTCTTGTCTTGACCTCACACTAACCCCTGATTGTCCAGGGACCCAAGGGTGCCCCATGAGACTCTGCCGTCCATGGTAAGGCCGAGTATCCCAGATCATTCTGAAATATCTTCTCCCCACCAAATCTTAACAAATTTGTCTTATCACAACTTTTTTTAATTACAAAAAACTTTGGAAAACAGCAAAATATTCCTCATCAATGTATTTATGACACACTTATTTCCATCTTCATTTTTCTTTGCAAGGTGAAAAGGAAGTAAGAAATAATAAAACTGAGAGAGACTGACTGACTGAATGAATGTATAGACTGACCCAAATGACAAACAAATACTTGCTATCATCTCCTTGAGTCTAAGTAAGTGATGGATTGGCTAATCTGAGAAAATAAAGGTCACAGCATGATGGCTGGCAATATCTTAATGTATTTTCCTCTAAAAGATGAAGAAATAATGCAGAGCCTTGTGATAATGTCCTGTTATGCAGAGATAGTCTGCCTGTTGTTGGAACTTCTCTCCTTGATAATACATCAGAACTATCTCCTCGGTCATGTTGGTTTTGATGTCCAGAAATGACCCAGAGTGGCGACTATCCCCTTTGCTCTCTGACTTCTTCACATTTCATCTTGGGAAGGCTGTGAATAGTTCTGCAGTAGCGACAGATGTTCAGCCTGAAATGAGTGTTCTGGTCAGATTGCCCGCATAGGATGGCACAGAGGTTCTTACCAGCTGCATAATCCAGAGAAGTGCTGTGTGCAAACGGAGGAGAACAGCTGGGGCCTGCGTAGAAGAGAGAGAGGCAGAGGGGGTGAGTTAATGCCTAGAGCAGTGTGGATATCCCGTAGAGTGAAATATGTGAGGAGGACACAGAGGAATCCAGGGCAGTGAGCAGACACAGGAGACGCGAGCTTGAGGGAAGTCAGGCAACAGCCAGCTCCAGACCAGAGTGCTTTCCAGTTCTCTTCTTAGCCACTGTCAGGAGTCCTTCCCAGTGGTAATAGGTCCTTACTTTAGTGGATTAGGTAAGACAGAGTTGAGCCAAAAGGGTGAGCTTCCTACTGACATTAATTTATTAACACACTGAATCAGAAAAGTAAAAGTTTATCTTGACTCTATAACTCCCTTCCACCTGGATTCATTCCTTCACTTGTTCCATTAGGAAATATATATGTGATACATACCACATGCCAACTCTGTATAAAATCCTATGTGGAAAGTGGAGGTGAGGGGGATAAATGATACAATCCTGCCTGTAGGTAGTTAACAATCCTTCATGATAAAAGGTAAAAATGTGCCCAGATTGCCTTTACAAGGCATCAAGGCTGTGTGCATAGCAGTGCTGAAACTCAGTGCTGAAACCCATCAGATGAAGAGATGTCTTCAGACTGGGATACCTGGGGACTTCTCCTAGGGTGATGGACTCTGCCTGGACTCTGACAGACAGGAAGGAATACGGATAGATCTGCACCCCGAGTCACAGAGAATTTGGACACACTCTATGGCTTGTATGTATGCCTGGCTCCTCCTGCCTTGTATAGAGAGTGCATCCATCCAGACCTTTAAACCCACAGTGTGTGAACACAGAGATAAAATGGCTCAGATGAAGTTTGCAGGGCTCTGTTTCATATGTTTGAAATAAGGAAAAAAAAAAAGGGGAGAGAAGAAATCCATTTTGTCTGTGGACAGAGGGAATGAGAGAAGAAATGCTAGATTGAAAAAATGACAGTTTCTGTTCATACATATGTTCCATGGATTGTTTTCAAATCAAACCTCTGAAACCTGTCTTCAGCTGTTGTAGTTTATAGCCTTGATGAGCAAGAGCTGCTTTTCAAGGGAAAAAGCATAATGCACAGCAGGAAGTTAAAATGAAATGTATTTTGGGACTGAAACACGTTTCTTGAGCATACTTAAATTGAGACTTTCTTTTTTAACCTATAAAAATAAAATAACTTTATGAAGACAGTAATACATTGTGAGTTAAAAATAACCCTCTGGTACTGCTATGAATGGCCAGAATTTTCTTATCTTAGAGGACCCTTTCTCCTCCAAGACTTGTGTCTTGCCCTTACTTTCTGTGGGGTTCAGGATGGGAGAGTTCAGTGGGTTCCTGTTCTGAGCCCCTTTATGTAGGTTGATGAGCTTCTCTTGTTGTTTGTCGCTCAGTGGTGTCCAACTCTTTGCGACCCCATGAACTGCAGCACGCCAGGCCTCCCTGTCCCTCACAGTCTCCTGGGTTTGCTCAAACTCATGCCCATCCAGTCGGTAATGCCATCCAGTCATCTTGTCCTCTGTCATCCCCTTCTCCTGCCTTCAATCTTTCCCAGCATCAGCGTCTTTTCCAGTGAGTCAGCTCTTTGCATGAGGTGGCCAAAGTATTGGAGCTTCAGCTTCAGCGTGTGTACTTCCAGTGAATAGTCAGGGTTGATTTCCTTTAAGATGACTTGTTTGCTCTCCTTGCAATTTAATAAATATTTGTGGCCTGTGCACATACAGTATAGTGATTAAAGTTCAGTGTTCTCCATCACCATGGAGTTTCCTTTTCCCCAATATCAACTGTTACCCTAGGTATTGGGCTAAAGAGCTCATATTTATTATCTTAGTGGAGCTCTTTTATTAAATGGTTTAATACTCATGCAGAAGCACTAGTTCTATTTCTCAGATTCACTTGAGACATCTGGGACTAAGATTTGAATTTAAAGTGTGGTTTTAAAGCACACTTTAAGCACGCAAGCTTTCACAGAGCAGCTTGTGTTATCTTGACCATAGCATTTACATTGCACGGTGTTGGTAAGAAGCCATGTTCTCCAGCCCATCATGCAAACCTCACTCTTTTCCTGAAAGGAGAACAGAGAAGAGAAAAGCCAGGTTCCTTCTAAAGCTGGCTCTACTGCCAGGATTTTTTTCACTTACTTCAACTTGACAGCTTGAGTGACATCTGCATCCCAGTTGAGGTCTTTGACAATCGTCCTTTCCCCATTTGTAAACTTAGACACAGGTCATGGCTGAAGGGCCCAATATGTGCAGAGAGCATATTTAGACTGAAGTGAGGACCAATGAGCAGCAAAAGGATCAGTTTTTCTGACAAAGAAGGAGTCTGTTTTCCAGGAAATAAATCTCCAGAGGAAAGTAAATAGCTTTCCAAATAAATCAATAACCACATCAGCAACCATCAACAAAAAAATCCGCAAGGCAAAGATCTGTTTAATAAATTTGATAATGTCTAATATCCACTGATTATTCTGAAAAGGACATCTTTGATGATCTGTTTTATTTAGTCTCTTTAGAAGGTCTGTGTTACCAACATGTGAATAGATGTTTACCAACATCTGTAAATAGCTTGGTTCTTGTGCTATTTTATATTTTTAAATGACTTTTGGAATATAGCATTACTTCTCTGCTTTTAGAGAAACTGAATTTGTAGATGAAGAACTAGCCCAGACCATAGCAACAAAAGAGGCCATTAGGGTTAGAAATATTAATTGAGGTTTATTGAGCACTTACAATATGCCAGGTACCATTTTCAATTCTTGACATGAGTCAGCTCACTTAATCTTGACAGCAATCACATGATGTCGATGCTATTTTCAGTCACGTTCTAAGGATTAGGGAATTGGGTTCAGAAATTACAAGAAATATGTTCAAGGTCATATAGCAGGTCATTATAGCAGTTGGTGCTATAATCCAGATCTAAGTTCTTACCCTTTCTTTAAGTACTTAACAACTGCAAGAGCAATTAGAGTTGATCTAAAAATTTCACTTCTTCATTCTAATTAGGAGGCAATTAAAGCCGAAAGAGCTGCAGTGATTTGTCCAAGGTCACACAGATACCTAGAGACAAATGCAGGGTGAGAGCTCAGATCGGCTCGAGCCCCTTGAAGTCGGGATACCCCTTTCTTGTATGCTGTGTCCAGGGTTGTTTCTCCCTATTTACTTTCTGTTCATTACTGAGGACATTAATTTTTTTCGAGGAAGAAAGAGAGGGAGGGAAAAAGGAAGACAGCAAGAGGGGGGGAGGAGGGAGAGAGAGGAAAGGAAAGAAGGAGAAAGAGGAGAAGAGAGAGGAAGAAAGAAAGGAAGAAGCGGAGGAAGGGAGAGGGAGGAGGGAGGCGAAAAGGGAGGTGGATGAAAGGAGAGAGAGAAGTTAGGAGGGAGGAAGAAAGGTAATGTTCAGATTCAACCAATTACTAAAGTAAAATGTTGGCTTTACCTAGTGGAGGTCCTGAGTCTCAGTCCTCAGCAACGTTTCACAGGCAGCCAGAGGATGTGTGGCTGCAGATTTTGAAGAGAAATACACTTTGGTTCTGAGATCCCCTGCCCTAGGCCTGGTTCCTCTTGTGAGGAACAGTATTTACGCTTACTCATTAGTTCTCATAGTCAGCTGCTTGTATCACAACACGATCACTCTGTTTTTTCTTCATCCTTTCTTAGCTCAGTGCCATTTATTCCTCCTAGAAATTTGCATTTTTTCCACATCTCTGTAGCACTCAAAGTATTATCGCACACAAAGTAGCATTATTCCTATCTGATACTGAACCTGGCGGCAAAGGCTCCACCAAACCAGCTCTTGTTCATCCAAGTCATGTCTCGAGGACCCAGCTGTCTGGGCTGCTTTGCCCACGTCTCCATTCCCCTTGGCCAGGCATTTTGAATGCTAGGGTCCTGTATCACTCTCTTTTAAAAATCTACTTGCATTTCTCTTTCATCTTTTCTCCCCACATCCTCTTCCTCTTTGTTCTACATCTACCAAAATTGCTTTGCTGCGTATTTATCAGCTAATTTCTTTCTCTGCAAGTATCCATTGGTGTCCTGCTTCATGGCTGCATGGTGAGCAGAATTGTGTTTAATTCAACTAAGTTCTGCAGACCTATTCTTTGACTGTTTTGTGTGATTATTTCAAAAAGTATCAGTCATTAGTGCAGGAAAAGCAGAAAAAATACATTTCTGTTTTCGCGCCATAGTAATATGGAGGATTGAAGCCCAACAACAGTAAACTACACACCTGTTTTTGAGAGTTTAATGGATGGTTTAATCAAATATGCTTTTAACTAAGCTGTTTCCCGATGTAAATTATTATCGTCATCATTAGCATTATTGTTGCCAAACTATTGCAGAGTATAAACTTGGTACTAGCCTTTTTGTGGGAGACTGAGAAATCTGTGATAATTAATTATAATTAAAAAAAAATCTCTATTTCACTGAAATAAAGAACCAGACAAACAAACTAACAAAGGGCTCTTGCTCTTCAATCAGCAGGTATGTTATTAATCCAACTACATTTTCTCTAACCCCTGGAAAAAATTTGGGGATGCAAAGCGTGTCATTCAGCAATGGGGACTTGACACAGTGGTTAGTAAAGCTACATATTTTAGAAGAGTAGAAATAATAGATAAACTTTGAAATACCCTGTCTGCAGAATTTTCATGATTTAGAATGGCAAATTCTGCAAATAGATGAATACTTCTATCCAGTTTCTTCCTGCCATTATCACCAACTCCTGTTCTCTTTTTGGTCCTCTTATTCTGTTATCTAAATATTGCCATGCCTTTTCACAATTTTCATACATATATATAGGACACAACAAGTGACTGATTCTTACCTGTGCCTCATCGATAAAAGGCTCATTTATTGAATGCCTGATAAGCACTTGGCATTGTGCTCAGAGTTTTATACACAATAGTTCATTTAATCTAGCCATCAACTCCTGTGGAAGGTGTTACTATCACTATTTCTCAGTAGAGAAACTGAGAATCAGACAGGTTAAATAAAGCCTCACAAACACCCAGCTGATAATTGACAACACTGGGATTCACACCAGAGTATTTGTGAATTTGAAGCTGGTCTTCTCTTACCAGTTTACATGACCCTTTGAGGTTTTTAAGACACATTTGCTGCTTTTTGGGATGCTAAAGTGCTCTTAAAAGTTTGATATTCGAGTTTTCATAGCCTATTAATGAGTTTTCACCATCAGAGTTTTGGGTTGTTTTTTTTTTTAAGTTTATTTTGTTTAGCTATGTGAACACTTTTCACGTGATCAAATGAATTTACCACTGGTCTCTTTGACGGTATTGTTTATGTGTCTGGAATCCACGTTATCAACCTAAGGCTCGTCTGATGTGTTTTGATCAACTAAGTCTAATCTAAATCACAAGGTAGCTGTGTTTTTAAATCTCTAATTCGGTAATACTGTCATTCCAGCAGGATAACACACATCCAGACAGAGCCCCCTTCTGACAAATCTTGATTTAATTCTATCCAGCTCAGTGCTGCAGTTATTAGCAGTCACTGCTATAGATATGCTACAACATATATTACTTTGGGGAATCCAGAAATAATTAAAACCTGGTTCCTGCTCTTTAGAAGCTTATGGAGTAGAAACAAAAGTAGATAATGCTCATCCAGATCAAGAAAGGAATAGGGTACAGAGGCAAGAAAGAAGGAATGGCTTTTGAGCTGGGCATGGGAGGATTTATCGAACATGAAAGGTGTATAAAGTGTCCAAGAATTTTTATACTGAAGGAAAGAGAGCAGTCTCTTCAGAGCATAAAGGAGATCATAGAGCCTAAAGTGTTTATAAACTATATGGGAGCAAAAGTTATACATGAAAAGCTCTGAACTGGGACAAGTCTGAGCCTAAAGAGCTTTTTGAGCCCCCAAGAGAAGCCAGGTCTTAGGGAGGTTTGAAGCATGTAAGTAATGGGAACCCATCTTTTAGAAACATAACACTGACATCTCAGTGAAAGGAAAGTGAAGACAGAGAGAAACTGATGATGGGAGATCATTCAGGGAGTTCCTGCCGTGGTCCCTGTGGGTGATGATGTATTTCTGGACTTAAGTGACAGTGATGAGGGAGATAAAAATGTATGGATGGAACATTTATTAAAAAGTAGATAAAGCAAGGGTCTCCTGTATAGCACAGGGAAATATATTCAACATCATATGACAAACCATAGTGGAAAAACATATGAAAATAATATATATATAATATATATCTGAGTCACTTTGCTGTTTTAGCAGAAACTAACGAAATACTGTAAATCAACTATTAGTTCAACAGAATAATTGCCATGCCTTAAAAAGTCTATTTATGCATTTGAAACGTAATTTTTTTTAAAAATAAAGTGAAAAATATTTTGGCCGGTTTGATGTGAAGTGTGGGGAGAAGGAAGAGTCCATTGTGAATCCGGGGTGGTTGTCTAAGGCAGCCAAGTAACTGGTGATTCTGTTTGCTGAGAAAGAGAAAGCTTTGGACTGACAGTGAGCCTGGTAGATGATGAATGTGGTTGGAAGCCTTGGGATGGAGGTAGGACTCTGTGGAGGATGACAGGAAAACTCGTCATTAATTCTCATCTCTAATGCATAATGCAAACGGCAAAGGGGAATTGTGCAAAACCTCTGTGAAATAAGCCAGTCTATAGAGTTTCCAAGTTGCAAGATTTCCAATAGGGAGTTTTCAGTTAGAAACACAGTTGTTCGAGAAGAAATGAAACAATGCTGAAAGAACTCACGCAGTGAATTTAGTGATGGGGGAACAGCCAAATAATACATCTTTTAACGCAGTGAATTTAGTGATGGGGGAACAGCCAAATAATACATCTTTAACTAAGACAGTTCCAGGCCACAGCTGAGAGCAACACTGTTTTCACTGGCCTCTTTACAACACCTTCTGCGGGATATGCAAGAGATGCTGGTTTGATCCCTGGGTTGGGAAGATCCCCTGGAGTAGGAAATGGCGACCCCGCTACAATACTCCTGCCTGAAAAGTTCCATGGATGGGGGAGCCTGGCAGGCAGCAGTCCATGAGGTCACAAGGAGTCAGACATAACTGAGCGACATAGCATGTGCGTGCATGCACACACACACACACACACAGTTTCTTAGGTACCTTCTACTGTCCAACTCATGAGATGGTTGGATGGCATCACCAATTCAATGGACACAAGTTTGAGCAAGCTCCGGGAGTTGGTGATGGACAGGGAAGCCTGGCGTGCTGCAGCCCATGGGTTTGCAAATAGTTAGACATGACTGAGTGATTGGACTGTCCAACCCTTTAAAGCTTGCACTTTCTTTATTCATATGTTTTGATGAGAATAAGTGGTTTAGGTTCATCCCACAAAAATGGTGGGAGTCAGCCCATCACTTACAGACACGTACTGAATGAAGTTCATCTTAGGAAAATACTTTGGTCTACCGGCATCAGAAAACTTGTTAGAAATGCGTATTCCAGGACCCCAGTCCAAACCTACTGAATCAGAAATCTCATGCAGTTATGCTGGGAAATGAAATCTGAAATCAGAAATCCTGGCAGTGGGATCCAGGCAAGCTGTATTCTTAGAAGTCCTCCAGAAGATTTTAATGCCCATTATAGTTTGTGTATCACTGCTGTGGACCAAAAGGCAAAAATCTGTGAAGAGAAACCAAAAAGAAAGAGGGAGAGAACTTCAGGGGGATAAACATTTTATGGGGGCTCTAACAGGTAAATCTCCTCTCTTTTTCAGTTTTCCACTGAACAGATATTTTTGAGAATCCAATTAGTGCCACTTGGGACTGAACAAAGAGTAGCATATTCACCAGGGGGTGAAGCCTGTGTTTTTTCTGTGTGCTTAAATTAAAAAATATATATGTATATATGCATACATATATATAGTTCATCTCACAGCTGAATCAGTATTCACTTGTGTTGTGGTTTCAGAAAATTAGAGGGGCTTGATTGATGATGGTTCAAAGGGCAGTTGAAATCCTTGCTGAGCCCCTCCTCCAGGGAGTGGGCTGAGAGGGAGTGACTTTCTCATCCTGACCACAGATCCTAAATTTCTGAGCCACAGCAGCCTTCACGAGACACACGCCTTTCTTCACTGCGCTGAATGACCACCCATGAAATATCTCACCAGTGAGCTCTGAGTAACAGAAGTATCAAACCCTATTTATTTCATCCTCACTGCCCGATTCTGCTGAACGAGAGATAGCTTTCTGTCCCTCTATCCGTCTCACTTCATGGTCCCTTGGAACTCAGCTAGAGAAATCATCCCTCAGACTCTTGACATCCTCGAAACCCAAGCGCATTTCATTCAAGCGCCGAAAATGTCAGAACTGCCTCTGTGATTCCTCTTTCTCCTATTTTATCTCGAGCAGCCCTCGTTGCACTGTTTACCCCTTTTATCTTCTCTCCCTGACAGCATTTTTTTTTTCTGGTTCTGTCCACGCTTTGAGCACATGGCTGCTCCTTCTTGTTGTCCCTCGTCGTTGCCTCCCTGGGTTGCTTTGGCCCCTGCTTATCTCCAAGGTGTTGGATATGTCTAGTTGTTCTCTTAATAATGTATCACACCCACAATCAGGAGCAGGCAGGCCCAGGGCTGGCCACCTAAGCTGGAGCTTTATCCTGCTGACTTGGGTCTCCTTCGATACGTGAGGACGTCTGTGGCTCAGGGGCAGATTTTGAGCACCTTTGATGTGCTCGCCTGATTCTGATTGGATGGGCACTATGGGCCTTTTATAGTCAAGAGGAACCAAATGAAGAAACACCCCTCTTGCTTCTCACATCTGGTTTTTGCCTAAGTGCCCTCTGATGCTATTAGTGTAAAGGAGTGGTTCTTTTGACAATGGATAATATAATCTCACTAAAGAAAAACAAATAATATCGCTCAGGCTGAATGTAGTCATTCATAAGGTCTTAGGCAGCTTTTTATCTCTCCCCTTTGCCTCATGTTGTATTTGCATAAATGGTTCTTTAATGTGAGGAGAATTGGCTTAAGATAAAAACAAGTCAGATTCTGAAAGAAGCTTAATGCTCAATAATCACTTATGGGTGTTATGATTAAATACTCTATTAATCTGTTTTTTAAAGCTACATAGTCAAAACCAAGTGCTACGAGTGGATTTGTCTCAAAGCCCGCGGGAGACAGGAGTGCTGTTTGGACTCGCCTGTGGGTTGCACCAGCCCGGAAGTCTGCTGACCTGGAGGGGCCAGAGGAAATCGGCAGAGGGCAATTCAGATGCCCTGGCTGCCCTCTTTCACTTGCCCTCTGCTCTGTAGTACCCGGCCACCAATGGCACTTTAGTCCTGTCATTTGGCAAATCAATAAAAACTCAAAAGGATTTGAAGTGAATTGTAGATGTATCTGTTCAGTCGCTCGGTCGTGTCCGACTCTTTGCGAACCCATGAACCGCAGCACGCCAGGCCTCCCTGTCCACCACCAACTCCCAGAGTTTACTCAAACTCACGTCCATTGAGTTAGTGATGCCATCCAACCATCTCATGCTCTGTCGTCCCCTTCTCCTCCTGCCCTCAGTCTTTCCCAGCATCGGGTTCTTTTCTAATGAGTCAGCTCTTTGCCTCAGGTGGCCAAAGTATTGGAGTTTCAGCTTCAACCTCAGTCCTTCCAATGAACATCCAGGACTGATCTCCTTTAGGATGGACTAGTTGGGTTTCCTTGCAGTCCAAGGGACTCTCAAGAGTCTTCTCCAACACCACAGTTCAAAAGCATCAGTTCTTCTGCGCTCAGCTTTCTTTATAGTCCAACTCTGAATTTATTTCTTCACCTTTCATGGTGAGGCAGTTGATTGAACCACTTCTTAGTTAATGAGGTTTATGAATATGAGGATTTTACTCTTTTTAATAATCTCAAATTTATTTAACCAGATACTTGAAAGATGTATATCTAGAAACATTTATAGAAAATCTATTTAAGTTACTTTGCATCCAATAATATTTTAATTTCTTTTTTTCCTTTTTTTTGGCTGTGCTGGGTCTTCACTGCTGCCTGGGCTTTCTCTGGTTGCAGCAGGTAGGGGCTACTCTCTGTTGCGGTGCTTGGGCTTCTGGTTGCAGTGGCTTCTTGTGTTGTGGAGGGTGGGCTGTAGGCACGTGGGCTACAGCAGTTGCGGCACGTGGGCTTAGTTGCTCCGGGGTATGGTAAGTGGGATCTTTCAAGACCAGGGATTGAACTCATGTCCCCTGCACTGGCAGACAGAGTCTTAACACTGGACCATCAGGGAAGTCCACTGTTTAGTAATAGTTTTCAATAAAGTTCTCTTGCCTTCATTGAAACCCTTGGGAAGGAGGAGGGAGGGAATTAATTTAATTGCAGAATCATGTTTGAATCTAGTAGTAATTTCTTGCATGTCTGTGTTGCTCATGTTGATTTCATATGCATTCACTCATTTGACTCTCATTTGGGTTAGAAGGGCAGGGAAGTTATTATTAGCCCCATATAACAGATGAGCTAATGGAGACTTTGAGATCATGGATGCTAGAACTGCGTTTGACCTAATTTGCTGCTGTTTATAGCATATCGAGTTCACTTTTACATTGCTTACCGTGCACAATTTGGTAAAGAAATTCTTTCATAGATGCACTAAATATTGCTTATCCATCAAACAGAAAACTGTAATGAGAACCCTGCATGAATTGTAACATTTTAGGAATGTGTTTTGTGATAGTTGATTAAAAAAAAGCAAAGCTATAAAAACTGTAGCATGGCTGTGGCCGATCAAGAGATTGTTTTTAACCTGTCCTGTATGTGCAAGTCTAGACTTCTTTTCCTAAGTCTGATCAATAATTAACACTCTTGTACTTGGTCAGCCCCTTCACAGCAGCAAATCAAGTGGATTTCTTTCATGTTTTAGAATAGAGCCTTTGAAAATGGTTATATGGTGAGACTCAATTGTTTTGTTCCCCCTGCTCTCTGAGCATGACAGCTGAATCTGCGGGCGACAATCAGAATACCGCGTTGCTAAAGGAGTCATGTCTGAAGGTTCAGGGGATACAAATGAGATGAAAAGCATACGTTCCTAGTAAAATGTGAGATGTATGGATGTTTTAATTATTGATTAGCAGACTTTCTCTCAGAATCAGAGAATCTCAGAAAATCCTTAGAAGGAATTGAGTGGTTATAGAATCCATCTTCTGATCAATACATAAAATCCTTTATTTCTCTATGTAACCCTGAGCTTGCTAGATAGCAAGACTTAGGTATACTGTGTTTTTCTGGGGGGCTGTGTGGCTTGTAGAATCTTTAATTCCCTGGCCAGGAATTGAACCCAGAGCCATGGCAGCACCATGTCCTAACCACTGGGAAGCCAGGGAATTCCCTGACTTAGATATACTTTAGACTTCTGGTGCTCAAATGAGAATAATCTCCCCCACCCTGCCCCGGATCATCCGGCAATGCCTAGACATAGTTTTGGTTGTCACAACAGGGCATGCCAGTAAGTAGAGGCCAGAGATGCTGCTGAATTACCAACAGTGCATAGGAAGATCCCCCCATACACACACCCTCAACCCCCATGATCTAAGAATTATCTGGTCCAAAAATGTCGAGAGCACCCACCATGGAGAAACCTTGATATAGATGAAATAAGTTGCTACGATTACTCATAAAGTTCAGCTCCCAGTAAAACCATGTTTTGAGGAAACACACCAATCAAACAGTGGTGATATGCTACATTAAACTATTTTAGATGACTAAATCTGTTCTCCAATTCAGTTTAGGCTTGTGTGCGTATATGACAGTATTAATAAACCAACAGATTTCAACATTTTTCTGAGAGAAGCCCTTTAAAACGGGGGAAATACTTTAGAAGCCTTGTAACCTTTTGGTAGGGCTTCCCTGGTGGCTCAAATGGTAAAGAATCTGCCTGCAATGAGGGAGACCCGGGTTTGATCGCTGGGTGGGAAGGTCCCCTAGAGAAGGGAATGGCTTCCCACACCAGTATTCTTGCCTAGAGAAACCCATGGACAGAGGAGCCAGGTGGGCTACAGTCCATGGGGTCACAAACAAGTGGACACAACTGAGCGACTAACGCCAACACACTAATACTTTTTGGTTACTATTTGCCTCTTACTAAATGTATTGTAAACATTTTTCTCTTAAAGTAAGAGCGAGATATGTCCACTGTTTTCTTGTTACCGCCTTAAGCATCAGACACCTGGTCACTGCCCTGCCCCTCCGAGCCCCCTTCTCTCTGGGGAACCTCCCTGATTCTACAATGACAGCCCCTTCCTCTGAGTTTTGATAGTGTTTCCTACTCTGAGCCTTAGCATATATTCCTGATACCAATAAATCTATGCCTGTGTATATGTGTCCTCCTACATCAGTCAGTTTACTTCTATTTTTAGCTTTCTCCCCAGATAATCACAGTGCCTTGTGAAGACTAGGAGATGGTGTCTTCTCAAAGTCTTCGCAGACTTGAGGTTCTGTCTCCGGCATTGCTAGCTGCTTCCCACGTGTGCAATCATATGCTCTGCGAGGCCCTGACAAACGCTGGTGCCCTTTCAATCCTGTCTCTAATCTCTTCACCTTCTTGCCTGGCTAACCTGTCAGGCCTTTGCCATTTATAATATTTCTCCTTCAGCAGTTTTCCCTGCTATCTTGCTGATTGCTTTTCTGCACCAAGAAATTCCCAGCCCAATTTACCACAGTGAGTGTATGTGTGTGTGTGTGAGCATGTGTGTGTGTGAGCATGAGTGTGTGAGTGCACGTGTGAGTGTATGCGTGTATGTGTGACCGTGTGTGTGTGCACGCGCGTGTGAGCATGTGTGTGTGTGCACACGCGTGTGAGCGTGTGTGTGTGTGCACGCATGTGTGACTGTATGCGTGTGAGTGTGTGTGTATGAGAAAGAGAGTTAAACAGCTCTGTCTTCCTCCAGTGCCTTCGCGTGGACCCCACACATGGCATTTTCCAGTTTCCCGTCTTCGTTCTCTCCTGGCCTCGGTGGGCATGTTTGCTAAGGGGAGCATCACTCTTGCTCCTGTGGTGGGCCAGGAAGCTCCATTCCAGACTCCTAGCGATCGCTCTTCCGCCTCCTCCCTGCAGCAGCCTCTGTGTGGGAGGGAGGGAGCTGTCGCCCAAGGGGAGTTCTCAGCAAATTTCTGCCTCCAAGAAAAGACTCACAGAAGAACCAGGCGGGCCTTAGCAAAGCTAGAATGACCCTTGGCAACCATCCTCCCCAAGAGGATTTTGTCAGTTTCCTTTCTCTTCCTCTTCAGCCCACAGTTCTTTCTGAAACTCTGGGGTGTCCATCATACATGGATCATGGCACCCACTCAGATCTTCCTTCTAACACATCCATTCTGATTCTTCCCTGCACACTCCCGGGGAGAAAATGCCATGACAGTTTTCCTAAAGCCTGTGCAGGAATGTCACAAAGCTGGGCTAAAGAGAGGAGGAAAGGCTTGGTGGAAATTACAAGTCTTATGTGTGAACTTGTTTTTCTTTCTTTCTTTTTCTTTTTTTTTTTTTTGGATGGACTATTCTTCAAGTCTTTTGGAATTTGTTACAATATTGCTTCTGCTTTATGTTTTGCTTTTTGGCCCTGAGGCTGGTGGGATCTTAACTCCTGATCAGGGATTGAATGCATACCCCCTGCATTGGAAGGTGAATCTCAACCATGGGACCAGCAGAAGAGCCCCTTTGTGAATATTTTTATAGTCTTCTGCAGAGCCCATTCCCATGTTTATTAACTTAAAGCAGTAGTTCTCGTAATGTGCATTCTAATACAACCTGAGAAGTGAACGTGGTGTCAGATGAGTCCTTCTAGACTTTTGGTGAACTGAAGCTCCAGGGTATGACAGGACTTCTGCACGGAGCACTCCGTCCTTGCTCCTGAATGCGTTGCCCATGGCTCGCAGCATCAGCTTTGCCAGTGAGCTTGTTATAGGTGCTGTCTAGGGACCTCCTCCAACCTACTCTCCATTGCAGCGAGATTCCCAGTTTCTTTCCATGCATGTTCAAGTGTGAGATGCTCTGTTCTTTCTGTTACTATGGTTCATCTTCAGAATAATCTTCTGAGGTGGTTATTTAGCTTCCCATTTTATAGGTGGAAAAGCTGATGCCGAATGATGACAACATTTGCCTACTGTCCCTGGAAATTGAATTCTTTCTCCACAAAGAACAGATTTTCACTAGGTACCGTGACTGGATAGGTATTGATGATGAAGTCAACATGACTTATTTTTCTTTCGAGCACAGTTTTAAATAGTAGGAAGGTAAAGGTTCTTGTCCCTTTGAGATGTCAAATTGTCAAATGGGAAAGAAATGTTAATGGGAGATAAGGCCCTTAAAGGCTCAGCTGAGTGGAGGCGTATAGAGACAGGACCCCTGTCAACCCCCACAAGACGGATGGGCCAGGCTAGTTTATAGCCACATGACAGAGAACACTCAGGGCCACTCGGCAGACTGGCAGTCCAGAGACGGCCACAGCAAGGTAAATTATGTGCTAAGGTGACGGTTACCATGGCCTTTCCTCAGAGTAGCAGCTGGAAATAGGCTGGAACAGATGGAGCCAGAAATAGGGAAAAGGTCGTGGGACTGCCACGGAGCAGAGACAGAGCAACAGTTTGAAAATGAGCCCCTGGAAGGCTAAAGATATGGACGCTTCTTCTGCACACAGGATTGTGTAGGGCTTTTATTCCCTAGCTCTAACTAGAGTTTTATCATCATGAGAAGAGGAAAGAAAATTAATCCATGAGCTCTATTTTCAAATCCTATTTTGGTTGGCATCTCACAGGAGATTGGTTTATATGTTTTATTTTCTGCAATCCCAATTATTTCTTAGGACAATTTTGACCACTGGGTCCAAGACTGTCTTAAACCAAACGACCATCCACCTATAGTTAGAAGAGTGCTTAAATTCAAAACCTCTTCTTCCCCTTCCCATTTCAATTGTAGCAAATATTACAACCCTCTGACAATTCACTCAGTTGAAGAGGTCATCTATTTGAATTTTCATTTGTTCAGCTGTAAATAAATAGATGCCAAATTCTACACTAGATTGCTCCTCATTCTTTTTGCAAATATTATTATTAAGAGCCAGTAGAAATAGGAAAGCTTTTAGGTAGAGATAGTGACTCACTGATTAGACACCACTGGTGTGACTGCAGTTAACCCTCCCTGTTTGAAAAAAACAGACTCCAGAGGCTGGAGTTTCTTTATGATTTGTCTGGTCACTTTCCCACTTCCTCGCCCCAGAGACACAGTGTCCACGGCTCCACTGAGTTCTTGACATGCGCAGAGTAGTTGACGGCCAGTGCCACCTGGAGACGTGCAGAAATGATATTGGACACCATGGATTTGTGCCACTCCTGTTGGTCTCTTGGTTCTCATCAAGAAAATTCTAAAGCACTCTTTCTCTAATGTGCTGTTGCAACAGATGGTATTTGGGGGTTACTAAGAGTGTTTGCTATTCTAATGGCCCACCTGGAACCATGAAATGGAAGTTTATTAATTTTTCCCATTAACTCTGTATCCTTAGCTTAGAGACTATCTTCCCTTTGGAAAAATCGGCAAGATTTTGTCATATGGCTCACAACACTCTACATTGATTGCTCCAAACAAAAGTTTTTAACTAAAGTGAAAATGGAGCCTTTTAAAAGTTACGTTTGGGCACTGGTATAAACCAAGAACTCTTGAAAAATCAATCCTCTAAGTAGACTGAGGAAGAAATTAAAGTGCATATTCTTCACACCTAAATACAATGAGGCGACAATAAAGCCGCGCTGTGTATTTACTTAGCACTTCACATTGCCAAATGGCACCGCTGTTTCATTATCATATCGTGTGTTCCACCTCTAAGCTTTGCAGACAGTCTACTGCTAAAATGCCATAAAATGTATTATGCAACAAATGGGTTATGGTTTAGGTAAATTTAGGTAAATTGCTCATGGTCTTGACTGAACAGCAGTGAACCCAGGGGACCCATCATTTCCACCCTTCAGAAACTAGGAAGACTTGGAAAGATCAATTGAAGAGGTGTGAACAGTGGCTAAACATGTTCCCTTTTTTTTTTTAGCAAAAAGAATAATAAATTTTCTTTCTAATGATTGAGCTCCTATTGCTCCTGCAAAGTGTGGGAGCCAGATGGGAGAGGAAAATTAGATTAAAAAAATTAATATACATTTTCTTTCAGATTTGGTTAAGGGTGTGCATCAGAGAAAGCACACATAAACATGGCACTCTTTTTAATACTTTGGCAGAGCGGTGATAAATATATTTATATAATCTAATCACAGGACAGATTATAGGTGGGCTGTTATTACAGTGATTAAATAATGGAGATGCAGAGTACATATCAATAAGAAAAATCAAACTCAAAAGGAGGAGAGATATCATCCAGAATTTAGGAACACATTAGTTTAATTTTGAGGATGATACTTAGCCCCTAATCTCACCTGTTTTCTTTCCTCTAGCTCAAATATATGTTAGAGTGAAAAATGACCTTATTTCAAGGGAGGCATATGGGCCATTACTGGCCATGCCTCTGTGTTCATAGTTCCTTCATCGGTAATTCCTAGGATAAGACACAGTTCCCGTTAAAAGGCCCTGTAGGAACTCAGTTGGAGTTGGGGTTTGGGTATTGACATTTAAGATTACAAGGTCTGTGGAAGTTTTAAGACAGATGAATCCAGATTCGATAGCAGATTTCTGAGAGAGATGACATAGGATAGGATTTGTCAACAGAGAACTTCTGTCATCTCTGCTGGCATAGAAACTGACAGAGCTCTCAGTAAATACTTCATATCAAATAAACAGTCTTTCAGTTATAAATGAATGAACAGAGTAATAAATGAAAAAAGTATAAAGAAAGGACTGGGGGTTATATGTTTTCCTGGGAAAGAAGGGACAGTATGCAGTTTATGAGGGAGATTAAGGCATGAACATGGATTTAAGAGGACAATGAGACAAAAGGTGTATGCACCACTCTTTTCTCTTTCGCGTGCCTGGTGCTGTCATGCTGAGAGCAGAGTGCTCAGTACAAGAAGCCCCCTCCATCCAAATATAAACCTTCAAGTTGCAGACTTTCAGAGATGTGAATGTAAGTGCCAGCCTGGGGTGCTGGCTGTTGTACTGCACTTTTCGAGATACTGTAAGAATGAAAATGTTTATTTTTGTTTGTTTGTTTTTGTGTACATATTATCTGTGTGAAAAATACTGTAGAACTATTACAGTACCATACTGTATAGCCGATCATGTTAGTTGGGTACCTCGGCTGACTTTGTTGGACTTACTACGAACAAACTGGACTTCTGAACACACTCTCAGAACTCGTTTGTATGTAGGTGACTTCCTGTAGACCCCAGTTTGAACCACACACCTCTTCTATCTCCTTGCCTTTCATCAGGGCTAGTTACAAAGGATGGAATCTTCAAGAGAAGTCTTTCTGACTAGATACACCCTCTCACTTTAAACATCTCTCCAGAGAAAGCCCTTATTCTCACCTGCTTCAGAGTGAGACTCCACAAGGCTAGTTCTTAGAAGCTAGGGGAGAGTCTCTTGTGGATTTTCTTTCTTTTTGTCATTCTTTTTCCTTTTTGTTTTTAATAAGCAAGCTCGGTTTTTATAATGCTGCTCCATCCACTCATTTCAGGCCTGTGAAAAGGGCTGTTTGCCTGCCCACTGAGTGTGAATTATAGGGTTGGCCTTTAATGGAGCAGCTTCCTTTGCTCGTTGCCCTCCACAATTGAGAGAGAAGCTGGAAGAGAGGGAAACTGCATCCTAAATGTCTCACACGATGGGGACGTACCACTTTGATTCGCTTTTATTTTTAAGTGTAAAGTTTGGGAAAAAATGGCATGTGGTATATTGACATTATTCTAAATTGCACTGTTAGGAGAACATTAAGTTTTTCATTTCACACTTTCTGAGTTTTAAGCACCATTGCTATATGGGGAAATCAGTCATTTTCTGATGATTCATGCACGGATCTGTACCAATCAGGATGGGCCATAATTATGCCAGGGTTCTTCTTTCACAGAAGTTCGTTGAGGATACAGAAAAAGGGAAGCTAAAGGAGAACCATCCTCTGTAGGTGTTCTGTGTCAAGTCACAAACTGTAAAGTTACACATAGTTTTATAGTAGAATGGAAATCTACTTTGAATGTACTGGTGTTGTCATAAACCACAGATAACCAATACAGTCATCTGGGAATCACTTGATAAGGACCTAACGGCGAATCTGTGGGCACATTCTTTATCTTTCTCATGTTGGCCTTGAGGCTGTGGACATAAGAAAATCGTCAATAGCATCTTCCTATGGTTAATTTCCTATGAAAATCGAGGCTTTGGAATCACTGATTTTTTTTTGAAATCACCGACTTGAAGAGGAGCTCGAAAGTCATAAGAGATGTTCATTTCTCCAAGACTATTTATTTTAAGAAACAGCAATCCGTACAGCATGATGGTGAATCAAGAAAAGAATAACAGGAGGCCCACAAAAGAAAAGTGTTATGTGGCTGAGATATTAAAAGTGAGAAATACTTGTATCCATTTGTGTGTGAAGCAGAGTACAGTGTCTGTGTTTCGTTTGTCCGTGCTTGTCAGGGTGTGCTTTCGTCCAGGACTATGAAATGTTGTCGTGGACCTGCTCTTACTTATTTTATTTTGACTTTAATTTTTCTCTGGATTCCATTGTTTTAAATCCTACCACCGTTCAAAAAAAATTCCAAGACACAAGTACTCCTTCTTGACAGTCTTCTGCCGTTTTCCCTCCTATTCAATAAGCTTACTGTTGAATTTTTAAACACCAGCACTTTCATCTTTTTGGCTTGACATAGTCATTTTGGGAAATTTGAATACCATAGAGGTGTTTTCTAACTTGGTTGGATTTGATCAGTGCCCTTCTTTAACCTTAAAAGCACAAAAGAAAGTGTTCCGAGCACCTTAAGGGAATCCGGCAAGTCACAGGGAACAAAAGTTAGAGATGGTTCAGGTCCCACAAAGGAAAATTAAATGTATTATTCTCACACAACAAGGTTAGCAAATCATCCGCAAACCTCAGCCACTCTTTCCTTCTTTTTACTCTAATGAGTTTAGTGTGCCGTAATGATGGTACAGGCTTCATCAGAATTCTGCCAGTAGAGGCGAATTTTCAAACTCCGTTTGCAAATGAGATCTGCACCATAAACCGTAGTCATCCATCATGGAGAAGTAGCTTGTGGCTGATAAAAGGCTGTTTGGGCAGAGTCAATCAAATGAGCATTATTAGAGCTTGGTATTACACTGTCCTTAAGGTGATGGAGAAGGCATGTAATACAGTTATGGAATGTGATTTTTTTAATGCCACTCTCCCTTTTGGATGACTAAACTGTATTCTAACTGAAATATCTCCGAGTCATACTCATAATTTTTGTTTTAAAAAAAAAGAGAAACCTATTTTTTTTAATCTGTCAAGAACAGTTAGGACTGTGTAGAATTTTCATGATATAGCTAACACTACAAAGAACTGATGTTCTAGCTAAAATTACAAAGCATAATTGTTGGTTATTGGTGAAAGGTAGGCTGAGCACTTGTGCTAACTAAATGAAGACAGATGAGAAATGAAGCTTTTATTGTAGCTTGGCCATGATTAAAGATCCTAATGATAACAGTAAGATTTTGAGCTGATAAAGTGTTTAGATACCATCATTTAGTGGCTTTTTAAACTCTGATTTAGTATTAGAGTCCATGTTTCAACCACATATTATATGGCATCAGGATATTTTTTAAAAAATCAGAGTTCAAGAGTACTCAATTAGATAAAAATAGGAGTCCTTCTCAGCTTTCCTTAACTCTCCCATCTGCCTTCTTCAATGGCACCCCTGAAACTTTGAAACATACCGACCCAGCCCATTTTGCAGAGATTAAAAACACTACTGTCCAAAAGTATGAATTTTGAATAAGGCTGCAGAACTTATTAATTGCAAAGCAGATATAAAGATTCAGAAATCTGTTCTTCTGCATACACACCTTCCCCACTCCCACTGTGCAGAGCTCCCCAGTTTATGTTGTTCTGCATCGAGGCCAAAATGAAGAGCTTGCAGGGGCCAGGCCATAACCAGGAATAAAGCGGCTGGTGGGCTGGAAGCTCACGCCCACATATGGAGAACAGCTGTTACACAGTTTCAGGTGACACTTGTTGTGAGGAAACCAGAGCCCAGGGTTCCTTGACTTTTTATTAAGCAAAAATTGGAAAATAAAAACTCTAGTGTAATAATTATGACTTTATACCTTAATTTAATGGCACTAATAATCAAAAACTACTATACAGGTGTGCTTCCCAGGCAGCGCTAGTGAGAAAGAACCTGCCTACTAATGCAGGAGAGATGGGAGATGTGGGTTCGATCCCTGGGTCAGGAAGATCCCCTGGAGAAGGAAACGACAACCCTCTTCAGTATTCATGCCTGGAGAATCCCATGGACAGAAGAGGAGCCTGACAGGCTATAGTCCATGGGGTCACAGACAGTCAAACACGACTGAAGTGACTTAGCATGCATGCACACAGGGGTGCAAAACAGTTACAATCCAGATTCATCTGATGCCGCTAGTCACTGTACATAATTGTGTGTTCATTGTCGTGGTGACGTGTGTATCAGGGACACCAAATATTAAATCACCTTTCTGGTTACTTTCATGAGGTTCATGCCTTTATGTGCAGTCCTTAGCAAGCCATCATTAGTGTAAACAGTAAAAAATTAATTGAGGATCTATTCTGCTAGTAGTAGCTGCAGTCCCTTCTACACGAAAAGCTCAGATTCTCAGATTTTCCAGGGCTCATATTCTCATGAGAGGAGCTGAGTACACAAGAGATATCACAGAAAGTTGAAAAGAGGTAATAGAGATGTACCTGTGGTGTGGTGAGACCACCAAAAAAAATTAAAACTAAATAAACATGTATAGCGCTGCTCAGAAAAGATTTTCCTAGGCAGACATAAAGGAGGCAGAAGAGTTTACTCGACAGGCAAGAAAAAACAGAATTCATGTTTAAAAAGAGATTGAGGAAAACTCATGTCATGATCAAGGAACTGCAAGTAATTTGGCATAACTTGAGGACTGGGAGATCGGAGAGAAGGAAGATGCGCGAGACTAGGCTGGAAATGCAGATAACAGTCCATGAGAGGCTTTCATGTCTGTACAGATTTTATTGTGTAACTAATGGGAGACACTACTGAAGAACTGTAACGAAGGTGAAGGCAATCACAGTCTTATTCCAGAATGGAGACTCAGATGACTCAGATGAATTGGGAGGGAGGGAGACAAGTGGCAAGAGGGATAGTTGAAATATTCCTTTTTTTTTTTTTAATATTTGTTTGGCTGCATCAGGTTGTAGTTATGACACGTGGGATCTTTGATCTTCATTGAAGTATGCAGAATCATTTCCTGTGGCATGTGAGCTTTAATTTAAAGATAATGGGACCGAAGTCCCTGGCCTGGGATTGAACCCAGGTCCCTTGGATGGAGTATGGAGACTTAGCCACCGGAGCACCAAGGAAGTCCTGGATTATTCCAGGTGGTAATTGACAAGGGCAGCAAAGGGGATGAAGTTGGAAGGACGGAGGGGAGGGAGTTGCCAGCTGGAAATTCACAGGCTCTGGCTGATGATTGGCTGAGAGAGAGGAAAAGGAAAGCGAGGAGGAGACACACACAGGCTTCTGGCTGAGGAGGCAGAGTGTCTGTGGCACAGGAAGGGCTCCGGAGTGGGGTTTCTGGCCTCAGCCTAGAGGGGCCTGCGGAGTGAGGCTTCCTGCTCCAGGTTGAGAGGGCCCCTGCGCCACCGCGCATCCAGTCACTGGTGTGAGGAATTCACCACTAAAATGAGATATTTTCCTAATTCCCTCCAGCATGTTTTCCAAACTAAACTATGACTTTGACAACCTAAACATCATTAATATAAATTAAAAAAACTAATCTTCCTAGAAATAGCTCAGTGATTGGCAGACTTTTAAACCAGGAAGCTTAGAATCAACTGGATTATTTTTTTGTAGCGTAACACATTTTAATGCTAAAAACAAACAATAGCAAAGCCAATAAATGCCTACCAAACCCGACCAATAGTATTTCTCAGCTGATTTAACAAGCACTGAGGTAGAAGATCAAGAGAAAAGCAAACAGAAGTCTATTTCTCTCTCTCTTTTTTTTTTTTTTCTGAACCCAAATCGAACATGCTTGGCACTTGATTTTGCATTTGAATATGGAATAACTGACTTTATTCATACTGGCAAGGAAAAATCAAAAGGTATTTTTTCTCCTGCCCTGGCTTAGTGTAGTGTTCATCTCAGTCACTTGTTGTGTTGTTTTGAAATGTAATATTTTCCTTCTCCAAAGTGTTTTCTGAGTAATCATCTCACAAACTCATCGAAACCCTTCAGTTAGAGAACTCGACTCTGTGGCAACATGATCTGAGAGAGAGCTATTGACCACCTACATTTTAAAAGGTCTGAATGTTAAGTATGGTTAAGAGCAAACATAATTTCTCTAGTCAATAATCCAACAGTTGTGAACTCACAGTGGATCACTGCATAATTCAAAAATAATGTGCTCTGTGAGGTCTGTGGTTATTTTAGAGACAGGATATTTCTTTTCTCTCTCTTTTTTTTTTCTAACAGTAAATGAATTTAGTTGGGGAGGGATATGCAAGGCAAAGATAAGTGTCAGAGCTGTTGCATAATCATAATCAAGATATTATTAGGGCTGGGGGAATGAGAGCAAGAAAATAAACAAAAACAAAAAGCGAGCTGATAACTCAAGTTCAACCCCCAAATAATACTTCTTTCAAGGGAATTTATGGTTCTTGGTAACAAACAAGTAACAGCCCCCTCCATCCACATAAGAATATCAATAGCAACTAATAATAATAACCATTTTCAATGAATGCAGTGGTTACATCAGCCTCTGATTTAAAATGTAGGTTTGGCAGCAAGCAGCAGAGATATTATTAGTGATACTCGATTTTCCAAGAAGATTATCCATAAAGAATCCTACAGCTATACTTACCTATTTTTGTAGCATTATTATGCAAACATATACTGATAAAAACACTAACGAAATTTAAGAAACTGAGTAATTCTTTGAAAATACACCCACTTTATATATTCACATATATTGTATGCTCTTCAAATGCAAATGTTAAATGTTGTTTATCTGTTACTTCTCTACTTTTGTGTCTGTGTGTATATTCTCTCCTTAAGGTAATAATGAGTTCAGATGTTCAGTTTCTCTGAGAATGGTTTTTGAATATGTGAATGGGGAATGTTTCAGTGAAGTGAAAGGACAGAAGAGACTCAGACAAACTGATGATGCTTTGCTTGGGAATTGAGATTCTGAGAAGCCTTTGAGATACTTATCCAGGACTCCTGATGGTCTAGTATCTAAAAGGAGATACACAAAGGACGCATGACTGTGCCTAGGGATTTCAGAAGAAGCAAAAGTGACTCCTTTATAATAAAGTTCACCTCCATCTTGGAACATAATGCTCTTACTCTTCTAACCCTTTGATATTATCATCAAACAACATCATCCACATGATGCCAGTGCTAAAGATGGTGAGTATATCCAAGCAGTATAAGATCACTTTTGCCTTCAAGAGATCTAGGCATAAAGTTAGAAACCTGTGTATCAATACAGAGGCTTCCCAGGTGGAGCTAGTGGTAACAAATCTGCCTGCCAGTGTAGGAGATGCAAGAGACACTGTTTCAAAACCTGAGTTGGGAAGATCCCCTGGGGTAGGAAATGGCAACCCACTCCGATATTCTTGCCTGGAAAATTCAGTGGACAAAGGAGCTTGGCAGGCTACAGTCCATGGGTCCATGTAGCTTATTGCTTGGCAGATAGCTTGTATCTCCAGTCCATGAGCTTGACAGGCTACAGACGTGGCTGAACACACACGCAAATGCAAGGTAGCATGTATTAAGTGTCAGTGATTCTGTGATGGGAAATAGTTACTGTGTAGGTTTAGAGGCGCAGGACAGCAGTGTATGCCAGGTGGCTGGAGTGGGCTTCACAGAGGATGGAGCGGTCCATCTGGACCCATAAGGCTGGGCTGGCTCAACTTGACCAGAATGGAGGCCATTGGAGTCTGGGGACTGATAAGTTCAACCAAACTTGAAAGTAGAATATGCTTTGTTTGGTGGAAAGAGAGTGCATTTTTATATAGGGCAGAATGATCATAAAGCGTAATTTTTAATGACTGGCTAAGAATTTTGAATTCCATTCAAGAGAAGTCAAAGCCATGGAAAACTTGAAAACTTTGGGGAGAAAGGTTTTGTAAGGTTTGTCTGCCCAGAGCTGATGGACATGGATAAGGTGAGTGGGGGTGGGGGGAGAAGACCGCCTCTCATTAGAGAGGAGACGTTTCATTAGAGGGTTGTAAATGAGATCCAGAGTGTTCACATCAGAATGGTGGTAGAACAGAGGAGCAGGCATGATCCTTATATGTTGTTTCTGCTTAGTGAAAGTATTTTAGTATTAAAAGGTAGAGACATCACTTTGCCGACCATGGTCCATATAGTTAAAGCTACGGTTTTTCCAGTAGACTTGTATGGATTTGAGAGTAGTTGGTGAGTGCTAAAGAAGGCTGAGGGCTGAAAAACTGATACTTTCAAACTGTGCTGCTAGAGAAGTCAGTTCTAAAGGAAATCAACTCTGAATATTCATTGGAAGAACTGGTGCTGAAGCTGAAGCTCCAATACTTTGGCCACCTGATGCGAAGAATTGACTCATTAGAAGAGACCCTGATACTGGGAAAGACTGAAAGCCCAAGGAGAAGAGGATGACAGAAGATGAGATGGTTAGATAGCATCACCAACTCAAAGGACATGAGTTTGAGCAAACTCTCAGAGATAGTGCAGGACAGAAGAGCCTGGTGTACTTCAATCTATGGGGTCACAAAGAGTCAGACTCGACTTAGCCACTGAACAACAACAGCAACAACTCAATGGAACAGGTCCTTCTAGATGGTGTGGGTCATTATTTGGGCATTTGCCATTCTATCTAATGTCTATATATCTAGTTGTCTCTGCAATTTGGCAAATGTACTGAAATGAATTTGAAGAAAGACTTCATGGGAAGTAAAATGGAGAAATTGTTAGTTTCTTTTTAAAATTTATTTTTTCCTAAATGAAAGATAATTGCTTTACAGTATTGCCTTGGTTTCTACCAAACATCAACATGAATCAGCCTTGGTTTACCCATATTCCCTTCTTGGACATTCCCATCGCACCTCTCTAGAGTGTTAATGAGCCCTGGTTAGAGTTCCTTGAGTCAGACAGCAAATTCCCATTGGATACCTATTTTACATATGATAATGTATGTTTCCATGTTACTCTCTCCATACCTCTTAGCCTTCCCTTCTCCACCCTTCCCCAAGCCGTGTTCATAAGTCTCTTCTCAATGACTGTGTCTACATTGATGCTCTACAAATAGGTTCATCAATACTGTCTTTCTAGATTCTATGTATGTGTGTTCAGTTCAGTCGCTCAGTCGTGTCCAACTCTATGACCCCATGAATCGCAGCACACCTGGCCTCCCTGTCCAACTCCTGGAGTTCACTCAGACCCACGTCCATCAAGTCAGTGATGCCATCCAGCCATCTCATCCTCGGTCGTCCCCTTCTCTTCCTGCCCCCAATCCCTCCCAGCATCAGTCTTTTCCAATGAGTCAACTCTTCGCATGAGGTGGCCAATATATATGCATTAGTATATGATAATTATTTTTCTCTTTCTGATTTAACTTCACTCTTCTGACTTAACTTGTAAGTTCATCCACCTCATTAAAGTATGAAAGCATTAGTTGCTCAGTTGTGTCTGATTTTTGCAACCCCATGGACTATATAGCCCACCAGGGTCCTCTGTTCATGGAATTTTCCAGGCAAGAATATTGAAGTGGGTAGCCACTCCTTTCTCCAGGTGATCGTCCTGACTCAGGGACTGAACCTGGATCTCTTGCATTACAGACAGATTCTTTACCATCTAAGCTAAGGGGGAAGGACTGGCTCAGACACATTCCTTTTTATACCTGAGTAATATTCCATTGTCTATATGTACCACAGCTTGTTTTTTTGCTTGTCTCTTTCTTTAGATTGGTAGCTGTCATCTCAAAGCCATTTGCAAATTAGACAAATCTGTGGAAACTATTCTAGAAAAAAGAATACATAATTGTAAGTGAGATCATATATACAGATTTAGGAATTTATGGAAACTTTCATGGATGCTAACTTAAGGGTTTCTAGAGCAATGTTTCCTTAATGATTTCATATAAATAAATTTTGAATTATAGTTAAAAATCCCAGGTAGGAGTGATAACTCTTTAGCATTTGCTCCTGGTTTGGAGGGAAGGGAAATAGCAATGAAAAGATAATACTAAGATTGCTGAAGCTTTAAGGGAAAAAAAGCCAGGAATGAGCTTTTTATTCCACTATGGCATTATTTGGGACCTTACTCTGATAAATCTAACATATTAAAGTAACATGACTTAACATGAAGAATTACTATTCAGCTGGAGAAAGAAAATATTATGGAAGGCAGAACAGTTTCAGAAACAAGCTTGTGTCAAACAGAGACTTGGGTAGAATACAGCTGCCTTCAGTCCATGTAATTTTCCTAAGTGCTAGCTCAAGAGGGTTGGCCAACAGCCATGTTATTTCATCATTTTCATAGAATGACAGATAGGGAGTAACCAAGATGTGATTAAACTTGCTTGTATGAATGGCAGAGAGACTGAAAGGCTGGTCAAGAATAATTGCTATTTTTATTATAATGTAGGTACTGTCCTTTGTAATCATACTCCTTTAACTTGTTCAGTAAATGCTTATTGAGCATGTACTATGTGCTCATCTTATTGTATGAATGGAGGATTCCTCTGTGGCCACTTACAAAATCATTACTCACAAATAGTAGAGAAGATGGGAACTTCGATTTGAAAGTTGTACTTAGGCTGGAGATGAATGGAGCATGGGGGTACCTGGTTTGAAAGTTAGTTAAAACATAGCTTTGCTAAAATGATAAGAAAAGTGGCTTCCTGCTGAGGGTGGTTCCCTGTAAAGAGCTGCTTGTGCCAGATGTTGACCTGTAGTCGAGGTGACCGTCTACCTGGTTTTCCCTGGAAGGCCCAGACTTATACCTAATGACCCTGTTAACTATTCACAATGCCACTTTGATTCTCAAAAGTGTTTTGGTTTGAAGTTAGACTCTGGGGAAATGTCACCTGAGGCAGAGTCTACTGGATCTGCCCATGTGTGCTTTACTAAAACTGTCCAAACTTCTCCATGGCTGCCTGCAATATTTTGAATATAATGTAAGCCTCCCAGGGATGTGTATCATTTGTTTTGTTCACCAATACATCCTCTGAGCCTGTCTTATTTTTGGAACTTAATGAAAGTGAAGTCACTCAGTCGTGTCCAACTCTTTGTGACCCCGTGGACTGTAGCCTACCAAGCTCCTCTGTCCATGGGATTCTCCAGGCAAGAATACTGGAGTGGGTTGCCATTTCCTTCTCCAGGGGATCTTCCTGACCCAGGGATCGAACCCGGGTCTCCCACACTGGAGGCAGACGTTTTAACCTCTGAGCCACCAGGGAACTTAATAGGTACTTAATAAATATGTACTGTAAAAGAGTGAATCTTCTAATACAATTTCACCATTTGAGAAAAGTCCTGCTATTATAGTCATCTAGACGATGAAGAACAGCCCATGCTCATGAAGGCAGAGCAGGTTAAATTTGAAAAGGATCAACAGGAAGCCAAAAATTTATTTTAATAGTTCAAGCAAATTACTTGGTTATCCGATTGCCTTTTAGAAATGTGAGTTGACTATGTTTATTTCGCTTTTGAAATCAATTTTTAAGTAAATAAAATACAAGGACAGTAACATGTTTTCCTTGGTTATTAAAGATTTGAGTGGCAATGTCTCCTATTGAAAAAGTGTTAGAATTTTGCTGCAGGAATGTGGTGAGGCAGGGATCAAGTATCCGTGACCAAGGGAATTGATGAGCAGTTGCTAAGAACAGTGCCAGATCAAAGCTTGTCTCCTCTTCCCTTCCTGCTTCCTGTTCATCATGAGTCTGCTGTATCTAGGCATCATATTTTGAGGAGATAACCTAGGGTATATCAGCCATATTCTTATTTTACCCAGAAATCCATCAAACTTGTTTATCTTATTTTCCAGCATCCAAAAGATCAGAAGCAGAAAGTTAGGAAAAAAGCTGTTAGAGGCAAGCAGATTTATGGTATGTAAGAGATTGAAACACACAAAAAGAAGGCTAGGAATTCAAAAGCATCATTTCAGAGGCCATTTGGGGAAGAGATAAAGAGCCTTGCATACCCAGAAAGGAGCTGTGTGTTACAGCCTCTCGCAGTTGTTGTCAGTAATGATGGCCCTGAGCCATCAAGAAAAGGTTAAAGTAGGTTTACTGTGCTCTGTTCAATAGAAGACATAGTTTATAATCCATTTCAGTAATACTGGTGTTTTACTTGGATTCTTTTGGTCACAAATAATAGAGAGTTTATTCCTAAGTACATACTGAGAGAAAAGTGTGTGTGTGTGCGCGTTCTCACGTGTGTGTGTGTGTGTGGTGTGCTGTGTTGCAGTGTGTGTGCTCACCTGGGGATTAGATATTGCAAGTAAAAGAGTAAAAGTGATCAGGGCATCTGTTGGAGTCACTTGAGTCAGCCTGTGGGCCAGCCACTGACTCTCGTTATTCCTTGTTATCTCTTTAAAAATATAAAGTTGTTGCAGAAAGGGGATCCCTTCCAGGGTTTGAGACTGGGCTTTTGTCTAGCACTTGGAGATGAAATGTCTGAGCAGACACATGTGTTGACAAAGCAAAAGATTCTACTGCGAAGGGGCATCTGGGCGGAGCACAGCCAGTACTGCCCTGCCGTGTCTCAGGCTTTACGGTACCGGGGTCAGCGTTCCAGGTTGCCTCTGGCCAGTCCCCTTGCTTCTGTCCTGTATTTGGTCTGACCCAAGGTCATTTCTGGTAGCACAAACATCTGCAGCCAAGATGGACTCCATTGCGAGTGTTTCTGGGAGGTTGGCAGGACTTATTATGGGCTGGTGTCTCCTCTCTCCTTTTTGGCCTCTCCAAAGTTTTCCCGGTTAGTTTTCAGTGACAGCACCATGTTCCTCATTGGAAAATCCTGTTGGGCGGTAACTCCTGTGGGTAATTGTTGCTGTGCCTGGCCAAAGTGGGCAGTTTAGGCTGCTGGTTCCTTAACCCTGTTTCTTTCTGATTGTGATCCATCATCATTTAGGTCTGTCATTGCCCCCTTTAGACTGTCCTCTCAAGGAGTCCTTTCTGTTCGAATTTCTGCTTCTTATTCTCTCAGGGCTTTTCTAATGAAATTCCAAGAAGGAGAAGACAATTTTTCCAGTTAATCTTTTCACACCGGCTGTGTTATGGCTTGCTGATTACTCTGTGATTTGCCTGCTCTGAAATCAACTGCCTGTTCATATTCCAATTTGTGTTTAGGAGGAGTAAGTGGATTTGGTTATCTGGTCTAATTCTAGTAATCCGCTAAGCAGAAACTGCGCACAAGCTGGCTTCACAGGGACTCCGTTAAAGGCATGGTGAATACCTGAGCAGGTCCAAAAATAGATCAGCGGCCCAAAATTTTGAAATTTAGCACAGTGAGTTTCACTAATTTGGAAAATTTGCTTTAGCTGGAAATACATCCCATTCAGTTCAGTTCAGTTCAGTTCAGTTCAGTCACTCAGTCGTGTCCGACTCTTTGCAACCCCATGAATCACAGCACGCCAGGCCTCCCTGCCCATCACCAACTCCCAGAGTTCACTGAAACTCACATCCATCGAGTCGGTGATGCCATCCAGCCATCTCATCCTCTGTCGTCCCTTTTTCTTCCTGCCCCCAATCCCTCCCAGCATCAGAGTATTTTCCAATGAGTCAACTCTTCCCATGAGGTGGCCAAAGTACTGGAGTTTCAGCTTTAGCATCATTCCTTCCAAAGAACACCCAGGGCTGATCTCCCTCAGAATGGACTGGTTGGATCTCCTTGCAGTCCAAGGGACTCTCAAGAGTCTTCTCCAACACCACAGTTCAACTCTCAGCTTTCTTCACAGTCCAACTTTCACATCCATATATGACCATTGGAAAAAACCATAGCCGACATCCCATTAATATTACATAAGTAAAACCATACTCTGTATACTTCATGCAAGTTGTATTAATAACTTTAATATGCATTGTGTTTTTTATCCTATTACTAATCTTTTCCCCTTAAATATTTGAAAGCAATTTCTACATTCTTCTATCCCTGTCTTGTTCAATCATAAATATGCTGCCAGAATCCTCTTTCATGCTAAGGGGTCGATGCGATTGGTCATTGTCCTTACCATTTCCTTTTCTGCTCCTAATTTCTCACCAAGATTCGTCTAAACCAGGGAAGATGCATTTACACCTGCGGAGGGGGGTCCCTGTTTCAGGAATGGGTGAATGTGAGCTACTGGTTCTGCCAGTATTAGAATTTTCAAAAAATATTCTAATAAAGTGCTCAGAACTCTGATTCATGTCATATGCATCCAAAAATTATACTAGCAGTATTGCACACTGAGGCACAGATCTCCTGTTGTGTATTTGCAACACATAGTTATTATACTCTGCATGCTCAAAATGTTCTGGCTCAGAGCACCGCCAAAGCTGGGCCAGGAAAATTAAAAGTTAATTTTAAAAGAATTTTGTTATTTTTGATATTATTGAAACTAAAATCTCCTGAAGTCACCATATGGAGAGATCAAAGTGTTGGTTTTGACTTTTACATGGAAGAGAGGGTGAAGACGGAGGATGCGATAGTTTTGTCAGTTCTTAGGGACTCGTGTTGGCTGATATTCATGGAGTATTAGCCCATGTGCTGTGCTCGAAACATCTCAAACGTACTTGCTAATCTTAATCCTTACAACAAACCTTAGGAATGAAAAACCCCATTTAGCAGTTGAGGAAACTTTGACCTACAGAGGTTATGTTTTCTAGGATCACAGAATTATTAAGTTTGGAAGTTGTGATTTCAAATTTAGCCATTCTTACCTGTTTCAGTAAAATTCTTGATTTGTGCCTGGGTCTGGGTTTCCCCCTGGGAGAAGGAAGTGGCATCCCACTCCAGTATTCTTGCCTGGAGAATTCCATGGACAGAGGAGCCTGGCAGGCTACAGTCCATGGGGTTACAAAGAGTCAGACATGACTGAGCAGCTATCACTGGGTTTCCCAGATGGCGCAGCGGTAAAGAATCCGCCTGCCAGTGCCAGAGACATGGGTTGGGAAGATCCCCTGGCAACCCAAAGTCCATGGGGTCACAAAAGAGTTGGATGTGACTGAGCAACTAAAAACACCAACAGCTTGTGGTAACAGGTAATTAAAGCCCAATGGCCAGGTCTGATTCATTTAGAATCCCCCAGTTCTCATCAAGCTTTATCATTTAATGCATTTATATGTTTAAGAGGTAGCTGATTGGTGACAGAGTCAGATTTGCTGGGGACTTGGGAAGAAAAAGAGAGGAGGGATCTTAGAAATAGTAGTAGGTTTTGAGTAAAGACCCAGTGTCTCCAAAGAGAGTTATCCATGGCCTTTGAATGAGCAGGGAGGAAAATAATAGAGGAAGTGAATGAAGGGGAATTGGCAAAGAGAGCTCAGCTGAAATGTGAAGGAAGGAATAAGTTGAAAATTATAAGTCCTTGCATTTGAAAAGTAAAACCAAAAATAAAAGAAATTCATTTAGAATTATCTCTCAATCTGTGTTAATAATCCAACAAAATGAGCATAAAAATCATAGTAGGACTTAATAAAGGAATTTTAACTCTAGTGTATATATTAAATTCATAATAAAGAGTTTAATGGTTAGCTACAACAACAAGAAAAAACTGGATGAATAAAATAGGATGAAACACACTTGGAAACAATAGTGCTAATGCAAAATGAATCATTTGAATAGTCTAGGGGTATTTTTAGTTCATGTAGGACTTGTATGCCATGGTTCTCTGACTAATGGCAGCAGCCCTTGCTGTTACAGTGGGAATACAGACAATAAACTATGGAAATGCTTTCTCAGTTCATGGCTATTGGAAATATTATTGTCAGCCTTAGTGTCCGGGTCCTTAAAAATGCTGGAAATGAAATTAACCTTTATAGCTAAATGTTTGTTAATGCTTCAGTTGAAAGGTACACTGAAGAGTCAATAGCATTCTCATAAAGGATCAAAGTAATTACCAATAAATGGAAGCAATAACATAACAAATAAGCATATTTCAGACAAGGTGAGGGTCAAGCTTCCTCTTTGATGTTAATACAGTAAGTTGATGAATGTATAGGGACCGTGGTCAATAGGAATGGAATTAATTTAACAATGTAATTATTTCTGCTAGTGACCTCAAAATAAAAAGAGTATATAGCAGAATGAGAGAGAAAAATTTGACTCATTGCAAGATTATTCTCTGATATTATAAAATTAATCCTAGGCACCTCATTGTGGGTCATAGAGTGAACGTGAGCTTAGTCGCTCAGTTGTATCCAACTCTACGAGTCTGTGGCCTGTAGCCTGCCAGGCTCCTTTGTCGATGGGATTTTTAAGGCAAGAATACTGGAGTGGGAAGCCATTTTATCCTCCAGAGAATCTTGGGTCATATAATACATATACATTTTTGCTTTACTTAATAAAGTTGTCCTGAGATGACACTTTGGCTAAGTTGCTGCTAAGTCACTTCAGTCATGTCCAACTCTGTGCGACCCCACAGACGGCAGCCCATGAGGCTTCCCCATTCCTAGGATTCTCCAGGCAAGAACACTGGAGTGGGTTGCCATTTCCTTCTCCAATGCATGAAAGTGAAAAGTGAAAGTGAAGTCACTCAGTCGTGTCCGACTCTTCGCCACCCCATGGACTGTGGCCCACCAGGCTCCTTCGTCCATGGTATTTTCCAAGCAAGAGTACTGGAGTGGGGTACCATTGCCACTAAGACCTATGTTTTCTTCAGAGTGAACTTTATCTTTTGCTTTTAATGGGCCCCAATGTATCAAACTATTTAGAAAATAATTTTTTCATAAACCATGACAAAATTTACTAATGTTGCTTTAAAAGGTCTTCAGCTCCAAAATACTGTATCTGTGAAAAAGTTGGAGTAAGAAAAAATTTCTGGGATTCCTTCTATATTGTATTTTTCTAAGCTTTGCAGCTGGTGTTCTAAGAAGATGTTTTCCCTCTGTAACTGAACTAGAAAGGGAACTGCTATGTGGATGTGTCATGTTTCAAGTATCTTTCTTAACTCCAAAGTCAAGAAGGACTTGGAATGGTTGAACATGGATAATTAGTTTATTTACTACTAGTGAGTCATGACAAGAGAATAAGGGATGTCTACTGACTTGTTCTACAGCCATTTCTTCTCTTTCAGGATGCTACAAATCAATTCATGCCTATACATACCATTGCTTCCTTAGCTGAGGACTTCTCTGGTGGCTCAGATGGTAAAGTGTTTGTCTACAATGCGGGAGACCTGGGTTCAATCCCTGGGTCGGGAAGATTCTCTGGAGAAGGAAATGGTAACCCACTCCAGTACTCTTGCCTGGAAAATCCCATGGACGGAGGAGCTTGGTCCATGCCACTGTCCATGGGGTCGCAAAGAGTTGGGCACGACTGAGCAACTTCACTTTACTTCCCTTGTGGCTCAGCTGGTTAAGAATCTGCCTGTGATGTGGGAGACCTGAGTTCAATCCCTGGGTTGGGAAAATCCCCTGGAAAAGGGAAAGGCTACCCACTCCAGTGTTCTGGCCTGGAGAATTCCGTGGACTGTATAGTTCATGGGTTTGCGGAGAGTCAGACACGACTGACTTTCACTTTCTCCTTAGTTGATCGGTCCATGTTTTAGGGTTATGTGCTTTCAAAGTTGGGAATAAGTTCAAGCTGAAGTTTTGGGGTTTTTTTAGAGGGGAGAGGGGTGGGCAGGGATGGCTGTGTTGGGTCTTAGTTGAGGGACATGGGGTCTTTCTTTGAGGTGTGCATGTATCTCTTTAGTTTCAGCTCTTGGGCTCAGTGGTTGTGACTCAGCAGCTTAGTTGCCCCCAAGGTGTGTGATATCTTAATTCTTGACAGGAATTGAACCTATGTCTCCTGCATTGGAAAGTGGATTCTTAACCACTGAACCACCAGGGAAGTCCCTTCAAGCTGAATGTGAGTTGGTTGGATGAGAGGGAAAAAAAAAAAAATTGTTTTTTTTTTTTTTTTTTTAATGACAGTCACAAAATGAGAGGTTAGAGGAAAATATTCTTGTATGTGAAGTTCAGTCAGTAATTACCAACACTTTAAATTCAGTTGCTGTACATTCTCAAAATAATAGGGGGTTAAAAGCATAAAGTAAAGGTGCAATCTGTTTCTGAGACATTAAGATTTCTGTGTAGTTTAAAAGCTGCTGGCCATTTTGTTCAATTACCCTGGTCTTCAGAAATGCATGCTTAATTAATAAAGCCAGGCCATAATCATTTATCTTGTAACGAACACCTTTTATGGATAGTCACTAATGAAGATCAGACTTTGCCTTTCCAGTTGTACCCATCGCATGGTGCAGAGGAACCTGCATCATGATGATTGAGGGACGGGTAGATGCCATGTGCTACATCATTTGGAATTGTCATTACGTATCCACGTTATCAAGTATGTCACACCAAGGTTTATTAATGGTGTACTTATCAAATATTCATTGTGTGGCACTAACATTTAAAGGATGTGTTCTACCAAGCCTAATGGATCTGTGCTTTGACTGCCTGGGTTATTTAGTGAATTAATTCCAGGGAACAATTTGAAATACCGAAATCTGAGCTGATACAATATGTCATGGTCTACAATAGCTTAGCTGCTATCTTCTTTGCGGAGAGTTATATGCTGTGTTGATAGCGGAGAGATGGCGGATATACTGTGGCAGGGAGCGGATGGCATGTACCCGTGGCCACATACACACCAACGTGTGTGGCTTCAGTGTATACACACACATGCATAGTACTGGCCTCCAAATTTGGCCACCGTCTGTTATTTAGGTAAACATGCGAGATTTGTTTTTAGATCAAGTCTTATGTTTAAAATTGTATGAGATGAGGCTTCCCTGGTGGCTCAGGGGTAAAGAATCTGCCTGCCCATGTAGAAAACATGGGTTCCACCTCTGGTCCAGGGAGGTCCTGGGTCTGGGGCTGAGCATGCCACGGAGCAACCAAGCCTGTGTGCCATAGCTGCGGAGCCTGGGAGCCCCAACTACAGACCCCACAGGCTGCGAGTACTGAACCCCGAGCGTCCTGGAGCCCGTCTTCTGCAAGAAGAGAAGCCACTGCGATGAGAAGCTCGCGCACTGCAACACAGAGTAGCCTCCACTCGTTTGCCGTGACTGGAGAAAAGACGGAGCAGCAACAGAGCCCCAGCCTAGACAAAAATAGCTAACTAATTAAAAGGTTTTGGAAAATTGCCTTAGATGATTCAGATCAGTAGCTTCAATCAGGGTCTCTGTGTAAGTTATAATCTTGTCCTGTTGGATCTTGATCGTTGCAGCGTAAAATAGAATTGTCACTCTGTTCCATGTTTTCTGTTGAAAACAGATTTCTAGCTTCTAATTATTTAAATATATTGTGCATGTTCATTTTTGGAAATAATATTTACCTTAAGATGAAGCTTCAGATACTTCTGAAGGATCTATCCTTAGGACTCAGGTTTAAGTGGATGATCTATTATATTCTAGTAGTATTAGGAATCATTAATTTTATTCTAATAATGATCACTAGCAGTAAAAACGGCATCATCCTGCATTTATCATTCATCTCAAATAGATACCCAGATGGACATTAGTGAGTATTGCGGGTTTTCTGTTGCTGTCACATGAAATACGTGGGCTCATTGTTGTCTAAGATAGTAATGATGTTGTTTTCCCAGCACATATTTGAGATCTAGTGAAGATTATTCAAAGGGCCAGATATTTTCCTGGTAGCTTTGCTAGTGTACTAACTTAATTATGTATTAGGTGAAATGTTTAAACAATATAGTATTAAATCTACCCAATGATATTTAGGCCTAAAAACTAATCAGACTTTCATCATTTAATAGGCCCCAATGCATGACATGATTTTGAACTTAACATATTGTTAGAAAGATAAGCATTTAAGCAAAGTGGAGAAAATTGAAAAGTTGCCTGGAGTTGATGGTGAAGTTTGAATAACATATTTCTGTATCTGGGCTTCACTGATAGCTCAGTTAGTAAAGAACCTGCCTGTAACACAGGGGACCCCGGTTCGATTCCTGGGTTGGGAAGATCCTCTGGGGAAGGGAAAGGCGACCCACTCCAGTATTCTGGCCTGGAGAATTCCATGGACTGTATAGTTCATGGGGTCGCAAAGAATCAGACATGACTGAATGACTTTAACTCACTCATCTATATATCTATATGTTAAATGCAGAAAATACAGACACACACACATACACCGTGATAAATTTCATAGACTCTCACACCTTAACCTGACTCACAGACTGGCAGATGACACCTCTTATTTTACAGGTGAGCTGTGTCAGTCCATGAAAGCAACCAGCCCTAACTCACAAAGCTGGGGTTAGAATCCTGTTTTCTAATCCTGAGTCTGAGATCTTTCTGATATACAACACTACCTCCCAAGGGTATTATTCTTAGCAAGAATTTATCTTGCATTTTCATTTTTAGACTTTTTCTTTCCCTCACAAAACAGGATTTCCTCCCTGATTTGTATTGAAGTGAATAGAATCCCTATTATCCTGCGCTTTATGGAAATGCAACACATGAAGGGCTTTTTGTACCAGCTTTTCATTTCTGGTTCTCTTTGTCACAAAAGACTCTTCACTTTTGTAGTTGAAATCATTTGTAATTATGACTTGTGCTTTTAAAAATTCATCAATGAAATCTTTGATTTAAAAATGAGGTGCCGAAAGAAAAGCACAAGGGGAAAGACTGGGATTTAATGCAGCAGAATAGTTCCAGAAGAATCACAGAGGGGAGGCTTCTCCCCTAGGGCTGCATCTCATAAGGCAGCAGAAGAAGGAAGACACAACATGCAGTTGTATTTTGGAATTGTTATCCAGTGTTATTCAGTACAGCAGTACACAGAAGTTCTATTTGTGATAAATAAATCCACTGTACACAATTTAGAGATGATGGGCATATGGGGTCACCAACAGAAAAACAGACACAAATATTTAAATACTCAAACCTCTTTTATTTTTTTATTGTCTTTAATCCTGATCTATTGCACAGGCATTTTATTTCACGATCAGAAGTGAATAAATAACTGTGGACTTCGATAAACTCACTCCTTTGTTCATAATCATCAGTTAATTATAGCTCACATAGGATGTTTCAGTAACTCAGAGTCAAATATAATCCCATTCATTTTATGTTATCATTATATTACTTGAAATATCATATATATTATGATAATCATAGATACTCTCTCTCTATATATATATTTTTTTTTTCACACATACATACATACACATGTATGAAGTGAAAGTGACAGTCTTGTCTGACTCTCCGCAGTCCCTGGAATTCTCCAGGCCAGAACAGTGGAGTGGGTAGCCTTTCCCTTCTCCAGGGGTCTTCCCAACCCAGGGCCGGACCCTGGTCTTCTGCATCGTGGGTGGATTCTTTGGCTGCTGAGCCGCCAGAGTAGCCCATACTCGTGTATAGCTAATCATTATTGTATATTCAGGCCCCAGGGAAGTATCGCTGGAAACTCCTAGGTGTCCCCTCACAGGTCTTGCCCATCCCCACAGTCTCTCTGTTTAAAAATAGTGGGGAGAGATGGAGATGGAACATGAAAGAAGGGGAGGGAGTGGAGGAAGGACGCAGAAATAACTCAGGACCACATTGTTTGCCTTGGCTGTAGAAGTCTGAGAGACCAGGAGTTTGGTCTCTTCGCTCCTGCTGCCGCCTTTGGATGCTGCTCATGGTGTCACTGAGAGAGCTGAGTCCTACATCTTCACACAGAAGCCTATTCTGGTGCCCTTGGTTGGTCCAGACCCGACCAAGCCATGGAACTCACCACAGCAAGCCCACATCCTGCTTCACACCCCGTAGGAGCTGAGATCCCCTCTCCAGTTCCGCTGTGACCGCTCCCCTGGCACCTTCCCCATCAGTCGTGCCCTGACAGCAGTTTCTCCAGTCTTTTCACTGAGCAAGGCTCACTCACCTAGTGCCTCCAATAAAGGTCACCCTTGACTGAGCCTATGAACCTCTAGCCTTTTATTGAGCAAGGGTCACTAACCCAATAACCTTCAAATATGTGATATTTGGATGCCGGGGTCCAGCCCTGGTGGATCCAGGGTGATTTGAAGGTGGGGATAGAGTCGGCGTCCTTGGAAAAATACATATTTAGTTACAGATATATAGAGAGATTAGAAACGGATAATGTAGTAGGAAAATTAGTGGAGAAAAAGAGGCTGAATAACTTGGTTTACATGAAATAGCACCCATGCTCCAGATGGGAATTCAGCCAGAAAAACGGGGAGTGAGAAAGAACGACATGGGGGAGTCAGTCTTTCCAGAAACTGATCCCATTTCTTTATTTTTCAGGTTTTCTTATATACCTTTTGTTACATATAGCGATGAATATAGAGTCATGCGGGGGTCAGCAGTCCTGACCTTTATCAAAATCAGGTGCTTTACATAAAAAAGGTCTTAGGGGTTTTATATCATCTTCAATCTATTTCTGACTGCTGACATTTACAACCCTTTCTTTCTGATAACCAAAAACTTATTTTTTCCAGGGGTGTTTTTTTCTTAAACCAGGCACCACCCTCCAAATCAAGTTGCATTCCTATAGGGTGAGGGTGTAGTGAGTTACATTCAAGAAAGGAATTTATTTAACCCAAGGTTAACATGATTAATCTTAAAGGTTAATACTTATTTCTCCTATATGCTAGTTATATTCATTATAAGGGCAGGGAATATGGAGATTTAGCAGCAAACATCAGCCCAACAAATAAAAATCCTTTCACCAATGTTCCCCTTAAGATCTATTTAGTCTTAAGATAGTGATAAAGTTACATTTTTAAATAGAAAGGACACAGTTATTTATAACAAAGTACAGTGATCTATTACAAAAGAGAAAGTTCATTAACTCTGAAAGTCTAATATTGCTAACATCAAAAACTACTATATTTCCTTTTCTATATTCCAAATACATTGATTAATATATTCCCAGGTGCCTAAGGATATGGAGGCCTGGCGGCAATCATTGACTCAGTAATGAGAAAAGCCCTGTGCTAATTAAGACTCTCAAAATACTCCCAAACTCTCTGTGCTGTTTACGGTTGAGAAATAGTAAACAATCATGTGCGTAGTGCCAGGAGTATGGACAGTCCTGTCACACAAGCTAGTATGCCAGCAGAGAGGTTTGACCTGAGACACCCTTGTCCCACCCAGGGCAGGAATTAGCAGCAATTATTGACACAACAAATGAAAAAACGCTTCACCAATATAATTCCCAACCCACTATACTAATAATTTCTAACTTCCCACAAGAATTTGCCTTTAGTAAGTCTAAAACTTCTCGTGCCTCTCACAGTTGGGGGTTGTAAACAATCACATGTGGCCAGACGAACCTATACAGGTGGGCTCGATAACCTTCAGTCGAAACACTGTTGTCACACCCAGGAATTTTTATTGCCTTGGAGCTGCACGTTTACTCCTTCTCCTAAAGAAACGGTTATGGGGGAGAGCTCCCCGGAAAGTCAAAGGTGTAGGTGAGAGCACAAAACAGACTCTGGTTTTGGGGTAGATGCTCAGGGAAAGGGGGTTTCCTGAGGCTTGATCACACCTTTGCATATGCTGAAGCCTCCTTCCTCACAACCTTTGCCATGGGCGGAGTTCCTCACGCTGGCTCCTGGCATTTGGGGAGGCTCATAGACCTTTCCTGACAGCATGTCCTAGGTAAGGTGTCCTGTGTGTCTATGTTCATCAAGGCTTGCATTTCCTTCTTCCCCAGATCCTCAAACTTCTTATGAAAACAGTTCCTCCTTATCTCTGCTGATGGACTTGAAATACCAGAGCCGCAGAAAATGTCTATGAGATCTTCTCTTACACCTTTTTCTTTTTCTGCCTCTTCTGCTGTGCCTAACATGAGTCCCTTCTTGACCCAGATTTATATAATTTCTGAATATGGCATTAGTGGTTCAGAATACAGGAAATATACTTCGATGGAATGTGCTGATTCTACTGTTTGATATCAGAGGCATGGAATACAATTTTAGATTATCTTGATTCATTGGTTTAGGACTTCTCAGGTAGTGCTAATGCTAAAGAGCCCACCTGCCAGTGTAGGAACTGTAAGAGATGCAGGTTTGATCCCTGGATTGGGAAGATCCCCTGCAGTAGGAAACAGCGACCTACTCCAGTATTCTTGCCTGGAGAATCCATGGACAGAGGAGCCTGGTGGCCTGTGGTTCATGGGATCACAGTCAGACACAACTGAAGAGACTTGGCACAGCGCAGCACTCAGTGGTTTATCTCTTCTATAAAAGGGATCTTATAACATGCAGGGTTTCTTTTTTCAATTTCTTGTTAAAGAACTTAAAATATTTTAGATTTATAGCCAGTATGCTATTTTAAATACTCTCATTCCTGAAAAGGAAGAGGAAGTATTAAAAAATGTTTAATTGTCTTTTTATTATTGCTTTTGGCTAGAATAATTATGTTATGTGAGCCTTAAAAATAAAAAGGGAAGTTAAGCCCTAACAACTTCTGCTATGCTGGGCCATGTGATTTGCGCAGCAATGAATATGGTTTAAACTCCCAACCTCGAATCATCCCATAAATTAGCCCTAATCTTTTCTTACCCTGTGGTTATAAAAGGTCCATAATATCAAAACCTTCTGTCACCGCCTACTCATTGAATTCTCTGATCCCTCCCACATCCTCACTTACCCTTTCTACTAGGCCATTCTCGTTACCACCCAACTTGCTGGTATTTCCCCAGGCTAATAACATCAAAAGCATCCTCTTGTGCTCCCACTTTCCTCTCTAGATATTGCCCCACTATTTTGCTCCTCTGAAAACCAAAACTTCTTGAAGAAGCTTTTTGCAAAATGTATTGGTGGAAGAAGGAAGTGAAGTTGCTCAGTTGTGTCTCTTTGCGACCCCATGGACTGTAGCCTGCCAGGCTCCTCCCTCCATGGAACTTTCCAGGCAAGAGTACTGGAGTGGTTTGCCATTTCCTTCTCCAGGGGTTCACCTGACCCAGAAATTGAACCCGGGTCTCCTGCACTGCAGGGAGACTTTTACCTTCTGAGCCACTAGGGAAGCCTTATTATTGGTGGGGGTGGAGGATAAATTAAGATATTGAGATTGACACAGGCACACTACTATATAAAACAGGCTTCCCTGGTGGCTCAGTGGTAAAGAATCCACCTGCCAGTGCAGGAGATACAGGAGACACGGGTTCAATCCCTGGGCCACAAAGTTCCCTATAGAAGGAAATGGCAGCCCACTTCAGTATTCTTAGCTGGGAAACCCCGTGGACAGAGGAGCCTGGTGGGTTATAATCGATGGAGCTGCAGAGCTGGAAATAACTTAACAGCTAAAGAGCAACAACAGATATCTAAAACAGATAACCAGCAAGGACCTACAGCATAGCACATGGAACTCTAGTCAATATTTAACCTATAAGGGAAAAAAAATCTGAAAAGATAAATATATATATACACACACATATATATGTATATGTATGAATCATTTTGATAGACACTCCAAACTAATACAACATTGTAAATCTATTATGTCAACCAAAAAGAAAATTTAGAAAATATTATGATTTCTCACTCCTTTCCCTTTTCTTTCTCTTCAAGCCATTGGCATTTGCTCCATTCTTTGTGTCAAGCTGCTGGTAGTCAGGTCTCCAAGGGTCTCCATATGGCTGAGCCCAGTTCTGACTTGGGCTGCTGACGGTGCTCTTGCCTTTCTGGTCTCTAAATACTGAAGTACCTCAAGATTCAGCCTTGGGTCTCTTCTCCAGCCGCATTTACTGTTTGAGGGATCTTATCCAGGATCTTGACTTTAAGAATGCTTCAGATATCCATCTTATCTCTAGCTCAGAACTCTCCTCTCTAAACTCTTTTTCCCAGCTCTCCATGTGTACGTCTAATGGACATGTCAATCTGAACTTGTCCAGAACCAAATACATAATCTCCTTATTTCTCCAATCGCTCTTCCTGATGTCTCCTCTGAATTAGTGAAAACTCTTGTCCTTTTGATTGCTTAGGTCAAAATCTTGGCGTCATTCCTGACTCATCTGCTTTTTCCCCACACACATATCTGATCCATCTGCGCACTGTACTGACTGTACCTTCAGTGCGTACATAGAATTTAACTACCTTTCACTCCTTGCACTCGTCCATGTCATCATCTTCATCTCATAACAGATTTATGGTAGTTAACTTCTAATTTGTCTCTTGACGTTTACTTTGGCTGACGACAGTCATTTTAAAATACAGCAGAGCAGCCAGTGTTACTCTGTTAACCAGTAAGGGGGAGGCGGGCTCCCATCATTTCCCCTTTCAAAACCCTCTAATAGCGTCTCCCAGCTCAGAGCAAACACCAAAGCCCTCCCAATGCCCTAAGGATGCTCTGTGATCTCTCATCCTGCTTTATCACTGAACCTGTATCCTGGAATTCTCACCCTGGCCCGCCCCTGCTCCTAGCACACTGGTCTAATTTCACCCCCCAGCCTCCGTGCTCACTTTCTTTGGCCTGTGGTCCTTCTTCCCTTGCTACTGCAGGACAGTGCGCTTCCTCATCTCTTTTAGGTCTTTGCTGAAATGGCACCTTTTTTGTGAGCCTGTCCCTGGTGAAAGCTGCCATCCTCCTCTACATCTCTATGCCCTTTCCCTGATTTTTCTTCATAGGACTTGATACCGCGTGATGGACCATATATCTTTAACGTGCTGTTATTTATCATCTGTTTCCCTCATCTGAAATGCAAGCACTATCATCATAGGGGTTTATGTAATTAGATTCTCTTCCTTGCTATCTCCCAAGGGCCTGGAACAGTTGTGGAGACAGAGTAAACATTCTGAAAGTATTTATTGAATGAATGAATGCATGATAGGCGTCCTCTCTACTCCAGCCTCTCCTGACCATTTCTGGCTCTGATTGTAGCCCTGCACAGCCCCCTGGCCTCCTGCCTTCTTGCATTCTTGGTGGGGAAGATGTAGATTCTCAGGAAGCCCAGCTGGATCCTTCTTGCTGCTGTGTCTGATGTGCCCTTTCCCTTCTGTGTTCTCAACAAACTCCCCGAATGCCAACTCTGTCCTGGATGTTACACTAGACTTTGTACATGACATCTGTTCTAACATAATCCTTCCAACCCAGGAACAGGGCTGTGGGGCTTGGTTCTCTGCTCCTATCATTCTTTCTGGTGTTAGAATTTGATCTATTGAGTCCTATTTTCCCTGGTAGCTTCCAGTCTAAGCTGTGGTATTCTCGTCTGCTGATTTTTCAGCACTAATAAGTCCTTTTCTGTGGCACTGACCGCCTCATGGGAGCAGATCAGGACCAGAGATAAGGAACCAAGTAGAAGATCAAGGCTGGTTCAGTTCAGTTCACAGTTCAGTCACTCATTCGTGTCCGACTCTTTGCGACCCCATGGACTTCAGCACGCCGGGCCTCCCTGTCCATCACCAACTTCCAGAGCTTGCTCAAACTCATGTCCATTGAGTCAGTGATGCCATCCAGCCATCTCATCCTCTGTTGTCCCCTTCTCCTCCTTTAATCTTTCCCAGTATCAGGGTCTTTTCAAATGAGTCAGTTCTTCCCATCAGGTGAACAAAGTTGGTTGAGGGCTAATTTTCTTAGGGACATCAGCAGAATAATCATTTGCATATGTTGAATACTTGCTGTGATTTAGACACTGTGCTGAGAACTCTATTATTATCTCATTTAGATGCTTTGACTCTCTCCCTTTGACCAGGGAAGAGAATGAGGCTTAAAAGTTTTCAGCAACTGGTCCAAGGTATCACAACCAACTGCTGGATACTGGGTCTAGGATTTAGATCTTGGTAATTCAAACTCGGAGCCCTTGATCATAGCAGGTGGCTTTTGCTGGAGGTATATCTGCAGGCAAATTAATTGGATTAGCATTTTTCAGGTGCATACACTGTGCCAGGCACTGTCCTGAAGGTAAGGGCATCATCTGAGAAGCAGGAGGAGAGATTCTTTCTGCATTAAACCTTGCATCTAGAGCAGGTGGAAAATATTAAGTAATCATAAGCAAAGACTGAAATTTTTACACAGATATAAACATGGGTCACTGAATACTTTTGGAAGTGTGCCTTCTCACCACTTAGTATTTAATCTTTATAATTTCCGTTCAGAAGAGGCCCATCAGACTTTGATTGTGGGTCCTCTTCAGCCCTTAGAGCTTTATTTTCTCTGAAATGATTACTATTTCACTGGTAACTTGCTATTCTTATGCGCATGTGTTTTGTCTGCTTAAGCATGCATTATCATCAGCCTGTAAAGGCTTTCTATTTATTCAGTGATTATTTCCCTAAGATTCTTACTTTTCTTTCTTTCAAACAGAATGTTCTCAATATATGCTCACTGAATATATCCTGCATAAGGAGACACTTTTTTCTATACACTCCTTTTGAACGAGAAGATCAAAGTACCAGTGGGTAGAGAATTTATCAAAAGCAATGTAGCTGGGCATGGAATTAAAACACCCAAACATCTGAGCTTAGTATCTAAAATGTGTGCTTTAGTCCCCTGCGTCCTTAAGAAAGATATTCAGATGTCAGCAGTAGATAAATTGTAATAGAAGAGGTGTAACTCAGCTCTCTGTGTGAAGAACTGGGTCCTATAGAATTAAGCAAGCATATTCATTAGGTGCTGAGAATTGGACAGTTGCCCATCAAATCCTCACTGAACTTGGGAAAATGACATAATGTAGAGATTTTTAATTTTCAAGTATCTACTTGACACATTCCTCAGGTGAAAATATCTGTTTCCCCGCATCCGCAGGGGCTCAGCTGTGTCCTGACAGTTCTAAGGCTCAGAACACAAACCATCACTTTCAGCTCAGGTTGGAAAGAGTTGACAGTGAGAAACCAGAGGGGATTCTCTGCAGGCAGTAGGCACTACCTGCTTTGTTTTCTTGTTTTATTTCTTCTCATGGAAATCACATTTCTTATACCTAAGTTTACTTTTTAAAGTGGCTTTTTTTTCTGGAGCAAAAAAATCCTGCCTGTGCCACAGCTGAGTTTTTGAGAGACAGTGTGACTGAGTTGGGCTTCCCTGACTGGTCAGATGGTTAAAAAAAAAAAGTCTGTCTGCGATGCAGGAGACCTGGGTTCTATCCCTGTGTCAGGAAGATCCCCTGGAGAAGAGAATGGCAACCCACTCCAGTATTCTTGCCTGGAGAATCCCATGGACAGGGGAGCCTGTCCAGGGGAGGCTGTGGTTCATAGGATCGCAAAGAATTGGACACAACTGAAGTAACTTAGCATGCATGCTTGCACATGACTGAGCTGATATCTCGCCTTTCTTAATCACATCAGAGGACTATACAGAAATATGGAGGCTTTTAAAACAGATCCTTTCTGTATTATTTGATAGCCAAGGATTGTTCTTTCAGACTAAGGTGACCAGATGTCCCAGAGCTCAAACTGGGGAAGTGCTGGGCATGGCCATAGAAACTAGCTGTCCCCTTTAGATCACTCTACCAAACTTTGGAGTCATGCAGTCTGCTAATTAGGAGGGAGCCTCACCTGTTCAGTAAGTCCTACAAATTAATAAATGGTTACAATTAGTCTGCTTTTGATGATATATTTTCCAACAGTTAGTGGTGAGGTAGTGGTTCCTAAAGATGAGAGGAACTGATGTAGGCAACACCCAGCCAAGGATCATGACACGTCTTTTACTGACTTTTTCTCCCTTTATTTTGGCTTGTAAACTTCCCTTTCATGTTTTCAAGCCAAAGGCATATTTCTTGGCAAGTGCACAAGGGCAGTCTGTGGCCCTTTATTTCCTGAGTCTCATGGTCATTAGAGGTACAATAGCCACCTCATGTCACTGGGCAGCCTCAAGTTTTATGCCCTCGAGGACGCCAGCATCACAACTGATCTGGAAAGAGGCTCAGATCCCCTTATCCTGACAAAGGAGCATCTGTTGAAGGTCTTTTGCCTGAAGTGGTTCTATTCACTAGCTTAGCCTTTTAAATCACCAGGCCCATTGTTCAAGGTATTTCTTGGGAAAGGGCTTGTGTCTCTAACTCTGTTTGTTTAGTTAATGTAGAAAACGTCTGGCCTTAGGGTCTGTCACCTCAAGACTGATCACAGTGGCAACAATAACAACCCCATCACCAACTTAAGTTTATTTGAATTTGAATTTTATTTAGTATTGGAGTATAGTTGAGTCACAATTGTGTTAGTTTCAGGGATCCAGCTGAGTGATACAGTTGTTCACACATATATATCCATTCATTTTCAGATTATTTTCCTATATAGGTTGTTAGAGAATATTGAGTAGAGTTCCCTCTGCTATATAGTAAGGTCTTGTTGATTACCTATCTTACATGTAATTGTATGTGTAATGTCAGTTCCAAGCTCCTCATTTATCCTTTCCCCACACCCCACATTTCCCCTTTGGTAACCATACATTTGCTTTTGAAATCTGTGTGTCTTAAATTGATAGAGCTCTTCCTGCCTTTCCCTGTTTAGGGCAGGACAGTATTTCTCTTAATTCTTGTGTGCACACAGGGGAAACAGCTGATTATATGCATTTTATAATTGATAAAGCACGCTTGCCTTTTCGGGGTGAATTGGGTTTTTATAAAAATGAATTCAGTGTTTGTTCATAAATTGCATTACTAGAAATAGTTATTGAATTATCTTTTCTTCATATTTTATAGTCAAGTGGTTTCATAGTTGAACTCAATAGAAACAACTTTCACGAAACTAGCTGCATGACTTACTGCAAGCCTATCTCCCAGCTCCAGGCCTTGTCTCGAGCAACATGCTTTCAAGATCTTTCATCTAGCCCAGTTTCATGCTGAAATAGGGGTGTGTAGCGGGAAGCCAAGAAGACACTGAGTAACATGTCCATGGCTGATCTAACATACCAATAATAGGGTTCTTAATGGACACAGTAAAAATTCACATAAAATTGTAATGCAATTTGAAAAACTTCAGAGAACATTTAACCTTATGAAGTCTTTACTACCCACTCTGCTTCTTAGATGTTTGGGGATATTTGTTGAGAAGATGCTTCAGGGAAGCAGTTTCAGAGTCCTTGGTTCTAGTCCATTTCAGCCTCTTGTGCGTGGATGTGCATTCTGTGCCTTTCGAAAGGTTTGTTGGCCTTGATTGGTATCCTGGTATTTATCTTGCTTGTAATTGCAATATTGGCAATTCTACTTAAATTGCAAAATTCATTGATGACATTTCTTCCTTATAACTTAGGCTGAAATGAAACTACATTTAGTCTTTTGCAGGTTTCAAATTAGAACACACTGTACAGGGAGTCTTCTGAGTTTCCACAATAAAAAAAAAATGTATCTCAGTTGCTGAATCTTACTGTGTATCAGACACTTAGCTAAGCACTTTATATACATTTGTTAAAAGTGCTGTGAATTGCCTTCATTATTGTCTTCATTTTGAAGATGAGAAAACAGAGGCTCGGACACTAGAATCAGCTTGCCCAAGTTGATACAGGTGGTGTAGAGCAGAGGTGGACTTGCAGACCCAGGCAGCCCGAGCTGGAGTCCATGTCCTCAGTTGCTTGATGTTGGAGTATTTCAGGAACAGTTCCTATAAAGGAGATTCCGGACGATGAGTTCTATTTTCCTTTGATGAAAATTTTACTTATCACAAATCAATGATTACACTCATTGATTCCATGGAGATTTTGTACCCTGACCATAAGCCAGGCTCTGTGGATACAGATATCAGTGAGGCAAGTTCTCTTCTGTGAAGAACCTCACAATCTGGTGGAGGAGGAGACAGGCTTATAAATAAACTACAAAACAATCAAATCATGACAAGATGAAAAATATGAGCCACATAAAAGGTGGACAGAGAATACAGCCCAGACTTAGAATTCATATGGGGAGCTGAGATAATGCAGTGACCATAAAAATTGTTCCTCGAAAGAGCTGAATATAATGAAGGACAAGGAGGAGCAGAGATGAGGATAAAGATGGAATAAATCTCAAGTGAGTCTTTCACACTCACAGGATAATTTTGCTGGACTCATTGGAAGCATTTAATTGCCAATTCTTACTAGGTTCTAAAATCAATTTCATTGGCCAACCTCATCCCATGCCTTCAAGCAAAACTTCCAAGTGAATGGTAGCATTTGTTTCTCATTAATTTCTGTGGTTTTCTTAATGGCCAATTTGAAGGCTTATTAATAGTTAATACGTTTAGCATTATCATTAATAAAAGAGATGCAAAATTACTACGGCAAACAATGATTGCCGTGGTAAAAAGCCAAGGGACTTAAACAGCGGGAGAGTTGGACTGAGGGAACCCTCAGAGGGCCAGTGATGTCCTTCCAATTGTCTTATTGTCCCATGATTGCAGACTGCACATCTGTTTCAAAACTCATAGATGTTACTACATTAAACTTACATTTTTAAAAAAGATATAACTTAAAAAGGTAAGGGTTTGTTTAACTGCTCCTCTCCTTTCTGGAAGACCAGACCTGCAGCCTCTACAAGTAGTCTACTATTATGCATAGTTCTCTTTTTGTGGTTTTTAAACATTTGTCCACAAAGCACAGCACGTGGGATCTTAGTTCCCCTCCAGGGACTGAACCTGAGTTTCCTGAATTGAAAGCATGAAGTCTCAACTGCTGGACTGCCGGGGAAGTCCCATTCTTATATTGAACTTTTGACCACCTATGCCGTTTATAAACTGAAACAAATTAAACACCAAATTAAACACCTAGCTAACTTTAGATTTGTATTTTTCACTGAGAAAAAGATTACGGCCATCCCTAGGTTCGTTACTCTTACCCAGTGGTTTGATTTAGGCAACTTTGCATGTGGAAAAATGTTTATTCAATTCTGTGAATTTTAAGATGTACTTATTTTACAAGAATGAGTGGGAAACTGGAGGTCGGTACTCACACCAGTGGTAAGATACACAAGTCTCATAAACTTTGATAATTACAGAAGAAATTAGGTTTGACAAAAATGATGACATGTTAGCTTTAACTGGATGTTCATCTGACTTAGGTCAGTATGGTACTCATCCTTTGGAGAAGGGCATGGCAACTCACTCCAGTATTCTTGCCTGGAGAATCCCATGGACAGAGGAGCCTATAGTTTGTAGATAGACTATAGACAGGGCTATAGTCCACAGGCTTGCTAAAGTGTCGGAGTCCACAGGCTTGCAAAAGTGTCGGAAACCACAGAGCAACTAAGCACACACATGATAACCAAGACATGCTAACTACTGTGACAAACAAAACCTCAGTACTTTAATCAATGTAGTGAAGGTTTTCAATTACTCACGTTACAGCCGAATAGGAAGCTGTTGGTATCTCTCTATTCCACAGAGTGATTCTGAGACCCAGGCATCTTCTTCTCGTGGCCTCGAATATCTGAAGCCTCACAGTCTCCATCAGATCTCCTGCCTCCAGCTGGCAGATGCAGGGTGAAGGACAGGTGGAGATCACATAGGAGAGTCTGGGGCAAAGCCTGGGAGTGAGTGGCATATATCACGTTTACAGAGATTCTTTGAACAGATTGCAGTCACGTGACCCCAGGGGTCACAGATGCGGCTGATCCTGTGCTCTGGACAGAAAGGAAAGGGACATGGCCCTCCTTTGCTCACAGTTGCTCAGATGTGTGTGTGTTTGTGAAGAAACAGAAAAAGATGGAGTACCCCATAAACACTGTCCGAATTTTAAAAATTGTCCATCAGAAGCAAATAGAGCCTAGGATTTGATGGTTTGTGGCACTTTAGGAGTAGAGCCGATCCTCCTGCCACCATTGCCTTGCTCTGACATATGTCCAGAGGTCTCCAGTCTCTCTGGTATCAGGGACCAGTTTTATGGAAGACAGTTTTTCCAAAGACCTGGGAGGGGATGGTTTGGGGATGATTCGGACACATTATATTTGTTGTACACTTTATTTCTAATCTAATGCCACCACTGATCTGGCAGGAGGGGCCAGTCCATGGCTCAGAGGTTGGGGACCCCTGAATTGTAGGCTATTGTGGGCTTATGGAAATGAGAATAGAAATAGATACCCAGTTAAATCGCAAGTAGCCTCCCCTTCCCTCGTGACTCAGTCAGTAAAGAATCTTCCTGCAATGCAGGAGACCTGGGTTCGATTCCTGGGTCGGGGAAGATCCACTGGAGAAGGAAATGGCAACCCACTGCAGTATTCTTGCCTGGAGAATCCCATGGACAGAGGAGGCTGGCGGACTACAGTCCATAGGGTCGTAAGAGCTGGACACGACTTAGCAGCTAAACCACGACCTCCCCTTCTGCAGGCATTGGGTTCTAAAGAATTTAAAGAAGAAATATAAATTGTGAGTATTTTCCTACATGGCTTTGAATGTCCCTGACAAACCTAACTTTCAGTCTAACAGTCTAGATTTTTCTATCTCACTGTCAAATCTTGGTAACATCAAAGAAGGGCTCTGGATCTTTTAATTTAGTCAATATATCTTGGGATTGACCAAGACAGTCATGTTGGAGTAACAGCTACAGAGAGGTGGAGGGGAATTCCAGATTCCAGGATAGAGATTTTGTTGAAAGGATTTCCAAGCAAGTGGGAGACTTCCAAGTGATTAAGTCAGGAAGCCTGGCAACTTCCCATACAAGTATCCCTCTGTGCTGGCTAAATATCCACACACGACATAAAGCACTCTCCAGTGGGAGACAAAATATCATATTCCCTGACAGCTTTAAAACAGTATAAAGCTACAAATTGGCTGTTGATCCTTTTATCACACTCATTGTCTCTAGAATTAAATGTTGATCTCCTGAAGGGCAGGGCTCTAACCTTCAAATCTAATTTTGTGTCACAAACACAATAGAAGTTAAAGAACTGTCCACTTACAGTAACCAATGGGCAGGCTCTGCCATAAGACACTTAAAAAGGAGAATCTCGCCCCCAACACTGACCCCTTGGTGCGGAGGCGATCCTCAGTCTTTTTCTCAAGCAACGGGTTGCATGGGTTCTACTCTCTTCTCACCCTGAAAATAGAATGTCAACTCCCTTCGCTGACTGCTTTCTTCTTTGCTGTGTAAGAGAACGCTTTGCCCTTTTCTCATCAGTGTTTGTTGTTACTGAGGGTTATCATTTATGCTTCAGGATCAATGATGATTAAACTCAACAAATCATCTGTAAAAGACTGCATTCTATCGACCTAGGCAAATCCAGACAAAAACAACAGAAATTATTCTTCAGCAGCCCTAGCTCAGGATTATGGTATAAACCTATTTCTAAGCTCAATGTCTTGCAAGAGGAAGGAATTGGATGGAGCTAAATGGAAGGGAACCCACACTAAATATCTATCAGAATGATGACCGAGAAGACAGGTTCTTCTCATAGGTGTTTCTAAGCCTTGCAATCAGATGAGCCCTCCAAAGGCTTTGTTGCTTTTTTTTTTTTTTTTTTTAATATCATGGAAAGGACTCATGAAGAATTGGTATTCTCAAAAGTTTTGGAATACTTTGCATGACCTTGCTGAGCCTTGAATTTTCATTATTGTTTCTCTCATATGGAAATATTTACAGCTCTGTCTTACGTGAAAGGCAGAGAAATGAAAAGAAATCTGTGATAATGAACAGTTTTTATTGCAGAAGAAGGACCTCATGGCTTCCTGAGGCAGCGGAGAGGGAGGGCAGGGCCTCCTGCAGACCTGCTCGAGGTTGTCCCATAGCACAGAACGCCTGGATCAGAAGCAGTTTGCACAGATATCCCAAAGTTTGTTTTTGATTTTTTGTTTTAAACTACATTGCCAGCCACACAGTTGCCTGAATTCATGCTATGTCTGGAAGAAATTTTGTAAAAGAAGATGCTTTCGAGCAAGGTGTGATAGCTCTTTACAGCAGCCTTCTCCAACCTTTTTGGCACCAGGGACCAGTTTCATGGAAGACTTTTTCTTCCATGGACTGGGGAAAGTGATGGGGTGATGGTTTCCAGATGACTCAAACACATACCATTTATTGTGTACTTTATTTCTATTAGTATTACATCAGCTCCACCTCAGATCATCAGGCTTTAGACCCCTGAGGTTAGGGACCCCTGCTTCACAGGATGTCTTTTATTCTGTGGTAAATAGAGGTATACCAGGAAATTCTTTTTACCCTCATCCACAGAACTCCCTGCTGTGCTATTCCCCTGTCGTAGGGGGCTTCCCGGCTCGGCCCTGGGGGCTCAGAGAGTAAAGAGTCTGCCTGCAGGGTGGGAGACCAGGGTGCAAGCCCTGGGTCGGGAAGATCCCCTGGAGAAGGAAATGGCAACCCACTCCAGTATTCTTGCCTAGAGAATCCCACGGGCAGAGGAGCCTGGTGGGCTACAATCCTTGAGGTTGCAGAGTCTGATACAACTGAGCAACTGACACTTTCACTTTCAGCAGGTTGCCCCTGTGGCTCAGTGGTAAAGAATCTGTCTGCCAGTGAAGGACATGGGGGTTCCGTTCCTGGGTCTGGAAGATGCCCCGGAAAAGGAAATGACAAGCTACTCCGCTCGTTTTGCCTGGGAAATCCCATGGACAGAGGAGCCTGGTGGGCTACACTCCACAGGGTCACTAAGAGTCAGACAGGACTGAAGCATCTGAGCATGCGCGCACACACACAAGCCGGGAACTGGGCTCTCCAGGCCATCCCAGCTTCTCCTCCATTCAGGCCCACTGACTGCACCTACCTGACCTCCCCTCTAGGGGCGCCATTCCCACTCCTCTTTAATCACATCAGACTGATTACTCTTAATTCCTTTCCTTTCAGTGATCTGCTTGGCCGACCAAGCAAATTTGTTGAATTGTATAATGGTGTAGACTTCCCCTTTCTATTTATTTCACCATCACTTACTGCATACCTACTTTGCGCTGGCCTCTAGGGAGCAGTAACTGAATAAGGTCTGATTTGCTTCTAAAAGGCACACAGTGGTCTAGAACTTAATATGTATATTTCTCTGTAAACAGATTTGTGTTGTAAAGGACTACAGAGGGCCTTAAGCCAAAGAACAGAAAACATTTAGCTGTCATGAGGTATCACCTCACACCAGTCCAAATCAGTTCAGTTCAGTCGCTTAGTCGTGTCCGACTCATGAATTGCAGCACGCCAGGCCTCCCTGTCCATCACCATCTCCCGGAGTTCACTCAGACTCACGTCCATCGAGTCCTTGATGCCATCTAGCCATCTCATCCTCTGTCGTCCCCTTCTCCTCCTGCCCCCAATCCCTCCCAGCATCAGAATCTTTTCCAATGAGTCAACTCTTCACATGAGGTGGCCAGAGTACTGGAGTTTCAGCTTTAGCATCAGTCCTTCCCAAGAACACCCAGGGCTGATCTTCTTTAGAATGAATGGCCATCATCAAAAAGTCAACAAACAATAAATGTTGGACAGGGTGTGGGGAAAAGGAAATCCTCCTACACTGTTAGAAGGAATGTAAAGTGGTACAGTCACTATGGAGAAGAGTATGGGGATTCCTTAACAAATTAAAACTAGAACCACCATATGACCTAGTCCCACTCCTGGGCACATATCCAGAGAAAACCATAATCTGAAAAGATACTTGCACTCCTGTGTTTGTGGCAGCACTATTTACAATAGGCAAGACATGGAAGCAACCTAATGCCCACCTACTATTTTCAAAAAGCTGTGCTATGTATGTGTGACAGAATATTGCTTAGCCATAAAAAGGAATGAGATAATGCCATTCGTAGCAGCTTGGATGGACCTAGAGATTATCATGCTAGGGAAAGTAAGAAAGACAAAGAGAAATATCATATGATATCACTCACACGTGGAATCTAATTTTTAAATGATGCAAATGAAATTATTTACAAAGCAGAAATAGACTTACCGATATGGAAAAGAAATATGGTTACCAAAGGGTAAATCTGGGTTGAGGGATAAATCAAGTGCTTGGGATGAACATGCAGACTCTACTGTGTATAGATAACCAAGAAGGACACGCTGATTAGCACAGGGAGCAATACTCCATGTTCTGTGATAACCTACAAGAGAAAAGAATCTACAAGAGAATAAATATATTCATTTGTCTAACTGAGCCATTTTGCTGTACAGCCGAAACTAACACATCATTGTATATCAACTATACTCCAGTAAAATGAAAAATTTTGGAAAGTTAACATTTCAGGCATAGCTAATAGGGTCATCTTTTTGTTTAGGATCTAGAGATGGTCCCCAATACAGATGGTTGGGGAACTCATCCAAAACTAGTGTGACTGTACATGTGATAGCCTGCAACACAGCCTCCATGGACTCAAGTTTTAGCTATTTGTTCATAGTATCACTTAGGGATGGGAGGAAAGGCATAATTGACAAGACATGCTTTCTGTGCTTGCCTGCTAAAATAGCCACCATATCATAGTAGCATGTGTTGAAGAGCCTCTGGGGATGTTCCAGTCATCCATGGCCTTCCCTCACACGTTATATCCTTATAGATGTGTGGAATTCAATTTTCAGTGTTGCTTATTCAGTGGACTGAATTTGGTGGATGTACTGGCGGAGGGAAATTCGAAGCCCAGCACTGAAATCTACTTTTGGCTTCAGATGCTGTTGTCCTCCTGCCAAATGAATGTGTCATTTTCATGAATCACTGTCTTTATTCTTGAAGAGAGAAGAAAGTTCTTCTTGGTAAGCTGACAGTAACCATCATGAGGGTGACCTCAGTGTTTTTGGCCCAGGTTCAGGCTTGCAGCCCATCTTCACAGAGTATTGTAGCACTTTTAATTTGGGACAGTATTTGACAAACCCCAGATGCACATGGAAAGGAGGCAGTCAAGGGGTGAAGGATGCTGGGCTAGAAATTGGTACAGGAGAAGGAAAACGACAAAGCCCTCTTGATTGGATAAGTTGTTCACCTCTAACCCTTGCCCCCTCCACTGGACTCTGTCTTTCACAGTGATGCCAGCAATGCCTGTCCACTTTAGGAAAGCTTATGCCTCAAAACCTAAAGCCGTAGTTTGGAAATGTTTCTTTCGGAAAGTCTGTTACTAATGAGAAAACAAAGTTTTGGAAAAAATTGAGTTGTTTTCAAAGTCACCAAGTGTTGGCAATCCAGTTCCCTGGATGGTCCTGTTGTTTTTAGAAGCTGATTTCTGCTTTGAGCTTAGGGGCTCATGATTCAGTGGAAAGGATGCTTCCGGACTTTTGGAATATGTGGGCTCCAGCCATGCTGCCAGGATTGTGGTTGGCAGAAGCCCCAGCCCTTCGTTTCTGACTCTCTGCTCACCTTTTAGAGGCAGACTGGGGCAGCCTAGACTTTCATGTTTTGTTTTGTTTTTAATAATTTTTATTTTATATTAAAGTATAATTGATTTACAGTGTTATGTAAGTTTCAGGTGTATAGCAGCATTTTAAAGTTATACACACACACACACACACACACACACACACACACACACACGTAATATCTAATTCAGATTCTTTTCCCATGTAGGTTATTACAAAGTACTGAGTAGAGTTCCTTGTGCTATACAGTAGGTCCTTGTTCATTATGTTTTATATACAGTTCTGTGTATATGTTAATCCCAACCTCCTAATTTATCTGACCCCCACCTTTCCCCCATAAGTTTTCTAAGTCTGTGAGTCTGTTTCGTTTAACAGGTCAGTTGGCTTTTCTCATACTACATCACCTTCCTCCATGTTTAACCTGAAGTTGCTTATCTTCCTACAGGGCCTCTGTTTACTTTCTCAATGGAGTCCTTCTGGCCAGACTCTCAATTCCTCCTATAAATTAACTTTGAAATAGTGAGTGAGGAGGGTCCACCAAAGCACCATCCACTTTCTCCTGATGTATTTCTCAGGTCCAGCAAAGAGTCTGAATTCAGCTGGCAGGCCACATTTTCTTTTAAATCAGTGGATATCGTCTTGCTAAAAACTTTGCTGTCTCCAAGATGCTTTAGGCTTAATGCTGTTGAACCCTTTATGGGAACAACTTTAGCAGAAGAAAACCTCTTCAACCTTTGGTCTTTAAATTCTAATAGGCTTATCAGAGAAAAAATAATAAAGCAATCCATACAACATTAACATACTGGTTTAGAGAGATAAGGGGGTAAAAAAGGAGAAGGTGGACACTGTGGTCAAGAGAACAGGAGATTGTAAGACTTATCAAGAGAAGAATACAGGGAAAATATCCAGGACTCCAAACGAGCCAACTTTTCGGGCATCTCTCTGCCTTCTCCTTGTCTGTCGATTTCAAGCCTGTTGGAAACATTAGTTTAAGAAGTCTAGTTTGAGATAATAATGAATTTAAATGTCAAGCCCCAGGGTCTCTTGACCTTGGCTTCAGTCTTGGTGACAAAGTAAACCCTTCCGTCACCCACTAAACTCACTGGAGCTGTGTAGAGTTCCAGAATTTCATAGGTCAGGAAGTGGAGGTCCAGAGAAGTGAAGTCAATTGTCCATGACCCCGCAGCTTGCTCAAGACAGACCCAGGAAACAACTTAGATCTCTCCCCTTCCAGCTGGTTCTTCCCTTCCATGCTCTCTAGGCTCAGAGAGCCCAGGCAGTGACTTTCAAATTAGGTTCTGGACGACAATGGAGTGGGGTCTCCAGACTGGTTTTCTTTACTCTGTTGCTTAATGGGCTTCACCATTTGGTCTTTAATATTCTCCTCACTTCCTGAATTGGTGTTCACTAAAGTTTGTGGTGGTTGTTTAGTTGTGTCTGACTCTTTGCGACCCCATGGACTGCAGCACGCCAGGCTTCCCTGTCCTTCACCATCTCCTGGAGCTTGCTCAAACTCATGTCCATTGAGTCAGTGATGCCATCCAACCATCTCATCCTCTGTCGTCCCCTTCTCCTCCTGTCCTCAAGCTTTCCCAGCATCAGGGTCTTTTCCAGTGAGTGGGCTCTTTGTATCAGGTGGGCGAAGTATTGGAGCTTCAGTTTTAGTAAATTATGCCTCTGCTATTGATACTCCTCTTTAGGCTTTCTCTAATTTGAATAAGAACATATAGAGAAGTTCTGAGGGAACTGCACTCAGCTTTGAACCTGCTGCTCCCCACCCCCATAATCACGTGTAGAGAAGCTGATGTCTAATCACAGGCAGTCTGGCTGGCAAGCCAGGAAATGCTTGATCTACTTGCAGTTTACTTTCTCCATATCTAGAGATAGATAATACTTAAGCAGTTTTATGGGGATGTTTTAAGGCCTTTCTACTGACTTCCAAATGGAAAATAGAATGCATTCTAGACACATTCAAATTCAGTAGTAAAGCATCAGGGTAAAGCTAATATGAAAATAACCATTTGCAAGAAAATGAACACAAAGCTCCAACAGTGGCAGGAAATAATGTGTGCAAGGTGGATAATAAATAATACCATTAAACCCTTGTATCATTCCCGCTTTCTGTCAAGGTAAAAGACTCGATATTTATAGCTGGGCTCGTAATTACTTTTGTGCTTGAAACAGGAAAAAATTGGGTTGGTGAAACAGGAAGGTGTGAGCCAAGTGTTCCCCACCTCCCCATGGGGGTGGAGGTAGAGATGGAATGAGGTTTAATTTTCCTGAAAATAAAAGGGAGTTCTTATCACCCTCTTCCTTCTATCTGCCACCCAAGAAAGGAAGAGTTGTTCCATTTCAGCCATTAGGAGAGATTCTTGGGCTGTCCAAGCTGTGTGTTAAGGAGATTATAGAAGAGGGTGTGGGTAAAAGGGAAGGTTAGAATTAAGGAAAGTTTTGTAGAACAACGGACATATATTAATTAAAGGCAATAATTCTAAGTTTCCCAGTGTCTTTCTGTCTAGCAGACAGATTGTTGTTTACTTGCTAAATCGTGTCTGACTCTTTTGTGACCCCATGGACTGTAACTCACCAGGCTCCTCTGTCCATAGGATTTTCCAGGCAAGAATACTGGGGTGGGTTGCCCTTCCCTTCTCCAGTTATCTTCCTGACCCAGGGATCGAACCAGCATCTGCAGCATTGGCTAGCAGATTGTTTCTACCACTGAGCCACCAGAGAAGCCTCAGACAGACAGATTACTTACAACTATTAGAGCTTGAATCTTAATTTCCATCAGGGTTCTAACCCCGTCAGTCCCATTCCCACCCTACTCTACCTTCTATGATCATCCATATTTTAAAGAAAATCACTGGACGTAATTTTAGCAGGAAAACTAGTTCTCTTCCAGATAACAACTGCATGCACGCTTTCGAAAGAACTTTGATACTATCTTGAAACATCTGAATCCTTAAACAACCAGCTGAAGGAAAGCTCTAGAGATAGATACAAGCCAGCCTTCTCACCAAAGTCAGCTTTCTTACCTACAGCACAAGCTCGGTGAAAATGAAAGTCGTCCTCTCTGAGTTTCAAGGCTAAAAATGAGATGCTTGAGCTTTCAGCACCTGAGAGCTTCAACCATAATTTATATTCCATAAATGTAGATGCGTTGTCTCTTCCCTTTTGTTCTTTTTCTTTCCTTTCTGACAGAAACCATTTGAAGTTTCATTTCAAATCATCTGGTTTGTCTGCGTAATGAACCTGAGATTGAGACTTGTGATTGTTTTAGTGGGAGTGTGTGTGTGTGTGTGTGTGTGTGTGTGTGTGTGGCATGCACATTTGTGTGTCTTCCTGTTGATGTTTAATTAAGCTGATGTGAAGTGCTCTCTGAGCCAAAGGCAGTGGTTTTTCCTTTACTCATTTAATGTTGCACAGATAGGGTGAGCCTCTCATTTGTATAATCTGTCATGTAATACCATTGCCTTTTAAGCATGCTGGCTTAGTCAAAAACATTCATTTAGATGGGGATAAAAATTTAATTATACCCTTTGACCTTTACACATCTGTTAGAGATGATGTAGTGTCTTGGGGAGAGCATAAATGAGCAAGGCTCTCATCCTAGTTCTGGGTCTGCTTGTAACTGGCTGGGTGACTTTGGATAAGCCACTTCCCCTAAAATCCAATGTAGGTTAATAGCTTCATGCAAAAAACCTCACAGTAGAATTTTATTTCCCACTCAAGTAAGAGTTAAATTCTGGTGGTAAGATGGGCTACATAGAACTTATAACCTAAGCATGAGAATCATGCAAATGTCACTTATGAGTGCCTTGAGGAAAATAGTAGAGAACAAACTAAAAGTATGATAGGATGAAGTTTTGCTTCTGTCTTTTCATTGTATGTGATAAAAGCCTGGCTTTAACAAGTGTGAGAAGAATGGTGGGCTTATGAGCCGACTGTCCCCACGGCAGTCTTCGTAACATGAAGCCATGGGAAGAATTACCAGCATTGTGGCCTCAGAACTTGGTAGATCAGGCATTTGTGATGCTAGCATTGTCCTTCTTTGGTGCCCCCTGCAGTTTGGATTCTTCCTGTTTTATGATGCGTGTCAGCCGCTCAGTCGTGTCTGAGCCTTTGCAAGCCGTGGACCGTTGCCTGCCAGGCTCCTCTTGCGATGAGTCACCATATTCCCCCAGTTGCACTGGTGGCTGATGCCTCTTCATGGCTGATGTCGCTTCTTTTAATGCACCTAAATCTTCATTTTCTGAAAAGGAATTGACTTGATGTTGGAGCCTCCCAAATCTTGAGAAGAGGGTGGATTCTGATATGGTAGATGTGTGGCCCTATAGCCATGGACAGTCACCCTGTGGTAATATGAAGGATGGAGGAGGGTTAGCATCTTTTTTGCCCATTCACATTACCATCTTCTCGACTGGATGTTAGAGGTTCCCAGTATCCCCTTATTGAGCCCCAGCAGGAAGCGTCTTATACTATGAACATTATCTTTCTTCCTCTCTTAGATGTAATATGCCTTTTCCTTTGTCCTGAATCCTCAGATCCATGTTTTCTGCTAGGCTAATCTGATAGACTAACCCCTGCTGAGGGATTTTTGGTTAACCATGACTTGAGGAGCTAATACTCTCACGGGTGCAGCCTCACAGAAGCCTTCAACATCTTTAATTGTAGGAGGAATATTCAGTTTTTACTGAATGCATACTACCTGCAAGGAAAGCATTGTGCGAGAAAATGTGGATCGTGCGCAGGCAGTTGAGGTATGGCTTGTTGGTGTGGGAAGGAAGCTTGTTGGCCCTGGTTTGAGATTGCTAACACTAGGCATTATCTTTAGGAAAGCTAGCTGACTTCTGTTCCTCAGTTTCTCCCTTTGAAAGTGGTGGATATCACAGTAACTACCCCACAGGGCTGTTGATGAAAATTAAGCAACATGTTTGCGAATGTGTATGATGCTTAGCACAATATCAGACTCCCTGTAAAGGTCCAGTGATTCTGCCTTCTAAATGCTAAAGCATAGATAGATTATCTTTGCTTAAGAGGATGGATTTCATCTGCCTACTCAACCCACATTTCTCGGGCAAGCTTTTCTTTTACTGCTTGTGTTAGGAAAGTCATCTACCGGCAAAAAGGCATTTCATCAATTTGGAGAATCTAAGCACCCTGTGATCATTTTATTCTTTGTCCTTTGGAGTTTTGTTTGTTTGTTTGTTTCTTTTCTTGTACTGTGTGCCTCGTGGAGATCTTAGTTTCTTGACCAGGGACTGGGGACGGAACGTGTGCCCCCTGCAGCGGAAGCATGGAGTCCTAACCACTGGGCCACCAGGGAATCCCCTGTCCCTTGGTCTTAACTTGAAATTTCTACTACAGCTTGTAGTTTATTGAGATATGATTTTTGGGAATGTCCCTGAACAATGAAATCTACTAAGCCATCTGTAGATCTTCACTGTGTTCCTGTCTGCCTGCCTCCTTGTTCTCTCTCTCTCCAATGTGCCCCCCCACCACCATTCTGAATTTTATTTCAAGTGGTGCTTTCTTCTTCATACACTAATTCCGAAATTATGGCTGTTAGCTAATCCATTCAAGTGCAGTTTGAGTACAAATGCAGGCAAATTTTCCTGTTAAATTTTATATTTTCTGTATCAACATAGCTAAAAGAAATCAATAGAGAAAATGAAGACCTCCCAATCTAAAGTGAATCTCTGAAGACCACTTACTTTCTCTGTGTCTTGGGTTCTGAGCTCTGCTTGAACCATACTACAGGAAACTATTTCATAAACTGTTTTTGTTCTCAGATCGGAGTTATTTCTTAACTGGTATCAAATCCTATGTTCATAGTAGAGTCCATCAATCATAAAGAATGCCAACATAAATGGAGCCCTAGGTCTATGCTACATATTCCATATAGTTCTCTTCACAACATAGTCACATGTGTTAACAACCCTAAGACTCAGAGCAGTCAAAAATTTTCCTCCTAAAAAAAGAATTTTTCCAAAGTCATATAGGCAGTGAGTATCCAAACTGAGATTTGGACCTAGATCCCAGTGTTAGTTGCTCAGTCGTGTCTGATTCTTTGTGACCCACAGCCTGTAGCCCGCCAGCCTCCTCTGTCCTTGGAATTTTCCAAGGAGTGGGTTGCCATTTCCTTCTCCAGGGGATCCTCCCAACCCAGGGGTCAAACCTGAGTCTCCCACATTGCAAGCAGATTCTTTATGGTCTGAGCCACCAGGGAAGCCCCAGATTATCCTAAATCGAAGGACCTGGTCTGTCTGTTTTGCTGCCTTCATTCAAGATGGTATCAGCCTAATATTCCAGAAAAAAAGCAAGCATTTCTAATTTATTAAATAGAGATAAACATATGACTGCTTCAATTATCCACCTATTCTAATTCATTTGCTTAAAATGATTCTTCTCGTATTTCTTAAGGTTATTAAACTGAGACAAGGAATATAGCTGTAAATGACCAGCACACATCACTTGATCTCTTGACACATTTTCTTCAGGGAAGATCTTATGAAGTTCAAGCTCTTGGGTCAGTAAGCCACCCGGTTCCTCAATATGCAGCGTTGCAAAGCCTGTGGTCTGGAGCCGTCCCCAAAGGCTGATCATCCCAATGGATCTCTTCCTGCCATTTTCTATAAAACACTGAAGATAATAGCACCAGTATGATGAGCTTGTTGTGAGAAAGAAAGTCATTAATGTATTTGTAGAGCAATTAGAACAGTGCCTTGTTCCTGATAAACACTCATAAAGTATTAAGTATGCCAATTATTAGAAATACAAGGGGGTCTCAGGAATGTCCTTGCTGAATTTACCCTTTGGCAGCCATTCATCTAAAGGGTCTGTCATTTCTGAAGCTGAAATAATTTTATTTGGCTTTCTGCATTGTCAACCAAATTAGCCAATTCACTGTAGTATTCAGGACTTGGATATACCCCAAAGCACATTTTTTTTTTTTCAAAATCTTGTTTCTAGACCTAGACATCATTTTCATACACCTATTTTGAGTAGGTCAAATATTTTAAGAAAATCTCTTTTAAATTGCTAGGAGCAATTTATTCCTCTTTCAAAATTTTCTATCACAATGTATCATGGTAGAGGCTAAATTAAAAATCTATTACCTTTAATGAGTGTGTCCTTGAATATCTCATCTACTCATTTCATGTAGAATGGAGATAATTTTCATAAGTAAGCTCAGACACAGCTAAAGAAAGCAAACACACTTATTGAGGTTTAAATATTTTGCTTCATTTTCATGCAAATTAATTTCTTCAAATTCTTAAAGTTTCTTAGGCTTGCACAGGTGTTGGTTCAGTCTATGAGAATGAAGTCTTGACACAAAAATGCAATATATTCTAAGATGTGTGCCAGTCTTTTGCACTGGGACAAGACTGTCTTCCCAAGGCCGGTTTCTCAAGAATTTCCCAAGTTTTCCCTTCTTTGAGTGTCCACACATTTGACCCCCTATTCCTGTCATAAGTAGTCTTGGGACACTGTTTTCTAGCTTATATCACTTGATGCCTGGTGCTACCATGAGTGGTTTAGACCAAGTTTTTACCTGAACAGGGAAACTTCTATCCCTGCTATGACTATATTCTTACACACCTCTACTGCAGACTAACTCTGATTCTGAAGCAAAGTAAACCACCCAAAATGTCAGAGTCGTGGCTTTCAGCTTCTGCCTATCTCTAGTGGTTATGTTTTTGAACCAACATTAAGTTTATACATAATTTTCAAACTCTTTTAGTTGTACAAGGTTTGGCAAAAGTATGCCCAGCACCCCTCCCACATTTTCTCTTATAAGAAATGTTGAGATTAAAGCAGGAACTCTGCTTCCAAATCTGACTCTGCTTAGGTTCTCAATCTGGCTCTGGTACTATTGTGTAACCCTGTAGCCTCAGTGACCTAATCAGTAGAATGGGGATAAACAGTACACTCAGCACAAGATTGGGAGAAGGAAACGGCAGCCAACTCCAGTGTCTTTGCCTGGAGAATCCTGTGGACAGAGGAGCCTGGTGGCCTGCTGTCTATGGGTCACACAGAGTGGGACACGACTGAAGTGACTTAGCAGCAGCAGCAGCAGCAGCAGCCTCACAAGATTATGCTGAAGGAACGAGTACAACATCTAAAATAAGATCTGAAATGTAGTAAGTCCTATATGAGTAATGTCAACATTATTTAATTTTAGTTAGATTAGTATATTAAATACTAGATCTTTTACTAAATCATTACCACAAATATTGCTAGTCCTCAAAGGCTCAGTCCAGTTCAGTTCAGTTCATTTCAGTTGCTCAGTCGTGCCCGACTCTTTGCAACCCCATGAACTGCAGCACGCCAGGCCTCCCTGTCCATCACCAACTCCCGGAGTTCACTCAAACTCATGTCCGTCAGATCAGTTATGCTATCCAGCCATCTCATCCTCTGCCATCCCCTTCTCCTCCTGCCCCCAATCCCTCCCAGCATCAGAGTCTTTTCCAATGAGTCATCTCTTCGCATGAGGTGGCCAAAGTACTGGAGTTGCAGCTTTAGCATCATTCCTTCCAAAGAAATCCCAGGGCTGATCTCCTTCAGAATGGACTGGTTGGATCTCCTTGCAGTCCAAGGGACCCTCAAGAGTCTTCTCCAACACCACAGTTCAAAAGCATCAATTCTTTGGCGCTTATAATTGTTTAGATGATTGTTAATATTTTGACATTTACTGTCATATCACCAATTAACATGCCTGCATTGCTATTTTTTCATTTTTGGGGATTTGGTTTTATGGTAGATAAGGATTTGGCATTTGGCTCATCCTCTAACTTTGTCTCGTCACACTCAGCCTCCCATGCATACAGACAGCCACGCTCACAAAGCCACACTTACTTTCATTTTTAACTCTCCCAATATGTAGCTAGATTATAATTTTTATTAGATGAGTATTATTTATCTACCCTATTGTGACCTAAAATCTTACTTCTCTTTCCATTTCAAACTTTCATTTGTTAATGATATCTATACCACCCACTAACTCAACCCACACTTTATGCCAATTGTCCAAATCTCCTTTTAAAATATTGAGTTGGCCAAAAGTTTGCTTGGGTTTACAGGAAAACCTGAACAGACTTTTTGGTCGACTCGATATCATTAATACCAAGAAGTCTTCAGTTATCGTTATCTTCTGGAAGAAGCTTCTTCCAGAGCCATTCTTGACTGATATCACAGTTATCTTTCTAGGATTCCCCCTTCACTTCCATCTTAATGGTCTTCTTTGCCTCTTTCCTGTGTTGGAGCTACCATTTGCTGCATCTCTTTGTGTTTGTATCCTAGGGTTATTATAAAAATTCATCACAAACATATTGATTGAAAACAAGGGAAATTTATTCCCATACAGTTCTGGAGGTCAGGCATCCCAAGTCAAGGTCTTGGCATAGTGGTGCTACCCTGTCTCTTTCTGGAACTCCTAATATTTGGATGTTGAACTTCTAGTGTGGTTTTTTTTTTCCAATATTTTTCTGTATTCTCAGCCATTTTATGTGTTTTGATCTTTGTGCCTTGCTTTCTAGGAGGTCTTTCTCTCACATCTATTTCTGCAGTCATATATTTTTCATATCCAAGAGCTCTTTCTGTTCTGTGAATGTTCCACCTTTACAGTTTTATATATATATTTTTCAATGGAGGCAATTTCTTCTCATCTCTCTGGAAATATAGATATTCATCTTACTTGGTTTTTTTGTTTTGTTTTTGTTTTTTGCGCAACAGTTTTCCCCTGAATCAGTTCTCTTTCCTCTAGATTCTTTTACTTTGCTTTTATATTGGGTTGGCCAAAAAGTTCATTTGGGTTTTTCCATCAGATGTTATAAAAACACTTTATGGACCTTATTCCATAACATCTTACAGAAAAACCCAAGTGAACTTTTTGGCCATCCCAATGTTTCACACCAGTGATTTTCCTTAGGGGATCAGCAATAAAGAAGAGTAACCAATTTTACAACCGTATGCCTTCTCATAACTTACTTTCCCTTCAGTATGTTTAAAACTGACTTCTGTTCCCCCAGCTTAGAAGTAACAATGATCAAGACTGTCCTACTCAGCCTTCTCCTTTTGGGCTTTTGGTAGATCTTTGCTCCTGTCTTTCTAGGTCTCTGCCTTTGGTTGGTCATAGCACCCCCTGGCATTATTTTTTATTTTCCTGTGATCTGTTTTGCCGGAGAGGAGTACTGGAACTTATAATGAACCTCATCACCTGCTCCAGGAAGATCTCAAGTTCTCTTATCCTGTTCCCGTTCAGCATTCCTTCATCAGCTTCTGCTCATGTGTAACTTAGTGGAATCGTCAATGTGCCAGTGGTCAGAATACATGGAAACTGGCCAGATCCTATTATCAACAGTCTTTAAGGTCAGAGGGCACATTTTCCTGTTCCCCTCCCCCACAAAATTAACTGGTTTTGGTGATGTCATAGGTTCTTTTTTCCTCTGACCTTCTGTGATATTCTATGATGCTTCTATTATTCTGGCCTTTGAGACTTGTTAGCATGAAGATCCCGCATGGTGACTACCGATCTGTCCCATTATGAAGCCAGTAACAATCTCTCTTGTAACATGACATGTCGTTGTTTTTTTTTTTTTTCCCCGTGGTTCTGGAACTAGACTGTATGGTGCCGAGCAGTCTTGACAGTCAGCTTAAATTAATAAAGAAATATGGTAACTGACAGGGGGTCCCACACTGAAGGCACTGAGAAGATTGTAATAGCTCCAGCGGCGTGGAAATGGTTCCTAACTTTTTTAAAACCATGGAATACCTCAGCAGGCGGATGCTTATAGATTAATAATCACTTTGCCACGCTGTGGGAGAGCAGTTATCCATCATTGCAATATGGACGGCATTGCCAGAGAGCATTTTTGGAGGTTTGAATGCAGAATGCACTGAGAAGGCAGCACGAAAAGAGTTTTTTTCTCCCATCCTATGAAATGTATTTTAGTCTAGCAGATAAATTGTATCATTAGACACTTTTATGCACTGTCTGGCTGTGTACTGGCACTGAGAGCTTTACCCACCCCCCAGCCCCATTACGAGGTGCTGTAGCACAAATGGCAACTCTTGCTGAGGCTCAGCAGACTTGGGGAGATAGTGGAAACTGAGCAGAATCTCTTCCTACTGAAACATTTGTACCCAAAGAGAAAAGAGTGCTTCAGTAGTTCTGGCTTACTAGTAAAGGAGAAATATATAATGACATAGAAATTTGGAAAACAACAGTACCTTATTATGAGTGTTTTATTTGGTATAGTTTATTATAATGCAGTGAAAACTCCAGAATGCATGAAGTCATACCAAATAATTATAGTTAAAAGAGCAACAGACAAGTTCTTGAAACCCTTATTGAATTTTTTAGAGTATTGCTTCTGCTTGTGTATTGGTGTTTTGGCTGCAAGGCACGTGGGGTCTTAGCTCCCCAATCAGGGAGTGAACCTACACCCCTACACTGGAAAGTGAGGTCTTAGCCACAGGACCACTGGGAAGTGCCCAGAAAATATTTAAATAGCACAATAGTAATGTAGTCAAACATGCAAAATGACCTTTTTTCCAAATGAAAAATAATAATTCAACAATGACTATGATCTACAAAATTAATTAAAAATAGAATGGATAATTTTTCTTTGAAAATAAATTTTATATTGCAAAGTAATATGATTTGGGGATATAAAATGCAAGCACACAAGAACAGAATAAAAAAAACCAAACACTAGTTCTACTTTTCCATCCTTTTCCAGATGAGAATTATTTTCCAACTTATTTTACAAGGTTGTAGATAATAGTCTACACTAAGCTTCCCTGATGGCTTAGTGGTAAAGAATCGCCTGCCAGTGCAGGAGACATGGATTCGATCTGTGGGTTGGGAAGACAGGATGAAGGAAGTAGCAACCTACTTCAGTATTTTTGCCTGGGAAATCCTGCGGACAGAGGAGCCTGATGGGGTACAGTCCATGGGGTCAAAGGGTTGGACACGATTTAGTGACTAAACAGTAACGAAGATAATGCTTGAGAGTAGTGTTTCTCAAACTTTAGTGGGCATCAGAATCGCCCAGAGGGTTTGTTAAATGCAAATGGGAAACACACCAGGGTCTGTGATTCAGGAGGCCTGTGTGGGGTCCCGTTTCTAATAAACTCCAACAGATGCCAATACAAGCGGTATGCAGGTCAGTGCTGTGAGTAGCAAGGATAGAATTCAGGGTTATAGATTTCTAAAGGCGGACTTCATGTCTTCATGTAGCCCACCAACGACTCTGCAACATAGAAAAGAGTTGATCTGTACCAATTAATCAAATGGATTTATATGACTTACTGGAACACACTGCGTGATAGCAAAGAGACAATCACCAAAGCTGCCTGTTTCCCCTTTAATCACCACAGATGGAAAATCTAGTTACGCGACCATGGGAACCAGGAAGAATGCGCTCAGGCCTAGAGAATGTGTCCCTGGCTTATTTTCTTTCATTAACATGTTTTACTCATCAGAAAGATAGAGTATGGACCACAAATCTGTGAGCCTTATATCTGTTAATTATTGACTAGAGGAAGGCTTTATTGCAAATGGTGGGTTTCAGCTCTAATAAATAATGGGGTTGGTTCTGCCCAATGACAGATGTGTGTAATTCTCATTAAAGTCAGTGGCAGTTACACAAGAGCATCAAAGCAAAATGGTGTCTTTTACAGAATGTTCTGATTTGGTAAATTACTCACTCTCTCAAATAGTAGAGACATATGCTATTGTTCTCTGTGGGGAATAGGGAAAACTCTTTTAAGCAGGATGCAGTTTCAAGTTTTAGACTTAGAATGTACAACTCAGAAACCACATGAAATGCTTTCATCCAGAAACCTTTAAATAGACAGGAATTAATAACTGTATTGAAGATGCTTCCAGAATTGTACTTTGGATGGGGAGAGTTAGTGGGTAACTGAATTGAATACCTGCTTATCTCTGGATTTTCTGAATATCAGGTGAGTCCAATAGTCCTTGCTGAACTGTGACAATAGTCACTGTACCATCACTATGAGTAACGAAGAAATCTAAAGGGATTCCTTCATCACTGTAAAATGTATCAATAGATGCAGCTAGAAAGGCTAATGGGTGATAAATATTCTTCCCTGGTGGCTCTGATTATAAAGAATCTGCCTGCAATGCGGGAGACCTTGTTTTGATCCCTGGGTCAGGAAAATCCCCTGCAGAAGGGAAGAGCAACCCACTCCAGTATTTTTACCTGGAGAATTCCATGAACAGAGGAGCCTGGAGGGCTACAGCCCATGGGGTTGCAAACAATCTGACATGACTGAGCAACTAACATTTTCACTTTCACTAGCACACTCTTAAACTGAGCTCTCATCCTCAGTTTATCATTGAGACTGTCTATACTTCCAAAGTGCTTCAGTTACCAATTGCGTCTATAAAACTGAGAAAATATTTTCTGCCCAGTCTGTCTCCCTGGGATGCTGTGATCAATAAGAGTGGAAAGCATGTTGAAATGATAAAAGGCACTAAATTAATTAGAAGAATAAACATTAGAGGAAGCATGCAAATTCCCACTCTAATGGCCCTTAGACAATTACATAAACCTTCACTCTGACCACCAGGAGAGTCAGCGTATGAATCTCCTTTGAGATAGTTAGTTTTTGGAGCTGGAGAAGATCTTTCCCTAGTATCACATATTTAATCACCAAAGATGATGACACGGTTTTGATTGCATGTGCATTTGACCAACTGTCCCCCTCTCAGCCAAATGTTTCTTTAATTCTTAATCAGCATTGTATCTTCCTTGGTTTCAGAATAGAAGGGGTGAAGCTCTAAAAGGAAAGAAACAAAAAGGCAATTTTGTGTATCTTCTTTGTTGGTTTGTTCTATCACCCTCCTCACTTTTCTCAGAATTATTCCGCATTTCTTGAGACTCTCCTTTAGTTAACTACATTTCTTCAGATGCCCCAGTACTATAATCATCCACAGTTTCTAACAAAAAATTTAACCAGGTATAGCTGATTAAATACAATTTAATTTAAAAGTAAACCTAAAACTTCCATGAAGCAGTGGAAACAGAGAGAAGGGGGAAACAAAGTCAATGGTTTTTTTCCTTTTATCCAGTATCAATATGCAAAAACTTATTAATACTTACTCTCCAATGGGGAACACGTGATGGGGAAACAGATTGGAGGATATTTAATGTGTTCAGCGCTGGCGTTGACATAGGATAAACTTTAGGGAGAGAGGAGAGAGGAAAATGCATCCGTGAAACTAGATTTGACCTCCGCCTCGCCGTTCCTGTAGCAATCTTTGTGTGGATGGCATCGAACTGACGCGGACTACTGTTTAGTCTGTGGGGTACTCCAAATGTACTCTGGAATGCTGTAAAAGTCTTCCTAGAGACACTGAAGCTTCATGATTATTTGAATGCCAAGTTTTGAGCTCCAGAGCAACCACCTGCCACCTAACTGCTGTTTCTAGGCAGGGGGCAGGTATAAGATTGCTTTCCGAAGCAGGGGGCCTGGGGGTCAAAGAAGTTCCCTGTGCTCTTGGCATACCCCCGGTGTGGAACGGGTGTCTGCTGGGTACATGGTATCAGAGCGCTGGTGGATTTCAGGGGAAATTTGGAAAAGAGGAATTCGTGACGAGACATTGAAAAGCCACTGCCTCCTCCTCCTTCTTCTTTCTAGTCCTTGATCTTCCATCCTTCCTTCCTCCTGTGTCTCCCCTCCTTCCCTCCCCCCTTCCTACCCTCCACTTCCTCTCCTGTGCCAGTCCTCCTCTGCCTCTCCCCACTCCTCCTCCACTTCCTCCTCTTCTCCTTCCTTTTCTTCCTTTTTATTTTAGCTCTCTGAACCTTGCAGTATCATGATTAAATTCCCCCAAGAGTACACTGACACGACCTACCCCCATCACCACCCCACCACCACCAACCTTAACCCTTTTACAGTATTTTTCAAATGTTAATGGACCCATGACTCCCTGGCTAAATTGCTCACTCTGATTCCGTAAGTCTCAGATGGAGATTCTTCATTCAAACAAGCTGCCAGATGATGCTGGTGCTGCTGGTTGAAGGAAAGCCTCTATGATTTTAGGAAAAGTATGGAGTTTAGATTGCTACCAACTTCTTGGCTCAATCTGGAAAGCTCAGAAAGATTTAAGTGGGAAGATCCATATTCTGAATGGATACCACTTTTCTACGAGTATTCTTACATTGTACAGCCTTTGCATAATTAAGTAAGGTTTTGATACTAAATGTGTAAGACAGGCAAAATAAAACTACATACATGAAGGAAGATAGAAATAAACATTATATGGCGAGACCTCAGAAAGGTGAGAAGTAGATCTGTCATTTGAATGAGAAGAATTGATTCTCAGCAGCCTGCGTCTTGGAGAAGGGACGCAGTCTCTCCTGGCCTTGATCCTGCTCACTGCTGGCAGGAGAGCTTTGCCTTTTTAGCTATTATATTCACAGTGGATATTTTTGTTAATAGGTCCCACATGGTTGCAGATGTAGAGAATGCTGCCCCAGCAATGTGGACGAAACTAGAAAATGTCATACTAGTGAAGAAAGTCAGAGAAGAGGAAAAAACGTATGACATTGCTTATAAGCAAAATCTAAAAGAGAAATGATACAAATGAGCTTGCAAACCAGAAACAGACTCATACACTTAGAGAACAAACTTATGGTTACTGTGGGGAAAAGATGGGAGAAAGGGACCGTGACGGAGTTTGGGGTCCACAGCAAGGCCCTAATGTACAGCCCAGGGAACTCTGCTCAGTGTTGTGTGGCAGCCTGGATGGGAGGGGAATTTGGGGGAGAATGGATATATGAATATATATGGCTGAGTCCCTTTGCTGTTCCCTTGAAACTATCACAGCAATGTGAATTGGCTATATGCCAATACAAAGTAAAAAGTTAAAACAGAAAGAATGCTACCCCCTGTCCAAGGAAAAATCAAGGTGGTCATCACTGTGAGACAGGACACACACAGGACAGAGGCTTCACGCTGGAGTGAAATCCCTTCCTCTGGATTTCTTGGGTTGACAAGTCTGAGGCCTGACTCTGCTTGTCATCCTGGTCTGACCTTGTCCAGCCCATTATCCCTCACAGTATTTGCTGTTCTATAGTCAGTGCGAAACATGGATGGTCTCTTTTTACAAACATTTATTAGAAGCACCGTAAACATTTTGACACAATCTTCTTCTTTTATAAGTTTTCTGTAAATACAATTAGCGCAGATATAAATCAAGATGATGGCGGTCCTTCTCCAGTCTTTTGATGTTCCCAGGAGTGCGGTTGGGCTCTTTAATTGCTTCCTAATGTAAAAATATCATTGTTAGGAAACCATAAATCATGGCAATTTTGCCCCACTAGAGGCTAAAAGCTGCACAAGATGTGGTCATTAAGATATACTAATAGATCTGGCAGTTTCTATAATAGAAGTTTTAACAAGGTAGAAATAATGACATGCTACAGTGAAACAAGAGAGAAAATAATGATTTTTTTTTTCATGCAAAAGAGATCACCTACTTGAAAACCATTAGCCAGTTAACAGTAAGAATTTTATTTCCCGCCCTCCCCCTTTTTTTTCCCCATTTTTCCACCCTACTCACAGGGTAGTTTGTGAAATATTGGGCTGACCAGAAAATTTGTTTGGGTTTTCCTCTAAGGTGTTAGGGGAAAAGCCGAAGAACTTTTGACTAGTTCAATACAACTCTGGACTAATAATCAGTTCAGTTCAGTTTAGTCCCTCAGTCGTGTCCGACTCTTTGCAACCCCATGAATCGCAGCACACCAGGCCTCCCTGTCCATCACCAACTCCTGGAGTTCACTCAGACTCACGTCCATGGAGTCAGTGATGCCATCCAGCCATCTCATCCTCTGTCATCCCCTTCTCCTCCTGCCCCCAATCCCTCCTAGCATCAGGGTCTTTTCCAGTGAGTCAACTCTTCGCATCAGGTGGCCAAAGTATTGGAGTTTCAGGTTCAGCATCAGTCCTTCCAGTGAACACTCAGGACTGATCTCTTTTACAACGGACTGGTTCGATCTTCTTGTAGTCCAAGGGACTCTCAAGAGTCTTCAACACCACAGTTCAAAAGCATCAATTCTTCAGCGCTTGGCTTTCTTCACAGTCCAACTCTCACATCCGTACATGACCACTGGGAAAACCATAGCCTTGACTAGATGGACCTTTGTTGGCAAAGTAAGGTCTCTGCTTTTGAATATATTATCTATGTTGGTCATAACTTTCCTTCCGAGGAGTAAGCATCTTTTAATTTCATGGCTGCAGTCACCATCTGCAGTGATTTTGGAGCCCCCCAAAATAAAGTCTGAGACTGTTTCCACTGTTTCCCCATCTATCTGCCATAAAGTGATGGGACCGGATGCCATGATCTTCGTTTTCTGAATGTGTAGCTTTAAGCCAACTTTTTCACTCTCCTCTTTCACTTTCATCAAGAGGCTTTTTAGCTCCTCTTCACTTTTTGCCATAAGGGTGGTGTCATCTGCATATCTGAAGTGACTGATATTTCTCCTGGCCATCTTGATTCCAGCTTGTGCTTCTTCCAGCCCAGCATTTCTCATGATGTACTCTGCCTATAAGTTAAATAAACAGGGTGATAATATACAGCCTTGACGTATTCCTTTTCCTATTTGGAACCAGTCTGTTGTTCCATGTCCAGTTCTAACTGTTGCTTCCTGACCTGCATACAGATTTCTCAAGAGGCAGGTCAGGTGGTCTGGTATTCCCATCTCTTTCAGAATTTTCCACAGTTTATTGTGATCCACACAGCCAAAGGCTTTGGCATAGTCAATAAAGCAGAAATAGATGTTTTATATATATATATAAATTTGATTTTAATATGCTGTATACCAGTGCTTAGTAAGGGTCCAGTAAATGATAGATAATTGTTATTTATCTTGATTATAATCCAGGCTCTATTTTGGCTTCTGGTGAAATCACTGAGCACCCTTAGTCTTGTTCCACATTATTTGCCCTTTTAACTACAGGATGTGGATAATGTAAATATAGTCCAGAAATTATTTGAAAGAAAGGCAATGCCAAAGAATGCTCAAACTACCACACAGTTGCACTCATCTCACATGCTAGTAAAGTAATGTTCAAAATTCTCTAAGCCAGGCTTCAGCAAAACGTGAACCGTGAACTCCCTGATGTTCAAGCTGGTTTTAGAAAAGGCAGAGGAACCAGAGATCAAATTGCCAACATCTGCTGGATCATGGAAAAAGCAAGAGAGTTCCAGAAAAACATCTATTTCTGCTTTATTGACTATGCCAAAGCCTTTGACTGTGTGGATCACAACAAACTGTGGAAAATTCTGAAAGAGATGGAAATACCAGACCACTTGACCTGCCTCTTGAGAAATCTGTATGCAGGTCAGGAAGCAACAGTTAGAATTGGACATGGAACAACAGACTGGTTCCAAATAGGAAAAGGAGTACGTCAAGGCTGTATATTGTCACCCTGCTTATTTACCTTCTATGCAGAGTACATCATGAGAAACGCTGGGCTGGAAGAAACACAAGCTGGAATCAAGATTGCCAGGAGAAATATCAATCACCTCAGATATGCAGATGACACCACCCTTATGGCAGAAAGTGAAGAGGAGCTAAAAAGCCTCTTGAAAGTGAAAGTGGAGAGTGAAAAAGTTGGCTTAAAGCTCAACACTCAGAAAACGAAGATCATGGCATCCGGTCCCATCACTTCATGGGAAATAGATGGGGAAACAGTGGAAACAGTGTCAGACTTTATTTTTGGGCCTCCAAAATCACTGCAGATGGTGACTGCAGCCATGAAATTAGAAGATGCTTACTCCTTGGGAGAAAAGTTATAACCAACCTAGATAGTATACTGAAAAGCAGAGACGTTACTTTGCCGACTAAGGTCCATCTAGTCAAGGCTATGGTTTTTCCTGTGGTCATGTAGGATGTGAGAGCTGGACTATGAAGAAGGCTGAGTGCCAAAGAATTGATGCTTTTGAACTGTGGTGTTGGAGAAGACTCTTGAGAGTTCCCTGGACTGCAAGGAGATCCAACTAGTCCATTCTGAAGGAGATCAACCCTGGGATTTCTTTGGTAGGAATGATGCTAAAGCTGAAACTCCAGTGCTTTGGCCACCTCATGAGAAGAGTTGACTCATTAGAAAAGACTCTGATGCTGAGAGGGATTGAGGGCAGGAGGAGAAGGTGACGACTGAGGATGAGATGGCTGGATGGTATCACGGACTCGATGGGCGTGAGTCTGAGTGAACTCTGGGAGATGGTGATGGACAGGGAGGCCTGGTGTGCTGCGATTCATGGGATCACAAAGAGTTGGACATAACTGGGCGACTGAACTGATTGACTATGACACTAATATAGTTTGTGCTGGATTTGGCAATGAAAAGTGTATAAATCAGCAAACTCCACAGATATGTAAAGCCTAGTCATTTTATAACTTTGCCACTCAGAACAATGTAGACACATGCAGTGTATTTTCCCTATATTTTCCAAAATAGCACAGCTAGTTTTATGTGTGGGCTGAATAGGCACTTTATGTGAAAATAAAGAGGTGCTTTATGTGAAAATATCAGAAAGTTACTAGGGCTCCATCCTTAAAATGCCAGGTTTTCCTTTTTGGTTCCAATGACATCTTGGGCTCTTGCCTGAGGAATTCACACCCAGAAACTAGCACATGTGTGGCTCACAGGTTGGGAAGCCTGGAGCTTAGGGCTCAGCAGCTCCTGGGGTGGTGTTTGCACTTCATTTTGTTGGCCCTGTATATCTGATTTGATGACATCTGTTAAGGAGACAGTGAAGGGAAGATGTGCACATGAAATCTCAGTGCATACAGGCTGCATATCAATGAGCTGAGGCTGCTGTTGCTTTACTATTTATTTTGTGGCCTTTGGGGCTTTGACAGACAATACCCAATCTGTTTCTCATTGGTTTAAATCTCAATATTTACTTTTAGATGTTTTACTATAAAAGCTTTAAGAAAAAGAAGGTTATAGTTTGTTCATGTCTTAAAGAGTTGGCCTCTTGCACATCTCCACAAAAGAGATTTTGGTATGACATATACAGGGACAATTTTTATATTTCCTTTGTAAAGAGTCTTTTTTTAATGAAAACAAAAATTATCAAGAGGAGCAACATAAAAATGAAAAAGAAAAAAACATGAACTTAACACAAGCTACAAACCTCAGTTTTGACATCTTTTACTTCTAACAATGGCTTCCAATGGCCAACACACAAACCAGAGGTTGCCTGTATGTTTTTGTTCTAACAGTCCCTGTTAGGGTCTGATTTTAAAATTTTAGGTTGAATCCAAAGATAATTCTGTGAGTGGTGGGTGCTGATTACCTAGTCATCCAGATCATTAAGAAAGATGTTCTTCTAATGAAAAACTGGCATCTTAGATGAAATAGATCTTGACCTTCCTAATCGAGTGATGGTTCATATGTAATAAGACCAGCCTCACCTGGAGCTTGTGAGCAATGGAAACAGTCAAGCTGCATCCCATATACACTCACTCATAATCCAAAGTTTAACAAGGTCCCCAGGCGGACGTATGCGCAATAAAATTAAACCACCAATCTAGACCAAGGGCTGGCGAATTTTTCCCATAAAGGGTCAGATGGTAAATATTTTAATGTTCCAAGCCAATCTTTGTCACAGCTTCTCAACTGTGCTGTCACAGCGTGAAAGAAGCCACAGACAGTGCATGAAAGAAGAAGTGTGACTGTGCCCCAGTAAAACTTTATCTGTGGACATTGGAATTGGATGTAATTTTCACATGTCACAAAGTGTTATTCTTATTTTGCTGTTTTTGTTTTTGTTTTTTTTAACCAACCATTTGAAAATGTAAAAACCATTGTTAGCTCACTGGACATCCAGGAGGAGGTGGCAGACTGGATCTGGGTTGCTATCCCCTGAGCACACCGGGTGGCAATAGTGGTGACGAACTCGCCTGCTAATGCAGGAGACCAAAGAGTCACAGGTTCGATCCCCGGGTTGGGAAGAGTCCCTTTAGAAGGGCACAGCAACCCATTCCAGTATTCTTGCCTGGAGAATCCTATGGATGCTCTAGTCTGGTGGGCTGCAGTCCCTGGAGTCGCAAAGCATCAGATATGACTGAAATGACTTAGCACGCACACGAGCATACTGGAGGATATTGCTTGCTTTACTTCTGCAAGGATGCTAGCTGCCCTCAGTACCCATCTTAGTTTGCTCAGGTTGACATGGAAGAATGCCTGGACCAGAGGGCTTAACTAAAGAAATTTCCTTCTTTACAATTCTGAAGACTGGGAGTCCTAGATGGAGGTCCATCAGGGTGTGTTTCTGGCTTGCAGACAGCCTTCTCCCTGCGTCCTCAACGGTAGAGAGAGAGTGAGCCTTTTGCTGTCTTTTTAGACTATTATCTATGGCTGATTCATGTTGATATTTGGCAGAAACCAGCAAAATTCTGTGAAACTATTATTATTCAATTAAATAAATAAATTTGAATTGTTAAAAGTTTACTAATCTTATTGGATCTACCCTTAAGACTTCATTTGGCCTGAATTCTTGCCTACAGGCCCTGCCTCCAAATACAGGCACCTAGAGGCATGCAGCTTCAACATGAATTTTGTGGGATGCTGTTCAGACCATGGCAGCAACCAGCATAGTTTTCTCTCGCTAGTGTCTTCTCCCATTACTTCACCCAAATCATCTCTGTCATGTAGGATGTCCCATTGTCCTTGTCAGCTGTATCTCTCCTTTGCCTCCTAAACCAGGTCTTATTTATTTTTGATAGTACATCCTATTTCTTTAATAAAATTGCAAGCTCTTGGAAGTCAGACAGTGCTGATCAAAGATCCAGAATTTTATTTAATGAATTTATTAATTCATTAAATTATTCATTATTTTTATTTAAATGAATTTAAATTACTCAGTTGCACTGACTAGTTACTGATTGCCAACTAGAAATGACCCAACCTGATGTTTCTCATTCTTGAGCCTCTTGGTTAGCTAAGTGATTTCAGATTCCCCAAGCATAGTTTTGGTCTATTTCCTCATCTTTACCACAGGGGAAGAGTTGTGAAGATACATCTGTCTTCTCTATGGTGGGATTAACGGTTATTCATTGGAGGCTTTGAAGAATCAGTGCTCTAATATCTGGCACATAGAATGGACTTGGGCTCTGGAAACCTGCACTGTATAAACCCTACTGTTGCACCTTCTCTCCTGTTGCAGTAAGATAAACTAGCCCGTTTCTTGATCTTTAGATGAAGCAAGTGTTCTTCCTCCCCTCCCTACTCCTCTCCCATCAGGTATCTCTTTGGCAGCCATCAGTAACACAAGATCCTTGCTTAACAGAGACCTTTCACTGGACTTTATTTACCATTAATGTTCAACATTGTCAACCACCGATCCTAAATATTAGGTCACAGTGAGCTGATTCTCCAAGGAGCCGCTCTGTATTGTTCCCTGCTGTATATTCTCTAGTGTTTTGCCCAGTCCCTTTTAATGATTCCCAAGTCAGAACTTCCCTCACTTGCTTTGGAAATGTTTGTATTAGTGGCTCCTGGTGCAGACAGATGGGGACTCGGGTAGGGTCCTCATAAATCTTTCTCAAGTGTTATCTATGTCACAATCACAATTTAAAGCCTGGGGGAGAGTGAATGACTTAGGAATAAACCCTGTATATTATCTCATCTGCTTTGCTACCTTTCTGCCGCAATTGACATGGAGTAACAACTTTCCCTGCTTCCTCTCTTCCATCTACTCTTCTGCTCCCTCCATATTTCCAGCTGCCACAGGAGTCCCTGATTAACATAACTGTGGCTAGGTCTTCTGCTCACACCAAGCAGAAACTCAGATGACATGGCACAAGTGTTTTTGATGTGTTAGGGACGTTGACCACAGAGTAACTGCACCCTGCATTTCCTGCTCGAGATAAGTGCTTGTAAAATGCATGCAAACGCTGCAGCATCAAGCCAGGCTGCGAGGATGCATGTAGAGGATTCATGAAAGGCAGATGAAGATGCTCAACAGAAACAGTCTGAGCAGAAGCATTTAGCATCCAGAAGCAGTGATCACTTAGGGAGGAATTCGCCTCTTGGTGTTTCCTTCATTCTGGATTTGAGAGTCGGACACGACTGAGCGACTGAACTGAACTGAACTGAAAGTAGCAATGCTGCAGAATTTAATTTGGAATAAGTAAAAATGAAACAAATGATAGCCACTATAATGCTTATTGTGCGCAGTGTGGGACAAGCTTCTTTTGTTGTGCAATTAGTTTGATGCTGGTAACTGCTGCTTTAGCTTCCAGATTGGTTTTTGGCTCTTTTCTCTGATCTTGTCTTCCCATGCAGAAACTTCAGATGAGTACAGTTTCCTAGTAAAAATTATCTTGTGTCATTTAAAATAATCACACATGAACTTGAATTACATTGAATACTAGAGCTCTGGAATGCTATTTCAAAAATCTTATGATTTAGAGAACGTTTTTAATTCATCTGCAGTGAGAGAAGATAAGACTACTCCCCAGTTGTATAACCTTGACCAAGTGACTTAGGTCCTCAATGTCCTCAGCTCCAACGAGGGGATAAAACGTTGATCTCCCTCGGGAAATGAAGTCATTAGGAAATGTATGCAAAGCACTTGTAATTGACTTATGTGCATATTAGATGATCAGTAACTTTCTGATTGTTGTCCTTTTGAGTATTCAGAGTAGGAGCATTGTAACTTGTGACTTATGGTGAGGTGGTGAGAGTTTTGGGCAATGACCATATTATCAGCCATATCTATGTGACCAAACCCCATGGAAAAGCTCTGGACACCAAGGCTCAGGTGAACTTCCCTGTGGGCAGGACGCCATGCCTTGCCACACATTGTTACGAGAGAGGTTAAGTGCTGGCTTCATGACTGCAAGGAGAGGACAGCTCGAACTTCCCACCAGGTCTTCCCTGGACTCTGCCTTATGCGCTTTTCTTTTGTGGATTTTAGTCTATATCTTCCACTGTAATAAACTGTGATTGTGAATATTCAGAAAACAAAAGTAGCAGCATTAAAATTATGGCAGTGCCCAGTTGTTTGGATATGTCATGGAGTCCACCAAATAACTGTGGAACAGAGAGAGGAAGGGGGGAAAATGTGATCTCTTAGTGAGAGCATCTTTATTTGAAATCTTTGTATGTTGATAATTTTGTATTAGAGATATTTCCTCAATTCCCATTCAGCCAAGTGCATAGGTTTGCCCATAGTTGCTGAAATGATAAGCAGCAGCACTCTTTATTCCTAAAGGCTCTCTGCACATTTTTATTAAAGATGGAGTGGGTATCCGCAAAGAACTGGAGTATAGTAAACAGAGCAACAAATGGCCTGCCAGAATCAATTTACTGCAGTCCCCCAAACACAATCACTTTCTCTTTACCAGTCTCCAGCGTGAGCCTCTAAACAAACCTTATATGCATGTATCACACACAACTGAGTATCTTTATGTCATCTCTCTTAAGCAGAAGTTTATGCTACAAAAGGTAATGTAAAAAGGAGAAGAGCTATCAAGTGGAATTTTAGTCTTCTGAACTGCTATTTGAGAAAGGGAGAACAGATGGAGTCGTGGAGGATCAATGTTAAGAGGGTTCTTGGTGATTGCAACTGACGTCTTAACAGGTGAAGACAGTGAGTCACAGAGTGGAAGTCATGTGCCCAAGAATTTCACCTGAGAGTGAGGGGGGCAGATTTTAAATCCATGTTTATCATCTCTGGGTCCCCTTTTATCTTGCCCATAATATGTTGTTATCAGAATCTCTTGGTGGGTATTTCTTCTTCTTAGTTGTGCTTAAGGCAGTGTTACGGGCTTCCATGGTGGCTCAGATAGTGAAGAATCCACCTAGAATGCAGCAGACCTGGGTTTGATCCCTGGGTTGGGAAGATCCCCTGGAGGAGAACATGGCTACCCACTCCAGTATTCTGGCCTGGAGAATCCCCATGGGCAGAGGAGCCTGGTTGTCTGCAGACCATGGGGTTGCAAAGAGTCGGACATGACTGAGCAAATAGGCACACAAGGTAATGTGATAATTCTAGTACATATGATGGAAAACAGACTAACTTGTGTTTATCTGTTAGAGGCCAGTTGCTTCATACATGGTTTCTGTTTGTCATTTAAAGTTTTATTTCATTTTTACTATTTATTTGGCTGCTCTGGGTCTTAGTGGAGGCACATGATATCCTTGATCTTTATTGCAGCATATAGAATTTTTTTTTTTATTAAAAGTTGTGGCATGTGGAATCTTCTAGTCACAATATGCCGATTCTTAGTTGCAGCTTATGGGATCTAGTTCTTCTATCAGGGATTAAATTCAGGCTCCCTAAGTTAGAAGCAGGGAGTTTTAGCAACTGGACAACCAGGGAAGTCCCTCTCTTTTGTCTTTCCACAGCCCAAGTTACCTTGACTATATGGATGGAACAATTAAAGATGTGAATCTTGTCTTTCCAAGATTCACAGTCTGTAAATGAGGGACAGGCATTAAAAGTTGCTGGGACATACACAGATTCTTAGAGCCAAAGTGAATGGCTCAACAGTTCTAAATGGGAAGAGCTCTGAGAGCCTGACTCTCTGTTCTACATTTTCTTGTATGTCAGAAGATTTAGCACTTTAAGAGCTTGATTTTCATATATGATATTGTGTAAAGGTTTATTTTATGATATTCCAATGGATAACTTGGTTCTGAGACTTTTGTTTTTGGCAAGTTAGAGTTAAGTTGTAATCTGGAAGAGGAATATCAGAATAAATGAAGAAGGGGAAAATCCTCAGTTTCCCCTTGTAGGAATGAGTATTGGCTGCATCTCAAAGAATATGAGTTAAAAATAAGAACATCTAAACTGTTTTTATTTCCTTAGTATTAACGTTCATCACTACCATTCTTTCCCATAGACCCTTGCATCCTGAAATTTCCTTGGTTATAAACACAATTTTAAAAATCTGTACTAATACAACATTGTTAGTCAATTATACTTCAGTAAAAAAAATAATAATAATATGATTTTCCAAGTATGTACTTTTTGAGGAGCAGGAATGGGAACTATCCTTTTCTGTTAGGAATTTTCTGAATTAGATTTTCTTATTGTTACAGGATAATATGATGATAAAATATACTGGGTCATTGCGCATCTAGAAATGATCCTTCCATCCATTATACAGGAGTAAAGGATGCTGGCATCATTCTTGTAGAAATAGCGGGGCTGCAAATAGCCAATTCATTGTTGGTTCCAATTTGGAAGCTGACAAATACTTGCTTTATGGCCCTGCCACATGCAAAGTCTATCTTTCTGCCTACACAGCACAAGTCAGTAACCTACATAATTCTTCCGGGATATTCTAAAAGCCCCAAGGCGGGAGTTCATACTGTATATATTTGGCATTCAGAATCGGATGTGGAAGTGAATTCACTGACATCCAGGGAGAATTTCCAAATATTTCAAAACAGTTATTTTTGCAGTTCCTCCTTTTGCATTCTTTAGTGTGTGCTGTCCTGCTAATGTTGGCCTTTATCATATATTTGTCATACATGTCTGGCATTCTGATTCAGCAAAACAGACTACCATATTTAGCTGCTTTGCCTTTTAGAGGGTTTATTTTACCTGAAGAGGCTGAAAAGTGAAAATGATAGTTCCTCAATTGTGTCCAATTCTTTCTGACCCCTTGGACAGTAGCCCTCCAGGCTCCTCTGTCCATGGCATTCTCTGGGTAAGAATACTGGAGTGGGTTGCCATTTCCTTCTTATTGTTACAGGATAATATGATGATAAAATATACTAGGCCATTGTGCATCTAGAAATGATCCTTCCATCCATTATACAGGAGTAAAGGATGCTGGCATCATTCTTGTAGAAACAGCGGTGCTGCAAATAGCCAATTCATTGTTGGTTGCAATTTGGAAGCCGACAAATCAGGGGATCTTCCTGAACCAGGGATCAAATCCAGATCTCCCACATTGCAGGCAGATTCTTTACCCCTGAGCCACCAGGGAAGCTGAAGAGGCTGCAAGACCAAATCAAATCAGGGAGGCTTTTTATTTGCTAAAATATTTCACCTTTTTACATAAAAATATGAACAATCATGGTGACATCTTAATGTCTGTTTGATACCAAAGTAAAATACTTTATTCATAAGATGAAAACGAAAAAAAAAAAAAGGAATGAAAAGTTGGCCAACTGGGTGACTTGTCATCTAAAGTGGAACACTTTCCGGGGTGAACGGTCATCACAGTGCGCTTGAATTAGGCAAAGGGTTCGGGGTCATCCTTACAGGTGTGTGATATTGCTGATCTAACCATGCTTGAAAAGTAGGCTTAGCAAAGTGCCTTTGTTGTGCTAAACCTCAATCACCTCTGGATTCAAACATCCATGAGAGCAGAAACGGGCATCAATATATATCAGAAAAGCGTATGCTTGTCCTTGGAGTCCATGGACCTGAGTTCAGTTTATTTCATATCCCAGTGGAGCTTTAAGAGGGAAGTCTCTACCTGCTCTCCATCTGTTCTTGGCTTCTCTTATCCTCCCTGCTGATGCCTAAAGGGACTATGTGCTCCTCTGAACTTAGCCACCCCACCCATGCTTCTTTCATTTGCAGGGTCCCCCATTTTAATGAAGAGGACCCTCTTGGTTCACCTATGCTTGATGTCTCATTGATGTCCCCTGCAGGCACAGTATTTGGCTGCTTTCCTGAGCCCTGTGGAGTATTCAGGTTTCTTGAGAAAACTGTGTTAGCTCGATCTGCCTAGACATTTTTGACAGGTCACTTCACTGAGCCCTTCTATGCTATGGGAAGTGGGGAGCTTTTTAATGTGAATGATTCAGGTGGGGAGCCACATAAAAACACCCTCTACTCTCAGATTTCTAAATGTAAATGGAGAGTCTTTGCCCCTGTGATCCTGCCACCCCCTCAGTCTCAGAGATCTAATTTCTTGTTCTCCTCTTTTTGACTCTTTCCCTGCCCACCCACCTCTAGTTCAGAGGATCTTTGCCTGCTGTACGCAGGGGCAGGATGGAGGTGGTGGTGACTGCTGGCAGCCTGGATCATTTATTCTTCTTATATTCAGCCCTATAGTCTGAACCAAGCTCTACCTGTCCACCCAATAAAAGCCAAGAATTTTACAATTGTATTCTTTGAATAGATGTTGAGCCTCATGGAGCCCTTGAATCTAGTAGCCTGAATGGGAGATTGAAACAGAGAAAGAGGGTAGGTATGGCTGGATAGCTGGGAGCCCCTGGGAACCAGCGACTGGCCAGTATTTCATTGTAGGACCCAGTCCGCACTCAATTCCTAGAGGGAGCAAGAAGCAATCTGTTTGCCCTTTATGACTCCTTCTGCCCCCAGCACATGGAGGACTGTGCCGAATGGGCAATAAACAGGCAAATTAAACCAGAAGTGAAGTGCAGAGTCACTGAGGTCTTTCCTCACAGTCATTCTGGTTTGCTTGGGATCCCTGGCCCCCATTAAGCCCTTGCTTGGGCTGACTCAGTTTCATGAATTCACAGTCTGTTGGGAGATGTGGGGCAAAGTGAATTAAACAGTTGAGAGGAGTGGACATCTCATAACCATGAAGGGTTTCTATGCAGAGGGCATCACCACCCTCCCTCCTGCCCCTTCCCCCTCAGCATCTCCCCATTCTCCTACATTTTTCCATCTGGGCCTCTGTTGCCTTAGGTAAGAGCAGCCTCCTTCTCCAGCTCTCTAACTAAATCCTGCTATCTATTGCAGTCTTGACCATTCCAGGCTTGAAAAATCAGCAACATCCATCCTGACATATATCGTGGGCACCTTATAAATAACTATCGAATATTTGCCCTATTTTTTTTTTTTTTTTTTGTTGCGTATTTCCAAAGTATTTGAAATGATCCCAGAAATGCTCAGAATGACATATTCCTAAATTTTTTTCAGGACACAACTAAGAATTCTTGGCAGTTTTCACATTGCCTGTCTTCAGGGGAAAGAGAAGGGGGAGGAAAGAACAGAGAATATATTAACTTTCCATAGGAGGCAAATTAGAACAGTTTAAATTTCTTAAAATTTCTTGATTTATGATTTAAGCTGGTTTCTGACTTCTGTCTCTGATTTTTCAACAGTGTTCTTTTCTGATTCTTTAACAGTTTTCATCTTAAGATATCCCCATTTAATGGTCTATGGTCTTCAAAAACTGTTCATATTTAACTTGATTTTTAGAAAATCCTGTGAGTTAAGGAAGGTGATTTATCTCCACAGTTTCACTAATAAATAAACTGAGACAGAAGGTAAAAGAGTTGCCCATTTCCTGTTTCTCTTAGGCTTTTGTTCTCTGGTACATATACTTTTAAGAAGAAAAGTGTATTTAAACAAGAGATTGAATCTTTACTAAAGAGCGTGAAAGAAGTTTTATAGAGAGAAAATCAGTGAAAGTTTAGATTTTTAAATCACTTTTTAACTTCTGGAGTCATGATTAAGAAAATAGCTAGTGCCATGATTAAGAAAAGCTGGTGGAGTTTGCCTTTATCTTAATTCATAATAATATTGAGTTCTGGCTTCAAGGTAAAGATGGGCAAAACTTCTATTGTGTCTATATGGTAGATACGTTATTTGTCTTGGAAGAGATTTACTTTTAAAATTAAAATCATCAAAATAATGAAATGGAAATTGGAAGAATGACCACTCACCCCTCTTGAGTACATCTGATCCTGCAAAAAGTCATTTTTTTCCCCAGTAAAATTCGAAATAGCTGTGATATTTTTGAAATACTTGTTAACGTACATCAGTTTTGCTAAAAAGGTCATTTATAAAAAATATGCAGATTTCATTTTAATACTTCTTTTGGTGGTGAGGAAGCAGTTTTTGCACATGTTGCCATTTTAACAGAGATGCCCTCCAAAGTTAAGAAAAGTGAGAATTTATTAATGTGATCGTAGTAGTATCGTTTTTAAATTTTCTGTGCAATACCAAATTCCCATAGAAAGGGTATTAGGATAGTACTTGTTCTTGTTTGTTTTGCAACTAGGTATTTTGATTCTAATTATAGTTTGATGGATATTGTTGTGCATAATTCTAGATAAGGTAACATATCTTTAAGACTAAGTAACAGATCTAAAATTTGGAAATCTCCTGCTACAATAGAATGCCTTTGTAATGTCCACATTTCAATATAAAAGCCTTTGTTTAGTGCATAAGATTTATAATCTATTAAATTGTTTTTAACTATTTGAGGGTGACCTGTAGAACACCCACACCTACAATAAACATGATTCATGTTATAGTAGGGTTTAACTGTACAGACTATAGTGATAAATAAAAGTTACAAGCACTTAAAATGCTTGCTCTTACAGTTACTTTGCATTATGATCATTGCCTTTGTGGTAGTTTCTGGCTGTAGGTTCTCAGGACAAATAAAGCAATATCTATTGTCTCATATTAAATTATTAAGCTAAAGGTGTTTGTCTGCAATACTCCCATGGTAGTCACTATGATTAATGTTATGTTATGTTTTTCTTTAAAAATCTGCATTTAAGTCTATAAACCTCCTCTCTCTCAAAATAGATGATGTCTTTCTTACCGAGGCATAGATAGTCAGCATTAGTACTGATGAAACCATTAACTGTTACTGCTGGTCATAGATATAATTATTTCTCCATTTCAGGAAGTTTTTTGAAGGGTGATTATTAATACTATAAAATACATGAAAATTTAAAGTGACAGTGTTACAGGTATATCATTGATATTTTAGATAATTGCATTTAGAGTTCAAATTGGTGATGGATTGCATTGATTAAAGAGAAAGAGGTGGATATAAAAGAACTCCTAAAAGTGAGCTATTGAATCAATCTAGAAATAATATATTGCAGGATACAAAAGGGACACTAAATAGTTAAAAAAAGAAAAACAAATACACCATGGCTGTTTGCTGACTTGAGATAAGATGCTTATCTTTTATAGTCTAATAGGAATCACATAGCTTTTCCTAGGAGTCTTATTCTCTGTTGAGCTTTGTTTGACTTCCTCTTATTTGCATTACTACTAAAGTGAGCCAGTCAGCTTGAACTAATTAGTTTCTGTCAAATGAATTAAAGTTTGGTGAATGACACTGATATGCTGTTTTCCTAATCATTTCAATTTCTCAGAGTCAAATATACTGATGAGGTGCTCATACATATCTTAGTGTAGGAAGGATTGTCCTGAAGGTTGGTGTAAAAAGCTTTTGTCCATGAACATATTAATCGTTTGCATTCTTCATGTGTCTAGAATACACATAGGTAAGATATTGAACAGTATAATGGCTAATGCAGAATCAGAGGTACGGAGTTAGTCCTGTAAAAAAACTTCTAGTGAGACAGTGGTTTATCTTGCTCTACTCAGTACTTAGCATGTCAGTTGCCAACTTAGTGGCAGTAGGAAATAAATTATTATATCTCTTATGTTCACCGCCAGGGGTGCAAAAAAATGAAACCAGTCTCCAAATTATGCCTTTTGTCTATTATGCTCCCAGGTATATGTTTGTTCTCTCACATGGATCAAAGTCTGCTGAGGTTCTAGAGGTTATCGAATCCTCCAGCATCTTTTGGTATCAAATATTTTCACTGGAAAATAAAAACAATGGTTTCACTGTTATTTAAGTTAGTATTTTAAACTGACCTTCTTAGGATAGAGAAGAAAGATACCTGGTTTTCTGTTGTATTTGTTGTTCTTTAGACAGTGTTCACCTACCAGCAGTTTGTGTTAATTTTTTCTTATTTTAGTGTAGCTGAAAATGTATTAGGTAAAATAGAATCATCTTTTTACATCTAATCACTAATATTAATCTACCAACATCTCCTCTTAAACCTTATTATTATCTGAGAAGATTCAGAAGTGCAGTCTATTGGAAGAAAAAAAATTCTTTCTTTAGATACATACAATTTTAGATTATATCTTTATACTAAGAAAAGTTGGGCCACACTTACAATCTTCTTTTCATATTTGATTGCCAAGACAAATAAAAGGTATGAAAAAGACTAGAGAATGTCCAGAGACCTTTAAGTGATTGGGGATATAAAGTGATTTCATAAGTAAATTGACTTGCAAAGATTAAGGATTTGTATTCAGGAAAAGTGAAGACATAGAGGTGATATAATCAAAAAAACTTTGAAAACATTCATAAAGAGGGGAAAATTTTACCTAGTCATAGAATACTAGCGTAGAAGATTTATCCTTGAAGTTTGAAATGAAAACTTTTCTAGCAAATAAGATGCTGCTTTACACAGTAAACCACGAAATGCTTAAACATGCTACTTAAGCAGCGATACAGTCTAGGTCTGTATTTTGCAAGGCAGTAGCCACTGGCCGGAAGCGGTTGCTGAGCACCTGAAATGTGCCTAGTTAGTGGCCGAGAAGCTGATCTTTCACTTTGTTTAGTTTTAGCTCTTTTTCATTTAGTTCACCTTGAATCTGGCTTCCCTGGTGGCTCAGATAAAGCATCTGCCTGCAATGCAGGAGACCTGGGTTTGATCCCAGGGTCGGGAAGATTCTCTGGAGAAGGAAATGGCAACCCACTCCAGTACTCTTGCCTGGAATATTCCATGGATGGAGGAAACTGGTAGGCTACAGTCCGTGGGGTCACAGAGAGTCGGACAGAACTGAGCGACTTCGCTTTCTTTCACTTTTACCTTGAATCTGGTGACCTCGTTGAGGGGACCAGCATTATGAGAATCTGTGTAATAGATCTGGGGTTAGAACTCACTGTCCCGACTATGAAGTGTTGCACTGGATCATTATTTCGGTTCCTTAGCCTTAACCTGTGTGCCTGTGCCTGCCTTTCTTGTGGTCCAGTTCTCCCTCCTGAACTTCTTCACGAGATGGCACTTTTTACTAGTGGAATCGTCTCACCTCAGTACCACTAACAAATTCAGCCATTACTTTCTGGCTTCCTTCCTCTTTGACCTAATCATGTGATTATATATTACCAGAAGGGTTTTTAAAACCCTGGACCCCTACTTTTAACTTCCTGTCTAGTTATGTACTTTCTTTTCTCATTTAATGAGTTTTCAGGCCATGATATAAACACTTTTGGTTTTAAATGGTAATGAAATAGGAAATGAATACATAATGAAAATTAAGTATTCATGCTTTTACATTAGATTTTTATTTTTAACGGTGTCATGCACTCAGAATTTATTGTTGTATTTATCACTTTCCTACCATGTGCCAGATAAAATTATAGGCACTGTAAATTCAGTGATGAATATACAGACAGAAGCCCTGTCCTTTTGGAGTGTCCATTCTAGTCAAGGATACAGGTAGTTAAGCATGACAAATGCTACAAAATAGTAATGCAGTGGAAAAGGGTAGAGATTGACAGTGGTTATTACGGCTTTTTAATGAGGGGGTCAGAGATGACCTCTTTTATGTATGGCACCTAGAGAAAAACAAGAGTTCTCAGGATGAGGAAGGGGAAAAAAGACTTAAAACTCTGAAATAATATTTTTGTTTATTCAAAAAATAGCAGGAAAGTCTGTGTAGCCAGAGTAGAATGAAGAAATGAAGAGGGTAGAGAGAAATCGAAAAGGAGCCAAGAATGGAAAATAGAGTGGAAAAATCCTTGTGGATCTGATAGGAATTTTCTGTTGGTCTTCTAGAGATAATGAAAAGCAGTTGCTAGATTTAGGTAGAAGAGTAGCCTGTTCTGACTGCTCTTGCTGCTGTGGGTTGAAAGAATGTAGATAGAACAAGATGGAAACAGGAAAATCAGTTAATTGTAGTTAATCAGTGCTTGTGTTATCCAAGGAATACCTGATGGTAGCCTGGAAAGAAAAGGGTAATGGAAGGTTTGATTTTTTTTTCCCCTCTAGGAATGATCATCATACGGATATCTTCTTGTGTGTTTGGGAACGTGGTTTCCTAGATCCTGCAACACCTCTTTCTGGGTTTTCATCCTGGCTCTGTCACTTTATTAGCAGCAAGATCTTGGACTTACAACGATCTCCCTCGGATTCAGTTTCCTCCTACTTCAAGTGGAGTTAATAGTAATATCTACCTCAAAGGGATGTATGAATTCATAACGGTGTAAAGCTTTCCTAATTGTTCCTGGGGCTTATATTAAGCACCGTGCCATTATATTAGCATTTTTGATTTTCCAGTTCAACCTATGAGATGAGTATTTCTCCACTAGAAAGTAGATATGATTTAAAATTATATTTTATAACTAAATTTGTTTCATGGATGAAGAACATGATCAACAATTAATGAGAGAGTCAAAACTCAACTCAGGGACTTCTGGCTCTAAAACTAGGGCTACTTCCTCCTTGCTCTGTGATGCTGTGGTTGTTGGCCTATACTCAAGCTCAGTTCATGGGGCCACGTGCTCCTCCATTCCCTGCCTGCTTCTCGGTTCTACAGATGTCCAGTGGAGGTCCCTTGCTGTTCTTTCATTTTACTTAACAGGAAAGCGACACAGGAGGAGGTCGGGATGGCAGAAGTTAGCCTAAAGTGCACATATAGTTGTTTGTTTCTTTTTCCCACAGTGTTTTGCCTTAAAATTTGTGGTTGTTACTTATTCCTATGCTGTATGTCTTTCTGGGTTTCTCAGACTAACTGCTGTCTTCCATGAGATAGTTCAGATTTAAAACATTTTTAATCTCTTGAATGAAATTTCCTCAGAATAGAACTCTATTTGCAAAAATATAGGCTTTCGATTTCTCATCAGTAAATTTATGTGTGTGCCCAAATATACACATATACATGTATATAAATCTGTAATTCAAAAAACACAACTTTGTATCTCTCTCTATTTATATATTTGAAGTCATATCTTGGGATTTTGTTAGATTAAGGATTGCTTGCAGCCAGGTTTTTCAGTCTCAGCATTACTGATATTTGGGGCCATATGATGCTTTCTTACAGAGTAGTGTTTTGTGCATTTTAAGATGTGTAACAGCATCCCAAGCGTCTACCCACTAGATGCCAGCAGAATATACAGCTCTGGGTTGTGCCAACCAAAAATTCTCTCTAGACATTGCCCTGTGTCCCCTGTGGAAGATGAAAATTGTTACCCGTTGAAAACCACTAGTTTACAGACTTGGAAATATGATTTGTTTTATTTTTATGCATGAGGCTATTGATTGTTTTATTAAAACGTGAGTTGTATACCTTTTAAAGGTCTGTGTCTCTTATTATTAAATGAGTATGCTATCAACTCAGTATAATTTTCCATATGCCTCTCAAATTTTCATGGCATGAAAAGAGAAATACAAATGCATTATCATTCAAATGGAATGTAAGAAGAACAAAGCTAAACAAAATAAGTCATTTAATCAAAAATAAGTAGAAATGTTGAGGAGGGCATGGCAAACCACTCCAGTATTCTTGCCTGGAGAATCCTCATGGGCAGAGGAGCCTGGTGGGCTAGAGTCCATGGAGTGACAGAGAGTTGGACACACTGAGCGACTAAGCACAGCACAGCAGGTAGAAATGTTGCTGTATCTAGAGTTTAAACTTTAGTGACTCGAAGCCCCATCAGTGAAGATGCTTGAACATAAACTCCAGTCTGTGACTCTTTATTTTCCATGTGCTAATATATTATAAAAATTTACAGCAAATACTGAATCTATGTCAGAAAACAGAAGAGTAGCGAACATTTCCATTTTGCAACTCACTGTACAAAACCAGAGTTGCACTGAAACCCAAACCAAACAAATATAGGGAAGAAACAAAGGAAATCGAAGACTCATATCTCTCATGAAGTAAAACACAAAAATAGTCAAACAGTGTGATTTTTGCAGAAGGATAGACAGAATAATGAAACAGGATAGAAGACCCAGAAATAAACGTACACGTAAATTGGACATGACTGACGCAACCTAGCACACGCACACACACACGCACACACGCACACACACACACACACACACACACACACACACAAGTACACTCAAACAATTCTTGACAAAAAGGTGCAAAACCGTTTCAGTGGACAAAATACAGCCTTTATAACTAATGGTGCTGGAGGAGTTGCGCATTCATGGAGGGGGTGAAAAGGATTTGTTGTTTGTAATTTAGTTGCTAAGTTCTGTTCAACTCTTTGCGACCCCATGGACTGTAGCCCTCCAGGCTCCTCTATCCATGGGATTTCCTAGGCAAGAATACTGGAGTGAGTAGCCATTCCCCCATTCTCCAGGGGATCTTCCCATCCCGAGGATCAAAACCTGGGCTCTTACATTGCAGGCAGATTCTTTTCTATCTGAGTTACCAGGGAAGCCCACCTAAGCTTTAAAAGTTATACAAAAATAAACTCAAAATAGATCGTACACTTATGTATAAATTATGAAACTAAAAAAATGTTTAAAATATAAAATCTCTAGGATCTAAAAATAGGCAAAGGGTTCTTAGACATTAAAAGAATAGTTTATAAAAGCAAAAAAAAACCTGACACATTTGATTGCTTCAAAATTGAAAGTTTTTCCTCTGTTTAAGGCCCTGTGAAGAGATTGAAAAGACAAGCTACAGAATGCAAGAAAATATTTTCAAGCCGCATCTTTTAAAAAGATAATTTGGAATAGAGAAGAAACTCAAAATTAACATGATTAAATAATCAGTTAGAAAATGGGCAAATGACATGAGCAGACTTTTCACTGAAGAGGAGAGGCCCGTGACAAATAAGCACTGGAAAAGACGCCCAGCGTCATCAGCCATTAAGGAAATGCAAGTTGAAACCAGTGCTGTATCACTGCACACCTATCAGAACGGTTTTAATAGGAAAATAGGGACAACCCAAAAGCTGATGAGGATTTAGCGAAATGGCATCTCTTGGACACTGCTGGTGGGAATGTAAAATGTTATAGCCCCTCTGACTGTAACTTTCAAATACCATACAACCCAAGTATTCACTGCTATGCATTTATCCTAGAGGAATGAAAACTTACGTTCCCAGGAAAACCTGTACAAAAATCATCATAGCAGGTTTATTTCTAGTAGACAAATCTTTAAACAGTCCAAGCATCATTCAACAGATGACCCCTAAATCCAGTTACCAGTTAATTAAGATATTCCTAGAAATGAATATTATACCATCATATACTGAGTACCCAATATGTACCAATATGGGCTCATTAGCTAAAATTTATCCCCTACCATTTTTAAAAAAATAAATTTTTTTTTGGTGTATAACATATAGACAAAAAAGTATCATAAACAAAGAGCTTGATGAAGTTTCAAAAGGAACACACTGGTAGGGACTTCCCTCGCAGTCCAATGATTAAAAGTCTGTGCTTCTAATGAAGGGGTGCAGGTTTGATCCTGGTCAGGGCACTAAGATCCCACGTGCCACATGGCATGGCCAAAATATTAAAATAATAATAAATAAAGTAAAGCATATCACACTGATCTTAATAAAATATAAATATTAAAAAAAAACACAATGATGTAACCAGTCCCCAAATCAAAAGATGTAGAATGTTACCGGCATATGTAGGACCTCACTGTGCCTCCTTTACTAACTTTATTCCATGGAGAACCACTGTCCTGACTTATAACATAAATTAGCTGTCTACTTGGGGACTTAATCCCAATGGAATTCAACAGCATATACTCTTTTGTGTCCAGTTAACCCATGCTGCTGACGGTGGTTGTTATTCATTCATTCTCATTGTTGGAGAGTATTCTTTTTAATTACTCTACCACGATGTATACTTCATCCAGCCCAGAAACACTGGGCTGGACGAAGCACAAGCTGGAATCAAGATTGCCAGGAGACATATCAATAATCTCAGATATGCAGATGATACCACCCTATGGCAGAAAGTGAAGAAGAACTAAAGAGCCTCTTGATGAAAGTGAAAGAGGAGAGTGAAAAAGTTGGGTTTAAAGCTCAACATTCAGAAAATGAAAATCATGGCATCTGGTCCCATCACTTCATGGCAAATAGATGGGGAAACAGTGGCTGACTTTATATTTTGGGCTCCAAAATCACTGTAGATGGTGACTGCAGCCATGAAATTAAAAGACACTTACTGCTTGGAAGGAAAGTTATGACCAACCTAGACAACATATTAAAAAGCAGAGACATTATTTTGTCAACAAAGGTCCATCTAGTCAAAGCTATGGTTTTTCCAGTGGTCATGTATGGATGTGAGAACTGGACTATAAAGAAAGCTGAGCAATGAAGAATTGATGTTTTTGAACTGTGTTGTTGGAGAAGACTTTTGAGAGTCCCTTGGACAGCAAGGAGATCCAGCTAGTCCATTCTGAAGGAGATCAGCCATGGGATTTCTTTGGAGGGAATGATCCTGAAGCTGAAACTCCAGTACTTTGGCCACCTCATGAGAAGAGTTGACTCATTGGAAAAGACTCTGATTCTGGGAAAGATTGAGGGCAGGAGGAGAAGGGAATGACAGAGGATGAGATGGTTGGATGGCATCACCCGCTCAATGGACATGGGTTTTGGTGGGCTCTGGGAATTGGTGATGGACAGGGAGGCCTGACTGCAGTTTATGGGGTCACAAACAGTCGGACACGACTGAGTAACCAAACTGAACTGAACCACCATGTATTGTTAATGAAACTTTTTTCCTTCACTTGTTGGTTTTTATGACCAGTGAGAGAGACTGTGGACACTCCTATATTCCTCGCTTTTTGTTCTCATTCCAGACTGTGATTTGCTTTTCCTTCAAGTATGATGCTCATTGCCCTAATACATTCTTGATTCTTCGTAAAAAATAATAATAATGGTCCCAGAAATAGAAAGCCATCTGTAGAAAGCAATCCAGATAATGATTGACCATCCTCAGGGTTTGTATCCATGGGCTAGGAGTGCAGGAGCCTGAGAGAGCTTGGGGGCCTAGTGTCTACCCTCTGGGCCTGTGGTATCACAGATCAGAGCATTCCCATGCCCTGGGAGTGGACAGGGCCTGCTTCCCAGGTGAAAGATGGAACCCAGAGCCTGAACTGAGAGAGCTGTCTTATAAAGAAGGGTAGTGCTCTCCAGGCGAGAGAAATGTCGTTTCGGCATGGATTGGAAATATCAGTGGCTTGGGAAAAGCAGCTTTGTGGAGGAGCAGTGATCCATTACTCCTGGTGCAGTTTGCTTTTAGGTTCTCCATTTGAAAGGAGGGGACACATATGAATCCCATCGGAATCCTCCTGCCTTAGTATATCTTTCAGGATGGGGAACATGTGTATACCTGTGGCAGATTCATGTTGATGTATGGCAAAACCAATACAATATTGAAAAGTAATTAACCTCCACTTAAAATGAATAAACTTATATTAAAAAATAAATTTAAAAAACAGAAGTAGAAATTCCACCAAAGAGAATATACAGATGGTAAATAAGCACACGAAAAGATGTTTCAACATTACTAGACATTAGGGAAATACAAATTAAAATCACAAGACTACACACCTGTCTGAATGGTTAAAATAGATATTAGTGACAAAACTAAACACTGGCTAGGATGTGGAGAATTTGGGTCACTCATACATTGTGGGTGGAAATGTAAAATGGTAGAGTCACCCTGGAAAACAGTTTGACAATTATAAAAATAAATATGTGTCTACTAGATGACCCAACAATTATACTCTTGGGCATTCATCCTAGAGAAATGAAATTCCCACAAAACTCTGTACACAAATATTCATAACAGCTTTATTAAAAAAAAACTAAATTTCTCTAGTCTCAGAAAAATGTGTGAATATAGGAGCTGCAACTGAATGCAGGTGAACAGAGCACAGCATGAGAAATTTGTGTGTGTGTGTTTCTCCTTGGATGAATTTATATATATATATATATATATATATATATATATAATCTTTTTTTTTTGCTCTTGTGTGTCTGTGCATGCCTGCAAAATGTACAGTTCTGGCAATTATTAAAAACATCCCTTACTCATAAACTGAAAATGTTTGACAACAGAGCTAAGGGAGAGAAAAGCAACTTTCGGACCCCCTACAGTGTACTTCTGTTGTAGCTGCTTTCAAGAAAATATCTACCTGCCCCTGCCCAGTAGCTCCCAGTTCCTTCCTGACTCACCTTTTCTCAGGCAGATCAATCACCTGTCTCAGCATTTGAGGTACTGATTAGTTTGTGACCCTGAATGAAGGCCAGGGACGTCTAACCTTGCCCCCTGAGTCAAAACAGTTCAGTTGGTGGATGGAAACCCATTTTGCTAATTATGTTTTTTGGTAACAGATGAAAATATGTGGAAAGGTTTCCTCCACGGATGATTAGATCTTTCTGAATGACAAGTTTCATATTTATTAGCCCCACATGCCTTTGAAAAACGCTCTTGTGTGGGAGAGCTCAAGACTGTTTTTGTCAGGTTGGGAGCTGACCTTGTGTTAGCCAGTGACTTTCTGAAACTCAGGCTGCGGTTTTCCCAGGTTTCTGCTTCTTGAGCCTGGGTTTTGCTCTTGAAGTGAGGCCTTGCATGCCCTAAGGGACAAGCTTCTTTGTTAAATGTGAACTGTAGTGTCGTGAGCATATTTTTATTTGTATTAATTTGTCAAAAAGACATTGATGGCAGGAGTCAGAGCTCCGGGGACTGGATGTTTATGTGCAGATTTTGCTGATACAGGAGAATAACAGATACTGTATCTTAAAAGACACATTCAATAGTTTAATCATTTCCACTAAGCTTTACTGCTAGGATGTCTGAGTCAGTTGTTAGTGAGATTCAGGGCATGGAATGGGGGAGGCAGGGGAGCAACAGATAAAGCAAAGTCCTAAGAAAAAGGAAGAGTGCGGGTTCAGTTATATCTCCTTCTTTGTGATGAATCTTTTGGCTTTACTTCAGGTTCATTGCAAGTTTATCGAGAGGAGCCCTGGTGGGTTGCACCTTGGCTGTGATCAAGCCTGACTGAATAATGTAGAGCTGAGGCTGGAGGTAATGGGAGGGCTGACATCTGGCTAATTGCCATTCCAGTTGGGGTTGCCTAACGATTGAGTGGAAATTGCTTGAATATGAAGAACTTTCAGTGAACCATGATGGACGGAAGTGTCTGAACAAAGGGATGACAGGAGAGCTGGGTGGGAGGATGGGAAGGAAAACACCTTTTCATCTCTTCCTCTGGTTACATGTATATCAGTCATAAAGGTTACTGACTGAGTGAAAAGGGGTTCAAAATGAAAACAGAATAATCGCAGAGGCAGAGGAGTTGGCCAGGCTGCGAGCTGTGTTAACTGGTCTTAGTTCTGACTTCATCCAAAGCCTACCTAAGCACTGGTCACCTAAGGGGTCTTTCCCAGGCGAGTGCCCCCAAGCTGGTCAGGTCCCAGGCCTTTCAAAGCATAACCCCCAGTGCCACCTTCTGCAGTCTTAGCTCTGTGACCCTCCTCTAAGCACTGAGGCCTGAGAGGTGACTTCTGAATCATCAAGAGGTTGTCCATGACTGGTCACTTCAGGGACCCACCTACTCTGCCCTTCAGCATGTGCGGTGGCTACTGTAGCCAATACATCTATGTACATTTACTTCAAAAACCTTTCCTCCTCCTCCTAGCCCATTCTGCCAGCAGAAACTTCTCAAGTAACACATGAGCATTTCAACTGTGGCTATATGGAAACCAGAGAAAGTGACTAAATGGAGTAAAACTTACAGTAGAGTTTGCTGCAGATTTCGGAGTTGGTGGCTAATGCCCCGGCGAAGAAAAGTGTGGGTTGGCCGGACTTTATGAAACCCTCACATCTCCCCTGATGTGGGGAGGTAGCTTGCTGGCCAATCCAGTTCCTTTTATGTATGATTTTACTCCTGTTATCATTGTAGTCTTACAGGTTTTGTTCAAATTTTTCTTTTTTTCTATTTCTATGATTTTTTTTTTTTTTTTTGGACTATAGGAAACGGTTTCTTTCATTTAGAATTTCCTAGTAATTTTTTAGGGTTAGGCAATCAAAATACTTTTTCATTTTATAACATCCTTGTTAAAGTGTCTTACAATAATGTTTTGTTTTTACTTTAGTTCATATTGTTTTCATGTATAAGACTTGCATTGCTGTGGTTGAAATCTGTGAACAAACTATTTAGCCTTAAATGCAGTTTTAAAAATTTCTATTGTTTAATCTTACAAGTGAATTTCTGGTTCTGTTTATGTATCCACATAAAAGGGACTGTTTAAGAATAAATACTGTATTTTACCTCTTTCAGTTGCTAGTATATTTCAGACCAAGAGTTCGTGAGGTACTTGGTTTTGTCTAGAGGACAGTCTCCTTGTTGTATTACTTACTTTGAATGTGTACATTCAGAATGTGAAGCTCAAGTTTGGTATAAAATTTAAAAGCAAACTTGATTTATAAGTATTTTTATTTGAGACTTAAAATATACACAAAATGTATGTTTTGTGGTCAATATACATTCATAAAATAAAGTGTGTGTTAGCTTGGGGAAGGAAGGTATACTGGATTCTGGGTTAATTTTAAGGAAGTGACCATGATTTCAAAACTGGAAAAGGTGAGTGGTTTGCCCCATGGATTGTTCATTAATCAACCACCATTTTATATGTTATGTAGAGATGACATAAAACTTCACATGGGTTTGTACTGAGCTCTGATTCCTCATCCTTATACTGCTTTCCCAGGGGCGGCAAATTGCAGAATTGAGGTGGTTCTCAATAAATATTAGTTAGAGGAATTAATGAATAAATGAATAATTTAAGCAAAAACTGTCTGTCAAGCCTAAAAGAGACATTCCTGTCCTCAATCTTACTTAGTACATATTCTCAGCAAGCTTACTTTGTAAAGACCAATAAAGTACAAGTTTTCAAATTTTTAAAGAGCTGATAGGTTTGTCGGGAAACTAAGAGAACTATAATGAAATGGCTGAAGAATTATAAACAATACTCAAGACTGTGATGCAGTGTTGAGTTTCCTAGGGGTAACTACGTGGTCGAGGGAAAATCAGCTGGCAACATAGGCATGGCAGTGCCAGCATTTGCTGGGCTGCCCTGGTGGCTCAGTGGTAAATAATCTGCCTGCAATGCAGGGGACACAGGTTTGATCCCTGAGTGGGGAAGATCCCCTGGAGAAGGGCATGGCAACCCACTTCAGTATTCTTGCCTGGAGAATCCCATGGATAGAGGAGTCTCATGGGTTACAGTCCATAGGGTTGCAAGAGTCAGACACAGCTGAAATGAATGCATATGCCGTGTTCCACAATGTTATTTTTATTTTGTTCATAAATGTTCACAGGTCTTTGCCTAGGTCTAGATGCCATGGTTGTGATGGAAACACCAACTTTAAACAGTACAGCAAGTAAAGAGATATCTCCTGAGCTCTCTGATTTCCTAGGTGCAATGCCTATGTATTGCCCAAGGGTTATACCCAATTCCCTAGTAAAGCACCCACCTAAATCTGACCAAAGTCTCTTCAAAAGCCCTCTCTTTTACTTTCTACCAGCTGAGACTGCCAAATAGAATACAAGACACTCAGCTAAATTTGGATAAATAATAAATAATTTTAGTATCAGGAAATACTACAATATAATATTTGGGACATTCATGATAAAATAACTTGTAATTTGTCTGAATTTGAATTTGATTGGTCACCTCAAATTTGTATTGATTAAATCTGGAAATCCTACGCCACATCCATCTCAGTTGCCACTTTATCACTGTGTGTGATTTCGCTCGCCCTTTAGAAGACAGGAGTCTAATTGGGGAAAAAATAATTGCTTTCAGTTCAGTTCAGTCGCTCAGTCATGTCCGACTCTTTGCGACCCCGTGAATCGCAGCACGCCAGGCCTCCGTGTCCATCACCAACTCCCGGAGTTCACTCAGACTCACGCCCATCGAGTCCGTGATGCCATCCAGCCATCAGATATAAATGTCTGGTAGCTAGATTAATAGTCATTAAATTAAGTATATTCACTAAATTTAAAATAGGAATTTGTTTTTCCAGAGCATCAGTCTTCTGAAGGTAAATTTTTATAGGATATTTTATAGTGTTCCACCTCAAGAAAGTATTAGTGCTTTCTTCTCCTAAGTAAATAGCCAAGATGAAGTAGTTAAGTTGATATTCCTTGTTGAAACCCCGTATGTGAAAGTATTCCCACAACCACGAGGGTGAATTACTTGGCCTTTTTGTATCATAGTTTCTTTATTTGTAAATTGAAGATTATAGCAGGATGTATATTAGAGATTTGATGTGAGGACTGAATAAATTAATATATTTCACTACTGAAGGCAGGACCTGGCCCGCCATAAGCATGTGTTAGCCGTGGCCAGCAACTGTTTATTCTGGTGGCGGTAGTACAGGCTGACCATTTGTTCTCACTTATTTACTTTGGGTTTTCAGAAATGTGGAGTAAGAACACTGGATTAAGAGCAAGAAGTAATGGATATTAGCCTCAGATCTCCTACTGGTTTTTAGCTGATCTTGAGTAAACCTCAGTTTCTCATTTAACGATTCTGCATGGTTAAACCTCAACTTTATAATATATACATGAGAAGCATCTGAGTAACTTGGGGGAGGGCGTAGATTTCCAGTCTTCTTATCTGATGTCTTGATTCTGGAAGTCTGGGAACAGACTAGGATGAAGATGATTTTTAATAAGCTCACAAGTGAATCAGATGCAGGTGGTCTGTGGACAGCATGGACTAGATGACCTCTCAATTCCTTCCCATTAAGTAGCTAAACGTAGTCAACTGTGTTTCAAGGTAATTAACAAAATCGTTTATCTAGATTCACAGTGTCTTATACAGGTCCTACAAAATGCACAAAAACTCCTTTCAAAAGCTGTTTTAACTCTGGATTGTGAATACCTCTGGTTACTTGCTTATTGAGCAACTTAATCTAGAAAGGTTCTTTCATGAATTTTCATCAATTTTTTAACAAAGCTCGGTTGCGAATGGTGAATTATGCATCAGCATATGTTCATGCTAATTTATATACCGGTGACAGATTTTTGGCATGGGATCAATAATCAACAATTATATTTTTTAAAGTTTATTAATAACATCAAGAAATTTTGATTATCGTTTAGATAGTAATGTATCATTTGAACTCAATAGAAAGTCAATTTTGCAGTTATCAAATATCTGAACACTTGTTCAAGGAACAGTAAATGAATCTGAAACTAACAAGATAAATATCTCCTGCTCTTTTCAATTAATAGTTTTTACAGCCTTGGATTGTCTTATGTCAATGTCTTGTCATCAGATGGAAATGCAGGGTATTATTATGCCAACTTTCAATAATATCCAGACAATTATGGGCTGATCTAGTTGTCATGAAACAAGGCAAAAATACAATTTTGACTAGGTCTTTTCTAAAGACTTAATACAATTTTTACTTTATTTCTTTCTGCATATTCTTCAAAGTTAAAAATTTCCTATAAAGAAGTAAAAATAATCCTATTAAGTTTTATTAGTAAGTTTCTATCTCTCCAGTGTACTTTTATTTAAACATACTGGTTTTTAAATAAACCTTGTTTTGAGAAGTCTTGGTATAGACAAATTCTAATTTCTAATAAGACAAGCAAATTAAAGGATGGTAATTAATATGATTCAAAGGTTTTTGTGCATTGGTGGTGGTTTAGTCGCTAAGTCATGTCCGACTCTTGCAATGCCATGGATGATAGCCCGCCACGCTTCTCTGTCCATGGAATTCTCCAGGGAAGAATACCAGAGCAGGTTGCCATTTCTTTCTCCAGGGGATCTTCCCGACCCAGGGATCAAACCCGGGTCTCCTGCATTGCAGATAGATTCTTTTCCAGCTGAGCCATTTTTGTGCATTAAACTTTTTTAAAAACCTACAATTAAAAAAAAAACAATCCCTGGAAGAAGCCCCCTCCCTATTATGCTTAAATGTTATTTGTCTCAAATAATTTTATGCCCAGATTTTGGAAGGGCACTGTTATGTAATTGGAGGTCACACTTTTCTATACACAGCAAGAATTTTATCACTCACCGTTACTATTTGTAGAGAGACATCAGCTCCCACATCTGACAATTATATTCCAGATATGGTTGAAGAAAATAAAATTAGTAAGACTGAATCAATTATATGCCCACTTTATTCCTCTGGTGACAATCAGCAGAACCAAAGAAAGTTCATGAGCTTTGACGATGCCTAATTTCCTTCCATATTAACATATTTGCATATACCCTTTGCTGGGGGTGCATACGTGGAAAAGAAAAGAGCACATTTTAAAATTAGATTTTTAATACCAGATAACACATTCTGATAGAAGACTGAGGTAGATTATTCCCATGGTCATGATAGGGGTTTTAGATTTTTTTAATCATGATGTTGTTGTTTAGACACTAAGTCTTAGTGTCCAACTCTTTGTGACCTCAAAGGAAGCCACCAGCTTGTTGATGGGATTTCCCAGGCAAGAATACTGGAGTGGGTTGCTATTTCCTTCTCCAGGGGATCTTCTCAATCCGGATATTGAAATCACGTCTCCTGCACTGGCAGGTGGATTCTTTATGACTAGTCACCTGGGAAGCCCTTTTTGATCACAGAAGGGACCTAATTTTGGATAGCTAAGAAAGAGAGTAAGTGAAAGTCACTCAGTTGTGTCCGACTCCACGACCCCATGGATTACACAGTCCGTGGAATTCTCCAGGCCAGAATACTGGAGTGGTAGCCTTTCCCTTCTCCAGGAGTTCTTCCCAACCCAGGGATCAGATCCAGGTCTCCCACACTGCAGGTGGATTCTTTACCAGCTGAGCCACAAAGGGAACTGATTTTAAATCTTGGTTCTTCCAATTTTTAGTTTTGTCAAATTAGTTGATTTCTCTGAGCCTTTACTTGTCATATTTGAAATAAAGATTACAATGCTGTCTTTACTAGGTTGCTATAAGAATAAAATTAAATTCTCCTTTGAATGCTTGAAACAGTATCTGGCATTTAGGAGGTAATCGATCAGCATTAATATGCATTTCCTTACACTCTGATGTAATAAAGATGCCCCTGCTATACTGATTTGAGACCAGAGCTTTCTGTCTTTCCTCTCTCCCTATGTGGACATTTAGTCGGTTTGATATCATTCCCCATCTGCTGGTAGCTTGCTTTGAATTGTCTGGTAAATGATCATTCAGACTAGCCTGGCAGGAACTGGAGTCTCTTCCAGACTTATCTTCTACCCTTTGCATGGTCTCTCTTTCCACTTCTATCCTTTTACAACATTCTTTTGCAGCAGTTGGCAGATTATGGTCTGTTGACAAAATCTAGCCTCTCACTTGTTTTTGTAAATAAAGTTTCATTGAGACACAGCCATGCCCATTCATTTACATAGTGTCTTTGACGGCTTTTGCACTTTTTAAAGAGTAGAGTATTTGTGATACCTCATGGCTCACAAAGCCTAAATCATTTATAATTTAGCCATGTTAAAAAATGTAGGCCTTTAGATTTTTAAAAATTAGCTAATTAGAAATTAAATGCTTGTTGATAAATAGATGTGGAATGAATGAAAATTGAAATACGTTGATAATGATCGTAGACAGATTGCTTAACTCTGCTACTAAGAATGGGGATAATGAGGACAGAGAAACAGTATCATTATCATTAAGGAGAAGTAACAGAAAAATAGAGGCCAGAGGAGATGCCTTCTGCCATTAACTGCTGTTGGGCTTTATTTGAATTATGCTGTCTCTGTGAATCTCAGTTTTCTTACATGTGAAATTAAAGTGTTCATTTCTGCTCAACCTAACATCCTAAGATCACGTAAGATCATGTTGCATGAACTTATGGTTTAACTTTTATTTTGTTTATGTAATAGTGATCTCAATGAACACACTCTATCTCAAGACAGAATTCAGGATGTATTCATTCTTCTTTTTAAAGATTTTAGGCAAAATGATATCCTTCGGGAGAACCAGGCATGAGTTAAGAAAGGATCCATGAGAGGTCGTTAGAAAGCATTTGAGGACGTAGCAAAACTTTTTGACATGAAACAGTTTCTGGGGCCTAGTGGAGAGAAAGAAGGAAAAGTGAAGGTCAGAGAAGGGAATGCAGAGAGATTGAAGAGAGTGGAACTAAGAGGAGAAATTGATGACCAGTGGCCTTGCACTGGGGATATTAGGTATGATGAATCTAGGGGGCCAGTGTTTCCAGGACAGTGGGTGGTAGCGCCCCCTGGCGTGTGGGAGACCCAACCACATGTGGCTTTAGGGTAGAGAACCTACATTTCAGACCACACCCATCTTCAGGGACCCCCTATTGCTACTGCTGCTGCTAAGTCGCTTCAGTCATGTCCGACTCTGTGTGACCCCATAGACGGCAGCCCACCAGGCTTCCCCGTCCCTGGGATTCTCCAGGCAGGAGTACTGGAGTGGGGTGCCATCTAGGTCCAGTGAAATGGCTGCTGACATAGGATTTAGAAGACCTGGGTTTGAGGTCAGACCCTTTGATCTTGCATCACTATGTGCAAGCCTCAGTGAACTCTGTAAATTTTAAATTTCTTTCCTAAACTTCCCAGGACTTTTCAAAGAGTTTCATGAAATAATGTGCCTTAGTGTGTTCTAAAAGCTGTTCAGATATAAATGAATATTATGATTTTCTTGAGTATGATATCTGAGTAACCTCAAGAGAGCATGGACTTCTAGTGCATTTCCAGAAGAGTTCATAGATTTATGCCTATACATGCACACATGCACTCTCTCTTTCTCTCTCACACTGTCATAACAACACACATGCGCTTACTTCATAGGTCCCCCTTTTTAGATAGTATAGAAATGGAGACACAATAAAATTCCTTCTTTGTGTTAGTCTCATAGGTACTGTTTTCTAATCATTACATTGCAAATCTTTCCGGAAATCTGTGATGTTTAAATATCCAAAGTCATACATCATTACCTTCTTACCACGAGCAAAAGAAAGCTATTTCTAAAACTGAACCCTTTTTAATTATTGCTGGACATGTATAGTCTCCTTCTGATAGTTCTGTGATCTAGGGCTTTTACTGGGTTCTCTCTGCATGGATCAATGAAGTACCGTGTTACACGCTGGAGAAGGAAATGGCAACCCACTCCAGTATTCTTGCCTGGGAAATCCCATGAACAGAGGACCTGGCAGGCTATAGTCCACGGGGTTACAAAAGAGTCAGACATGACTTAGCAACTAAATGACAAGCGTTACACAGGCTTCTGTTCTTCCTTTGATGAAGGGAACAATCACTAAGAGGAGATTTCATGTTTAGAGGGTGGTGCTGGTGGCCAGTGGTTTAGTTGCTAAGTCATGTCCGACTCTTTGCGACCTCATGGACTATAGCCCACCAGGCTCCTCTGTCCATGTGGTTCTCCAGGCAAGAATACTAGGATGGGTTGCCATTTCCTTCTCCAGGGGATCTTTCTGACCCAGGAATCAAACCCAAGTCTCCTGCATTGCAGGCAGATTCTTTACCAGCTGAGCTATGTGGGAAGCTATTTGAAGGGTAGAATACTAGTTTTAGAGCAATTTATTCTTCCTTTTTTCGACTCTACAGTAATTGACATCCTCATGCTACATGCAATCTGCTGGGGACTATGATGAGAAGAAAACAGTGTCATTCTTTAAACAAAGGACTCTTCTGTAGAAGATTGGAAAATGGTGGATCTTCTATTATAATAAATGTGTAAGTTAGTTATTCCACTGATGAATAATTGGAAACGTTTTGTTAGTCATGACTTATGGATGACAAGTTTGAATAATTATTAAGCTTCAGTTCAGTTCAGTTCAGTCGCTCAGTCATGTCCAGCTCTTTGTGACCCCGTGAATCACAGCATGCCAGGCTTCCCTGTCTATCACCATCTCCCAGAGTTCACTCAAACTCATGTCCATCGAGTCAGTGATGACATCTAGCCATCTCATCCTCTGTCGTCCCCTTTTTCTCCTTCCCCCAGTCCCTCCCAGCATCAGAGTCTTTTCCAATGAGTCCGCTCTTCGCATGAGGTGGCCAAAGTACTGGAGTTTCAGCTTTAGCATCATTCCTTCCAAAGAAATCCCAGGGCTGATCTCCTTTAGAATGGACTAGTTGGATCTCCTTGCAGTCCAAGGGACTCTCAAGAGTCTTCTCCAACCCCACAGTTCAAAAGCATCAATTCTTCATCACTCAGCTTTCTTCACAGTCCAACTCTCGCATCCATTCATGACCACTGGAAAAACCATAGCCTTCCCCCAGTTGTTTATCTTCAGGGCAAGGATGAAAGTGACTGTGTTAGAAAAATGCAGAGTTCAGTATTTGCTAAATGAGCTTATTAATGTTTACATATGTAACAATTTAGGGCATTAATTTGTATGTGTTAGAAAGGGTGACCATTTCGTCTTAGTTTGCAGAAAACCCCACACAACCCATTACCATTTTACTTTTGGATAAAAATAATGCACAACTCCAGTTTCAAACACGAGTTCAGGTTTTTGTAAGGTCAATTTTGTTTTAGTTATGACTGGTAAAATATTTTCAAGAAAATGAAATTATGACACTTATTTGGCATGTAGTGGAGCATTAGGTCAAGAGCATCCAGGCACTTCCAGTTCTGGGAAGGGAGGGCAACATGTCTGATCCCCAGGAGCTCTGTCTTATTTCCACAGAATGATTTTCTGGGCAGTCCATGTTACCTTTAATACAAAGGGTCAGCATAGCAGATCTGCCTGCATTTGCTAAGCAAAAATAAAACTACCAAATCTCTATACTCTGAAAGCTAGTTGCTTCTTATTATAACTAAAGATGTTGTTGAACCTTATTATGGACTTTATGGAATATGGCCCAAGTGGTTTAAAATTCTCAGATCTGAACACTGGTATAATGAACTGATCGTGGGTTAGGCTGTCCTCTTTCATGGGTGAAATCTCACTCTCCTCTTGTTTCCCTTGTAACTAACTCATTAGTTCTTCATTAAACACTTGGTACACATAGTTACATTTGAAAAGATAAGACAGATAAAAGACATAGCTTAGTTGCTCAGTCCTGTCTCTTTGCTACCCCATGGACTGGAGCCCACCAGGCTCCTTGGTCCAAGGGATTTCCCAGAGTAGTGGAGTGGGTTGCCATGTTTTTCTCCAGAGGATATTTCTGAACCAGGAATTGAACCTGCATCTCCTTCATTGGGAGGTGGGGGTCTTTTACCACTAACCCACCAGGGAAACCTCTCTCTCTCTTTCTTTGTGTATATATGAATTTGTAGGGAATACTAACATTCAGTTTCAAAGAGAGCAGAGCCTGGCTCAGGAAGTGGAAATCAGTAACTAGCCACAGAGCCTTTTCATGGTCCTTTGGTTCTAGTGGCCTGTTTATCACTTTGCTTCTCAAGACTCATGGTCTGCTGATCCCCACTGTAGGGTTTCAGCCTTAAAGAGATCCTGTAATGCTCCACACCTCTGCTCCCCTGCTCATTCTAGAATTAACTTTTTTCTCTGAGCTGTGTCCACTTGTGGTTTTTGCTTACTCATAGCTTCTGGCACACCTCTGTCTCCTTATTGTGTTAAATCAATTTGTGGTTCAACTTCTTATTTCTGCAAAAATTCTCTGAGACAAAAAATAAGATTGGTGTAGTTGATCACCAACATTCCATTTAGGGCACCTTTTCACCAGTAGGCTGCTGGTCAGCATAGAGATGGATCCCATGCCTATATTAATCATCAGTCATTGCCGAGTTGATATGAATGATAAACTCTGCCCACTCAGTGCCCTTCTGTACAGAAGCAGCTGAGGGCATTCTGAGGCTCAGCCTTCCACCACAATGGCTCTTCTCAATTGACCGTGACAATTAAAAATGGACCAGTATTCCAGTGCTCATCTTTGTGCCTGGTTTTCCAAGAGAATAAAACATTTATTTTCCTAAATTGTATTAGTAGTAGTAGCAAATAGTAAGTATCCACAGAAAATGCTGTAGAGAATTAGGACTGGTCCTCTCAGCTATGGAGAAAAAGCAATTACATTGTTATTATTGCTGGAATTTTAAAAATCTATTTACAACAGTGCCGTACTGCTACTGACTCAAGTGCCTCCAGATTTCTTTAAAGTCCACTTGGTATCACCTGTTCCTGAGAGTCTCTGAGTCTCATCTGTTAAACTCACTCATGCCAATGACTTGCAGATATAAGAATTATTTCTTATCATATACATTCTGCCTAAAAGAAGAGGCATCTACCTCTAGCGTCCTTATCTACCAAAGTCACCTTGTGGATACGACGATGATACTGTCAGCTCCAGGCTGACTTCTTGTGCTGTGATTCAGAGAAAGGAACACATCTACCTCTTAACCCATTTACCTTTCTGGAAGAATACCATGGTTAATCCTCCTCTCCAATCAAATGGAAAATTTCAGTAAATTTATGTATCAAAGCAATCTCTACTAGAAAGCTATAGTTAGATAAAAACTTTGAACCAAAACTCGTTAATACAGTTTAGTGAAATAAGAATATATTATATATGGTGTTATAGTATATATTATATACTAAAATATAAAAATAACGTATTTTAAAACAGTCTATCTACAAATATCTTCATGTACAGTGTTAAATTTCATCCTTGCATTAACTCTTAATTGGACAGGAGAAGAGTCTGTGTCTTTGAAGAGACATTTTACACACATACACTCGTGTGTGTGTGTGTGTGTGTTTGTGTATATATATATACACACACATACAAACACCATACACACAAGTGCCATATTTTGGACGTGGACTTGCATGTGACCACGAGTAGTTAAAGTAATTTGTTCAAGTTCACCAGCAAGACAGTCAATAAGGTGGAGTGAAAGAATATGAGCATTTGAGTGAGTCTGTTTCTGGGTTTACATCCTAGTTCTACTAGATTCTAGATCATTTATTTAAAAATGACAATGTTTAGTAACATTTTTAAGTCAGTTTCAGTTTTGTCAAATGCAAATGAAGAGATGCAAATGCTATGAGATAATGCATATAAAGCATATCTGTTGAATGGCACTGAGGAAGTGCCCAATAGGTAGAACTAGGATTATGGTTGGTGGTCTTCCTACTCCATCATTCTTCAAGAATTAAGAATATCATCTTCCATGAGAAAAGGGATGAACTTACCGAAATCTGGAAAAGGTACATCTTGACTGTCTTTGTCCCAAACCATGTGCTGAGTATCTAAAAGCGCTGGTCCTAGAAGAGTCCTCAGTCACGCAGGATGCAGCAGTCCCTGGCTTTCCCAGTGGATGCAGAATACTGAGAGGAGATGTACTGCACACTCGTGCTTAGATGTGTAACCCAAACACAGTAAAAACCAGGGTTTCTCACTACAAGGATACAGAAAGCATTCATCTCCAGAAGAGAGAGAAGCTACTAGAAATCCCCAAAAACCAGTTTAAAAAATGCTGAAGTTCTTTTCCACAACACTTGCCCCTCCCTGCTGAAAATCATTCATCTCTCACTTGAAATTAAAAAAAAAAATAAGATAGTTACACTGATTTAAATATATTTTAAAATAAAGCAATATATTCATTACATTTGGTTTGGATGTGGCATTTAAAAATATATAACTTATTTCCCTAGAGATGTGTTTAATCTTTCATACTACCTTCCATCCTAGAAATAGACAATTGAAATATGTTTCTCTCTCTGATCTATAGACTGTGAAGCCCCGATGTTTAATGAGTACCCCCCCGCATTTTTTTTTTCGCACAGACTGTTCTTGGCTTGTGAAAATTACTCAGCAATCCAGTCTTAGAATATTTCAGCCACATCCCTTGACACCCATACTTCTACCTCCCTTTTGTAATTTGTCCTGCTTTACTGCTGCTGCTGCTAAGTCGCTTCAGTCGTGTCCGACTCTGTGCGACCCCAGAGATGGCAGCCCACCAGGCTCCCCTGTCCCTGGGATTCTCCAGGCAAGAACACTGGAGTGGGCTGCCATTTCCTTCTCCAGTGCATCAAAGTGAAAAGTGAAAGTGAGGTCGCTCAGTTGCGTCCGACTCTTCGCTTTACTGTTGCCTCTTGTCATCTCCTCTGAATACCTTGTCTCAGCAGTAAAGCAGCCTGCCAATGTAGGAGACGTGGGTTCAGTCCCTGAGTTGGGAATATCCCCTATAGAAGGAAATGGCAACCCACTCTGGTATTCTTGCCTGAAAAATCCCATGGACAGAGGAGCCTGGTGGGCTGCAGACCCTGGGGTCGCAAAAGAGTCAGACACGACGTAGCCGCTAAACGACAACAAGCCTCCTAAGATGCTCTGAAACAATCCAGCATGATTCATGTTTTATTCTCGATCTTAAAAAAAAAAAAAAAAAGAAAGTCAGAAATTAAATGCCCCAAAGCACTCCACCACCTTGGACCACTCTTCCTTTCCTGTGGTCCAGTCTCATTTCCATCACCGCCTCCTCCCTTTCACCTTCTGCACTGCAGAGGCACAGATTGTCCTGCGGTCTTTCAGACAGAGACATAGTTGCTCTCACAGCCATCCACAAACCTGCAGATAGACCTTCGTGTTCTCTGTGCTTATGCACATATTGGGGGAGAATATGTGCGGAAACTAATCTGAATTCAACAGCGATCCCTAGCCTCTGGGCTTCCCTAGTGGCTCAGCTGGTAAAGAATCCGCCTGCAATGAGGGAGACCTGGGTTCCACCCCTGGGTTGGGAAGATTCCCTGGAGAATGGAAAGGCTTCCTACTCCAGTATTCTGGCCTAGAGAACTGGATGGACTGTATAGTCCATGAGGTCTAAGAGAATCGGACACGGCTGAGAGATATTCACTTTTACTTTCCCCAGCCTCTAGATCAAGGTTCCCCAAACCCCTGCCCCCAGGGACTGGACCACACAGCAGGTGAGCAACAGGTGAGCCAGGCAAGCTTCATCATTATTTGTAGGCACTCTCCATTGCTGGCATTGCCACCTGAGCTCTGCTTGCTGGCAGGTCAGCAGGGGCTTTAGATTCTTGTAGGAGTCTGAACCGCACTACGAACTGTGCATGCTAGGGATCTAGGTTGTGGGGTCCTCTTAAAAATCATCCCGAAACTATCCCTTACCCTCAGTCGATGTGAAAATTGTTTTCTACAAAAGCAGTCCCTGGTGCCAAAAATGTTGGGGACCTCTGCTCTAGATTCGTCTACTCACGTTGATCTTAGATAAATGGTCATAACAGCATGCTGGCCATATGCATTATGCATCTTGGTGAGTAAAGGTATTTCACACCAAAGCTCTGTTAATTCTCTTGAGCATTCCTTAATTTTTGTCTAATTTGTGGAAATTGAATAGATTACGGTTTCACTTAGATAAGTTCTAGGACTTGAGTCATTGTTGCAAATTGTTGTGTATAGTGAATGTTCAAAATGCAGAATGATATCAACATGACTTTGGGTTGGTGCGATCTTTCAGCACAAAGCAGTGGCGTTTTGTAAGGTGTATTCTGGGAGCTGCGTTTTCTGTTCAGGTGCTGCTCAGTGAGGAAGATGCAGCTGAGAAATGTGTATCAGCAATGTTTGAAGGGAGTGTGCTCCAGAAGCCCCTTTTCTCAAATAAGTAATTCAGTGGAGGTTAAGAAAAGGAGCTTCTGGCTGCAGGAGTGGTAGGAGAGAGAAGGCAGGTGTGCATAAGCTCTGTCCTATTCTTTTGTTTTTTCCCTAGGACTGCATTCTCAAACTTGGTGACCAGCTGTCAAAGGTGGATAAAACATAATTCACATGACCTGAAATTCACCCTTCTAAAAGTGTACTGGTCACTGGTTTTTAGTGCATTCACAGAGCTCTGCAGCCAGTACCAACCACTGCACAGTTGCAGAACATTTTCGTCAGAGAGAAACACCATACCCCTTAGCAGCCATACCCTTTCCCACCCACTCTCCAGGCCCTCTTCCACCAGGGTGCTTTATGTGTGTACGAATTTGCCTTCTCTGGATGCTTCATATAAGTAAGATCATACCGTATATGGCCTTTAAAAAATGTACATAGATGTTTTGTCGAGATGATTGTAGAATCACATGTCTTTGTAAGAAATAATACATGAAGGTCTTGTGTACCTTAATGCAGTCCCTACCAGTGGGAGCATCTCACACCATGGCAGTATAATATCTTAACCAGGCGTTGATAGCAGCCACTAGTTTTATGCCGGTTTCCCCATTTTACGTGTAATCATTTGTGTGTGCCTGTGCATGTGCAAGCATGTGATTCCAAGCAGTTTTGTTGTATGTGTAGGTGTGTGAGTCCACCACTCAAGTCAAGATACAGGCGACGCTAGCACCATGGAGATGCCTGCATTCTCACGCTGCCCTTTACGGCTGTCCTCGGTGACCGCAGATCTGTCCTCTGTTTCTGAAATTTTGTCATTTCAAAAATGTTATGCAAATAGGCTGAAATAGTTCTTAACCTTTTGGGGCTGACTTCGTCTGCTTAACATAACTCTCTGGAGATCATTCAGGTTATTGCATGCATCAGTAGTCTTGTCCTTCTTATTGTTGCATAATATTCCAGGGAAATGTGGCAGTTTAACCATTTCCCCACTGAGCTCTTGAGTTTTTGCCTATTATGAATCAAATTACTGTGAACATTCTTTATAGGTTTTTGCATGGATATAAATTTTCATTTCTCTGAAACAAATGTCCAAGGGTGCAATTTCCAGGTAGTACAGTAATTGAATGAAAGTTTTATAAGAAAATGTCAATAAAATGTTTTATAAGAAAATGTTTTCCAGCATGGGTGTACTATGTTAAATTCCCATTAGCAGTATATGAGTGATGCCATTTCTCTGCATCCTTGCCAGCATTTGGTACTGTCACTGTTTTGGGATATTTTTTTAAGCTATTTTGATAGATAGGTAGTGAGTATGTGCTTTTGTGACTGGCTTATTTCACTTAGTACAGTATAAGGTTTATCTAAATTAGACCTCATATTAGTATTTTAATCCTTTTATTGCTGAATTTGATTCCTTTATTCTGTTGTATGGGTATCCATGTTGAGCTAATGGAAGGCTATGTTAGAAAATAATCCAATATTAGGAAAATAGTAAGGAAAATGCTTTCTGAATTTATTAAAATTATCTTTAAATATGGCCTCTATATTTTAAAACACAGACACTGTATTGTTACATACATTTTATGTATTCTTTCAAACAACTTCATAAAAATACATGTGATCCAAGTCCTGATGGGTAAACTGAAAACTCAAATATTTAATCAAGTTTATAGAAAAAATAATAAATCTATAAGGAAGACTTATTTTACTTGGCTAAGTCAATCTTGAAAATAAAAATTTAATGCCTCCAGTTCACTGCAAACCCATGCTATGTCTCCCTGTCTCCCATTAGATTAATTCATACACTTGGCCTTCTTGGCCTCATGAGGAATTGAGTTTTCCAAACTTGACTTACTATTTAAGTTATCTTACAGATAAAGAAATTATGATTCATTTATTCACTGTAAAAATATTTGTTGAGAGCCTAATATGCATTGGGCCTGCAATAGATGCTGTGATTCAGAAAGGCTAATTAACTCAGTCAAGGTCAGCAGTTTAGTAAAAGCAATGATTAAGTACTCCATTGCATACTGAGAGTAAAATTTAACCTTTAATACTTATTTTCTCTGGATTCCAATTAAAGTAATCCAGAGAAATAATTTAGACTTACAGTATTTCATTGGTGATCTTTACTATTGTTTTTTAACAGAAGTGAGTTAGCAGGAATTATTTTCAAACATGTGTTGTTGTTCAGTTGCTCAGTCATGTCCAGCTCTTTGCGACCCCATGGATTACAGCACGCTAGGCTTCCCTGTCCATCACCAGCTCCCAGAGCTTGCTCAAACTCATGTCCATTGAGTCGGTGATGCCATCCAACCATCTCACCCTATGTCATCCCCTTCTCCTCCTGCCCTCAATCTTTCCCAGCATCAGGGTTTTTTCTAATGACTCAGCTCTTCTCATCAGGTGGCCAAAGTATTAGAGCTTCAGCTTCAGCATCAGCCCTTCCAGTGAATATTCAAGATTGATTTTCTTTAGGATTGATGGCTTTGATCTCCTTGCAGTCCATGGGACTCTCGAGGGTCTTCTCCAACACCACAGTTCAGAAGAACCAGTTCTTCAGTGCTCAGCCTTCTTGATGGTCCAGCTCTCACATCCATACATGACTAAAGGAAAAACCATAGCTTTGATTATTCAGACCTTTGCTGGCAGACTAATGTCTCTGCTTTTTAATATGCTGTCTAGGTTTGTCATAGTTTTTCTTCCAAGAAGCAAGCATCTTTTAATTTTATGGCTGTAGTCATCATCTGCAGTGATTTTTGAGCACAAGAAAATAAAGTTTGTCACTGTTTCCATTGTTTCTCTATTTGCCATGAAATAATGGGACTGGATGCCATGATCTTAGTTTTTTGAATGTTGAGTTTTATATATTTAATTAAGTAGATATTATATTTTAAAACAATATCTACTTAATCAAATATTTTCTATTTTTAACTTTGTTAGCAAATATTAAATCAAGTTTCTAGGTAAAGAATCCAGTAGCTGAGCCACTTGGCGTGTCACCTCTCCACTATTGTAAATTTTGTCCAACCTCATTATGTGTAGTGGAAATACAGAAACTGAACATACTGTATCATTAAGTCACTAATAAACTTAAGTTGCTCCTTTACCACTTTTCTCCATCCCCATGTCAATGAGTAATTTATCTGGAGAAGCAATATGCATAAGTTGCCTTTGAGAAGGAGAGACACTGCATAGACGAGTTATAGCCGGCTCCATCATGGGAGAGAGCAGATGATTACAATCAATAATCAATCAAAGAACTAGTGACAGTAATCATACATCACCTGCTACTGTGAAAGCTTCACACAAAGCTTAATATTGCAAGATCCAATTTCTGGTTAGTCTAGGTGCTTTGCCATTGTCCTGATCTTGCTCCTGGCAGAACAAGCCTGCCACCCCTGCTTAAGTGCCCCCACTTTTGGAATGTTTAGCAATAGTCAAGCAGAAGCAAATGAGAGAGAAGAAAAGCACCATTGTTTCTGTCCTTGGCTAATTTCTTATGACTCACTTTGTGTACCACTAAGGCCATGTCAGGTATAGCACTCCAATACATTTCTAATTAATCAAGCAGATGCATTTTGTGAAATTGTTGCCAGAAATTATATAACTAGATGTCAAAATCATGTCCAGTAAAATATACTGTCCAATAAAAGGCACAGTGTACATAAAACCACAATTAATTTGGGAAAATTGTCTGGGAGGTTTATTGAAAAGTGATTGCTGTTTATAAACACTAAAACGATTCTTCAAGTAAAAGTAATATAAACAGTATAAAAGCTTTTCTATTTAAAATGGAAGGAAAATGTTCTGAGAAACTTGGTGCCTGGTGATTTTCTTGAGATTCAATCATTCCACAAAGCCTTGCTAAGCTGCTGCTATTCAACAGGACAGCAAAGGTCCTAGCCCTTCAGGACCAAAATATTTGATTCACGAGAAAATAAAAGTACATTGCTTGGGGCTGTAAGAGTTTATGCAAGTGCTTGGGGACCACAGAAGAAGATATATAAGGGGCTGGGGTGTTGTGGATCATCTATGAGAAGGCTTTTAAGCTGAGAATGGAAAAAGAGTGGGGAAAAGTCATTCCAAACACAAAATCAGGCAGGCAGCACGATAGGATGAAGGACAAAAGAGCGTGGCATTTTCAAGTACCAGGGTGAAGATGTGTGTGGTTGAAAGTAGAGGTAGGTAGAGACAGGGGACTTGGTTGTAAGGAAGAACAGTATGGGAGAGAGACAGGGAAATGGAGAAACAGGGATATTGGAGCTCAATATTGGATGTTGTCAGGATGGGGAGAGAATAGACCAACTTGGACCTTTAAGAAGCTCTCTGACCTTAAGAGTAGAAGAAAGACAGAAATGGGAAGCTGGGGGCAGGTAGCCTAAGGAGCAGGCTCTTTCCCCTTAACTTATGAATTTTCTCAGCACACCTGTTTAACTGCCCAAGAAAAAACAAACCAAAGGAACAAAACAGGCCAAAAACAAACAAACAAGCAAAACCTTCTTAGTGGTCCTACTAAGGACTCTGTCTTACAGAAGTCGGGGGAATTTTTTTGAATCGGGAACAATATACTATTGTCCTAATACAAGAAATTTTCAGTAAAGCTCACAGTATCAATCATATTAAAACTTGAATGTTCCTTGAAAAGAGGCAGCCTCCATTCCAGGTCTCTGATAAGGCTCCCAGTTCTAGTGAAAGTCCAGGAAAAAGGTGCTACATTTGATTTAATCCTATGGCTTATCTTTTTCAAAAATAAGTTTGGAAATATGTCAGACTCTATCCCTCCCCTAGGATATGTCCTGTGTCTTTCAAACTAGAATGCCTATTTTTCTTTTCTTTCATGGCTGATTTTGCTTCTGTTTCAAGGATCATCTCAATGTTCTGTAAAAGAATCTTGATTCCCAAGAAAACTCAGAGATATTTTCACAGAAAAGTTTGGAGCTTTTCAAATGGTCTCTTCTTTAAACTTCCATATTGCTGACAATCAGGCCCTCTCTGAGAACCAGGTTTGATATTATTTTCTTCATGTAAGGTTTAGACTGAATGCAATGTCCTTCTGATTTTAATCATCCTTAAGGAGGTAGAAACTGTCAATAAGAGAAGGCATGGAGGCTGTTTTTGAGTGTGAGGTTATTGGATTTGATTCTTTTTATATTAGAGTTTAATTGGAAGTTCTGGTTTTTCTTCATCCGAGTTTCCCTCCAAGTCATTATCTTATCAAAAGACAACCGTCTTCAGTTCAGAGGCCAAGCACCAACAGGAAACAATAGGTCCCTGAGCTTGTGTTTAAGGAAATAAATAAATATATGCAGTAATAAGTACATGCGTGGAAAAGTGATATTTTTTCCTTATCGTATATTTAGACTTGGATTGCAAAACATAAACAAGGAACTGTTGGTTAGAATTTTGAAATTATTAGCTTTCATAGGTTCTAAAATTAGACTGTGGTGGGGTGGGTTTTTGGAAATTAGCTTTCTCAACATGATGTTTCCCATTCAGTGTTGTAAAGCAAACGCAGCGACTGTTGAGGCTGCTGCCTGGAGGCAAACACATAGTTAGCTGAAGTCTTCTTCCTGGATATAAATATCTTCTGGGGTTTCTAACTTGGAAGCTTAAAATTCTGGTCTAGAGGAGGCAGCTATGGTCCACAGCATGTGAACATTTTTGGATCTCCTAGAGCCATCTTGTCTGCCCAAGTATTACAGAGCTGGAAAAAAGGAGATAGCACACAGAGAGCAAAGGCGTCAGTTCCTAGAGACGCTAGCGTGTGCCTTTCACTGTCTGGCAATGCAGAATGTGCATTTCACCTGAAGCACTCAGATCATGCCTCATGCTGCCTGTCCAGAGTTGGGCAGTGCTGTTGCCATGTTGGTGCCCCCTTCCCCTTACAAACCTATTTTGCATCCCAGATGAAGTACAGCTCTTACCTCTGAGAACGAGATTTTTTTTTTTTTTTTTGGGTCTTCTGTCATTCCCTTGCAGGATTACACTTCTTTCTTTCCAGATATCCAAATCTTACTCTGCTCCTCAGGCTCTGGCTGTGGCCGCCTGACTGAGCTTCCTACCCTGGATCCAATCTGTTCGTGAAACATCACCAGGAGGATCTTCCTAAAACAGAGCTAAACATTTCATCCCAGCATTCAAACAACTGTTGGATTTGGCCATGCTCGCTGTACCCCCAACATGGCAGCAAGCTTCCACAACCACATCCCAGCCTATGCTCCGGTCTACTCATTCAGCAGCCTCCCCTGCTTGCTTCCAGCTACCCTTGCACTAGCGGGGACCCTGAAATCTGATGGCTTCCCAGCTTCCCGAAGCCCCTCCGCCTTGTTCACCCAAGGGGACCAACCGGAACTAGTTTTTCTCATTTGTTACACACTTTTCAAAGCTTGTCTGTGGTGATATCCTGTCTTCTCAACACTGCTTTCAAAGAAAAAGCAACTTAACCGCTTATCACTGTTAACACCCCTTAACACCTCATAACTGTTGCTCTTCAGTTGCTAAGTTTTGTCCCACTCTGAAACCCCATGGACTGCAGCATGCCAGTCTTACCTGTCCTTCACTATCTCCAGGAGTTTGCTCAAGTTCATGTCCATTGAGTTTGTGTGTTGCTTTTACAAAACAAAAAGGAAATATACCTACAAGTGTGTGTGTGTGTGTATATATATATATATGTATGTATTTTTATACATACATATATTTTATATATATATATATAATATGTATATAATCTTTACCAACATCTGTGAAATCTTTCTTGATGTAACCTTTTCAGAGTTTCTTCTCTATTCTGGCTATATTTTGTCTCTATGATTATTATTATTATTTTGTTTGCTATATAATAAATCCCAACTTATGCTCTGGTTGGTTTTTGTGTCTCTTTCCATCCCTCCTTACCCCAGGCTAGAAGCCTCTGGATACTAAGTCTTCCTCATATTTGTATGTTGAGTAACTCTTACAGAAGCTTTGCTAGACTCATACCTCTCCAAAGAGGGGCTTTCCTTACTACGCAGTGTCTTTCTTAATATAATTCCTTCACCTGTATTTTGGGCTTTGTTGGTGTTTCAAATGGTAAAGAATCTTCCTGGAATGCAGGAGACCCAGGTTTGATCCCTGGGCCAAGGAGTTCCCCGGAAGAGGGCATGGCAACCCACTCCAGTATTCTTGCCTGGAGAACCCCATGGACAGAGGAGCCTGGTGGGCTACAGCCCATGGGGTCTCCAAGAGTGACTAAGACTTTCACTTGCTTTCAGCTGAAGCTTCTTATAAACATGTCTTTTTTTTTTTAATTAAATTTATTTATTTTTTAATTACAATACTGTATTTGTTATGCCATACATTGACACGAATCAGCCATAGGTGAGCACAATCTCCCAATGCCGAAGCCCCCTCCCACCTCCCACCCCACATCCTCTACTTGAATCATCCTGTGCATCAGCCCCATGCATCCTGCATCCTACATTGAACATAGATTGGTGCTTCGTTTCTTACAAGAAAATATACATGTTTCATTGCCATTCTCCCAAACCATCCCACCCTTTCCCTCTCCCTCAGAGTCCAAAAGTCCACTCTATACCTCTGTGTCTCTTTGTTGTCTCACATATAGGGTCATCATTACTGTCTTCTAAATTCCATATATATGTGTCAGTATACTGTATTGGTGTTTTTCTTTCTGGCTTACTTCACTCTGTACAATCGGTTCCAATTTCATCCATCTCATTAGAACTGAGTCAAATTTATTCTTTTTAAGGGCTGAGTAGTACTCCATTGTGTATATGTACCACAGCTTCCCCATCCAATCATCTGCTGATGGACATCAAGGTTGCTTCCGCGTCCTGGCTATTATAAACAGCGCTGCAATGAACATTGGGGTACATGTGTCTCTTTCAATTCTGGTTTCCTCAGTGTGTATGCCCAGCAGTGGGATTGCTGGGTCATTTAACATGGGTTATAAGCTTCTTCATATGAAATGGCAACCCATTCCAGTGTTCTTGCCTGGAGAACCCCAGGGACGGGGGAGCCTGGTGGGCTGCCGCCTACAGGGTCGCACAGAGTCAGACACGACTGAAGTGACTTAGCAGCAGCAGCAGCAAGCTTCTTCATAGAAGCGAATATCTTTTCTCCTTTTGCTTCTTTCGGCGGAGCCTAAAGGATCAGACACAGTAGGTTTTTAATAGTGTATTAAATGAGCCAATTAATGACACATGGTGGGTGACAAGGCTTCAGCGCTAAAGCTGATGGTTGGCCTGGAGTTGACAGACGTGTGTAAAAAATTAAAATCAGCTTCTTGTTCTTTCCAGATGGAGAGGAATTTGATGCAGCAAGTATATATGAATCAGCAGTTTGGGTTTGGAGTGTTAGAACATGAGCTGCTGTTGGGATTTGTCAAGCATCATCTCTGATTTAGTATATATTTTGAGTCCCTTCTTTAACACAAGATTTTGTGAGGCTTAATTTAAACAGTAGTGAACTTGGAGCTATGGATAGAGATATTAAGAATTAATGAATCCCTGGGGCAAGTTTCAGAGTTCCTGAAGGAACTATTCTCTCTAAAGGTACAAGCAGAAGTGTAAGGTAAATCCATGGAAAATAAGCTTGATTCAAAATTCTGATATATCTAGATAAAGGTCAATGGGAAACCCTGGTAGTTACAGTTGAACTGGGATTCCCAGAGGCTGCGTTCACTTTTTTCTGGTTGTTCTGTAGGATGTTGAGGGTCATTATCTCAATATAGTGGAAGGATTCTCATATCACAGTTCAATTTTATGTTCATCTTCTTAGTGTACATGGCTAAGAAGTTAAAGTCTCTTTGGATTTTAAAAGGATTTCATTCCATTTTACTTGGCATTACTTTGTCTCCTTTTAAAATGTCTTTCAATTTTAGTGGCATCAAGGCATTTGGTCTTAAGTATGGCTACTGTACTTTCAAGAAAAGAGTTATTCACAACAGTTGGATATATTTAACTGTTCTATTAGTAGGGGGAAATAGATGTATTAGGGACTAAAACAGTTATATCACAGTCAATTGTTAATAAAAGATTTAAAGAATATTTAAAGAAACTCCTTTATCTTAATAGAAAGTTTTAAGAGTTAATTATTTGTGGACAGCTACCTCCTTACTGAAATGTTATCTCTGCCAGGACAAGGATGCCACCATATTTAATTTCTGTCTTCTTTCAGAGCCTCACACAAGGCCTCATTCAATTGAATTTGGTTTATACTGATGTTAGAAAGAATTCTAAAACAAATAACAGTAACTCGCAAAATAAATGTGCATGATAAAATCTGTGAAGAAATTAAAGAAAATTAAAAAGCTATGATTCCTACTATCTCACCATCTGAGAAAGTGGACATACATTTAGTAATTATGGAACCCATCCAGGTGGTGTGCAATGAATTGCTTGGAGAAAATTGTGGACTACAGTGGTTGTGAAGATCTTTGTGGCTGAGATAGTTCTATCTTGAAGTTCTAACTTGAAGGTAACAAGTGTAAAATTTGACTTAGCAAGATGAAAGAGGAAAATAGTTTCAGAAAGAAGAAAGGAATAAGGGAAACTGTATAGCTTAAGGGAGAGCATGGATATGGGGGAGATTTAGAGAAATAGCCATCGTGATGCAGAATAACTCTTTCAAGCCGAAAAGCGCTAAAAGGTAAGGTTCTCTGGATGTTAAACCTGGGAAATTTGAATACCTACACTAGATAAACATAACTTGAATATGCCAAGTTTCTTCTGTCTAAGTATCTCATGTTTAAGTGTGATTAGAAGTAAATTTCTCATTTATGTTATCCTTTGGAAATTATCTGGGACATAATAGTCATTTTATTCTCTAACTGATGTGATAACACTTTCTGTAAGTGAGAAACCAGGATTGAAGTGTGTGTATGTGTGTGTGTGTGTGTGTGTGTGTGTGTAGACCCCAGCAATAACCCAGAAGACTGGGCTGACCGGACATTTGAAGAGAAAAAGCCTGCAAGTATTTGGGGAGAGAAACTCCTAGCAAAATTTCAGTGCTTTTGATTTGGAAAGTAAAGTAAACACAAAGAGAAGAATAAAGATGGAAAAAAGCAGGATGATAGTCCTAAAGTTTGGATAATGCTTCAACTATGTAAGGATGGTAGAGATGAGTTTATCTTCTGGAGGGAAGAGTTTGGGTCCCAGTGTTTTCAAGTTCAGACCATTGGAAGCAAAGGCAAGTGGAGGTGTGGTTGGGGAGGTATAAAACAGGTGTTGACACCTTCTCCTTGATTTGAAACGATGCTGCACATCCTCTGACTTTCCGTTTCCTCCTGCATGCACAAAATGAGGCTTTTGACCCGATCTTTCTAGGACTCCTAAGTTTTAAAAATTGAATTGCTTCATGTTATTCCACTTTTGTTCTTTGTTTTAGATGTGTTTGTCTCTTATCCACAATGAAATTGTCGTGGGATTCAGAAAACACTGGTTGAACAGAATTGGTGTCTCTGCCGATGTCTCTCGTGTTTTTAATAAGAACACAATTATTATTCGAAAGATGGATGGTACTAGGAGAAGAGGTACCTTTATCATGTTAAAGAAGGGTAGGCAAGCTCAAAGTTGAATTCAGGGCTTCTGAAAGCCTGTGGCCATCATGTTGTTTTCTTAAAGTAAAAATCAGAGTGATTAGTGGAAGATGGAGATGCTTACGTGACCTTCATACTGCTGACTTCAGAAGCTTTGAGATTGGCCAAAAACTTCATTCAGTTTTAAATAAAAATAAAAGATGTATTTTTCATAGTCACCAAGAATTTTATCAAACAACATATTCAGTAACTCAGCAAAGTCTTTGGCCAACCCAATATTTAGGCTCAATAGGCTTCTTTTCAATAATCCTGTATATATACCTGTCGTAAATTATTTCACAAAAATATTCTTAATTCTATTACTCTTTCAGCCTTTTCTCCCTTTCTCAGAATATGAGTGTGTGTGTGTGTCATGCTGATGCCCACAAATGATGAGAAACATTGGTATAAAAGTGTGACTGAGCACCAACTTAGACCCCTAATTTATATCTAAAAAACCTCCTGACCACTGGAAATTATTCGCTCATATGTGAACTCTGCTCTGTAATTTGTTATTCACCACTCATTTGGGACTTTATTAAAATTCCACTGTCACTTATTTAAAGAAAACTAGTGTCACGTATCTGTCATCAATCAGAATGTCTCTGAAGATTTTAGTCAGATTTTTTTGGTGTTGTTTTTATAAGGGAAACTTTGGTGCTTTAATTTTTTTTTTTTTTTTGCATTGATTATCTGTCAAGAGTTTGGCACCAATCTGAGTTTTTGTGGTCCCTGAAAAATCTTTCCTTTTCTTGCTTGTGTTTTGTAAGCTGCACTGGCCTATCCTATGGGGAGGTGACGTCCACCTTGCCAGGAAAAGCATTTGTCAAGGAGCAAGTCCATGGTGAAAATCACTGAGTAGTGGTCTTAGAGAATCAGGGAAAAATTTGGAGCTGATAGTATTTTCCCATAGAAAGTAATGAGGCAGTAGAAATCTGGTAGCACCAATCCACTCTTGAATAGCGTTTCATTGTGCTAAACATCTTTCCAAAGGCTTTATCTCATTTGGTCTACATTGTCACTTAGGGAGCCAATTAGACGGATCACACTGTCTCTTCTTTACGGGTGAGAGTATGATGACTTGGTGACTTGAGGAGGCTAACCCAGATAACATGGGTTATCTTGTCATTTGTTATAATCTTATCCTTACTCTTCAAATAAGGATATACTAGGACCTATATTGCTTCAGACAAATAGCTCCTGAAGTAAAAATGTTACAAGATGTGTACTTTTTACTGTGGAATAATCCAGTTCTTATTTTAGATGCTACCTCTGAATTTGAAATAAAAACAAAAATCCTAAAAATGTTTAATTCAGTAGCATTCACTCAAAAGTTTTGAAAGAATAAATAAGTTTAAATGTTTAACAAGGGCATGTTTAGAGTACGTGATCCATATGTATTTTAAAGTTTGAATAATTTAAACAGTTGAATTAAATGTCAGCAGAAGTAATTTAAATTAAACCACAGAACCAAAAGTATCTAACTGTAAAGATGGAAAATAACATAATGCTGTGACATTTCTGTTTTAAAATATTATCAAACATTCCAATAGACTTAAGGGGGGAAGAGGTTATATTTTGAAACCTTAGTCTAAAAGACCAAAGAGAACTGAAGAATATCCAGAAGAAGAATTTTAGATTTAATAGGGGGTGAGCATGCCATGAATGTTTATGTTGGGAAAATGATAAAGAGAAATCAGAAACACCTGATGTCTTACCTGAGAAAGTTGGGCTTAACCTGCCCTCCACTTCCATAAATTCAACCTAGAGTTTTAGAAGATAAAGAGAGACAGGTTTCTCTTTCATATGAGAAGTGATCGTTTATTGGTTAGATCTAAGTTTCATGTCAAGTAGAGGATGAACAGAATGTCCATTTCAGTTCAGGGCTGTCCAGTAGAAATGCCAATGTGAGCAGAGTGGTGGATGTTTTAAGATTTCTAGTAGCCATGCTAAAGAAAGTCTTAGAAACAGATTCCATGGCATATATTACTATTCTTTCAACAGAATATATTCAGAATATTATCATTTCAACATAAAATCAATATAAAATTATGGTAAGTTTTACATGATTTGTTTTTCCTGCTAGGTCTTCAAAACCAAGGGTGTATTTTACACATACAGCTCATCTCAGTTTGGACCAGCAGCATTTCAAGTTCTTTTCAGTAACCATTTTTGCCTAGTCCCTGCTGTATTGGACAGTGTGTTTTTAGAGTAACCAAACATAATAACCAGCCTTGAAGTGCCTTAATTCAAAGAAGTATTTTTATTTGAATGGCATGAAGGCAGAATGGATACCGTTTCCCAAGAAAAGGCACCTTTGAGGTCATGGCACAGATGTAGGCTGATGGGGTGGTTGCTTAGTCCTGGGACCTATGGAGGAGAGAGGGAGAAGAAATGGATCACAGATCACCTTTATATGAATTATAAAATGGAACCCCCTGGGGGCTTCCCAGGTGGCTCAATGGGTAAAGAATCTGCCTGCCAATGCAGGAGATGCAGGAGGCCTGGGTTTGACCCCTGCATCAGGAAGATGCCCTGGAGGAGGAAATGGCAACCCACTCTAGGATTCTTGCCTGGGGAATCCCTTGGACAGAGGAGCTCAGCGGGCTACAGTCCATAGCATCACAAAGAATCAGGCATGAGTGAAGTGACTGAGCACGCTGGACTAATAAAATACAGAAAAGGAGCAAATCACCCATATCCTACTCCAGGGCCGCATCTTGAGTAGAATGCAGAGCTGGAGGTCAGCCCACCTTTGCCCCTAGGGCTGGGAGCTCTCCTGAGGCACTTCTTGGCAATGACATCCCATGGGCTGCCTGGGAGCCAGTTTCTACAGGGACTGCAGATTGCAGTCTTCAGCAGTGATTCGTATACTCTTATAGGTCACAGGTCTCACAATTTGACAAACACCATGAGCCGCTTATCAAGCAAACATCGTCAAGGATTCAGAGTGTGGCAGTGGTTCATACACTGTGTCTGAAAGCGTGGGCACTTTCGAGGCTGTGGGCCTGTGGCTGATCAACCTGGCCACAGTGCTAGCTGTCCGTATTTCTCATGAAAGTCTTCTTGTTGCAGGGGCCAGAGGGGCCTGAAAATAGGACGGGCACAAACCTGCTTGTTTCTCCTCCACCTAAAATAGGCTGCATGGATGTGAACTGAAAGTGACCTTTGTTCTTTGTGTGTTTTGCCAAGTCATCGTTTTCTCCCTGAACCGTTGGGGGATTTTCTGCTGCCTCACTGGCTCGCCCCAAAGTTCTCACCTTGTGTTGGGGGAGGGTCACCTGGTGATGACTAGATCGAACCGCTGAAAGTTTTGACGCTGGCCAGGGAACGTGCAGGTCATTTGGTCTATTTTTTTTTTTTTTAATGTCATCCCCTTTGGCATTCCCTCCCAGTGTTTTTATTGTGATGCTACAAGACGCTCCTCCCCTGCCACCTGCTTCCTGTTGTGATAAATGCTCATGATCACAGAGGTCGCATCTTATATCAAGAACAGCTGACAGCTTCCTGGGTCTCAGTTCACTCCCCAGGCCACGCTTTCCTGTGCTTCTCTCCACACGTCAAGGTTTGAGAACAGTGAACAGAAAGAGAACTTGAAAGGTTTTAGTTCCCTGGGTAGTAAGTCTGCTGATCATCTCGTCCTGAATATACATATATATAATAGTGTGTGTACATATATATATGTGTGTGTGTGTGTTTGTATATGTGTATCTATATACACATACACATGCATGCTACATACATGTTTTCACTCAAATTTTTTTACCTTTTTAAAATTTTTGTTCTATATTGGAATATAATTGATTTCCAGTGTTGTGTTCTTTTCAGGTGTACAGCGAAGTTTTTCAGTTGTACATCTTTTCAAATTCTTTTCTCATTTAGGTTATTACAGAATGTCATTTATATGTGGAATCTAAAAAGAAGGATACAAATGAACTTACAAAATAGAAACAAACTCACAGATTTAGAAAACAAATTTATGGTTGGGTAAATGAGTGGTAGTCACTCAGTCATGTCTGACTGTTTGCAACCCCATGAGCTGTAGCCCACCAGGCTCCTCTGTCCATAGAATTCTCCAGGCAAAAATACTGAAGTGGGTTGCCATTCCCTTCTGCAGGGGGTCTTCCTGACCCAGGGATTGAACCCATCTCTCCGGCACTGCAGATAGATTCTTAACCATCTGAGCCACCTGGGAAGCCCAGGTTTATGGTTACCAAAGGGGAAAAATTGGGGAGTGGGGGTAAATTAGTGGTTAGGGGCCAACACATACACACCGCTGCATATTAAATAGATAAGAGCAAGGACCTACTGAATAGCAGAGAAACTCTAAGTTTTACCCTTTGAAAAAACTTTTCCCCTTCAATTGGCTGAACTTTTTCTAGAAAATCTAAGATCTTGACAACAGGTAACTGGTTTCTTTTCTGCCTGAGTTATAACCATGATAATCACCCATTAAACTTAATGAGGGTTGGGTCATTGAAAGTGATACTATGCTGTGTTAATCATTTCAATTCCTCCTGCAGCTTTGATTGGAGACAGAACTATTAAGAACTGTTCTATAAAACCTAGCAGCTCAGAGATGTGTGATAAATGAAGAAGAAAAGGGGGAAAAAACATTTTCAGAAACCAACAGTATATCCGATTTGCAAGGGCGAGGAGATGCTCATTTAGACTGTAGAAGCAAGGACCTCTTTTCTTTAGTCATTTTTATTCCTTGAGGAGGAGTTGCTTTGAGGGATTTAGTTTATCATGGTCTGTGAGATACTGAATCAGGCTCTGAAGCCTGTCCCTGGGGATTGTAGGGAATTAAAGACCCGAAGGCATTTCTGGAGATTGCCTGTGAAAGTTACAGGAAGAATCCAGAATCCTAGAAGCAAGAGGAAGGACTAAAGGGCCCAGACTTCTCCTGCTTTGCTATTTTCTTATAGTGCTGCTCAGAGCTTGGCAAAGGGATCCGTGTGCTTGGTCACTTCCATGTCCATGAACCAAAGGTAGTGTGGCTTTTTGAGATATAATTGGCATATAGCATTATACTAGTTTCAGGTATTCAACATAGTGATTCATTGCATGTGGATAATGGAAAATGATCACCACACAAAGTCCAGTTGGCATCCATCACCACACACAGTTATAGACTTTTTTTCTTGTGATGAGAAATTTTAAGGTCTATTCTGTTAGCAACTTTTAACTGTATAATACAGTATTACTAACTGTAATCATAGAGAAGGCACTGGCACCCCACTCCAATAGTCTTGCCTGGAAAATCCCATGGACAGAGGAGTCTGGTAGGGGTCCATGGGCAAAGAGTCGGACATGACTGAGCAACTTCACTTTCACTTTTCACTTTAATGCATTGGAGAAGGAAACAGCATCCCACTCCAGTGTTCTTGCCTGGAGAATCCTAGGGACGGGGGAGCCTGGTGGGCTGCTGTCCATGGGGTGGCACAGAGTCGGACACAACTGAAGTGACTTAGCAGCAGCAACTGTAATCACAGTAATGTACCTTATATCCTAGGACTTAAGTAACTTTTGACCATCTTCACCCATGTCATCCACCCTTTACTGCCTCCCTATGGCAATTACCAGTTTGTTCTCTGTAGCTATCAACTCAGTTTTTGTGTATTTCTGTTTTAGATTCCATGTACAAGTGAGGTCATACAGTCTTTGGTCTTTCTCTTTCCAAGTTATTTCACTTAGCAAATTGCTCTCAAGGTCAGTCAGCATTGTTGCAAGAGGCAGGAGTACCTTTTATATTGCTGAATAATATTTCATTTTATCACATCATCTTTATCCATTTATCAGATTGTGGGCACTTAGGTTATTCTATGTCTTAGCTCTGGTAAATAATGCCACAGTGGATGTGGGGGTGTAGATATGTTTTCAAATTAGTGGTTTTGTTTCCTGCAGAATTTGTCTGAAGTAGATTTAATTCAGAAGTGGAATTGTTGGGTTACATGGTGTGTGTGAGTGTTAACTGCTTAGTTGTGTCTGACTGTTTGCAACCCCAAGGATTATAGCCTGCCAGATTCCTCTGTCCATGGGATTCTCCAGGCAAGAACACTGGAGTGGGTTACCATCTCCTTCTCCAGAGGATCTTCCTGACCCAGGGATTGAACCCAGGTCTCCTGCATGGCAGGCAGATTCTAGATTATGTAAGCTATAGGGAAGTCAATTCTACTTTAACGTTACTTCTTTTTTTTTTTAAATGATGCTGACAGCTTCAAACTACTTCTGTTTCCTCCTTAGTGACCTCCTAGTACTTTTGATATGGAACAAATAACATAAGTTTTAGTATCATCATTAGGAAGATTGGTCCATTGAACAGTAAATATTGAAGAAAATAGTTCCCTTGTACCTACATAATTTGAGAAGTTACCACAAATTGTTAATATAAGGATCATCCTTGGAGAAGAGAAACTTTCTGATTTCTCCTCTATGTATAGCTTCATAGAAATGTTATTAACTTCTTGAGACCAAGGGTCATATATTTTCCAGTGTTGTATCTTATTAGTTAACTGTCATGTACCCTCTTACAAATGAATTGAATATACTTGAATTCAGGATAGAATACAGTAAATTTTTACTAAAGCATCTCTACTCATTAAATAACTTCAGTGACCACTCATAGCAAAACTTGCCCAATTTTATATTATGTCCAAGGTTGCCGGGGATAAAGAAATAGACATCACCATGTGCCTGTCATTTGTGTTAAACGAGCACTGCTTATTTAGCATGACTGTATGTGGAATACTATATTTAATCCTATGAAGGATTTCTAAGAAAGCACAAAAAATATTTCCTACCTTCTCAAGCTTGGATTGGAGTTGGAAGGCCTTTCAAAATGCACTTTTGCAAATGTAGAAATTGAGACCCAGAAAAGATAAGTGACTTCTTCTTTAACAAAGACAATCAATCAATAAATCAAAGTAGCAAAAGCAACAAACAGCTGTAAAACCGAGATCAGGATCCAGGTATCTTGAGATCCTGCCTAGAGCTCTATCATATCATTATTATTTATGGCAATGCTTTTCAGCTGACACTCAGACTGTTGCTTGCTTAGTTCTGACACTCTTTGAGCCTATAAAGCACATAGCAACTTCACGGGGCTTAAAGAAAGAAAGCCAAAGGAAAATTCTTTCTACCAGATTGCTCACAACAGATCTTATTTAATAAGGAAATATTAGGCACTTTGGGAGATACAAATACAAAGATAAACTCTACCCCCAGGATGTTGACAGTCAAGGTGAACAAAGCCAGTTATATAGACAACTGTATAAAGCATAAGATAACTTGTTTAGACTTTTTGAAGAAGAGACACTTACTCATAGTTGGAAGCCTTCTAAGGCTTCCTAGGGAAAGTTTATAAGATCCATTGGGCACTGTGGGATTTAGTTTTGCAGAAATAAAGAGAAGGTCATTTTAAGACGAAGGAATGATATGATAAAGATAAGAAAGCAGAGGTATTGAGGCCATCTGTGGGGAAACATAAATTAGGTTTACTAGGACAATAGTCGGAGAAGGTGATGGCACCTCACTCCAGTACTCTTGCCTGGAAAATCCCATGGACGGAGGAGCCTGGTGGGCTGCAGTCCATGGGGTTGCAAAGAGTCGGACATGACTGAGTGACTTCACTTTCTCTTTTCACTTTCATGCATTGGAGAAGGCAAAGGCAACTCACTCCAGTACTCTTGCCTGGAAAATCTCATGGATGGAGCAGCCTGGTGGGCTGGTGGGCTGCCATCTATGGGGTCGCACAGAGTCAGACACGACTGAAGTGACTTAGCAGCAGCAGCAGCAGCAGATATGACCTGATGGTAGGCTGTAGTTTGCTAATCCCTGGACTTGATTATAGAGAGAAGGAACAGAAGTAGGCTAGAGAGAAGACGGGATCAGAATATCAAGAGCCTTTTATTAGCTATTCTGGTGTGACCTCTTACTTGTTAACACAGACTTTCTTTTTTAGAGTTTTTTTTTTTTTACTAAATTCCCAGCTTGTTGCCTTTTTTAAAAAATAGATCGTAGACTTATTAATTTAAATTCATTTATTTTTTAATTGAAGGATAATTGCTTTATAGAATTGTTGTTCTCTGGCAAATATCCACATGAATCAGCCAGAGGTATACATATGTCCCCTCCCTCTTGCACCTCCCTCCCATCTTCCTCCTTATCCCACCCCTCTAGGTTGATACTGACCCCCTGTTTGAGTGCCCTGAATCATACAGCAATTCCCATTGGTTATCTATGTTACATATGGTAATGTAAGTTTCCATATTCCTCTTTCCATACATCTCCCCCTCTCCTTCCTCCCTACCCCAGTGTCTATAAGTCTGTTCTGTGTGTCTGTTTCTCTGTTGCTGCCCTGAAAATAAATTCTTTGGTACCATCTTTCTAGATGCCATATATATGCTTTGTATACGATATTTATCTTTTCCTTTCTGACTTACTTCGCTTTGTATAATAGGCTCTAGGTTCATCCACCTTATTAGAACTGACTCAGTCCTTTTACAGCTGAGTAATCTTCCATTGTACACAGGTACCACTGCTCCTTTACCCGTTCATCTCTGGATGGACATCTAGGTTGCTTCCATGTTTTAGCTATTATAAACAGTGCTGCAGTGAACACTGGGGTACATGGCTCTTTTTCAATTTTGATTTTTTTCAAAATTGATTTGATTTCCTCAAAAGTTTTGATTTCAGTTTCCTCAGGGTATGTGCCTAGTAGTGGCATTACTGGGTCATATGGTGGTTTTATTCCTATTCATTTTTAAGGAAGCTCCATACCGTCTTCCACAGTGGCTGTATCAATTTACATCCCCACCAACAGTGCAGGAGGGTTCCCTTTTCTCCACACCCTCTCCAGCATTTATTGTGTCTTGACTTTTTGATGATGGCCAGTTCTGACCTGGAAAATCCCATGGTGGGCTGCTGTCCATGGGGTCGAGACTGACTGATTTCATTCACTTTTCGCTTTCATGCATTGGAGAAGGAAATACCCACTCTAGTGTTCTTGCCTGGAGATTCCCAGGGACGGGGGAGCCTGGTGGACTGCTGTCTAGGGGGTCGCACAGAGTCGGACACAACTGAAGTGACTTAGCAGCAGCAGGGATTCTGACCAATGTGAGGTGATATCTCATTGTGGTTTTGATTTGCATTTCTCTAATAATGAGTGATGTTGAGCATGTTTTCATGTGTTTGTTAGCCATCTGTACGTCTTCTCTGGAGAAATGTCTGTTTAGGTCTTTATCCCACTTTTTGATTGGGTTGTTTGTTTTTCTGGTACTGAGTTGTATGAGCTGCTTGTATATTTTGGAGATTAATCCTTTGTCAGTTGTTTCACTTGCTATTATTTTCTCCCATTCTGAGGGTTGTCTTTTCACCTTGTTTCTTGTTTCTTTTGCTGTGAAAAAGCGTTTAAGTTTAATTAGGTCCCACTTGCTTATTTTTGTTTTTATTTCCATTACTCTAGTATGTGGGTCATAGAGGATCTTGCTTTGATTTACATCATTGAGTCTTCTGCCTATGTTTTCCTCAAGAGTTTTATAGTTTCTTGTCTTACATTTATGTCTTTAAGCCATTTTGAGTTTATGTTTGTGTATGGTGTTAGGAAGTGTTCTAATTTCATTCTTTTACATGTAGCTGTCTAGTTTTCTAGCACCACTTATTGAAGAGGCTGTCTTTGCTACATGGTATGTTCTTGCTTACTTTGTCAAAAATGAGCTACCCAGAGGTGCATGGGTTTATCTCTGGGTTCTCTGTCTTGTTCCATTGGTCTATATTTCTGTTTTTTGTGCCAGTACGATACTGTCTTGATGACCATAGTTTCACATTATAGTCTGAAGTCAGGAAAGTTGATTCTTCAAGCTCCATTATTCTTTTTGAGACTGTTTTGGCTATTCGGAGTCTTTCGTGTTTCCATATGAACTTTGAAATTTTTATTCTAGTTCTGTGAAAAATGCCATTTGTAATTTGATAGGGATCTCACTGAATCTGTAGACTGCATCTGGTAGTGTGGTCATTTTCACACTATTAATTCTTCCTACCTAGGAACATGAAGTATCTCTCCATCTGCTTATGTCATCTGTGATTTTTTTTGTTAGTGTCTTATAATTCCCATCTACAGTTCTTTTGTCTCCTTAGGTAGGTTTACTCCCTAGATATTTTATTCTTTCTGTTGAAATGGTGAATGAGATTGATTCCTTAATTTCTCTGATTTTTCATTATTAGTATATAGGAATCCGACTGATTTTTGTGTATTGATTTTCTGTTCTGCGATTTTGCTAAATTCAATGATTAGCTCTAATAATTTTCTGATATTATCTTTAGAGGTTTCTACGTATAGTGCCATGTCTTCTGCAAACAGTGAGAGTTTTACTTATTTTCTGGCCGGATTCCTTTTATGTCTTTTTTTCTCTGGTCGCCGCAGCTAGGACTTCCAAACCTACGCTGCGTAATAGTGGTGTCAGCGGACACCCTTGTCTTGATCCTGATCTTAGAGGGAATGCTTTCAGCTTTTCACCACTGAGAATAACGTTTGCTGTGGGCTTGTCATGTATGGCCTTTACGATGTTGAGGTAAGTTTCTTCTGTGCCCATTTTTTTTCTTTTTACTATAAATGGCTGCTGAATTTTGTCAAAAGCTTTTTCTACATCTATTGAGATGATCATATGGTTTTTATCTTTCAATTTGTTAATATGGTGTATCACATTGATTAATTTGCATATATTGAAGAATTCTTGCTTCCCTGATATAAACCTGACTTGATCATGGTGTGTGAGCTTTTTAATGTGTTGTTGAATTCTGTTTGTTAGAATTTTGCTGAGGACTTTTTTATCAGTGATATTGGCTCGTGATTTTCTTTTTTGTGTTTGTCTTTGCCTGATTTTGTTATCAGGATGATGGTGGCCTTGTAGAATGAGTTTGGAAGTGTTCCTTCCTCTGCAATTTTTGAAAGAGTTTTAAAAGGATTGGCATTAGCTCTTCTCTAAATGTTTGATAGAATTCACCATCTATGAATCCATCTGGCCATGGGCTTTTGTTTTCTGGGAGATTTTTTATCACAGTTTTGATTTCCGTGCTTGTGATTGGGTTGTTCATAATTTCTGTTTCTCCTGATTCAGTCTTGGAAGATTGAACTTTTCTAAAAATCTGTCCATTTCTTCCAGGTTGTCCATTTTATTGCCATATAGTTGCTCATAACAGTCTCTTATAATCTTTTGTATGTCTGCACTGTCTGTTCTAACCTCTCCTTTTTCATTTCTGACTTTGTTGATTTGATTCTTCTTTGTTTTTTTCTGAATGAGTCTGGCTAAGGATTTGTCAATTTATTTATCTTCTCAAAGAACCCAACTTGTTGCCTTTTTACCCTAGGATCTCTTTTCACAAGTTTATGCAGATGACACTTTTAAACCTATGTTTATTGTAGCCCAAGACTCCAGATAACATTTGTGAGGCAGGTTGGCCCAGGGATTCAATGAAAATAGTGTGTTCTTCCATCCAGGGTGTTAGTGTGAGGTTGTCAGCTACCTTGCTTTGCTGAAAGCTGAGGAGTTTCCCACAATACAGGACCTTTAGCGCTAAAACAAGGACACTACTGGGCAAACCAGGATGGTTGGTCATCCTTATTAGTGAATATTGCCATGTCAACTGGGAAGCAAGTGCTCACATCAGTCCTAGAGGGTTATAAGTGCACTGAGAGTAGGAAATTGCTAATCTAGTTGTTGTTTCACAGAAGTCACTGTTGCAAAGAGAGAGCAGATGAACTGTGTAAAGTGATTTTGAGTTCCAAGACTGGGTGAGTGGGATGCGGTGAACGCTGAGTGCAACCACTAGTGAAAGCACTCAAAATCCTCAGCCTCGAAGATCCTGGGGTGGGGTCTTGCACAGCACTTCAGCAGACTTTCACACTCAGATATGAACATGCACGCATGCTCACACACTTCAGTCAAGCCGAACTCTCTGCAGCCCTGTGGACTGGAGTTGCCAGGCTCCTCTGTCCAAGGGATTCTGCCAGCAAGAATACTGGAGTGGGTTGCAGCCCTCCTTCGGGGGTCTTCCCAACCCAGGGATCAAACCCATACCTCTAATGTCTCCAACACTGGCAGGAGTGTTCTTTACCACTGGAGCTTAAGTTATATAGAAATTTCATATCTGTGGATAAGATGCGAATGATTTGAGTAGCATGTATCCAGTTACGTCTCTTGTTCTATATGCTTACTTCTATGGGATACTGAAAAAAGTAACTTTAAGTATGGTACCTCTAGAAAATTTTGAGATATATTCCTCATCGATTTGGATCTGGTTGTCCCTGCTATACATTCTTTGTAGCCATATTTCCTTTGTGTTTAAGAGAAAATCGCTGTTGGGGTGCTGAAATGTGGTTAAACAAAGCAAAGATATTAAACACGACAATACACAAAGATTGCCAGTTTGGGACTCTGGAGGTACTTCTCTGTGGCCCTTACAAACTTGAGTTATCTGAAGTGGAAACACACTTGGTCTTTGATGCTCCTGATGGATTTTGTGGAGACTGCGCAGATGAAAATGAATCCACACCATGCCGTGTTCTGTCAACTCTAGCATTTAGCATCTCCTTTCTGACATAACAAGTGGTCACCCTCTGCACCCTAGAGACAGAGGGCATTCTGGTTTTGTTGCATTCCATTTACATAATCTTTTCTCTCGGTCTTCAGCCGGCTCATCTGTCAGAAGCAGCAGTTTCCATCTTGCGTGGCTTTTGCCTCTCTGTCTGAGCACTCATCTCAAGCGCTGTGCTGGTTTGCTCTCTGCAGCTTTCCTTCTCCTGCCTCCTTGTCTCTGTACCTGTTTTCTAAAGACCCAACAAAGGGAGTCCTCATACCATGTCTTCCACACAGGGAATCCGTGTTCAGTGTCCTGCTCATCCTTCTTGCCTCATCCTTTCTACTCCTAGTAAGGAGAGTCATACAATGTTAAAGTGAGTGAAAGTGAAGTTTCTCAGTCGTGTCTGACTCTTCACGACCCCATGGACTGCAGCCTACCAGGCTCCTCCATCCATGGGCTTTTCCAGGCAAGAGTACTGGAGTGGGGTGCCATTGCCTTCTCCAACAATGTTAAAGTAGTCAGCTAAATAATCACATAGTAGGACGTTTTCCTTTTTAAAGCTGATTTCACCTTTGGGTAATAACAACTCCCATTTTACCAAAAGTTCTTATTAACTAAGAGTTGCATTTCTTATCATACATGCCATTATCTTATGTTATATCTAAACTATGGTTTTCAGGACTGATGTTTGTATACTATCATCTATCCAGGCACCATGCTTATTTTTTCACTTTGATTGTCTCATTTAATCTTCATAACAACCACACCTGTTGTGTACTTTTAAAATCCCCTTTTTGTAGTAAAACTCAGATGCAAGGAGTTTACATAACCTACCCAAGGTCATTAAAGCACAAAAAACAGGACTGGAATTTGAGCCCAGGCAAGCTAGCCAGGCTGCTCTGGTATGTAACCTCCCATTTTCATGGTGTCGCTCTGGGGCCTCATCACTGAGAGTCCTCGGAGCCCTGGAGCAGTTGCTATGAGCGTCACTTCTTACTGACCATCTGCAAAAGAGATTAAAGTATGAGCCTGGGGAAGAAAAAAAAAAAAGGCTCCTCTTGAACTTATTAGTAGTACAAATGAAATAACTGCCTGAGTAATCCTAATGTGCGCTTTTGAATGAGTCTATACTGATATAAATCAATAATTAAATAAACAAATGAGAGAGAAGAAACAAACATCCCTTAATGAAAAATATTCAAGAATTTCTGTAGGTTATGTGTTCCTCCTTCCACAAGTGGGACATAACTCCTTAAATGTGGGCTGTGCATAGCAGTCTATTTCCCAAGAGGGAAGTATGGAAATGGGAGGGAAAGAGTAACTTTATAGCAGAGGGAAGAACATATACTGCTGGAATCAGATGATGAAGATAAGCATCATCAATGCTAAGTCCTGATAATAGCATGTACCCTTTATATGAAGAGATGGGAGGAGCACTTACATGTCTTCCCCCCCAGACTGATACTTCCAGTCTGATCATGAGAACAATATCAAACAAACCCCGATTAAGGACAATTCTCCAAAACACCTGACTAGTGTTCCTAAATACTGCCCAGTTCGTCAAAAATAAAACAACAAAAAACTGAGAAACTCTCTCAACCACAAGGAGCCTAGCCAGTCGTGGATTAAATGTGATGTGGTATCCTGAATAGGTCCTGGAATAGAGAAAGGGATATTAAATAAAATGAAAGGAAATCCAAATAAAGTATGGACTTTATTTAATAATAAAGAATCAATAGCAGTTCATATGCTGTGATAAATATACACACTAATGTACGATGTTAAGAGTAGGGTAACTAATTGCAAGTTACATGGGGGATACTCTGTGCTCACTTTACTATTATTATGTACAGCTAAAGCTATTCTAAAATGAAAAGGTTATTTTTAAAAAGTGGATGATAAAAATAACCCAGAATAGGAGACACATGTAGAAGTTAAGGGCAAAGACTTCTGTGGTTTTGGGACTACAATTTTTCTCCTTTCCAATTCAGAAATAATCCTGCTGTGTATAGTATGAAACAAAGTCAGAGAAAAGAGTGTTAGGAAATTGCTGAACAGAGAGAGAAGGTGGTCCATGGCAAAAGTACCAGAACTACACAGCAGTGATGGCGGTCACGACAGATAGCCATAGTGAGGACTTAGCAGACATGTTCTCTTAATTGAAATGTCAGCTCTGTTGGGGATGATCTATGTAGGATTTTTTTTTTTTTTCTGAAACAGAAAAAAAAAGTGGGAAAAATGGCATCATACTTCTGAAATATTAGTAGTGGCAATGTACTTCAGCTGGTCAATGAAATGGAAAGGAGAGGGTACAGAAAAGGAAGAACAAGGAAAATCTTACCGACGGCATCCATTATACTAGTGATATGATTATTTGGGGAAATGCCTAAACTTTACCTCATAAAGTTGTACTATCAAAAATACAGGCTTTAACAGATGATAAGTCCTCCCTTTTTCAAGGCAATGATCTAATTCAAGAGGGAGGAAGATGTTCTAAGTACATTTTAAAGATATTCTAACTACATTAGTAGAACTACTAATGTTTATAGGCTCACTTTCAATAATGAATGAGCTATTCACATTCATAAAGCAATACATTAGAAGAGATTTTGAAAGATCATAGAGTCTCCCGTCACATCACCAGCTCTCATCTCTCCACTACACACATGCGCTATGTAACACATGTTAATATTCCTAATAGAAGAGCTACTGAACGAGATTCAACAGGCTGCTTTGCTGACCTAGCCTGGCGCTCAGCTATCCTAGCAGGCGGTGTATTCTATTCCAAATGCTTAAGCTTTCACATACAGTCTTTATCTTCATCTTACTGTACTAAGCTATGTACCTTGGAGCCTTGGGAATTTTGGGTTTGATGTGTGGGGTATTGATTTATGTCAGGGAAACAGAAGATGAGAGTGATTTTTTTCCCGGGCTTTCAGATACGGAGGCCCAGGTGTGCAGAGAAATAAGTCACTTCAACAAAGAACATCAAGTTAGAAACCAGCATACTGAGTTCTAGAGTATATAGGGATATAGAGATTATAGACAGTGGTAGATGGATAGATAGATTCCTAAAAGTAGGTAAGTGTCTGTGCTGAAGGTCAAAGTTGGGTAGACTACACTTTCACTGTTAGAAGAATGGAGACTCACAGAAATTAGAAGGGCAAAGCCAAGTAGCCAAAGAATCATTTAAGGCCACTTGAAGGACCTTTGTGTCCATCAGGAAAAGGAATGGGTATAATCAGAAACTTCTTAGACGACTCCTACTATCATTCAGAACCATCATTCAGATGCAGGTTTCCAGAGTCAGGGATGTGAGCGGATGGGAAGGTCAGAGAGATGGGGAATGCCACAGGATAATTTTAGGGTAAGAAAAACATGGGAATAAAGCGATTTTTTAAATCCATAGTTAATCTATTTATTAACGAAAACAGACAGAAATGTTTACTTGTCAAACCACAGGTCACAGTTCATTTTTAAACCCTCAGAGAAGCAAAAAGCATTTAGCAAGATTTCGTACAACTATATAGACTTCCCTGGAGGCTCAGTAGGTGAAGAGTCTGTCTGCAGTGCAGGAGACTGACCGCGATGCAGGAGACAGGGGTTCAGTCCCTGAGCTGGGAAGATCCCCTGGAGAAAGAAATGGAAACCCATTCCAATATTCTCGTCTGGGAAATCCCATGGACAGAGGAGCCCAGTGGTTCAGTCCATGCGGCCGCAGAGTTAAGCACCGAGCGACTAAACCACTACTGCTGTGAAGGCATTTACCTCATTGCCTGGAATATTCTAAATATTCCTAATGCAATGAATAGTTAAAGCAATTAACAAACTACTATAAAGCCCCCCAAAATCCTCATTCATTTCAGCAATTTAGGTAATTCTTTGACCTGAAATATCCAGAGCAACATTTTAAAATAGCCAGAGAAACATTTTAATTCTTCAGTCTACAAGTGTCATTGTAAGCTATATGTAAATAAATAGAAAATAAGCTAGAAGGGAAAACAAAAAGTATATTTCTCACCCTTTACATTTGTTATATAATGTATATAAGAAAAATAGTTTATACACCAGTTTTTAAAAAATATATACTGTGTATTTGTATTGAAGAGTTTAAGTAGAAAAAGATTACATGCAGTTCTGTAAGTTAAAGGTTAAAGCCTTATTAGGTTTATCTTTCAAGAAGAGATGTCTTTTTAAAACCAGCATTAAGATTGGCATACTTAGTTCATCCCAAAATGGTGAAAATAATCAGATAGTGTAGAGGTAAATGACCCAGATTTGAGTTGGAGGTTTTGCAAAAGTTCTCAGGTCACTTCTGGTTAGAAGAGAGTTCCAGCTGCTGCCGGCAGCGGATGGCTTCATCCTGAAGGGCGGTGGAGAGCCCTCCTGGCCTGCTTCTGGCTCTTCTGCCAGGACCGAAATGTCTTGGACTTGACCGTGGTGAGAGGAACATATGTAAAGGAGCAGAGACTGCAGCGTAAGATTCGAAGCTGCCCTCAATGAATTCGAGTTGCCTGAACAGGTGACACAAGGCCACTGGTCCCTGAGATCAATGACCCACTGTCACACACGACTTACTGTTCAGTACACATTTAGCATGCACCTCTAAGAGACAGACGCTGTGTTCATTTCTGAGAACACAAAGATAAGTGAGTGAGAAGCCCCGCCTTCCCCGAGTGAGTGTGCGCTCTGGGACGGAAGCCAGAAATGCTCAACAACGATGCCAGTGTACGCAGGGCGATCACAGATGCTCGGAGCGGCTCTGGAGGAGGGTGACGGAGGAGTAGCAGAAAGGATGTGTTTGTGCTCATTAAGGATGAATAGGAGTTTTCCTTATGGACTGGATGAGAAAGGCATTTCAGGGAAAAACAATATATATGCAAAGGCATAGAATAACAGTATATAACAGACATAAGGTATGTTAATGTGGTGAAGTTTACGTCACATGGTGCCATCTATCAGAGCAATAAAGACCACAGGACTTGGAGAAAATGACTCCAGAGTCAATTCCCTACCCACAATTACCAGCTACTTCATCTGAGGGAGTTATTGTACTTTTAATTTCCATTTTGTCACCTATAAAACTGGGTCATATGGGAGGCTAGCTCAAAGGGTTGTTGTGCTAAGTGGTCAAGAAATGTTATTAAGTGTAAGATATTATTTACAGGATCACTTAGATATTGTTGGGGCTTCCCAAGAAGGCTCAGTGGTAAAGAATCTGCCTGCCAATGCAGGGAAAGTGGGTTCAATCCCTGGGTCAAGAAGATCCTCTGGAGTAGGAGACCACAACCCACTCCACTCTTCTTGCCTGGAGAGTCCCAAGGACAGGATAGCTGGCAGGCTACTGCCCATGGGGCTGCAGAGAGTCAGGCACGACTGAGCGTGCATGGGTACTGTCAGGTCACAAAGTAGAAATGACCTCTAGTGAAAAGAACTATGACACAAAAGAGCTAGAAGGAAAGAGGACTAGTTGGTTAGTAATTGAAGGAATGCCCTAAGGATTTGGATTAATGAGACCTTGTCCATGTTGAGAGACAAGCTAAAATGACATGCTACAGATACCCCGTCTAACCTATTTACGTTTTAGTCAACCTGGATGAATGCTCACGAAATTTGTAAATGGCACGACACTGGAGGAGCTGTGATGACTTGGGGTGCTATTTTCCAGCATCCAACTGATGTTGATTGGCTAGCTGAAACAGATTCCTTGTATCTGACAACGTGAAATTTCAATTTGAGCATGAAGGATATAAAAGTTCTAACTGAGTTTACTGAAGATCAGTGACAGGATGCAAAAAGATCTCTGTTGTCAAGACCATGTGGGAAAAATACAAGGTGGGGGTCTGAGGAGCTTTTAGGCTTGCTGTTGGTCAGCAGTAACAGAGAGCTAATGTGATCCAGATTTCATCAGTAAAGGGGAGGCACACTTAAGATGGTGGATATGATGGTCTTATTCTTCTCTGTTTTGGCCAGAGTGCATTTCCCTGTTGATCTCTGAGAGAAGTTTATAGACAAGTTAATCTGACTCACAGGATGACTATGAAGATGGTAAAGGAATTCAGGCATCTCCTTTACGATATGTAGATAAGTTGTTAAAAGGAAGAGACTGGAGGGGACATAGCTTTTACACTTATACATGTGAAGAGTAGTCATGAGGAAAAGAAACTAGATTTTTGGGGGTGGACTCTGAGGACAGACCTAGGATGAATGAATGGAAGATAAAAAGCAATCTAGGCTTGCCATCAATATGCCTAATGAGTGCAGAAGATGAAAGGTGATGTAGTTAGCTAACAGTGAAGGCTTCTAAGCCTAGTCCAGTTGTACTAGGTAAGGATGACGGAAGAAACTATTGTCAGAAGAGAGCTGAGCGGGATGCTCTTTAGAAGTGTGCCTAAATCCGCAAATCTCTGTAAAAATTAGTAAGATTTAATAATGAAGAATGTTAAGCTTAAAGAGCCAAGTAGCCATTATGGAAGAGAACTGAAAGTTAGTCTAAAGATGTTTGGATTCATGTAAACCTGAAGGAGGACTAACAATGTTTGAAAAGGACATCCATAGTAAAAACCTTTTGGGTTTCATGCTGCAACAAATTCTAAGCAGAAGTTGAAATCTATTTCAGTTTATCATTTGTTAATCATCTGGAAGAATTAAGAGCATGCACACTGAAGTCAGTGCTTGTTTCCTTAGTGAATACAGAAATATAGGCAGAAAGCAGTAAACACTTATTTTTCCTTTGGGCTGTCAAGAGAGCCCTGTATGCTGGAAGAATAAATAGATGATCTATTTACTTTCATTTGCACTGTCTATATTTCTATAGTAATGGAAATAATATGTTACAGACTGAGAGCATGATTCTTTTGATCCCAGCTTTTAATGATACACACAGGAAGCAAAAGTACTCAAGTTAGCTTTTAATAGAGATTTTATTTGGTAATTTGACTCTAAGGAGACTTTGATTTTTTTAAAATATGTTATCATTTAATTATATCAAACTAAAGGGTAGCATCTGGTTTTGATTCACTTAACCTTAATGGGAAAGAACAAGTCATTACTTAAAAAGTGTCTTATAGCCTATTATTTCTTGTATTTTTAGAAATCATTTATTCCTCTTCAAATTGTGCTGTAATTCTTTATTAATAATTCTTCTTGATGCCTCTGGAGTCATTCCATTACCCACAGACATTATGCATCAGTTTGTCAATGTTTGCTCTGATACTGAGGTATCTATGGCTCATTGAGTCATTACATCCATTGGTGTATATCCTTTTAGTGAAGAATATCCAATTTATTCTGAATCAAGTTTCATTGAAATATTTTCCAGAAACTTAATGTCCAAGAAGAAGAGTCCAGATATAATCCCTATATACTAACTCCTGGATATCTGTCATGTAAATCTTGGCATTGATTGGAGAATTCTATTTTTGTTACTGGGCTAATGACCTAGAGGAGATTTGTTATTCGGCTCCTGGGCCCCAAATTGTAACAGAAAGCAATGCTGCCTGGAATGACTGTCATTAACCGTCTACCCACGCAATGGTGCATACTTACTTGCTCAGGCGTGTCCGACTCTGCAAACTCATGGACTGTGGCCCACAGGCTCCTCTCTCCATAGGATTTTCCAGGCAAGAACACCAGAGTGGGGTGCCCTCTCCTCCTCCAGGGGACCCTCCTGACCCGGGGACCAGACCCACGTTTCCTGAGTCTCCTGCATCACCAGTGGATTCTTGACTGCGGAGCCATCCTGGAAGCCCGTTTAATGGTGGTTTGTAGTAGACCGACTCCATTATGCTTGGTCACAATAGCTTTTTGTGGGAAGACCTAGAATATTAACAGAGGAGTATTTCATCTGAGTAACAGCATTCTGCATTTTAAATAACCACTATCTGTTAAAATAGGAAGACTGGCACCATGTGGAGGATGAAATGTTTAACATGGTCAGGATAATGTATATTTTTCAAGTTTAGGATTGGTTTAAACTTTTACATCTGGTATTACTTAGAGTATCTTCTCCCCAGAGGTTAAAATACTCTAATAATGAATTAAGCACATTCTAAATATTTATATTTTCCCCATTTCATAGAAAAGACTAAGTATAAAATTCCTTCAGGCAGCGCTACTGTATGAAGGCAGTTTATAAAACAGTTGTGTTAGTGTATCTTATTCACATCACAAAAGATCCTTTTGTTATGAAAGGATGGAGCTCCGGGTTTCTTTAAATCTGAGCCCCCATTATGCATTTCAAACATCATTTAAATTATGCAAACCTTCAAGAATAAATTTGCTGTGTAAAGTGACATATACTTACAAGTCTTGCAAGAAGCCAGAAGTATGAAAGTCTGGAACTTAGAATTCTCTAAAATATTGTACAGCATTATGTCTGTCTCCTCAAGAACATTTATGACTGTTAGTTTGAAATAACAATAATAATGTTGATTCAATATTTTCAAAATATAAAGTTTACTTTTAATAGTTACATAGAAACAGTAGACATATTTCTAATGGAAAATATACTGATTCATTAAACAAATGTTTATTAAATGGATGTTATTTGAGCTGCAAACAACCTCAGGTATTTCAGTCTCCCATTTGATAGACACAAAACTGAGAACAAGAGCAGTGATATAGATTGCTCAAAGTCAAGTAATAAAAATGCAGAAATAGGAGTGATGGTCTCAGTTCCTAACTGCTAGCCTTTCCACCACCCTCTACAAGCTTCTCATGTTAATTCACTTTGTTATTGAGAGAGATTGCTTTAAAAATATTGTTCTGTCTCCATCGACTTATTGAACATAGATTCCTATAAAAAGGCATTCTCTCTCTCCTTTCGTATGCCATGAGGGATTTAGGCAGCTATAAAGCCTAGCATGCACTACTGATACAAATATACAAAAGAATCAAAATCAAATTAAGTGATCAAAAATGAAAACCAAGATGCCAAGATAAGGAATAATGTAAATCATATGCGGTAAATGTAAGTATAATATAAGCACCTGTTTCTGTCGGATTCTCTAACTCACTGTTTAGGGTACAAACACCGTGTTCTTAGAAAAAGAAAATCCCACATTTGGTTTGTTTTGCCATCCAAGTAAACTTTGGAAAACTCCCAGAGCTTTCAAAATAAATCTCAGATATCTCCCTGTGTTGTAGAGGAACACACATGAGTGAGGGAGAGAGAGGGAAGAACTTACTATTTCTGAAGCTCATCAGACTTGTATAAGAGGAACTGGATTTTAACTTTTACTTTATTATTTCCTATGAGTTAGTATTTCATAGCAAAAGCAAACTATAAACAGAATCTTCATAAGATGAGGAAGAAATGGCTTGAGGATTTTTATGTAAGTTCATAGTTCCTTATTACATGTATACTTCAGCAAGGTCATTTGAATAATAAAGAAAATATTCAAAACAGTAATTATTTATTGGATTAAACCAGGGATCAGCAAATTTTCTCCATAAGGGACCAAATAGTAAATAATATATATTTCTGCTTTGGGGACATATGGTTAATTTGGTAACTACTCAGCTCTGCCCCTATAATGGGAAAGCAGCCATTGAAATAAATGAATGATTGTGTAGCAATAGAATTTTAGTTATGGACACTGAAATTTGAATTCCGTATAATTTTATGTGTCATGAAATACTGATTTTTTTCAACCATTAAAATAAGTAAAAACATTCTAAGCTGGCTGTCATGTGATTTGCCCTGGGGTCATCGTTTGCTGACCCTGCTTAAACTGAATATCCTTGTTACAGCGATGTAGGATACTACTACAATGACCCCCTCAATAAACAAGTAAACCTGCATATGAGCTAGTGAGCCACTCCCAAACTGTCTCATACTGCATCGGTCTACTGTAGGATAGAAAAAAATGAGAAGACAAACAACCATAAATACTCCTTGACCTTCAGCTTTGAATAATCATAGCTTTTCTTGTAAATCTGTATGCCTCTGCTCAATGCTGTCGTCTTTTTCTTTTTAAGATAGAGGGTTACTGTATACCTGCTTTCTATGAAATTCAGCACACACACGTGTGTGTGTGTCTTGTTTGGATATGAAATGCAGGATGATGAGCACAGTAGGGCATTCGTTGCTTGAGACCTGAAATATTAGTTCGTTTACTTAAAGACACTAATATTAACATTTAAAAAATATCAAATGGCTTAGCAGAAAGAATGATTCAGATCCTGTTTTTGCTAAATAGATATCTGTATCAGTTCTTCTGTATAAATCATCTCTGCATGATGCTAAACATCTAGATTTTTGGCAACACACAGATGGTTGAACATTTTGCTTTATGTCCAGATGACTGGTGTTATGTAAACCTTTGATATATAGGAAAATAATATGCTGAGCCATCTTCATCCAAAGTTTTTATGAATTCCTTAAATATCCATTAAAATGATTGCTTGTAAACTTACAGATATCTGGAAATTTAGTTAAAGCTATTTTGTAGACATCAATACCTAAGTAAGATTCACAGTATATGTGTACATAAATGTAGACCTGTTTGTTACCTATACTTAAGTTTATACACACACATATATAGTCCATGGTGTCATATGTATAATCAGTTCAGTTCAGTCACTCAGTCGTGTCTGACTCTTTGTGACCCCATGGACTGCAGCATGCTAGGTCTCCCTGTCCATCACCAACTCCTGGAGTTTACTCAAATTCATGTTCACTGAGTTGGTGATGCCATCCAACCATCTCATCCTCTGTAGTCCCTTTCTCCTCCCACCTTTAATCTTTCCCACCATCGGGGTCTTTTCAAATGAGTCAGCTCTTCACATCAGGTGGCCAAAGTATTGGAGTTTCAGCTTCAACATCAGTCCTTCCAATGAATACCCAGGACTGATCTTCTTTAGGATGGACTGGTTGGATCTCCTTGCAGTCCAAGGGACTCTCAAGAGTCTTCTCCAACACCACAGTTCAATTCTTTGGTGCTCAGCTTTCTTTATGGTCCAACTCACACGTCTGTACATGACTACTGGGAAAAAACAAACACACACAGGTGTACATAGACACACACATATACATGTATACACACATAAGCACATATATATGTTGTTGAGTTGCTCGTCTGTGTCTGATTCTTGTGACCCCATGAACTGTGGCCCACCAGGCTCTTCTGCCCATGGGATTTCCTAGGCAAGAATACTGGAGTGGGTTGCCATTTTCTTCTCCAGGGGGTCTTTGTGACCCAGGGATCAAACCCATATCTCCTGCATTGCAGGCAGATTCTTGACCCGTGAGCCACTTGTGAAGCCTGTAGTGTGTGTGTGTGCTTCATATATAAACATTTTGTGAGTGTACCTCAGAGTGCCAATGTGTAAACACTAAGTGGAAATTTACTTTTGAGTCAGTAGCCTTTGTGAGCGTTCCAGTACTGTTGCCTGTTCTAAGAGTCCATCCAGAGATTTCTGTTAAATCAAACCTTCTTCCTCAGAGCTGTGATGGAGTTTTATGGTGATATTCACTGGGGGTAGGGTTTTACATTAAATGAGAAAATGTGTGTGACTAGTGCTTTCTAAATTGAAAAGTGCTGTACAAATATTAACGGATATCTGCTTAACTTCCCTTAAGCCACTTGATTCATTTTTCTCCATCTTATTTCAGAAGCTATTTCTAAGTCAAGAGATGAATGTTTTCATCACTGATTTCCCTTCAGTAGGCTGTGAATACATTCTGGTTTTTTTTAAATTATTATTTTGCAGTTGTTAATGATGAATGGACAGGGATGCCTGGCGTGCTGCAGTCCATGGGGTTACAAAGAGTCGGACACGACTGAGCGACTGAACTGAACTGATCCCTAGCCCTCCATTAAAACACACGCAAGAAGGTGTTGACATCAAAGCAAGTAAAATTTCTCAGGAGGGAACCTGGATGTGGCAAAATGAGGTTCATGAATGAGTTTCAATTCTATCCTGGACATAAAGGAGAGGAAGGGTTTGGGGAAAATGTCATCTGAATAGAAATTATTTAAAATGGATTATTTAACACATTCTCCTAAATAGTCTCTTCTTAAGGCAACAGACATGAATTTTCTGTGGGGATAAATGGGCACTATCAGGGCCTGAACCAGCTTTGCCGACAACTAACAGTAAGAAAATCATTTCCTGGGTCCTAGATTCCTTGCTTTATATATAAAGGGGGTGTTAGTTTATTCGCTCGGTCAATGTACAATATTTTGTGACCCATGGACTATAGCCCGCCAGGCTCTTCTGTCCATGGAATTCTCCAGGCAAGAATACTGGAGTGGGTTGCCATTCTGTTCTCCTGGGGATCTTCTCGACCCAGGGACTGAGCCCAGGTCTCCCGCATTGCAGGTAGATTCCTCACTGTCTGAGCCGCCAGGAATCACAAACTTAAGTACTGTCAAGTCATCCAGTTGTTTATCCCTGCTCCTGTTGCTAAGTCGCTTCAGCTGTGTCCAACTCTGTATGACCCCATAGACGGCAGCCCACCAGGCTCTGCTGTCCCTGGGATTCTCCAGGCAAGAATACTGGAGGTGGGGTGCCATTTCCTTCTCCAATGCGTGAAAGTGAAAAGTGAGAGTGAAGTCGCTCAGTCGTGTCTGACTCCTAGTGACCCCATGGACTGCAGCCCACCAGGCTCCTCTGTCCATGGCATTTTCCAGGCAAGAGTACTGGAGTGGGGTGCCATTGCCTTCTCTGGTGTTATCAAAACCCACAGGTATAAAAATACATACTCTGTCTTTAAAAATCAATTGGTACTAGAGACAGTTTGCTAAGTTCCTATTCAAGCTTTCCATTCGAGTACAAGGGAGGAGTACGTTTAAATATTAGTGAAATCCCTTGGTGTCTCATATCAGCAGTAGTACCTTTAAAACATTCTTAAATAGGTGTATATTGGTAAGGATGGGAAAGCTGACCGTGGACAGAAAGTTTTAAAATCTTAGGAACCCTGAAGTTTAATGTCAGTTATTCTGGTGAACATGCCTCGGATAGCGTGCTGATACGTCTCTTTGTGTGAATATAAGTAAAGGGCCACTTCTCGTTAAACAGGGCACGGACAGCCTCTGCGTTGCATCGAAAATTACTGACTTTGATTAATCTCTTTATCTATACTCAACCCTTTGTTTAAAATACCCTCCTCCAAAAATCGCCCTAGCACTTCCTGTTTACCAGTCTTTCCTTTCAGTAGGTTGTTCAGCACATCTCACTGGCACCTGCTGTCAATCATTTGATCAAATTCTGCGGTGCCACTAAGTAGGGTTCTCTGTCGAAATCCCACAGAGCGCCCCCTTGCTTTGGTCAATGGACTTGCAGCAGCAAAGCTTTGGGCGCTCATGTAGGAGACGAGATCAGTGTTTTTGATGCAACATATTCCTTATATTTAAAACAAAACAAAACAAAGTTATGGTTCTGATCATTGCAATTCATGGCAGTTTTCATCCATTTTATCCTGTTACACTGTTATTGTGTGTGTGTGACCTCCTTGAAATTAAAGCCATTTATCCATTTTATACACACACACACGTAGAAGCTAAGGAGTTGAGCTCTCACACGGCTTGTAGAGGGAAAGAAAGAAGAAAGTGCTAGTCACTCAGTTGTGTCCGACTCTTTGAGACCCCATGGACTGTAGCCCACCAGGCTCCTCTGTCCGTGGGATTTCTGAGGCAAGAATACTGGAATGGGTTACCATTTCCTTCTCCAGATCTTCCCGACCCAGGAATCAAACCTCGGTCTCCTGCATTGTAAGCAGATTCTTTACCATCTGAGCTACCAGGGAAGCCCTGTGGAAGGGAAGCATATTGGAATTCAATGAAAATGCAGGTATATAGAGGAGAGAGCTCAACTCAGTGCTCTGTGATGACATGGAAGGGTGTGTTGGGATGGATTGGAAGGGAGGATCACAAGGGAGAGGATATATGTATGCTTAGAGCTGATTCATGTTGTTGTGCAGTGGAATCCAAATACAATATTATAAAGCAATTATATTCCAATTTAAAATAAATAAAACAGGAGCAACTTTAAAAAAAAAAAGAAAGGAAAATGCAGGGTTCATAACAGTGCAGGAAGGAATTCTTGCCTGGGAGGAGCCTAGATCACTTGAACAAATAATCCTTCTGGTTACAGAGAGGCTGCAGTGTAAGACTTCTCCTTTAAACTAGACTTAACTGAAGTCTATATGCTTTTAAACATCTTTCCAGAATTACATTTATATCTTTTCAAAACAGAAACAAAATTTTTCTGTTGAAAAGACATTTCTATTTGAGGATGGTCAGAAATGAATGTGGTGATGGAAGCTTATTGTGAGGCCTAATCAGGAAACAGCATTTAAGAGAATGAAGAAGGCTCATATGACAGGTCCGGAGTCCCAGGAAATAGTAGCAAAGAGAGTATCAGCTATGATCTCCCTGTGCAGGGCGGAGTCAATTGGGATAAAACCTGACTTGGGTTTATCAGTTATATCAAAAAGCATAAAAAAGGATGAAGTTACAGACAGTAGAATAAAACTGCTAGAATACCGAAATCCATATAATAGCATAATAGGACAAATCATGGGATTTTTCAGGCATTTGAATCCAGGAGTTACCTTTTACAATGATGTTAGGTTAAGAATATTAACTTTAGTAAAACACTCAGGACTGTAAGGCCTAAGTGCTGATTGCTATTGTAATTAAAGTGACCTTATGAAACGTTTTTCAACTTTGTTTTAACTCAAATGGTAATTTCATAAGGTGCAATCTAATATTATGTGAAAGAGAAGAGAGGATTTTTTTATTGAAGAATAGTTGACTTATAATGTTGTGTTACTTTCAGATATACAGCAAAGTAGTTAAGATACATATATATATATATATATATATAACACACACACACACACACACACACATATATATATTCATTCTTATACCAGTTCTTTTCCGTTATAGGTTATTATAAGATATTGAATATAGTTCCCTGTTTTATGCAGTAGTTCCTTGGTGTTTATATATTTTATGCATAATAGTATATATCTGTTAATCACATGATCCCTTCCCTCCCTTTCCTCTTCGGTAACCATAAGTTTGTTTTCTATGTCTGTGGACACTTTCTGTTTTATAAGTAAGTTCATTTGTATTATAGTTTAGATCCCACATATGAATAGTATCGTGGCATTTACCTGTCACTGTCTGAGTTATTTCACTTGGCATAATGCCCTCCCAGTCTACCAACGGTGTTGCAAATGGCGCTATTTCATTCTCTTTCATGGCTGAATAGTATTCCATTGTGTCTGTGTGTCACATCTTATTTATCCATTTATCTGTTGAGGGGCATTTAGTTTACTTTCATGTCTTGGCTATTGTAAATAGTGTTGTTGTGAACACTGGGATTCACGTATCTTTTCAAATTACAGTTTTCCCTGGATCTGTGGCGAGGAGTGGCATTGCAGAAGCATATAATAGCTCTATTTTTAGATCTTTAAGGAACCTTCCTACTGTTTTTCACAGCAACTGCACCACATTACATTTCCACCAACAGTGTAGAGAGTTCCCTTTTCTCCACACCCTCTCCAGCATCTGTTATTTACATTCCTTTTCATGATGGCCATTCTGACTGGTGTGAGAATGTCTTGCATTTCCCAGATAATTAGAAACACTGATCATTTTTTTCATGTGTCTGTTAACCATCTGCACATAGAAGAGCCAAGAGGGTTTTACCCATCCTTTTAAAATTTAGAAATGTCTACCTACAAATAGTTTGGACTAATTTAACATAGCCATTCAAATATGGTACATAAATAAATGTATTTTGATCTATTAATAGAACTATTCTGCCAGGTCCCATTTTTCAGCTGTTATTGTAAGTGCTGCGTTCTGTTTAAATAGTGGAACTCGGAGGACACACCATTCATCGGTGGGGGGAGAGAGGCCTTGGTTGTGTCAGGACTCACATCTGGGCTCCATCACCCACCCGCTCTGTGAACGTAGATGCAGACCCGACTCCACTTCGCTGAGCCTCAGGTTGCCATATTTAAATAGAGACAAGGGAGTCCCAGTCCTGGGATGGAATGATTCTTTATGTTAATTGTGGCGGTGCTTAGATAAATCTACACATGTGATAAAATGTCACAAAGAACTATATGTACACATGCATACATAGAAAAATCCTGCATAATAATAATAGAAAAATATAGAGAAAAAGTTTGGTAAAATAATATGTAGGAAAAATGCATAGAAAAATTTGGTGAAATCTGAGTCAAATCTGTAGTTTAGTTACTCATATTGTGCAAATGTCAGCTTGTTGGTTTTGATCATTTTTTTATTTCAGTAATGATAATTCTTTGGGCTGTTAGCACAGGGCAGGGGGCATTCTCAGTGATGGGTGTATAAGACCTGCCTGTGCTAGTTTTGCAGCTTCGTGTGAGTCTGTCTTTCAAAATTTAAAAAAAAAATGAACTACACACTCACTGTATGAGCCAGCAATGCCACTCCTAGATATTTCCCTTGAAAACGGAAAGCATATGCTCACACCAAACATGAATGTTATTAACTATTCTGATCATAACCATCCCAAACTAGAAACAACCCAGATGTCCTTGGACAAGTGAACAAACTGTGATACACCCATATGGTGTAATACCCCTAAGCAACAAAACAGAAATAAACTATTGATATCAGCAACATCAACCAAGAAGCAAAAATAGAAGTTAAGAAAATGATGGTCTCTGAAAATAAGACTATGTATACATGTGAAGTTCTTGGAATAGGGACTGATTCATAGTGAGTACTTTGTAAGTAACCGCTGTTATTATTTCTCTCCCTCCTCTCCCCCAAAAACTCTGTCTTCCAGAAAAATGATAGACTTCCCATTTTCTCCTAACTTGAACTAATTAGTGACTATTTATAATTCTGTATTTCATGTGTTTCCTATATGTCACTGTGTGCATGAGCTTATATGCACATGTATGTACTTCTCATTAAGGTGTGTGTGTGTGTGTGTGTGTGTGTGTGTGTGTGTGTATATATATATATATATATGTAATGCATGGGTGAAGTTTGAGAATTAAGCACAAAATAAGAAAAATGTACCTGTGAGGCTTCAATTTTGGAAGATTTTCAAATGCCCAAATTTAAGCTTTTCAAATAAATGTTTGAAATGCCAAGTTAATTAGGACGGAAGGAAATTGCACTTGTTGTGTGATTGTCCTTTATTTTATAAATGCTGTGATCTATAAATATATATGCACATATACATATATATGTATGGAAAGTGAAAGTGAAAGTTAAGTTGCTCAGTTGTGTCCAACTCTTTGTGACCTCTTGGACTGTAGCCCACCAGGCTTCTCCGTCCATGGGATTCTCCAGGCAAGAATACTGGAGTGGGCTGCCATTTCCTTCTCCAGGGGATCTTCCCAACCCAGGGATCGAACCCAGGTCTCCTGCATAAGAGGCAGACGCTTTAACCTCTGAGCCACCAGGGAAGCCCTGTGTATGTATGTTGCTCATGTTTAGAGACAGTATTAACATTTAGCATATGTGCTGACTGTGCTAAGTTGGGCTTTTATGATGGAGTTGTTATATTTTGAAGAACATGCTTTGAATCATTTATAAGTCTATGTAATAACAAGCCATATCATAACAGGATTTACTGAACTTTTATTGCCACCTACACAGTCAGCTAGTACTTACTCATCAATCTGTACTGTGTGTGAAGTGCTGAGCTGGATAAAAGAGAAACAGGAGGTGTTTAGAACAAGCTCAGAAGTAAGAGATATTGTTGTTTGGTCGCTAAGTCTTGTCTGACTCTTTTGCGACCCTAGGAACTGTAGCCAGCCAGGCTTCTCTGACCATGGGATTTCCCAGGCAACAATACTGGAGTGGTTTGCCATTTCCTCCTCCAGGGGATCTTTCCTACCCAGGGACTGAACTTGCATCTCCTGCTTGGCAGGCATATTCTTTACTACTGAGCCACCAGGGAAGCTTGGATTAAGAAATCCCTGGATTCAACTCCTAATACTGTAGCTTGCTAGGTCTGTGTATTTGTATAAATTATCCAATTCATCTAATCATTTCTTCCCCTGCATGATAAGCACAGTACAAATTATCAACCTCTTAGAGTTACTGTGAGCTAAAGGGTTTGTCACAGGATCACATATTTATAAACTGCTCAGTAAATGGTAGCTGTCATTATTATTAGGTATATCATAGTTATTTGAGGTTAAATGACTTAGAGATTTAATGGGGAAAAGTACAAGGTGAAAAAATTACATACTCTATGCTTCTGTATAGAAACTGTTGAAGGGAAGTATCAAATATATTCTAAGATATTTGCATGAACCTCTTTGGCAACATGGAACTTCGTCTTGGTCAACAAGTACGTGTAGGTTTGTGATTGACACACTGTGGGAAGAAATGGGTGTTTATTTAGTGTACTAAATTGTGACACTGTTTAAAAGAAAGCAGTATGAACAGAAATCAAGAGAAGATAAGGGTGGGGGTGTGGTAGAGTTGATGAACAGGGAGCTCAGCTTGATTGGCATTAACTACTTATGTTAAGTGGTCCAGTTCATGAAAGAAATGCTAAGTATGAAACAAATAAAGGCAACATGTATGCCTATCATTGCTGTCCCAATACAAATGGATGCAATACAATTTCTATCATATATATATATATATATATATATAAATATATAGGACACAGAAGTGTATATGTAAATGTAAACACACATGTATGTCATATTTATTATAAAAATCAAAGTGGCTTAGCTTACTTATAGAGCACATTGTAATGTCTGTAATCTCAAAGTTGTTTGTAAGTGAATACAAAGAAGAAAAATAAAATAGAGAGAGTACACTGAATTAGAAGTGAAAAGACTAAGATTCTAGTACCTAGTACAAGTGAACTAGTTAATCTCTTATTTAAGGTGTTATATCGATTCTCAGTATTTTGACTTATAACACACACACACACACACACACACACACACACACACACACACACACATCTTTGAGAAGGGAATAGGTACCCACTCCAGTTATCTTCCCTGGAGAATTCCATGGACAGAGGAACTTGGTGGGCTACAGTCCATGGGGTCTCAAAGAGTCAGACATGACTAAGTGACTAACACACACATATATATTCACAATCATATACACACATATAAATTCGTATATATGTAAATGTGTATAAAGCCACATGTACACACACGTGTCTTTATCAATGACAACAGTTCTAGAAGCATTTTGCTAAATTCAACTAAGTGATATATGTTGGCCATTACTAACTAAATGTTATTTGTTACTCATATTTAAATAATGTAAATCACAAGCTCTGCAGAGCTAGTGATCCTCTAATGGTCTGGCAGATTTCTCGAAGCAGCCGTAATCACACACGTTCTATCTATTGGATTGTCTGCTTTGGCTTCCTGATGGCTTAAAAAAACATTAAATAGCACTTAAATCAAAATTCCCATCTGTGTGCTATATATGCTTCCATGTAGGAAACAGGTATTTCTCCCATTAGTACAGACATATAGAATGGAAACAAAGGAAATATATAGTTTAAAATATCAATTTGCTTTGAAACATTTCTGTGGTTTGTTGGTTTTGCATAAAACTTTCATGTTCAACAATCTCTAAATAGACCATTTCTTTGTATTTCAAGGGAAATAACTTTAAATTTATTGATTCCTTTTAGTTGTTCTTGGTTTCATTAGAAATAATGCTGCAATAACAACCATTTTTTTACAAGTACCAGCAGCTAAAACAAACCTGTTAGCATGATTTTCGAATCTGTAGAAAGCATGCTGCTGCTGCTGCTGCTGCTGCTAAGTCGCTTCAGTCGTGTCCGACTCTGTGCGACCCCATAGATGGCAGCCCACCAGGCTCCCCCATTCCTGGGATTCTCCAGGCAGGAACACTGGAACGGGATGCCATTGCCTTCTCCAATGCATGAAAGTGAAAGTGAAGTCGCTCAGTCATGTCCAACTCTTAGCAGCCCCATGGACTGCAGCCCACCAGGCCCCTCTGTCCACGGGAGTTTCCAGGCAAGAATACTAGAGTATTGACCTCATATTACACTGTTAAGAACTGGATTAGAAATCTGGGTATCAGTAGTAGTTCATTCTCACAGACAATACTGAAGTCACTGAGAGAGGTCTCTTTAGTCTGATATAATATGTGACACAAATTGACATTTCCTGAAGATTTTGTGGGCTTCCCAGGTGGCTCACTGGGTAAAGAATCCACCTGCAGTACAGGAGATGCAATAGCCATGGGTTTGATTCCTGGGTCGGGAAGATCCCCTGGAGGAGGGCATGGCAACCCACTCCAGTATTCTTACCTGGAGAATCCCATGGACAGAGGAGCCTGGCGGGCTGTAGTCCTTAGGGTTGCAAAGAGTAGGACGCAACTGAAGCAACAGCACACATGCGGAAACATTCTGTAGACGTGGACGTGTGTGTGTGTGTGTGTGTGTGTGTGTGTGTGTGTGTTTGTGTGTGTGTGAGAGAGAGAGAGAGAGAGAGAATTATTTTGCTGAATACCTATTCTCAACTCTGTTGCTTTCTTTACTGTAGAGTTCAATAAGGTGATCATCAAACTGGTGTACAATACCACTGTTGTATTAAATTGTTTTTAGGGAACAAGTCTACTTAAATATTTTCCAGTTAGCTGTGTTATGCTGAGCAGTTTTACATGCTTTGGAGGTTGTAGTTTGATCGGTGGGATAAGGAGATCTATATAAACAGATAATTTAGTAAGTCAGATTCTTTCGGACTTGTGTTGACTTCTGACTGTTTTTATAGATAATGATTAGTTGGAAGATACAGGAATAAAGATTATCTTTAAGTAAAAAAAATTAGACTTTATTTAAAGGACACTAGGATTGATTCCTTTTAGTAAAGTTGTTCCTCGGTTCATTAGGAAGAATGCTGAAATACTGACAATTTTTTGGTCTATCTGAAGAACAGAATGCACTCTGCTAGAAAAATGACTCAATCCCCTCCTCTGCCCCCCCACTCCCACCCCAAACTCCAGTGTGTGAAGTCTCAGTTGAAAATTCAGAATGTTCAGGAGGCAGAATCTGATAGAGAAGGAGTCGTGAGAGTTGTAGGTTATGAGAGTGGCTTATGTATTGAAGGGATCACCTTGTATGTTGCAGATCATTTTCAAAGTAAAGGACTCGCGTATGATGCTCACATCGGTCACGGTCACCTGCTCGTAGACAAGTGGCCCCGTTCTCCCTCTCATTTCCCATGATTCTTTCCCACACCTTCTTAAAAACTTCAGTTGAGAGCCTCTGAACCCCTTACTCAGTGTGCAACATTTCAGCATTTGATTAACTTGGAACTGATCCCCCATGAGAAGCCCCCTGACTCTTGAGCCTCTCTTTCGGGTAAGTGGTCCGAAACACATCAGTGCCTCCCTTTTGCGGCCATAGGTACAAAGCAGATGGACAGTGTTGAGGCAGTGAAGGGTGGTGGGCCAGATCCATATAGGGACCTGGCTTCAAGCTGGGGAAGGTACTCTGCTGAGAGCCCCCTTGGGTGCTAGGTTGGTTCTGGTCTTTCTGTACTTGGAAGATTCCATGACTGCATCAGTTTTTACACAGTTACAAGATATTTGTTGTTGTTCAGTCATGTCTGACTCTTTGTGAACACTTGACTGAAGCATGCCAGGATTCCCTGTCATTCACTATGTCCCACAGCTTGCACAAACTTATGTCCATTGAGTCAGTGATGCCATCCAACCATCTCCTCCTCTGTTGTCCCCTTCTCCTGCCTTCAATCTTTGCCAGCATCAGGATCTTTTCTAATGAGTTGGCTCTTCATATGAGGTGGCCAAAGTACTGGAGCTTCAGTTTCAGCAATAGTCCTTCTAATGAATATTCAGGATTGATTTCCTTTAGGTTTGACTGGTTTGATCTCCTTGCTGTCCAAGGGATCCTCAAGAGTCTTCTGCAACACCACAGTTCAAAAGCATCAATTATTCTGCATTCAGCCTTCTTCATGGTCTGATTCTCACATCCATACATGACTACTGGAAAAAGCATAGCTTTGACTAGACAGACCTTTGTTTGCAAAGTGACATCTCTGCTTTTTAGTATGCTGTCTAGGTTGGTCATCGCTTTTCTTCCAAGGAGCAAGCGTCTTTTAATTTCATGGCTGCAGTCACCATCTGCAGTGATTTTGGAGCCAAAAAAATGAAATCTCTCATTGTTTCCATTGTTTCCCAATCTATTTGCCATGGAATGTTGGGACTTGACGCCATGATCTTTGTTTTTCAAATGCTGAGTTTTAAGCCAACTCTTTCACTCTCCTCTTTCACTTTCATCAAGAGGCTCTTTAGTTCTTCTTCACTTTCTGCCATAAGGATGGTGTCATCTGCATATCTGAGGTTATTGATATTTCTCCCAGGAATCTTGATTCCAGCTTGTGCTTCATCCAGCCTGGCATTTCGCATGATGTGCTCTGCATATAAGTTAAATAAACAAGGTGACAATCCTTGACATACTCCTTTCCCAATTTGGAAGCAGTCTGTTGTTCCATGTCTGGTTCTAACTGTTACTTCTTGACGTGGATACAGGTTTTTCAGGTGGTCTGGTATTCCCATCTCTAAGATTTTTCCAGTTTGTTGTGATTCACACCATCAAAGGCTTTAGAATAGTCAATGAAGCTGAAATAGATGTTTTTCTGGAATTCTCTTACATTTTCTATGATCCAGTGGATGTTGGCAATTTGTTTTCTGGTTCTTCTGCCTTTTCTAAATCCATCTAGAACATTTGGTAGTTCTTGGTTCATGTACTGTTCAAGACTGGCTTGGAGAATTTTGAGCATTACTTTGCTAGCATGTGAAATAAGGTCAATTGTAGTTGAACAGTCTTTGGCATTGCCCTTCTTAGAGACTGGAATGAAAACTGATCTCTTCCAGTCCTGTAGCACTGCTGAGTTTTCCAAATTTGCTGGGATATTGAGTGCAACACTTTCACAGTGTCATCTTTTAGGATTTGAAATAGCTCAGCTAGAATTCTATCACCTCCACTAGCTTTGTTTGTAGTGATACTGTAAGGCCCACTTGACCTCATACCCCAAGTTGTCTGGCTCTAGGTGAATGATCATACCATTGTGATTATCTGGGTCATGAAGATCTTTTCTGTATAGTTTTCTCTGTGTCTTCTTGCCACTTCTTCTTAATATCTTCTGCTTTTTTAGGTCCATACAGTTTCTGTGCTTTATTTTTGTCCATCTTTGCATGACATATTCTCTTGGTATCTCTAATTTTCTTGAAGAGATCTCTAGTCTTTCCCATTCTATTGTTTTCCTCTATTTCTTTGCATTGTTCATTTGGGAAGGCTTTCCTATCTCTCCTTGATATCTTTTGGAACTCTACATTCAGATGGGTATTTTTTTCTTTTCCTCCTTTGCCTCTCGCTTCTCTTCTGTATGTTACAACGTATATAGAAGTTGTATACAGATTCTGTAGGATCAAGCTGTCTAAATGATACAGTGACCTGCATCCAGTGGTTTTCTCAAGTAGTCAATCCAATGACCAGATCAACACCAACAAAGAACATATAGGCTGCAGAGAATGCACTATGATTAAAGGGGATGATAAAAGTGTTTTGGAAGGCCTTAACATTTCTAACCCCATAAAAAAAAATCAATTTTTGAACATGAGCTTATATGTATCCTGTGGAGAAAACTCCATAGAAATGTTTTGGGCTTTCTAGGCTTTTACAATATAAATAGACCACCTGGGCCAACTGGCAATAAACAGTGACATTAAACCACAGCACAGGTGGGCAGCCAGCTATAAATAGCACCCACATGGAAAGGCGCCCGTGGGAATCGGTGCATTATGGAATCAGAGAGAAGGAAGAGGCGGAATCGCTGGTCTTAAGCATTTCATTGCCTGTCTCACTTTTCACCACTCTCCTTTTCCAACTCTGTCTAATCGAGATTTCAAGGCAGCTCGGGCCTGTCTTTACCTGATTCCTGAGGTCTGAGCCGTTGACAGCCACAGCGTGTTCCCTGACAGAATTCTGCCTCCTGGCAATGTAGACAGAGACTCTGGGGACGCAGGGTGTCAGAGCTTCCAAGCCGCCTGCAGTGAAGGGACCTGCAGTCAAGGGCTTTGGGCTGTGTGATCACCCATGGGGCTTTGCTTTTAAGGGGAGGGAGGGGGGCCGGCCGCTCTGAAGTGGCTGCCTCTGCACCGTCCCCAACTCCCTGGGGGCTTGAAGCCTTGGCAGACCAAGACTTGTGAGCGTTTAGAAAGGTCAACGGGAAGAGCAAGCTTTCTTTTCGAGAGAGTGGTATAGGTGGGGGGCGGGGGGCTCCTACGTTAGAAATAATTGAATGTGGAGAATAATCCCTATTCCCCTGGGGTACATTTTAATAATGCAGGTGACTGATCCACTTAATGTCTGCCTGATTTGAACTGTGCATCGCTTGGCTTTTCATTAATAATGAATCCACAGGTAAACAAATGCTTCACATTAAATGCCTCTTTAAAGTGTTTAGCGTCTGCTGCCAGGAAACCTATTAAGCCCTATGGTTTAGGAAAGGTGAAATTGAACAGAAACTGTGTGTGATACCAAGTAAGCATCTTTTGACCAATGTCTTGCGATTGGCAAGTTCATATATACCCCTATGCTGAATACTGGGGAAAATTCCAAATAATGTCTTATTCTCTTAGTAATAAGATAATAAATATAAAGAGACTATAACATGCATTATTAATAGCATAACTTATTAACTAAATATAAATACTTAAAACTATACTTAAATATAGGTCTAAAATTCTAAAGGCACGATGTTCCGTCGTTTGTCCCTTATACGTGGTGAATTAAGGGGCAGGAAGGAGAGTTTGTATCTTTGTTCTCACCCTTTGAGTTGAACTAATCATCCTCAGGCTTATTTCTTCTAAAGTAAAACTGCCTTTGCAAACAGGTTTTCAGGATTTAAAAATAAACTGGTTTACTTAATAGGTATATTCTAATTACGTTCCCACAACTAAATTAAAGAACAATGCCACCCAACAACTTGTGTGAGAGTATCATAAAATCAGAAACTTAGCTGTTAATATTTTTTTTTAGTATTTTATTCATCTTGTATCCTTTTGCTTGTGCTCTCTTCTTTTTCAAAGGCTGGGTTAACCTCTGATGGGATCATTTGCTGTCTCATTCTATTTAATTTGTTGGCCTGGCCCAGCTACTCTTAACATCTCAGATCAGAGTATTTTCTAAAATTGAAAAAAAAAAAAAAAAAAAGCCCTGAATATGATCTTGCCCCCTGATCCTCCTTTTAAATGGATGAAGAAATTTTTAACTCAATTAAGTCATTTGTACCAGTTCAGCCTAAGTGTCAGAGTTTGTTGGTTCTAGATTTTCAGATTCCTAATCCCAGATCTTTCCTGCCTAAGGTGACCACCTCATCCCTCTTTGCGAGGGGTCTTTACTTTTGGCACTGGAGTTACCAAGTTCCAGGATTCCCCTTAATTCCAGGGTAACCAAAATGGATGATTTCCTTCCACCATCCTTCTTGTACTGGTTTCTATGTTCTCTCCTCAGTTCCTTGTCCTGGTATTAAACAACTTGCAAACCAGAATGTTTATTCATAGAGCTAATACGCATCTCTGCAAGCCTCCACCTCATCTTCCTTTGCATTCTTCAAATTATACCCATCCTTCATCCATTTGTTCATTTAAGCAAAGTCTTAAATGCATGTTGTTCATCATTTTTAAATCATTTCATCAAATTATTTTTGATTAATGTGTATTGTTTGCATGCTTCTTAGTTTTTCTATCTTCTGTGAAAGATTGAAACTTTCTTTTATTCATCACTATTTTGGCCAACTATAACAAGGAATGTGTGAATATGGAAGCCCATGTTTATGAATGCGGATGTCTATAAAAGTGCGTACTTTGGTGTTGATGACAAAATAACATTGGATATGAAAGAATTCATAACAGCTGTGAGAATTCTACACCACCATCAATATTAGCAATATTTCTTTCCAGCAGCATACTTTTTCCTTAAGGCCACTGAAGTATAATATTATAACTTCTTCATAAAGCTGTTAGATAGAGCTATGGAATATTTTTTGAGAATCAACTGTAGACAAGTCCAGAATTTGGGAAGTGAATTATGAAAGTGGACTGATGTAAGTGTAAGAAGTAATTGACCTGAAATAAATTCAGCGTGTTAAGTCAGTGCAATCATAGATTTAATGTGGTTTAAAACTCTAAAACTTCTATAGTTTTATAGTTTTAAGCTGTGAAAGTAAGGAATTAATTCCTGAAAACAACTTTGTTCCCATTTTTGTTGGCCAGGATTAACTGTTTTGAGGTCACTCATTTTGTCTCTTTATGTCAATTCAGTATATTAAAATTTTGTTGTCTAATTGATTGGATAGTAACAAAGAGAATACACTGAATATGAGGGCAATATTCATTAACTTTTCATATATGAATAGACTTCCATGAAAATAAAGTACCTTTTTATCAGTTTATAGAAATGCATACTACTAGACCCTTTGACACAGAGAAGGCAGTGGCACCCTACTCCAGTACTCTTGCCTGGAAAATCCCATGGACAGAGGAGCCTGGTGGGCTGCATCCATGGGGTCGCTAAGAATTGGACACGACTGAGCGACTTTTCTTTCACTTTTCACTCTCATGCATTGGAGAAGGAAATGGCAACCGATCCCAGTATTCTTGCCTGGAGAATCTCAGGGACAGGGGAGCCTGGTGGGCTACCATCTATGGGGTTGCACAGAATCGGACACAACTGGAAGCGACTTATTAGTAGCAGTAGTAGACCCTTTGAATACAGGTAGACTATAATCACTGTGTGAACTTGAGCAAAGTTGTTTAAGCTCTCCGAGGCCTCAGATTTCTGGACTCTGCTCTGGGACTAAGAATAGTACCTGCCTGATCAGGTTACCGTTATCAGTTAAGGGTCATAACTTGTCTAGACTGGGATTTGGCAGCCCATTCCTATGGGGGCATCAGTACTTTTCACCATTGCTAGTATCGTAAAGGTAGGTGGCTTAATAATCTACTGAGCTCTCCCTTTCTGAGCCAATTCTCTTTGGGTCCATTATGCCAGAAATATCTCCTGTCTATACTGATCCTAAACAGAAATCAAGAATTTGGGGCATTTTGAATTGCTGAATTACTGCAACGCACCTGCAGGAGGCATGCTTGCAGTGAAGAGGCGACCCAGATAACACAGAGAGAGTGTGCTGGTGGCTCAGGCGCATTGTGTTGCTTTCAAACAGGGCAGCTACTTCAAGGGCGCTTACAACTCAACTCGGTGTGTCCATGTGGGCACAAGGGTTCTGGCAATAAAATGTCCTAGTTTGTGCCCACTTCCTAATGTACTTGTGTATCACCTGCAGTTTTCTTACTTTTTCTTAAGACCAATTACAGATCTGGAAACGATTAAATATGATTTCCTTCTGTTCTTTGACCATTTGAGTTTTGTAGTTTTTTTTTTTTCTATCCCTGTAGAAAATTCATGCTTGTAATGTGACTTTTTTAGAAGGATGGAGATAATAATAGTAAGTACCTTAAAGAAAAGAGCAAAATTATTTATATTGCATAGAAATTCACGAGTATTACCTCATGTGATCCTCACAACTCAAATAGAATTTTGCATATTGGTTATTGTTTTAAATGTATTTTAGAAATACAGGAACAAAATTGTCTATCTCTTGTTTATCTGATTCAATACACTCTTTTCCCTTGGTAAGTAAGTCATTTCATTGAAGAAATTTGGTAAGGACAATAGCAATGACAGAATATCTCTAAAAATAAACATGCATTTAATATAATTAAAGTAGACTTTCATGCTGCCCATCCAGATGGGTAAACTAAGTAAACTTCCCCTAAACTTCTTCACCACAAGATGGGGATGGTCTTATAGTATGCAGTTTGTAGACTGACCAACCTGGCCTTCTGTGGCTCTCAAACTTTTGTGGCCTGAGTTTCAAAACATCAGTCATCCATCTTCATGAAGGATGAATTCTGTGGAAGAGAAATTAAAAAAAAAATTAGTTCCCGCTTCCTGGAAGTCATTATTGAATATCCCTGCAGAGAAGAAGTGGCGAATCTCCACAATCCAATAACGAAGTGTGAAACCTGGAATGACTCTGGATAAGAGGCAGCTAGCTTCCAGTCTGGAAGTTTCCCCAACCCTCTGCCACTGATAAGGGGGCTGAAGTATAAAAGGAGCTGTGTGACATTTTCTTTTCCCTGTGAGCTGGAGCATTTATGCAGAATACTTTTAAAGAGCTCGCCAATGCACAATCCTTCCGGGCCTGGAAATAGAGTGCTGCCAGCTGCCAGAACCCAGGGTGAACTCCCTCCTGCTTTGTAGAAACTACACTACTTCTGTTTCATTCTTCGAGAAAATAACGGGGCATTGTCCGTCTTTATAACCATGCTTCGTCTCTCGCTTGGCTTTGTAGTTGTGAGCTCCTTCCAGATTTTATCAGTGCTGATTCTTCTTTTTTCTTGCCATGAAGGTGAAGGTGAAGTCGCTCAGTCATGTCCGACTCTTTTGCGACCCCGTGGACTGTAACCTATTAGGCTTCTCCGTCCATGGGATTCTCCAGGCAAGAATACTGGAGTGGGTTGCCATTTCCTTCTCCAGAGGATCTTCCCAACCCAGGTATCGAACCCGGGTCTCCCGCATTGGAGGCAGAGCCACCAGGGAAGCCTATATAATATAATATTCTATTTTTATTCTTGCTATATAATATTCTATTTTATGACTATGCTATAGTTTATCAAGTTTCCCTGGAGAAGGAAATTTAAACCCACTCCAGTATTCTTGCCTGGAGAATTCTATGGGCAGAGGGAGCCTGGTGGGCTACATACAGTCCAAGGGGTTGCAAAGAGTAGGACTTGGCCTGAGTGACTAACACACACACACATAACACACACACACACACACATTACAGTATATCAACACCTTCAAGATGCTGATATTTCCAATTTAGTGCTACTCTGGACAACACAGCTGTGAACATTTTCTACTATAAATCAAGATACACTTGGACAGGAGCTTTTTCAGATGGTACACTTTGGAGACTCATTACTGGTATGTAGAATATATACATCTTCAGTTCTTCCTGTTTCTATTTCCCTTAGCAATGAATGACAGTGTGAATTGCTGCACATCCTTGCAATCACTTGCATTGTCAGACATTTTACTTTTGCCAGTCTGGTGGATCAGTAATGATATCTCAGGGTGATTTTAATTTGGATTTTACTAATCACTAACGAACTTGAACACCTTTTCGTATACTTATAATAACTATGATCTGCTTTTTATGACGTCTTTCAACTCTTTTTCCATTGGATGAGCAACGTTATTTAAAAATCAAATAAGATGGAGTTGGAGATTTCTCTTCTGATTCCAAAGTTGACTTCTTTAGCTGATAGCGCAATTGTTCTTTTTATCTGTCATATAATTAAAAACCTTTATTCCCTTTAAATTTTTTTTTTCTTTTCCAAAGAAGTCTTGGCAGTTTCTTTTTCTCATCTTCTTATTCATCCCCCTCAGATGAATTAATGTAAGGCTTGTAATTTAGAGCTTAGAACAGTCTCTTAGGAAAGGAGGAAAGCAAGGGGATTGTCCTTGGCCTCAAAGCTTTAGAAATATCCCACTTTGCCTTGGAGACAGGCATATCTTTGGTAGAGATTACTATTGTTTAAAATCTCTTCTGAGGCCACCCTTAAAGAATTTAGGAAAAGGAAACTTCATGAGATGCCAGGCTTAATGTTAAAAACAAGTTGTTGGGCACTGATTGAGCAGATTTAAAGAACATAATGACAAGTAAGGGGAAAGGAGGTGATTTCACCTACCAGTGCTAAAAATGTCATTAGAATGATTTATATGCCATCAACTCATTACTCTCCTGACTATCACCAAGGATCTCCAAGGCAACAAGGATTATTCTTTACACATAACCCTCAGGCTTTATCTCCATCTTCTGAAGCAATTTTTCTATTCTTTCTGAACTGATTATTTCCACATAGATGGAAGTATTTAGATGAGACAGATATAGTACACTACTGCTTACCATACAGTCCAGGTTTAACCTTAGTCATACAGCTTTGATGAAAGCAATAGACACTGTACTGTCTTATATTTATTTAATACCATTATTTCAGGAATATGGCAAGGACTGTATTCTTCTGATTCATTAGATTGGGAGCCAGAAATAAGATCACTTAGTATACTGAGGAAGAATGATAAATTTTATGGATTTAGGTTCTACCATTTCCTGGTACTTTTTTTTAGACTTTATTTCCGCTTATACTTCTTGTTATTGTTGCCTGTGTGTGTATGAAATTCTCATCCTTCCTGACTCTTACTATCCGTGATGCCTGTAACTACTTGTTTTATTTTTAGTGTTCTTTGTTCTTCCTCTTTCTTCTTTTCAATTAAGTTACAATTGTTAAGAGTCTATGACTGGAACTTATAGAACTATCCTCTTAAAGCATACTGTAGAAGAATATTACTATAAAAGAATACTGAAAAACAAAATTAGGAATCAAGTGATTAAGTGACTAAACTTTAGGCAGCTGTATATAGATGTGCAAATTTTCTTGTAATGGAGACAAAATAAATTCAGATACTTAAGGCCAGCATTCCTTTTAGTTTCCACTCATACTGAAAAAAATAAATAAAATAAGTTTTTGTTTGTTTGTTTGTTGGTAAAGGGGTTGTAATCATTATTTCATAAGAGGAAGTGAAATGTACCTATATGTTTCCATGAGTATTTCAGTCCCCAGAGGCCTCTTTGAGAATGTATCTTTCATGGATTTTATTGGTTTAGTTTTTAGGCCCAGAGTTCTGTAAAAAGTGGGCAAATCATTATCCCTTCCTGACCTCAGCCATCTCCCAGTCTTGCTTACCTACAGCTTCCCCAGCTGTTCCGGGCACCACTCCATAGAGAACTTGGTTGTCTGAGTGTATCTCACAGCCACGCAGCGAGGGTCTTGACTGAGGGATGTGAGGCTGATTTCTTACTATCTTTGCACTTATTTTTACTTGAGCGTTTTCTTCATTAGTATAAAGTTCACAGAGAATTATCAACAAGGCCCATTTAGAATATGGAAGCAGAGAGTCCTAGAGTATCCTAGCTAGATTCGTCTCCAAGTCAGCCTTCTAATTCCCACTTCAAAAATGACTTGCATCAAACAGCATGGAAACAACAGAGCAAAGGCTGGAACAGTCTTCTTTTCTTTCTTCTTCCTCTTGGGATGGTAACCATTGTGATTTCACTTTTATTTTGTAGTTTACAAGTATGTGTTTGTGCATCTTTGTGTCCTTTTAATCTTCACTGTCCTGCTAAATTAGGCTGAACAAATAATGAGCCGTATTTTATAAACAAAAATGAAGGCTATGGTTTAGAATGTAGCTTGAACTGAAATCTTAATCTACATGCAGTTCTACACGACTTTAACATATCTGCTCCAAAGGAGTTTGGGATAGACCTCTCTGGGAATTATTATGCCATCAAATATGTAAATTTAAAACTTGCAAGTAATTAAAAAGGCTGACATTAGAAACAGTAGAAACAAGAGGGTTCAAATAATTTCATTTGGGGAAAAATTATATCAAAGTTGCTAATTCAGTACATAGAATAATTCTGGAAAATTGTACTAGATCAAGAAAGAAGAAAAAGAGTAAGGAAAATTTTCAGTATATCCCAAAAAAGAACAGTGGACTGATAACACACAGATCAGTGTGTTGGACCTATGATTTGCCTCACAGTCACCATTTACTCTCTTTGGGGGAAATTGACCATGCTTTTCTCCTAGGCAAGTAGACCTCCCACGAGTACATTAAGGTTGTATAACGTCACCCTGCTTACTTAACTTATATACAGAGTACATCATGCAACATCCTGGGCTGGAAGAATCACAAGCTAGAATCAAGATTGCCAGGAGAAATATCAATAACCTCAGATACACAGGTGATACCACGCCAATGGCAGAAAGCAAAGAGGAACTAAAGAACCTCTTGATGAAGGTGAAAGAAGAGACTGAAAAAGTTGAATTAAAACTCAACGTTCAAAAAACTAAGGTCATGGCATCTGGTCCCATCATTTCTTGATACTTCAATGGGGCAAAAATGGAAACAGTGTCATATTTCACTTTATTGGGCTCCAAAATCACTGCACACGATGACTGCAGCCACAAAATCAAAAGTCACTTGTTCTTTGGAAGAAAAGCTATGCCAAACTGAGACAGGAGACAGTATATTAAAAAGCAGAGGCATCATTTTACCAACAAAGGTCCATATAGTCAAAGCTATGGTTTTCCCAGTAGTCATGAAAGGTTATGTGAATTAGACCACAGAAAGGCTGAGCACCAAATAATTAATATTTTCAAACTGTGGTGCTGGAGAATACTCTTGAGAGTCCCTTGGACAGCAAAAGGCACAAATCAGTCAATCCTAAAGGAAATCAACCCTGAATGTTTATTGGAAGTGATGTGACTCAGTAGAGTCCAGCTCTTTGTGATCCCATAGACTCTGCAGTCCATGGAATTCTCCAGACCAGAAGAGTAGAGTGGGTAGCCTTTTCCTTCTCCAAGGGATCTTCCCAACCCGGGGGTCAAACCCAGGTCTCCCACATTGCAGGTGGATTCTTTATCAACTGCGCTATCACAGAAAGCCCATTTATTGGAAGGACTGATACTAAAACTGAAGCTCCATAATTTTGCCACCCGATGTAAAGAGCTGGCTCATTGGAAGAAACTCTGATGCTGGGAAAGACTGAAGGCAGGAGCAATAGTGGTTAACAGAGGATGAGATGCTTGGATGGTATCACCAACTCAGTAGTCATGAGTTTGAGCAAACTTCAGGAGATGGTAAAGGCCAGGAAAGCCTGATGTACTGCAGTCCATGGGATCACAAAGAGTTGGACATGACTTAGTGAAATACTTTATGAGGACAGATGCATTCGATTTTCTTTTTTGCCTAAGGGAATGTTTTATCAGTTAAAAATGAGAGTTATATAACTTAGTCTAGAAACACCTGGAAACCATTGAACAGCTTTGCATTAGGAGACCCAGACCACATCCAGCAATAGCAGCATCATTGCCATAGACACGGTTGTCAATATCATGATTCTGTAGCCTTTTGAGCAGCATATGGACTGTCCCCGTTAATTCTCTCAGCACCTCGGAAGCAGATATGGTTGCTATCTCCATTTTCCAAATGAAAGTAAGCCCTGTTTCTTAATCATGGTGTTACTGGCTAAGTCCATGGGCTCGCCAAAGAGCTGGACGTGACTTAGCAGTCAGCTGACAACAATGTCGCAAACACTAAAACTAGGTTTCCAAGAATCACTACCGGTAAGAAATCTATTGAATGATCTATTGAATTAATCTGTTAAGGACTTTTTGGGCACTTTGTATATCTCTTTCAACTGTGCATTCAATTTGGCCACTTCTAAGTTTCTATGATTTCCACCATGGATCTGCTGTTTCTTTCCCTCCTCAGTGGAAAAGAATCTCTTTCTGTCCTCTAGGCTCATTTAGCACTTAGACCATCAATTGCAACTTATATGTATATTAATATAAATTATAGTAATTAAATATAAAATATATTTATATATAATTTTAAAATATACATAATTAAATTATAAATGTATATTATTTATACATATACATGTAAATATATCCTATGTATTATTCTCATTTGTACGTTTGATTATTTTAAGAGTAGGTTTTAACACGCAAAGACTAGTTTGTTGACATTGTCCAATAAGGGCTGGTTGTATGATCTTGGGCAAGCAGTTTAAACCCTCTTGTGAGAAATATGGTGAAATAATAACCAAGTCACAATACTACTGTGAAGATGAGATAATTTGAGGCAGAGCTTTACAACTTGCAAAGCTCTCTGTAATATAAAATATGATTATATTTTTTACCCGCCACAGCACTAAAGCTCTGGGTGTTGTTGGAGCTCAATAAATACTGTGGGGCTGAATTCATTTTAGGAGTGAGTGACAGCCTAAAAAAGTAAGAGATGAGATATATTTATTGTTGGCTTTCCTGGGATTCCACCTCTCCATACATGTCGACTTTTCCTCATTTTCCTCCTTTCTTACTGTCTTCTTTCCTGTTGTATTTAATCTCTCTTTTTTCCTTCACTCCTTAGCTTCTCTGCAAACTTTAGGGACATGTCAGCAGCACATCAGTGACTTGCGAGGTGGAAAGGTTGTTGATAACTGAGTTCAAGTTTGTAAATTACTTCCTACCAATCATGAGATTCATAGACTGGTGGATGTTGGATGCTGCCCTAAGACCTTTCAGGTCTGTAGGGTAGGTGCCCTGGTCCAGACAATGTGTAGTCCTACAGTCAGAGGACTATTCACTAGCCTTGGGGTGGTGAATTGAGTGCTGGTGGCCACTGTACACTTGATATACTCCAGAGAACACTGTGCAGACCAAGGGACCTCATCCCATGAACTCGGCCACACGCAGATCTTTATGATTCCTTTTACAGTCCATCAGGATAATGCAGTGCAAATCATCTTCTAGGCTAGCCAACACCTAAAAAGTCTATTAATTCATTGTAAATACACACATATGACAGGGTACCATGTATAGTTATAGTTGCTGAGCTCCAAATTATTTAAGCTTATTTATAATTTTTCAGCTCAGTTTCTCACATCATCCAAATCTGCAGTTTTCTAAAGGTAGCTGGTTAATGAAGGATGTTTTAAATATCAGCCCTGCTTCCCTTGTGGCTCAGATGGTAGAGAATCTGCCTGCAATGCAGGAGACTCAGCTTTGATCTCTGGGTTAGGATGTTCTCCTGGAGAAAGGAAAGGCTACCCACTCCAGTTTTCTTGCCTGGAGAATTCTATGGACAGAGGACCCTGGTGGGCTGCACTTCATGGAATTGCAAAAGGTCGAACAGGACTGAGCGACTAACACTTTCACTTTTCATCCTTCAGTTCAGTTCAGGTCGAACAGGACTGAGCGACTAACACTTTCACCTTTCATCCTTCAGTTCAGTTCAGTTCAGTCGCTCCATCTTATCAGAGTCTTTGTGACCCCATGAACCGCAGCACGCCAGGCCTCCCTGTCCATCACCAACTCCCCAGAGTTCACTCAGACCTGTGTCCATCGAGTCAGTGATGCCATCCAGCCATCTCATCCTCTGTCGTCCCCTTCTCCTCCTGGCCCCAATCCTTCCCAGCATCAGTCTTTTCCAATGAGTCAACTCTTTGCATGAGGTGGCCAAAGTACTGGAGTTTCAGCTTTAGCATCATTCCTTCCAAAGAAATCCCAGGGCTGATCTCCTTCAGAATGGACTGGTTGGATCTCCTTGCAGTCCAAGAGACTCTCAAGAGTTTTCTCCAACACCACAGTTCAAAAGCATCAATTCTTTGGTGCTCAGGCTTCTTCACAGTCCAACTTTCACATCCATACATGACCAAAGGAAAAACCATAGCCTTGTCTAGATGAACCTTAGTCGGCAAAGTAATGTCTGTGCTTTTGAATATACTATCTAGGTTGCTCATAACTTTTCTTCCAAGGAGTAAGCGTCTTTTAATTTCATGGCTGCAGTCATCACCTGCAGTGATTTTGGAGCCCGCAGAAATAAAGTCTGACACTGTTTCCACTGTTTCCCCATCTATTTCCCATGAAGTGATGGGACCAGATGCCATGATCTTCGTTTTCTGAATGTTGAGCTTTAAGCCAACTTTTTCACTCTCCTCTTTCACTTTCATCAAGAGGCTTTTTAGTTCCTCTTCACTTTCTGCCATAAGGGTGGTGTCATCTGCATATCTTTAGACAGGTGTCATTAGAAAAGTGACCCTCTGGGGTTCCCTCTTTAACAGCGAGCTGGTTTTCAGTTTGAAATTCAAGCTTGCCTCAGGCTAATGCGGAACGTAATCAGCTTAATGGCATTCAGAGCCTTTCATTTCTCTGCTCACATTTATGCGGGTTCTTGAGCCAGGGAAGTTCTCACTGAAATGTGCAATGATTTGATGTATAGCTGCAGACCCCCAAGCTCATGGACCTGGGTTTGAAGTGACCGTGGCTTGCAAGGAGTGGCACTAGCTCTGAGACTTTAAATCAGAGCAAACGGCCCGTGCTTGGGGTTGACCTGGCCTCCTTTGCGTTTTTACTATCTAATTGTCTATCAGTTTTCGGAGCTAGACAAAAGCAGACTCAAGGCAGAGCTATTACTTTCTTTGACACCTTCAATATATCAAAATAAGGCAGGTTTTGGTGTAAAGTTACCCAAATGGGAACATTCTCTTTTATATAGACAACTGCCAGCTGTGAAATTGAGACTGGTAAGGAGGTCATTGAGGAGAAAAACATTTCAGGAATAGCCATGGGAAAGGACGGGATGAAGGGAATTACGACTTCCTCTTCTTAATGTCTTTTACAGTTTTTTAAAAGACTTTTTCATGGTAGGATACCTGAGGCCTTTGTGGCATGGTTTCAGAAGCATCAGTGAAGTCCAAGACACGTGTTTCCAGCCTTGAGAATGTAATTGACACTGGTACTCACCACCAAGTAGCTGAGAGATGGAGAATTCAGAAGGGGCCCTCTTGCCATTGGATCTCTCTCATACCCTAAAAGTAGCCTTGAAACAATTCATTTTATAAGTGGACGATTCCAGGACCTCCTTTTTGGTAAGTTTTCATGAGAACATGAATTTTTTAAAATCTATTTTGTTTTCTCTTGCCACCCCAGGGCCTCCAATAGCTACCATAAAATAGGTACTTTGTAAATAGATATCGATCAATTTGCAATAAAATCACTGGAAATGAGAAGGCACTCATCCTTCTGAACCACTCAAAACCACTTGGAACGAAATTCCCAGAAATGAATCTGTCTCCTTTATATCAAGCACTTCTCAAGAACTTGTCACAAAATGCCAGAGATGAAATAAAGGATATTTAACAAAAACACTTTTTTAAGCTTATAAAGTGTAGAGATTACACAAAGTTTTAAGAATATATGCATGTATACATATATATGTGTGTGTGTGTGTGTGTGGATATACATATATATAGATATATTTACATATATATTTTTCTTTCTCAAAAGAGAAAGACATTTTTAGTAAATGTCTGAATAATAAGTTAGCTTTCCTTGTCAAGATAAACACTATTGTCAGTTAGGCATCTGGCTACAATGCGGGAGACCTGGGTTCGATCCCTGGGTTGGGAAGATCCCCTGGAGAAGGAAATGGCAACCCACTCCAGTACTCTTGCCTGGAAAATCCCATGGACAGAGGAGCCTGGTGGGCTGCAGTCCATGGGGTTGCAAAGAGTTGGACACGACTGAGCGACTTTACTTTCACTTTACAAAACTGAATAAGAAGTGGAAAGTAAATGGAATTAGAGTTAGTAATAATTCTGGTTGTTACAAATCTTATCAGATTTTACATATAGTCTATGACTTATGAGATAAAGGGTTATAAAAAATATTTTTAACTTGACAAGATACCTCTAAATTTAGCCCACTTTGCATAGAAATGCTCCATTTCCATAACCTTAATTGCTTTCTCTTTCTATTTCATTCCCTCTTACCTCTGTATTCTTTTAAAGTGTGTTTTTCATCAAAGGTCGCCTACATTCTATTGTTATTGCCTAGAAACCTATAGTGAATGTCTCAAAATTTGTCTCTTAAGCAGCATTTTTTATAGCTGAATTGTAATTATGTGAGAAATCTAGGTGTGTGAAGGTTGGAATAAGCTAGATAAAGAGAACTCGCTTAATTTGCCAAAATAGCAGCTGTTCTGTGAGGGCTGATTTTCTTCCTAGGATGAAGTCTACAATGTGAGCCTTATGAAAGGTCACTCACATATCAGGAAGGGCTAAAGAACACAACTTAAAACCCAGCGCTTTGGTCTGTTTCTGTCTAGGAGAACAGAGTCTGGTCAGCATATCAGAATGAAAGTGGTTTAGACTAGAGTGTAGATGCTGAAGCTGGACCACCTTGGTTCCAGTTCCAGTTCTTCTCTTTACTAGAGATATAGCCCTCGGAATGTTACTGTCCCTCAGGTTTTCCATTTCCAATAACAGAAACCATCATATGTCTGACCTTGTGTTTTGTGTAATAATTAAATGTTTGACATATGTTAAGTGCTTAGAACTTGGCCTGTAATAAAAGTCATGAAATGTGAACTGTTACAATTTTTAATACTCTTGAGTGTAGGAACCTGTTCCTTACTGGAGAGAGAGAGGTTGGATTTAGAAAAGTTCACCAAATATTTTTAAAGATGAGCTTAGGGAAGCTTGATTCTCCTCCCTAATCTGCGAGGACAAACGCTGCCCTTCCAGTACGTGTCCTGGTGACTTTGCTGGAGGCAGTTCCTCGGTCGTGTAGGAGATGATTCTTGTTTGTTTGTTTTTTTCTCTACCCTTCTAGATTCTCTTGGCTGGTTTATGCAGTAAATTGACATGACACAGGTTTCAGTTCATATGTCCTGGAGCCCCACAGGGACAATGAGAGGCTCAGAGACACCTCAGCTGTTAGGCGATTGAGACTTCTATGCCTTCTACTCAATTCTCAGTTGAGCTGAGAATTGAGCAGGGGCTTCAAAGGGAAGAAAGACAGTTCACAAGAAGATGGCAACAGCACGTGTTTGGTAAACAAATGTTTGCCAGGCCATGCAGAGACAATGGCCACAGAGAGGACTCGGCACAGAGGCTTTATGAAGCAGTCCCCGCATATCACCTCCGAGCCCATGCTCTTTATGTTCTCTCTGGTGATGGTAAATTCTTTCAGACAGTTAAGAGGGAGGTAAAAGCTCTTCTTGAGTCTTGGGCCCCATTGTCTTCAGCTTAACATAATCCATATGCCCAAGTGGGACATTTGGGGGAGGCTCATTCTGAATCTTTTCAGTCCAATCCAGCACCCTGATGGCTGGCAGGTTTGGCTTTTTATAGGTATGTAAATTGTTTTGAAGGACAAACTGAGGCATATATAAAAAGTTGAGAGTTTCTTTGAGGAAAAATCTATTTGAATTGAGCAACATCCCCTCTAGCAGAAAGAAAGGAGTTCTGAAGAGCTGTACAAAAGTGAAGACTTTTACAGGCAGAAGAGAGCAGGAACAATGAGATTATATTAGGAATAAAACTGGGTTGGTTATTGCAATGTTAACCTCCTTTAGGAAGGTCTATCAAGTAGACTACCTAACTAATGCCTATATGGCGATTCCTGATTGGTTTAAGATTCTATTTCTGGGAAAACCAAACTGGAATTAAGTCTTGGTTTGGTGATCAGGGGCTTAGCGTAAGTGACTCCATTTTGAGACAGTTCTCTTTCTTTGTACAATGGTTATGAACTTACTAATGATTTGATTGACCTCTGATCGTCACTCTTGAATCTCTGGTTTGTTGTGTGACCAATATGCTATCCATGGGATTCCAGACCACATGGTCCCAATGCCTCACTCCTTTGACCTCACTTCATTTCACTATGACTGCGACTCATCTTCTTCTCAGCCTGTATGTGTTTTAATGGAAAGATGAATCAACACTGTGGCCCTCTTCCTGTAAACTGATAACTCTGTGTTTTCTCCTGCCCTTTACGCTCCAAACAGTTATATTCAAAGATGACACAGTTAACTCCAGCCTTCCAATTCCCAAAGCTCTCAAAGCTTTAGGGAAATTAAATTAAAATATGTTTGAACTCTGCTTTCTTATTCATTTAGTAAGGGCGTATTCTTTGCAGGCTTATGGTGTTAGCTAGTGATTGTGTCTTCTGAAAATCGAGAAAGCAAGAGATACCTCTCCTGTCTTCTGGACCAACCTCACACTGAAAGTTGAAATGACCTTGTAATGCACATGTCAAAATTATCCTATTGGTCTGCGTTGACATCAAAAAACAATTTTCTGCTTTTCTTTTATCCTCTATAGAGGACTCATTCCACATATTTATGACAAAGATTCAGTGAAAAGAACAAGGTAAATTTGTCCTTTCTTCCCATCCTAGAATATTACTAGCAGTGAAGTTCTAACAACGTTTTATGTCTGGCCAGTATTACCTGTTTTGTACTCACCAAAATATCTTCGTCCCCTGATCAAAGCACTAACTACTCCTGTTGTTTTTATTTATTTGGATTGAATTATTTGAATGAATATGCCTGTTACTTTTAAATCAACTTAAGTCAGTTAATAAGCAGTATTATTACAATGGCTACTATTTAAAGAAACATATTAAACACTTTGGAACAAGAAAATTACACTAGAATAGAAGATGCTGAGAATTTCCTTGATAAGTTTTTGATTAATATATAGGCAGAATTTTATGCATGTATGTATGCGTGCATGCTAAGTCACTTCAGTCGTGTCCAGTTCTTTGAAACTCTATGCACTGTAGCCCTCCAGGCTCCTCTGTGCATGAGATCCTTCAGGCAAGAATACTGGAGTGGGTTGCCATGCTCTCCTCCACAAGATCTTCCTGACCCAGGGATGATATCTGAATCTCTTATGTTCTCTGGATTGGCAGGCAGATTCTTTACCACTAGCACCATCTGGGAAGCCCACGTATGCATAACAGTTAACTAAGAAAATAAAAAGTTTAACAGATCACTGAAAATATTGCCTATATATAGAATATTTTATCTACATATAATTTTTAGTGTTTAGACACACATGTACAGATATAGTCACATATAAGTAAAAATCATACAAGAACTGAAGTTTATTTCTCTATGCTTGTGTTTCATTCAGTTCAAATAATAATGTGAAATCAAAGAAAAAAAATGTATGATAGGAAAACCCAGAAAGCATCAGACCTAGAAGTAAAATTGATTGTTAAGGTATATCAAAGGGAAAATTTAACATCATAGCTGCTGCTGCTGCTAAGTTGCTTCAGTCGTGTCCAACTCTGTGCAGCTCCATAGACAGCAGCCCACCAGGCTCCCCCAACCCTGGGATTCTCCAGGCAAGAACATCGGAGTGGGTTGTCATTTCCTTCTCCAGTGCGTGAAAGTGAAATCACTCAGTCATGTCCGACTCTTCACGACCCCATGGAGTACAGCCTACCACGCTCCTCCGACCAGGGGATTTTCCAGGCAGGATACTGGAGTGGGGGTGCCATTGCCTTCTCCATTAACATCATAGACACTTCTACAAACTGAGAGTAAAGTCAGTGACATCCTGATACTTCTCTGTAAACATAGCTGCTCCACCACACTTTTTCTAACAATAATAGATATCAGATGTATCAGAGCAAAAGAATAACAGATCATTTACATATTGCTTTAAGTCACCTAATACTCTTGTGTGTTTAGACATCCTTGGGAACATAAAGAAAATGAACAACTTGTCATCACTAGAGCTTAACTATCACATCAAATAATTTTTATTATAATTGTATCAGCTAGTGATTCATAGAGTCCTAGTTATGTATTAAGAATTTTGCTAATTATTTACAGACATTAATCCTTGAAATGGGCATTATCATGTATCCTATTTTGCACACACAAATGTTGAGATACAGAGGGGTTAAATGAATAAAGCTATGTTATAAAACTAATATAAACTGAACAGAAATCCAAATTGAGGTTGGCTTAATTTAAAGTATCCAGCCAAACCACTATTCCAGTCAACAGTCTGCCTCCCTTCAACACCTGGTTCTACCTCTCTCTGGTACAATAGCATGACCATGGACATATGGCGCCGGTCTCCCTCCTCTATAAATACCAAGTCCCCAGCTGCACTTAACATCAGTTCAGTCCAGTTCAGTTCAGTCGCTCAGTCATGTCTGACTCTTTGTGACTCCCTGAACCACAGCACGCCAGGCCTCCTTGTTCATCACCAACTCCCGGAGTTCACCCAAACTCATGTCCATCAAGTCGGTGATGCCATCCAGCCATCTCGTCCTCTGTCATCCCCTTCTCCTCCTGCCCCCAATCCCTCCCAGCATCAGGGTCTTTTCCAGTGAGTCAACTCTTCGCATGAGGTGGCCAAAGTACTGGAGTTTCAGCTTTAGCATCAGTCTTTCCAATGAACACCCAGGACTGATCTCCTTTAGGATGGACTGGTTGGATCTCCTTGCAGTCCAAGGAACTCTCAAGCGTCTTCTCCAACACCACAGTTCAAAAGCATCAATTCTTCAGCACTCAGCTTTCTTCACAGTCCAACTCTCACATCCATACATGACCACTGGAAAAACCATAGCCTTGACTAGATGGACCTTTGTTGGCAAAGTAATGTCTCTGCTTTTTAATATGCTGTCTAAGTTGGTCATAACTTTCCTTCCAAGGAGTAAGCATCTTTTAATTTCATGGCTGCAGTCACCATCTGCATTGATTTTGGAGCCCCCCAAAATAAAGTCTGACACTGTTTCTACTGTTTCCACTGTTTCCCCATTTATCTGCCATGAAGTGATGGGACCAGATGCCATGATCTTCATTTTCTGAATGTTTAGCTTTAAGCCAACTTTTTCACTCTCCTCTTTCACTTTCATCAAGAGGCTTTTAGTTCCTTTTCACTTTCTGCCATAAGGGTGGTGTCATCTGCATATCTGAGGTGATTGATATTTCTCCCAGCAATCTTGATTCCAGCTTGTCCTTCCTCCAGCCCAGCGTTTCTCATGATGTACTCTGCATATAAGTTAAATAAGCACGGTGACAGTAGACAGCCTTGATGTACTCCTTTTCTTATTTGGAACCAGCATCAGCACACAATATATACTAAATATCCAGAATTGCATTGGAGAATAGGTAGTCCATTTTCCAGAGACTGTCTTGAAAAGCTGTGTCACTAACATGAATTTTTTTACAAAACACATACTCGTGTCATTTTCAAATGCTTAAAGCACGCTTGAAAACTCAGTTTTCTAAACAGGCCTAACCATGTCCTTCCCAGAAACCAATTTAGGATACAAACTTGCCAGATGAAAAGTGTTTGCCTTGGACAAACAGTTGTCCGAAATCAGGACTGAGAAAGTGGCAGATTTGTGTTCGTATATGAAGTCATGCCCCAAACCCAGTGCTGTTACACAGCCAGACCAGAGGATAGGAAGAAAACTTTTTTTCACTTTCAAATATGTTGAGACCCATAACATTTCTTTTAGAAAACAAGAACTCATGTAAATAAGATGGATGAAAGACAGAGCTGAAATAGCCAAAGGAGGCTTCTGTCCATAGCAATAGTTAATAATTATACAAATTCAGACTTTTAAATATTTCTATTGGAATGGATAATTACTTCTTAGTTAGAGGAGGCATTTAGATAGGAGTCACTTGATAAAATTTTGACTACAGATGGGCCCCTGATGTGAAATGCTAGGAAAATAGATACAAAGATTTGGGGATTACTTGGTGGACATACTTGTCTAAGTTGAAAGCAGTTACCCCACCCTCCCTCACCTTATAAATAAAGTAGATAATAAAAATGAAAACAAGGCTTAAATAAATGATTTACTAAGCATTCTACTTTTCTACAAGCATGTACTAGCTTCAGGGTAGCTAAATTAGAACACAACATGGTCACACCTAAGAGAATCAGACAATTGGTTAAGCAGTAGAGTCTTACTGAATTGAATTTGAATAATCCAGTATCAGTAGTAATGAAGAGTGATTGATAGATTTAGTCATTTTCTCCCAATTTTCATTTGTATTCTCAATGGTAATGCTGCATTTCTATTTGAAATATAAACTCCTAGTTATATTATGATTTATATTTCTGTGCTTAATAAGGAATAGCAATAAGCTTAAATTTGACATACAGCCAGATTTCTGTATCAACAGATTCAACAAACCATGAATCAAAAATATTTTAAAAAGCATGCATGCATTATTGCATGCATGAGCAATAATTTACATAATATTTGCATTGTATTAGGTATTATAAGTAATCTAGACATGATAGAAATATGTGGGAGAGTATATGTATTGGGCTGGCCAAAAAGTTCATTTGGTTTTAAGTAAAAATAAAAGATATTTCTCATTTTCCACAAAAACTTAATTGAACAGCATATTTACTGATTCAGTGAACTTTATGGCCAACCCAATAGTTTATCCGCCATATCTATACCATTTGAAATAAGGGACTTCGGCATCTGAAGATTTTGGTATCTGCAAAATGGGGCAAGTGAGTCAGTGGGGGTGAATGGTGAAGGGATTGTGGGTTAGGGGACAGTCCTGGAACCAACCCCCATGGATATGGAGAAGGATTGTGTATGACTTTTTCCATCCTTATTGTATAGCAAGAATTCAAGTTTAATTCAAAGCATGGTAGGGCCACTCCATTGTAATACTCTAACTATGATACCTCACAGTTGTTTATCACTATGGCATAATCAGAGATGCAAAACTAATGAGTGATCATTGTTCTTGTAAAGTTTCAGAAATTTATATCCTGCAGGGGTTCACAGAAGAGATTTTTGGTGACCATTTTGCCTGCAGAGTCCTGCATTTTTAAAGGAAACTGGTAGACCTAATTTTATCCCAGAGGGTAAGTTTTTCTTGGGTTATAAAAATGTCTGTGAAAATCTGATGGAACACCTGACTTAGATTACCTTTTTCTGCTGTGCTTAAAACAAGTTATATGGGTTGCACCCTGCCTTAGTGTGGTCTCTCTGGTTTATAGCTTTTCCACAATTCCTGGGCATTGTCTCTTCCAGCTCTGCTTCTTGGTCATTTTCATCTTACTAGGAAATGGCAACCTACTCCAATATTCTAGCTTCAGAAATTCCATGGACAGAGGAGCCTGGTAGACTGCGTTCCACAGGGTCGCAAAGAGTCGGACATGACTGAGCACACACACGTGAGGTCAAATACTCGAAACTGTATGTTGCTTCCTTGTGTTTAGAAAGTACAGAGGGTTTTCCATCATGTTCCTATTGCACCTTGGAAAAACTGTAAATGGATATTCACTGACTGTGTTCTACCAATTCCCCATAGTTTTTAATGACAGAGAGCTACTTTTGTAACTTCATAGCATACCTGGTCACTTTATGTGAATTCCTTCAGCTGTATGAAAGGGGCTTGACTTGATAGATCTGCTGAAGTTCTGCACCTAAGGAAGGCTGTAGCTTTTCTTTCCTCTTGACCTGATGTTTGCATGTAAGAATGCCTGTAAAAAGCCATAAAGTAAATGAGAGTTACCTTAATTCAATAAATGTTATTGAGTGACTATAGAGTTGTAGCTGTGCTAGATACTAGGCTTATACTAGTGAACAAAAATCAAAATGCTATCGATTCTCATGTTTGTTACCCTTTAGTGGGGAAATAAAACAAATAATTAAATTAATGAGTACCTGATGACTGGCAATGCTAATGACAGGAAGGAAAAGTACATTTAATTGGGGGTCCTCTTAATGTTGCTGGGGCTTAGGGAAAAATTTTTTCTGGGGTCGCTGTTCAAGCTGAGACTGTAGGGATAATTAGGGGAGGAAAGATGCCCTTCCAGACAGGGAGCATACGCATGTATGAGGGCCTGGTGGGAACAGATACAGGTGAAGAAAGACCAGAACACAAAGGCTTAGGCAGCTACAATCTATACTCTTTTTTCCTCCTGATCATTTTCTGGAACATGTCCACTGGACTTAAGGACTTCCACAAAGCCACTCTCATCTGTGAGTGATTGTTGAAATTGGTTCTTTGTGGGGCAGATGGGAGAAAATTCTTATTCTGCCATGTAGGTGATGACACTCTGGAGTTTTCCAAACTGTGTCTTTACTTTCAAGGTAGCGAGAAATGACAAAAGTGTTTTATATCAAAGATACTCAAAGAGAATCCTTTCTGCTCCTTTTACTAATCAGAGATCTGAGTTTCTGAGTTATTAGTTAAGAAATACCACATGAAATTATTCTTGGCTCATCTATTTGTTAGTGTAAATCAATAAAATAGCAATGTGGACATTAGGTTGACTTTGGAAAGAGAACATCCAAGGAAGGAATATAACATATCACCTTTAGTTTTATTTAAAATAATCTATCTTTAAAATGCTTTGAAAAATATTGTAGGTGTTTACTATGGATGATTCCAGTATTTGTGACTGATGAACATGTCTGTCCCAACTTCTTAAAGTTTTTTTAGCAACTTGTGGTAGGGATTTTAGGACTTGGGGTTCAATGAGACATCACAATAAAGGAAAATGTCTTAGAAATATATATAGAAAAACACTTTAGAGAATATATGGACTACAAAGACTTCTCATTAGATATTGATGAATGATAAATAGAGAGAGAAATAAAAGTCACAAACATTTCTTCTGTTACAGAATGAATGCCATATTCTGTGACACAAATAACATAAATCCTCCCAAGAAAGAAAGCCCTCTAAGCTTATGGAGCTATGTGTTGAATTTCCCTGAAGCTTTTGGATATTCTCTGGCAAGACCATCCATGTGCAGTGTTTGGATATGTTTGGGCTGTATATTCATAGTTCTCATTTGCTTCATGCCGGTCTCCAAAGCAGAGAAGGACAAGCCAGCTCAGTGTTTACTCATGCCTCTTAAGTGGGTTTTGTACAGTTCTCTTCTCCATTTTGCCTTATAACACACTAATGTTTTACTCACTCTTAAATGCGGCTCAGAAATAAAAGGACCATATAAGCCTTTCTATGTTTATAGTGCCAATCAATTTGAGCCTTCAAGCAATTATTGACTGATTAATAGCCAAACAGAGAACTTATTAGGGACTTATATGTGGAATTAAAACTACTTCCCTTCACATAATTCTACTGAGCCAGCACAGATATGTTCTTAAACTCTGCTCAAAGTTTGTAAACATTATATGGTTATAACTTAAAAGGGGAAAGAGAGATTCCTTGCTGAATTCCTTGTTGATGAGCTATTGATGTGATGCTCAGCCTTACAGGTATACTTTTGACAAATTCCAACATTTTAAAATATGTTTTCCTATGATAAAATAGCATAATTCTTTGAAAATAATTTTAAAACTATGCTTTATTAAATAAAAATAAAATAGGAATTCTGTTCCCAGGTTTCTTTGTACAAAATTATCTACAGATCTGTCTTTGTGTAAATATATTACATCTATTTACTTTGTATAAAAATTAGTTTGTTTTCATTTCCTTCATTCAAGCTATATGCCCACATTACCAGTTATAAGGAAAACTCAGACATTCAAAAGCATTAGCCTGACCAATGACAAGCCTGTGCAGTGTGGATGTTAATAGTTCCTTTCTGAATCAACAAATTATCGCATGCTTTAGGGCACTGAATATATGTTCAGCTAAAAACTAGACATGTGAGGGGGGTGAAAAAAAGGATACAAATGATTTATCTGTCCCAAAGAAGTTGAGAATACATGAGAGAATAGTATTTCTTTAAGAAGCTCATCATTATTTTGGACTTCTGGAGCCTAAAGTTGGCAAGAAGGTACTCATTTCCTGAATCTTCTGTCTCTGTAAGCAGGGTGTGAAGTTGAATTCGTAGGAGATCAAGTTTTGCAACAGTGACCTTTGAAACGTTTGAGCAGCGGCTCAGCCTGGGCACTGGCCATCAGAATGGATGGGTCATCTTCAACCCTGTGGTCTCATCACCACCCTGATTCCCAGTGTCCCCAGACATAACCCTGATGTCTGTGCGGAGCACAGATTTAGTTCTTGATAAATATGTGTGCTTAATTAAGCTCTACAAAACAGATAAGTCTTTACCATCTCTTGGTAACCAAAGAGGAGTTTAGAAGAGTTGCTTTTTTTTTTTTCTGGTTAAAACTCCATTAAGCTATTACAGTAATGGATTATACACTGCTGATTACAAGTAGATAAATGTCTTCAAATAACCTGTTACTTTAAAAATCAATAGTGAACTCAGTTGCTTCAAATCATATGTAAGTTAAAAAAAAAAAAACAAGAAAATATTCTATTAAGAAACCAACCCCACTTAGTACTAAACTTCTGTGACTTAAGACGGTCATAACATTCTATGCATTTTTGAGGTTTTTATAATTAAAATAATGCATGTTCATTATAGGAAAAATAAAATACATTTAATTTTAAAAGGATAAAATGATTAATTTAACTCCTATGCATATATGAGTCACTAACATTTTGGTGTATAGCCTTCTAGGCTTTAAAATATAAAATAAGCAAAAAATAATAATACCAACCCAAACTATTATTTTCACTAATATTATGAACATTATTCCCACAGCATAATTATTATTGGCCCCAGGAAACAGAGTTATAAAAGTCTATTTTCACAATTTTCACTTTTAAACACAAGCCCTCATTATTCATATTTTCCTGCTTGCAAGACAAGTAATTCCTTAAAACAAATTCATGAAAATGTATTTGATTGGTCAAAGTGTGTATACATCGTTAAGGGGTTCACTGTCCACTGTCAAATTGTTCTTTGCAAATTCTTAAGCATCTCATAGACAGCTCTTTAGTTATTGGAAGGGAAAATAAATGGAAGTGCATTTTTATTTCATTGCTAAGTTTAAAAACAAACATTCTTTAGTCTTCTATTTATGCATTTTCACCTTTATAATTCTTTTAATCTGCAATGACAAAAGGAACATGTTTGAGATAGGACAAGAATTGAGCCACAAATTTTCCCTACTATTTTCAATTTGAATCTGGACTCAAAACAATAATCACTAAAAATAACCAAATCGATAGTTCTCTAGGGCACTGAGGAAGGAGCTTGTTCCAGAGAAAAGTAGGAGGTCTTTTTCAGAAGTCTTACAGTTTGATTTAATATAATTATTTGGCTGTTTTCTCTTCTTTAAATTTCTTGGCCAAACTAGCTCAAAAGGTACAGAAAAGTTTATAACTAGGTGAGCTGTTCAGGAATTTGTGTGACAGAAATCAGATGCAAGCGATTAGTTTCCTAGTGGAATCTGTAGCATAAAGGCTCACCCCAGTAACCCTTCCTCCCAGCCAATTTGCAGAAACATTGACTTTGTCAGTGACTTGAGCAGAACAGTCAAAGGAACTAGAGGCAAAACCTCACCACTGGGCCCTTCATAGAAATAAGGACGTCTCAATGAGAAGGCAGAGTCTTCCTGTGTTTGGCTGTTGTCTGAATCACTTAATAACATTTGTTTTTTGTTTTAATTTAAATTTATTTTAATAAGACGCTAATTACTTTACAATATTGTATTGGTTCTGCCACACATAAACATGAATCTGCCACAGGTGTACACAGTTCCCCATCCTGAACCCCCTTCCCACCTCCCTCCCCGTACCATCCCTCCAGGTCATCCCAGTGCACCAGCCCCAGGGATCCTGTATCGATCCTGGACTGGTGATTTGTTTCTTATATGATATTATACATATTTCCATGCCATTCTCCCAAATCATCCCACCTTCTCCCTCTCCTACAGAGTCCAAAAGACTGTTCTATACATCTGTGTCTCTTTTGCTTTCTCACATAGAGAGTTATCATTACCATCTTCCTAAATTCCATATATATGTGTTAGTATACTGTATTGGTGTTTTTCTTTCTGGCTTACTTCACTCTGTATAATCGGCTCCAGTTTCATCCACCTCATTAGAACGGATTCAAATGTATTCTTTTTAATGGCTGAATAATACTCCATTGTGTATATGTACCACAGCTTTCTTATCCATTCGTCTGGTGATAGACATCTAGGTTGCTTCCATGTCCTGGCTATTATAAACAGTGTTGTGATGAACATTGGGGTACACGTGTCTCTTTCAATTCTGGTTTCGTCAGTGTGTATGCTCAGCAGTGGGATTGCTGGGCCATATGCCACATCTATTTCCAGTTTCTTAAGGAATATCCACACTGTTGTCCATGGTGGCTGTACTGGTTTGCATTCCCACCAACAGTGTAAGAGGGTTCCCTTTTCTCCATACCCTCTCCAGGATTTATTGCTTGTAGACTTTTGGATAGCAGCCATTCTGACTGGCATGAAATGGTACCTCATTGTGGTTTTGATTTGCATTTCTCTGATAATGAGTGATGTTGAGCATCTCTTCATGTGTTTGTTAGCCATCTGTATGATTTAAACATAAGACCAGAAACTATAAAACTCTTAGAGGAGAACATAGGCAAAAAAACTCTCCAACATAAATCACAGCAGGATCCTCTATGACCCACCTCCCAGAATATTGGAAATAAAAGCAAAAATAAACAAATGGGACCTAATTAAAATTAAGAGCTTCTGCACAACAAATGAAGCTATAAACAAGGTAAAAAGACAGCCTTCAGAATGGGAGAAAATAGTAGTGAATGAAGCAACTGACAAAGAACTAATCTCAAAAATATACAAGCAACACCTGCAGCTCAATTCCAGAAAAATAAATGACCCAATCAAAAAATGGGCCAAAGAATTAAACAGACAGTTCTCCAAAGAAGACATACAGATGACTAACTTAATAACATTTTAAAGGACAATTTTATCTGTACTGTCAAGGCTGTATCTATTCTGATTAAGGAAAGTATTATCATATCTTGGTTTACCCCTTCACCAAAATCCTCAGAGGCTTATTCGATCACAGGTTTGTGGCTAGTTCTACAACTCTGCCTTATGTAGTTTAATTATCTTGTGGGAAATACTTTTTTCATTCCCTCTAGTATCTTATCCAAAACATTATTGAAGCTCAGAAATTGACTGAGCTTCTTCTCAGGTATCCACTTTACCACTTACTGAGCTTTTCAGAAGCCAGGGTCCAGCCAGAGTCTGAAAAGGCCCAAGTCAGAATATTGTGAAGTAGACAAATCGATTGTTCCCATGGCACAGCCTACACCCTCCTCTCCCCAATACTCCTTCAGCAGGAGGCTCCCACTGGTGCCCAGAGCCCAGATCATTAAAGTCAAGACTTTGGATTGAAGTCTTTTATCAAGAAACTGCCTTTTAAACTGGAAATGTACCATTTTATCTGTTATCTATTAGTTGCTAACACTTTCATCTTTTGCTTTACATTTTTAAAACCATGAGTAAACATTTCTTTATAATTAAAAATGAGCATGTACACATATAATCAGATATTAAGGTGTGAAAGTGAAAGTGAAGTCACTCAGTCGTGTCCGACTCTTTGTGACCCCATGGACTGTAGCCCACCAGGCTTCTCCATCCATGGGATTCTCCAGGTAAGAATACTGGAGTGGATCCCATTATTAATGCATTAGTCTTAATTAAAAAAGTTCAACCATCTATGTTGGGGTTTCTCAACCCAACTCCCACACTATTGATATTTGAGGCTGGATAATTCTTTGTGATGTGGGGGCTGGAAATGGGACTTTCAGACCTCTACCCACTAGGTGACCAACCCTTATCCATTTTGATAGTCAAGCCTATGTCCAGACATTTTCCACTGTCCCTCGGAAGGCAAAATCACCCCTCTCTGATTGAATCCATTGGCCAATAGAGAGTAAGGCACTAATTCACTCTTCCATCTTGATTGGGGCACCAGAGATATATGAACACACAGAAATTCCTGCCCTCATGTAGTGTACACTCCAGTGCATATGAAAGTTCTTGGGATGTCAGAGAAAATCTCCAAGGTCATATATTTCAGTGTCAGCGGTCAGATCAGGCTACACATGTCATATATTTTCCTGGACAATATAGGGGCTAAGCACTTGGCTAGAGGGAAATCTCAAAGGGCCATTTCATAGTTTTTTTCACTAAGGAGTTGGCCTTTCTAAAGAAAAGTATTTCAGTTCAGTTCAGTTCAGTTGCTCAGCTGTGTCCAACTCTTTGTGACCCTATGAATCACAACACGCCAGGCTTCCCTGTCCAACACCAACTCCCAGAGTTCACTCAAACTCATGTCCATCGAGTCAGTGATGCCATCCAGCCATCTCATCCTCTGTCATCCCCTTCTCCTCCTGCCCCCAATCCCTCCCGGCATCAGGGTCTTTTCCAATGAGTCAACTCTTCACTTGAGGTGGCCAAAGTATTGGAGTTTCAGCTTCAACATCAGTCCCTCCAGTGAACACCCAGCACTGATCTCCTTTTAGGATGTTGGTTGGATCTCCTTGCAGTCCAAGGGACTGTCAAGAGTCTTCTCTAACACCACAGTTCAAAAGCATCAATTCTTCGGTGCTCAGCTTTCTTCATAGTCTAACTCTCACATCCATACATGACCACTGGAAAAACCATAGCCTTGACTAGACAGACCTTTGTTGGCAAAGTAATGTCGCTGCTTTTGAATATGCTATCTAGGTTGGCCATAACTTTCCTTCCAAGGAGTAAGTGTCTTTTAATTTCATGGCTGCAGTCACCATCTGCAGTGATTTTGGAGCCCAAAAATAAAGTCTGACACTGTTTCTCCATCTATTTCTCATGAAGTGATGGGACCAGATGCCATGATCTTCATTTTCTGAATATTGAGCTTTAAGCCAACTTTTTCACTCTCCTCTTTCACTTTCATCACGAGGCTTTTTAATTCCTCTTCACTTTCTGCCCTAAGGGTGGTGTCATCTGCATATCTGAGGTTATCGATATTTCTCCTGGCAATCTTGATTCCAGGTTGTGCTTCTTCCAGCCCAGCGTTTCTCATGATGTACTCTGCAGATAAGTTAAATAAGCAGGGTGACAATATACAGCCTTGACATACTCCTTTTCCTATTTGGAACCAGTCTGTTGTTCCATGTCCAGTTCTAACTGTTGCTTCCTGACCTGCATATAGTTTTAGGAGAACTCTAAGAAAGACTCCCTGGATGAGTATCAGGTATAAGTTTACTTGCCTCATCGATGGCATTAGATCAAGAGCTGACATACTTGTAGGTGGTTCTTTAAAAATTGTTCACATAATGAATAGGTGAATTTGGTTAAACAGGTTACCATTGGTCATGTTGTTTATATCCTCTGTGCTGTTTATCTCCTCAGTCATGTCTGGCTCTTTGCGGCCCCATGGACTGTAGCCCACAAGCCTCCTCTGTCTATGGGGATTCTCCAGGCAAGAATACTGGAGTAGGTTGCCATGCCCTCCTCCAGGGGATCTTCCCGACCCAGGGATCGAACCCAGGTTTCCCATATTGCAGGTGGATTCTTTGTCTGAGCCACCAGAAAAGCCCTTTATATCCTCTGTATAGTTTTAAAAACAGCTAGTATTTTTCTTTTTCTTTTAGGAGTTTTGTTCCCCCACTTTTTTATTTTTGGATGTGAAATTCCAAATTGTTGCTATTTATTAAACCGTGTTTTATATTAGAGTATGGTTGGCTAACAATGTTTTGATAGTTTCAGGTGTACAGCAAAGCGGTATTTCCTAGCTTCTTAAAATAGCGGTGGAAACAAAATTTAGCCGTGAACAAATGCTTAAAATCATCACATACATTTAGCTCACTGAAACATTCTTATATATTTTTTTCAGATTTAGTTTATTCTTAGTGTGATCTAAGATTACTGTCCTTTCTAGATTTAATATAAATGTCCTAAATGGGTCTTCAGAATAATTACAAAAAGTAATATAAAAAGAATGTAAGTAACTACCTTTCCTTGCTTTTATTATAAAATTTGCCTCTACCTAACTCTAACATTTTATTAAATCACAGAGTTACAACCTAGGTAACTATTTTTAAAATAGTTTAGAAATGTTTTGGGGTTGGAAGAGAGAGAAAGGGGAAAATGTTTTTTTTTTTTTAATTAAAGATGTTCAGAAAGAGAATGGGTCTGTCAGTAGAGGTAGTCAGGTCCCCACTTTAAGCTGCTCTTGACTCAGTCTTGACTCCTGTTACTTTAGTTGATTTTTCTAAGCCAGGAACCCCAAGCCCTCCCCTGGGTGTGGACTCTTGGCACCTCTCCCCCTCGGTCTGCATATATCTTGGTGACCTCTCCTTGCTGACCTTACATGTACTCTGCCTGTTAGAGAGAAGGTGGGATCTGAGGCCTCCCTGCCCCTTTCCTGCTACTGCCATCTTCTTATTTGGCTTTATTCTTTCTCACCCCACATTGCTGCAGGCAGACTTCTAGGTCTTCTGCTTCTCTGGGAGCTTCTTAATTTGAGGTGTATAAGAGCATCTTATCTGAAAGGTCGAAGAAGAGGGTATTTTCTATTCTAAAGACTTTAGCTAGGGATCCTCTAGTCTCTGCCCTCCCAGGTGGTGCTAGTAGACTCAGCTGCCAGTACAGGAAACAGAAGAGACCTGGGTTTAGTCCCTGGCTCGGGAAAATCCCCTGGCAGGCCTGGCTACCCACTCCAGTATTCTTGCCGGGAGAATCCCATGGACAGAGGAGTCTGGCAGGCTACAGCCCGTTGGGTCACAAAGGACACAACAGAAGCGACTTAGCACTGCACACCACTTCCCTCTGTCCGTTTCTGTGCTGCCTCAACCTGCCAGTGTCTCCTGTGTCTCATCCAGGCATGGCCTGGAAGCAGGAGCACATTCCTTTTAATATTTATTTGTTCCTTTTGGCTGTCCTAGGTCTCCATTGCTGCGCATGGACTTTCTGTAGGTGCGGGGAGCGGAAGCTCCTCTCTAGTGGTGGCGTGCTGGCTTCTCCAGTCGCAGGGCATAGGCTCTAGGTGCCAGGCTTCAGCAGTTGCTGCACACGGGCTCAGTAGTTGTGAGTCAGGGGCTTTGTTGCCCCGAGGCATGTGGGGTCTTCCAGGACCAGGGATTGAACCCGTGTCCCCTGCATTGCAAGGCAGACTTAACCACTGGACCACCAGATCAGCTCAGAACAAATTGAAGTACAAAAATGTGAAGATACATGGTTCACATGTTACAGAAACTAGTCTTTGCTTAAAAGAGAATCATGTATTTCTGGGACTTTTTAAATCCATCTCTAAAGAAGACCAAGACCTCCCATAACCAAACTGAACTTGGGAAGCCTGCTTTGTTCTTAGTTGAATGAGCTCTTGAAAGTTCTGATGGCCCCTGGAAATAAAGTCATTTAGTCAGTGAGTGCTCCAGCTTTGTCTTGGATTTAGGTGAATCACACCTTGATCCTAATTAGAACAGTTTCCCTAAAACATATGTTAAAATCCCCAGACCAAATTATCTTTTCTATTTCAGGTGTCGCATTTCCTTTTCCTAACTGAAGTGCCTGATTATATAGATACATTTGTTATTCCTGCTGCTCTAAGAAATGTGCTTCTCCTTTGCCCAAAATCATACAGACATTCCAAAATATGCCCACTGTCCATCTAATACCTCAGAGTAACCCTTCGCTTGGAAATTCAGCCTCCTCAAAATAAAAGTCCCCACTCGATTCTCCCATCATTCCCTGGCGACTCAGTGATAGAGAACCTGCCTGCCAGTGCAGGGGATGCAGGTTCGACGTCTGGGTTGAGAAGATCCCCTGGAGAAAGAAATGGCAGTCCGCTCCAGTATTTCTGACTGGAAAGTCATAGACAGAGGAGCCTGGTGGCCTACAGTCCATAGGGGTCACAAAAGAGTAGGACATGACCTAGTGACTAAACAACATTACCTGTCAGTGTTTTTCTGGTGTGTGTTTTTTTTTTTTTTTAATAGTAATTGCATTATAGCTACTTACAATCACATTTTATTGATTCTGTCTCAATTGGTATGAGATCATTTTCAATTCACTCCCTTGTGAAGGTATAGATTTTTGGGGTAGATCTCTGAAAACACTGAATTTCACATACATGTAAATCTGTTAGTGAGAACAAGCAAGGATGGGCCCAAGTGGTAGTTTCAGGACCAGAGCTTCTGAATGCCGAAGTTCAGCCGTAAGAAACCTCACTCAACAAATGCCTTTCCTTTTTTTCTTCTTTTTGGATAATTCTTTTAAAGGCGACAGATTTAATACCAGCATTTTGATCCATATTCAGGCACTTTTAAAAGGTCATAACCTGTACAGACTAGAGCTTTTATGGAATGGTGTATGTTTTATAACCATTGGCTTCAATTTGGATTACTCAGCACTTACTTTCTTTTGGGAAGAGATCTAGAAAGTAACAGTCTCTCACTCAAGTCATTTTTTTTTATAGTGTTCACCTAATAATGACCTTCTTTCCTAGACAACCTTCTACCAATAAGAATTTCTAAGTGATAGAACTTACATTCTGCTACTGGATAACAGACACACTCACCCAGGGAATATATTTCAAATGTAATGTGCTCAAGTAATCCAATATGTGTGTTGCCATTTCAAATGACGGTTTAAATTCCATCACTTCACTAGTGAGTCCAACAGCATTCTTGGAGCACATTGAATGTGAGAGACCTTAGGAATTATTTAATCCAGTAATTATCCAAATCTGTTTCCCAGGCCAACTGCATGGGTATCACTAGCAGCTTGCTAAAAATGCAGATTTTATTGTCCAAACCCAGATCTACTAAATTAAGAACTTCAGGGATGGGACCAGACAATCTGTGTTTTAATGAGTTCCCTAGGTGATTCTCCGGTTATTGGTATTTCTCCTGGCAATCTTGATTCTAGTATGCGCTTCATCCAGCCCACCATTTCTCAAGATGTACTCTGCATATAAGTTAAATAAGCAGGGTGACAATATACAGCCTTCACGTACTCCTTTCCCAATTTGGAACCAACCTCTTGTTCCATGTCCAGTTCTAACTGTTGCTTCCTGACCTGCATACAGATTTCTCAGGAGGCAGGTCAGATGGTCTGGTATTCCCATCTCTTTCAGAATTTTCCACAGTTTGTTGTGATCCACACAGTCAAAGGCTTTGTTGTCGTCAATAAGGCAGAAGTAGATGTTTTTCTGGAACTCTCTTGCTTTTTTGATCATCCAGCAGGTGTTGGCAATTTGATCTCTGGTTCCTCTGCCTTTTCTAAATCCAGATTGACCAACTAACTGGAAGTTCACAGTTCACATACTGTTGAAGTCTGGCTTATAGAATTTTGAGCATTACTTTACTAGTGTGTGAGATGAGTGCAATTGTGTGGTAGTTTGAGCATTCTTTGGCATTGCCTTTCTTTGGGATTGGAATGAAGACTGATCTTTTCCAGTCCTGTGGTCACTGCTGAGTTTTTCAAATTTTCTGGTATATTTGAGTACAGCACTTTCACAACATCATCTTTTAGGATTTGAAATAGCTCAAATGGAATTCCATCACATACAGTAGCTTTGTTTGTAATGATGCTTCCTAAGGCCCACTTGACTTCACATTCCAGAATGACTGGCTCTAGGTGAGTGATCACACCATCGTGCTTATCTGGGTCTTTTTTTTTTTTTTTAATAGTTCTGTGTAATCTTGCCACCTCTTTTTATTATCTTCTGTTTCTGTTAGGTCCATACCATTTCTGTCCTTTATTGTGCCCATCTTTGCATGAAATGTCCCCTTGATGACACCACCCTTATGGAAGAAAGCAAAGAAGAACTAAAGAGCCTCTTGATGAAAGTGAAAGAGGAGAGTGAAAAAGTTGACTTTAAACTCAGCATTCAGAAAACTAAGATCATGGCATCTGGTCTCATCACTTCATGGTGAATAGATGGGGAAACAATGGAAACAGTGACAGACTGCATTTTGGGGGCTCCAAAGTCACTGCAGATGGTGACTGCAGCCATAAAATTGAAAGACACTTGCTCCTTGGAACAAAAGCTATGACCAATCTAGACAGCATATTAAAAAGCAGAGATATTCCTTTGCCAACAAAGGTTTGTCTACTCCAAGTTATGGTTTTTCCAGTAGTCATGTATGGATGTTAGAGTTGGACTATAAAGAAGGCTCAGCACCAAAGAATGGATGCTTCTAAACTGTGGTGTTGGAGAAGAATCCTGAGAGTCCCTTGGACTGCAAGGAGATCCAACCAGTCTATCCTAAAGGAAATCAGTCCTGGATATTCATTGAAAGGACCTATGCTGAAGCTGAAACTCATGTACTTTGGCCACGTGATTCGACGAACTGACTCATTGGAAAAGACCCTGATGCTGGGAAAGATTGAGGACAGGAGGAGAAGGGGATGAGAGAGGATGAGATGGTTGGATGGCATCACTGACTCAATGGACGTGAGTTTGAGTAAACTCTAGGAGTTGGTGATGGACAGGGAGGCCTGCTGTGTTGCAGTCATGGGGTTGCAAAGAGTCGGACACAACTGAGCAACTGAACTGAACTGAACTAGGTGATTCTGACAAACACTTGCAACTTCTTTTTGCAATTGGAAAACTGAAGCCTGAAGTAATAAAATGACCTACAGAGAGACAGAGAATAGAGCTAGCTGGTTCTATTCACAATATCAGAATGAGAACACTTCCTGATACACTTTCAACTTTTATGCACTGCCAATGTGGTGACTCTATACACATGTAGCGTTGAAATCCTGATTTTATCAGCTAGCGCTAAAATCATCTTTCATAGCTACCTTTTGAACTCAAGTCAACACTCTTCCCCTACTTAAATCTGAATGCCATGAGATATTCAGGAGTCTCCATATCTCTCCTGAGCACTGCTTTTCTTACTCAGATATTAATTGAACATTTTACCAAGTACACCCAGCCACTTATTTTTAAAAATAGGTATTCTTTTTCATAGAGCTTTTGTGATTTTCTTTTTCTTGTTTTGTTTTACCTTTTGCTCTCCTTTTAAGTTTGAATCTCCACAAGCACCAAGTAGGACTTGGAGAAATTCTTTCTATTGTTGCCAGAATACTCAAGCTCAGTGCAATTCCATCTCCTAAAGTCAATTTGCAGGAGGCTGTCTTTGAAACAGCCTATGAAATTGGGAGCAAATGAAGTTTCGTCTTGCTGTTAACGAGGTTGCCTTGCTAAACCATCAGCATGGAAGCTGACCCTTCTGTGTTATTCTGCCTGCTCCAGCTGGTGCCATTGGCTGTTAATCAGAAGTGTTTATACTTTTTCATTCTCACTTGATTTCCACTAGCCTGCTTGACTTGGTATTCAGCATCACTTCATTACAGATAATATTGTTGCAACCTTGTCTTGACATTTCACTGTCTACCAGTGGTGATAGGTCAATATTACATCTCTTGCTCTTCACAAAGTAGAAAATATGTGGTCATACCAATTAGATACTTATTTTTTTTTGCTGTTCAACCTTCCTTTTAGCTGCCAAAATTGGTGTGAATTAAAGAGGAAGCAAAGGAATTATTAGAGACCAAACCCTTGGCTTAGGGTGCTAAAAAGATTAGCTGGTGAAATACTGAAATCTTTAGGAGGGCGAAGATTAAAATAGGGACTGTGGAACCAATATACCCTCTTCTTCTCTGCATGTTGGCAGCAAATGGAAGAACTGTTCCTTTGGAAATAGCTTGCAGGAACCCAAAGGCTATTGTCATTCATGCTTTAAAGTGGGACAGTGAGTAGGATGCTCTAGAGTCTTCTTGATGTTCTCTTCTCTGTTTCATGATTGTGAGGGCATCTTTGCCAGGGTGGGGAGCAATGAAGAAATTCCAGAGTTCCTGAAGTGAGGTGAAGTGAAGTCACTCAGTCATGTCTGACTCTTCGCAACCCTGTGGACTGTAGCCTACCAGGCTCCTCCATCCATGGGATTCTCCAGGCAAGAATACTGGAGTGGGCTGCCATTTCCTTCTCCAGAGGATCTTCCTGACCCAGGGATCGAACCCGGGTCTCCTGCATTGCAGGCAGACACTTTAACCTCTGAGCCACCAGGGAAGCCTCCTGAGTTCCTGAACTTGTCTGATTTATAGTAGCACTAGACCACTGGAATGTCTTTCTGTTCATCTGTCTAACTCCTCCTCCTTGTTCTTTTTTATAATGTTTCATCACCTGGCTTTTCACATCTGTACCTGAGCAACCTTATTAGCTACACAGTAGGCAACATGACACTGGGAGACATGCACATTTTGGAGTCAGTGAAAATGGTGAATTTGGTAAAAACTGGGCTCGGATGTCAGCTCAGTCACTTCCATTAGTTTGTATGGCCCTTAAGCAAGACATTTAATTTCTCCGAACCTACTTACAGCTGTAAGTTTGGGGGAGGAAATGCAAAATCAATAACATTTCACTTGGGTGTCGTTATTTTTGCTCTTTACTGTATGTGTTGGACATTGTGCTGAATGCTGAGGCCACGTATAAATAAGATGCACGCAAGAGACAAAGAAAGCATCGAAAAGGCAACAGTAGTTCCACTCAAGCACCCGGGGGCTTCCTGATGGCAGTGAGGTACCAGCTGCGTCTGGAAAAAGGGATGAGTTTGGTGGGCAATATGATGGGGAAGGCATTCCCAGCAGAGGATGGGCTCTAAACACTGTGTGGAGGCTCAGGAAAGGATGGAGGCTCAGACATAAGTTGTGAATGAAATGCTATAAGCAGCTGATAATGTGAGGCAGAGAGTGGGTGCTAGGCAATGAGCAGGGGCCAACAGTTAGCCTGGCACGTCGGCCTCGGGCCTCCTGTGTGTGTCGTGGGGCGCAGACTCTGTTCTAGGATGCATGGCAAGTGTGACCATTTGAATATGGAAATTCACATTTGACTGCAAGTTTGACTGGGAATTTTCTGTTTGGATGGGTCACTTGCATGGCAGCGTGCTTGGTACATTGAAGGGAAGACTAGAACAGGGGTCCCCAGCCTCTGGGATCTAATGCCTGATGATCTGAGGTGGGGCCGATGTAATAATAATAAAAATAAAGCGCACAACAAACGTCATGCGCTGGCATCACCCTGAAGTGATCCTCCCAGCCCTGGTCCATGGGAAGGTTGTTTGCCACAAAACCGGTCTCTGGTGCCAAATAGTTTGGGGGCTCCTGGACTAGTGTGAGTGTGTCAGGAATGGTCCCATAGGATGTTGTGAGTAGTGCACATACTACCACCGCGCAGTGCTTTCTGAACCATAGGTCTGTAAACTTCTTCACGGAAGGGTCAGCCAGGAAACATTTTGAGCCTTGTGTCCATATGGACTCTATCATAACTGTTCAACTCTGCTGCTGTAACATGAAACTCACAACAGACAATGTGGAAGTGGAGAAGTGTGGCTCTATTCCAACCATCTACATTTGAATTTCACAAATTTTTACGTGTCAAGAAGCATTATTTCCCTTTGATTTTTTTCAAATATTTAAAAATACAAACAACATCTGAGCTCCACAGACTGTATGAGAACTGGCAGCAGTTACACTTGGCCTTTGCATTGTACATAGCTGCCCCTGTCCTAAATAATTGCTCTCTTTCCTCCTATTGTCTCTGGTCATTGTACTATTCTCTTTTTATAGTACTTAAAACCTAGCTTTTGAATAATTTAGCAGAGTTATATTTATCACCCTTTTTAAAATTATTTTTGCTTTTATTTTTTCCTTATTAATGAAAGTCTTTATATATATATATATATATATACACACACACACATACATACAGCCATTAAATTATTTTCTTATAGTTCATTTGGGCTTTCCCAGGTGGCACTAGTGGTAAAGAACCCACCTGCATTGCAGGAATCATGAGACTTGGGTTCGATCCCTGAGTAGGGAAGATTCTCTGGAGGAGATCATGGCAATCCATTGCAATATTCTTGCCTGGAGAATCCCATGGACAGAGGAGCCTGGCAGGTTACAGTCCAAGGGGTTGCCCAGAGTCAGACACAAATGAAGCAACTGAACACACACACACACACACACACACAGAGATCATTTGTTTCCCTGAAGTCTCAGAATTTCATTCATCACATTTAGAATTTCACCTGGAATAGAGTTTTGAGCATGGGGTGAAATTGGAATCTAATTTGCTAGGGGTTTTTTCCCTTACACTGATAACCGACTTGACCAGTTCTGTTTATTGAAAAGGCTCTATTTTCCCCACTGTTTCAGAACTGTGCTTCTATCCTCTGCCAGATTTGTGTGTACAAGTGACTCTGCTTCTGGGTAATTTTTCTGCTTCTGTCATATCATTTTGCTGCTACTATGTTTTCTAAATTATTGTAGTTTCTTGATATTTGAGGAGAACAAATAGCCCAAACTTCCCCCAAAAAATGCTTTTGCCTTTTTAACCATTTTATCTGTATACACATTTTAGAAGTACCTCATTTTGTTGGCGCTAAAAGCTCACTGTATTTTAATAGAGTTGTTTTGAATTAATAAGTTGATTTGGAGATAGTAAACATCTTTACGGTGCTGTCTTCTCATCCGTGACCGTCACATATATTACTTCACTCTTTGGGTCTTATTTGTTCACTTTCAATAAAGCTTTGTAATTTCCTCCATAAAAAACTTATTCATTGTTGGTTATGGTTTTGTTCTTTTTAAACTGGTTGACTGGCTTTTTAGTTTTTCTTTACCTTGTATACATTCTTTGAACTTCAGTGTTAAGAATTCCTTCCTCTAGTGGATACAATGATTTGGGGATATAACCAAAAGTTATGCAGTGCCAAGATTAGGAAACAAGAGGTCCTATTTTGGTTAAAATTAAGGTGGCATAATGCTTTCAGAAAGAGAAAGTTTTTCATGTAGACCATAAACTTCGGTATAATTAATTTCAAAAAGAAGCTCAGATATGTCATGATAAGTTGGTAGAGTTATTTGACTAAGTTTTGTTTTCTGAGGAGGGAAATCTTACCTACCTGTATTAATTTAGTAACTTATAAAGAAACAATCTATTACATTCTACATATTATTGAATGCTTATTTGCATGCCTACATAAATCTCTTATCCTCTGTTGAAGAAGAGGAAATGTCACCCTCTATCCTTCTTAAATTTCTGTGGCTGGACACAAAGCCACTTAATAACTGAAAAAGAAACACATCTTAATCCATGCACATGGAGGTCTCTTAGAAATAGATGGCTAATACAAGCAGCTTTTATACTTTTCAGATGAACAGTACATCTATAAGAAAATTGACAGGAGAAAGACACTCTGGTTTTGGTTGCTCAATTAGGAAAGAATCTAAGCAGAATTTGGGCTTAGGTAGTAAATTAAAGAAAACACAAAAATCTGTTTCTATAAGCTTCTTGGTACCCACTTTCATCTTTGGCAGTAAGGGTGACTCAACCTCTGACACCAGGAGTTCAAGTGGGAGATTCATCTTTGCTGTCAGGAATACAGAACTGAGAGTTAGTGTGTTCCTCCAGCATTGAATATTTCTTAAGTAACTAATTCAAAATAAGCCATATGCCACTGAGGCACATTTTGGGGTGGCCTTCCCTGGGCCCCAACTCATACAGGTGTGATCATCATTTAATTTTCCATCATATTAATGTACATTTCTGACATTTCTATATCTGAAAATTTGACCTAACTTTGTAGTATATGGCCTCCTTTTTCCAGAAGAGAAATGTTTCTAGATTTTCTTGCTTAGCTGCCATTGTAAACAACTAATCTCTTGCTAGTTTCCTCTCTTTGACTGTCAAGCATCTACATTTATTCAGTTTTTCTCTTGTATTTTGACTTTTAGTTCTGAGGCCTCTAGTGACAAAATGAGGAAGTTCGACACTATTTCTCTTTCCTTTTAATTTTTTGTTTAGTTGGATTTGTTCTAGAATGTTGTTTGCTTGCTAAGGTAAAAACAGGACTTCTTAAGCTGTGATTTTGCACTTTGGAAACTTATTTTCTTGGGAAACAATACCTATAGGGTTCAAAGCCCATTTTCCATTCTAATTTAAATTATCTGTACCTTTCTAAAAACTACGGGCTTCCCCCCACCAACATTCTGAAGTTAACAGGCTGTTATGTTTTCTCTCTGTATTTTTATTTCAGTAATTTGGCCTTTCTACCCGAAGGCTAAGAAAATAATTTTGTGTATAATACCCAACTTCAAGTATATTAGCTTGTGTCTTTTTTTCTTTCTTTCTAAAAATTACTGATTGAAAATGTATGGTTGGTTTTTATTTCTAGGTTAAGTTTTACTTAGGGGATATTTCCAGGGACTGCCACAAAACTTACATATGCAGTACTTTCTGCTACTTTGGGAAAGCTGCATATTTCTACCAAATTTTAACATCTGGTATATTTATATTTTGTGTAAACTCTTTTTTGGAGAAGGTTCTGTATATGTTATTGTAGTTCCCATTTGACTTGTTCTTTGTATCTTCAAAAGATAGAAGTTGTTGTAAGATTTCAGAAAGTAATGATTGTGCCATAGTTGTTTTTAAATTTAAATCTTAGAATTTTCTTAGGAAGAAGACCAGGAAGCATCTCAGAGCCATTTGGTTTCATTGTATCTGCTCTCAAAAGAAAACCAGAGTTATTAGCATCATTCTTCAGCATCATCACTTTAAAAACTTGTCACGGTGACACTGTAGACTTAGAAATGGCAGTTCTGAATTTTCCAGGTTTGAAATGGAAAATAGAGACTTCAGTCAATATCCAAATTTATTGTATTCTTTTTTAATAGTGAGAGAAATAATGTCAAGGCCTATAGCTTCAGGAAAGAAGTATATATTTAACACATTGAAAGTTTTAGTATCTTTGGCCCAAAGCTTGTTTTTGAATCAAAGTTTCTCCAGTGACTGGTTCTGTTTGGTTTATTTAGTTAGCTCTACATGGCGTGCATTTGTTAGGCTGAGGAAATGTTAACCACCTATTTACTGGTTTATTTTTACCTCATGTGCCTCCTATCACAAGAAATGGAAAACATGAGTAGAGTAGATGACCTCTTAATTTTGAAATTGTTTCAGAGTTAGAGACAAGTTTTTCATCAGAAGTGCTTGCACGCTAGCTATTTCATTTTATAATCTAACTGGTCATTATTTTATTTCTATTTGATTTGCTGGAAGAGTGCAACTGCTTAAAGTTGATCAGATTTTTGCAGAGCCCTTCTTCAGTGTGCCCCTCCATTTTAGGTAATCATAGGGAATGCATTTATATGTCTGGTATAACACCATGGAAATGCTAAGTTTCAAACATCAGCTGTTGGAAAGGTGTCACTTGCCTTTTTCTGAAAAGAAAACCTTGAATATGTATGGGCATTCTTCTAAAAGCAGACTGAAGTATACTACTTTATTTCAGAGATGAGGTTATGTTTTGTGTTTATGAAATCTTACGCCTCTGCATGTATGACAATAATGGGATACCCTTACATTTGCTGGGTTTCCCTGGTGACTCAGACAGTAAAGAACCTACCTGTAGCACAGGAGACCCAGGTTCAATCTTTGGATTGGAAAGATCTCCCAGAGATGGAAATGGCTGCCAACTCCAGTATCCTTGCCTAGAGAATTCCGTGGACAGAGGAGTCTGGCAGGCTACAGTCCATGGGGTTGTAAAGAGTTGGACACGATTGACCGACTAACACTTAAATGCCACATGTATGTGACATTTTCTTCTCTGAAGTGTTGGTGAGCTAATGAGGTTTTCAGTTAGTATTAATGATTGCTTAAAACACCATGGACATTTACATAAACTGCTCCTTTATATTATCAATTTTTGTTTTAAAAGTCGGTAGGGTTTCTGTGGGGGTGCTTGTGTTCATAGATGTGTTGTACTTCTGTATTATCACAGGTTGTATATATTGTTCTGGCTCTGAGGTTGCTTACATCGTATGCAAAATTAACTCTAAAATTCATATATTCCACAGTCAGATAAATACTTAAGTCCTGAAATACCCAGCTAACATGTTTCTTTGTAACTTCCACACTATAGCTTCTCTTATAATGAAGTAATGACTTTATCACTTCTCCTATGCAGCACACACTTAATCTTGGTGAATTTCACTTACTTGGATGAAGCTCATCATTGCAAATGTGCAAGGAAATTAAAGATGAGGGAATTTTACATATTTGCATATGTAGTATAGACATATGAGGGGGCTTCCCTGGTGGTGCAGAGGTTAAAGCGTCTGCCTGCAGTGTGGGAGACCTGGGTTCAATCCCTGGGTCGGGATGATCCCCTGGAGAAGGAAATGGCAACCCACTCCAGCATCCTTGCCTGGAGAATCCCATGGACGGAGGAGCTTGGTGGGCTACAGTCCACGGGTCGCAAAGAGTCAGACACGACTGAGTAACTTCATTCACTATAGACATGTGAATCTACCCGATACCTATTTCATTCTTAAAATTAAAATATTCTCATATTTCTCACCCTAAAGAAGGGTTTGATTCCTGCAGAATACAATGTTAACTTGAATATGTGAAAATTTGCTGAAACTTTTGTCAGTTACCCAAATGCTTTTGTAGGTGTGGTAGATAACATAGAAAGCCTTAGCTTATTCACCATATTGGACATTTTTGTAAATGTGTCTTCCTCTGCAGCTTATTTTTTAATCACACAAGATCTTCTACCATATTCCTAATTATTGTTAATTTTCCCAAATGTCAGGGTCTACTTCCCCATAACAAAGTTATTGATGGTGAAAATAATGTTCAACTGTACAATGTCTTTCTTTTGAGTGATCATTTTTCCCCTTCAATATTATGCTGATAATTTGAGGCACTGCCATAAAGAAATCAGAGCTATCTGGTACAATATACACAGTCTGCCTGCCAAGAATAACCTAAGTTATATCGATTGCGTGTGTAATACACTCAGGGCAGCTCTTTAAGTGTTTGTCTTTATTAAAATAATGTATTTTCATAAATGTGTTACCTTTTCATATTAGTGCTCTAAGAAGATCCAGTGTAAACATATGAAGAGGTGTAACATTTTTGCAGTTGAGGAGGCTCTAATAGACAAGATTTATCACAAGTGACTAATTTTTTATCTGCTATTTATCTTAATTTGGTTTATTTTGACTGTCAGTACCCGACAGAGAGTACCTCCCTTCCACATGCCTTACATTTGTATGTTAAAGATTGCTCTGCATAATTAAGGGGGTGTGGCTTGTTGTCAAAGTTAACTTAAAATATTATCTAAAGCTGGGAATATTGCTGACATAATATGTATTTTACAGAATAGACAGGTTTTTCTTACCTTTCGATCAGTAGTTACCAAAAAGTCAGACATTTTTGTTGACAGGGAGAGAGAACCTAAGGGATGTTTTTAGAGGAGTCAAAGTTCAGTTCTTTTCAACATGTAGCCTGCAGATTACTGCTTCACAATAACGCAAAAAAAAAAAAACCTTTCAGGTGCATTTTTGGGGAACCAACTCTAGACCTGCTTAATCAGAACCTCCAGTGATGGAGACAAGAACAAAGTGAAAGTGAAAGTGAAGTTGCCTAGTCATGTCCCACTCTTGCAACCCCATGGACTGTAGCCTAGCAGGCTTCTCCATCCATGGAATTTTCCAGGCAAGAGTACTGGAGTGGGTTGCCATTTCCTTCTCCAGGGGATCTTCCCAACCCAGTGATTGAACCAGGGAGACTAGAACAACCATATTTAAAGTAAAGCAACTGAAGGTAAACTAAAGCATTGCTAATGTTTGGCAGGAACTTTCATGATGTAGTGGTTCTAGCCCCAGCTCTCCTGCCTAGAATTAGGACCTTCGGCCGGCCACTCTTTTATCCAGCTATGGGTCTCTGCTTTCTTAGTCACTGGATCAAGAGCAGGGTATGCACTCTCTAAGTCCCTCCTGGCTCTAGTTGTCTCTAGACATAGCATTTGGAAAAACTAGTAAAGAAAAGGAGGAAGGAAAACTGAGGAGATGGGAGAGCTTTATAGATTTCTTAAAAACCAGAGACAAAAAAAAGCAAAAGATAGTTGAAAAGTTGGTTTTTCATGTTATTTTGTCACAACCACCAATGAGAAAACCTGAAAATATAGTGACGTTAATACACAGATACACACACCGACTGCATATGTTCTCTTAACCCGAATCATAAATTGATTTAAAAAATGGCATACATCACAAAAACAAACTTCAAAAAATATATGAAGTTAAATAAAGAGAGAAAAAAGAACAGCAGGAAGCAATACCACAAATATTTGGCCTTACAAAATACTTTTTTTCAATTCAATGAAGAGTAAAATTTTAAACAGATAGAAGCTAACTTTCACTGGAGTATCTTACAGAAAAGGACATCAGCTTTTCTTTATAAAATTTATGCAACTTGTGCTATTCTTCATTTTTAACCTTGAGTATGTTTACTAAGAAATTCATAACTGTATTTTCTTCTGAACTTTCATCTTTGACCATAATTTATATTATGTTTAAAAGATAAAAATGATGGCATCCAAAATAAGTAGAAAAGTTCTTAATTAGCTCAGCAGTCTTTCTCACTCACCACTGCTAGATTCCTTTTTAAATGTATTTTCTTTTTGTAACTCTGCTTTTTAAGAACTAAAAACCTGACCCTGGCATTTGAGGATTTCAGTAAACTTGTTTCGTCTTATCAACTCAACCAAGTGTCTCCTTCATCATCAACTTCATTATCCCAACCAGCCGATCCCATCTCTAATGATCAGCTAGTCAGTAATCTTCTCACAGAAGAGGGATGAGCTGAATATCTGATAGCTTTTATGGGTACCCGTTCCTATTTTATTCGGCTGTAACAGACAGCAACAGCTTAACCAATAAGTGCTTATTTTTTCCCACTCAGAAAGAAGTCAGGAGGAACAAAGATCCTGTAATTATTTCAGCAATGGCCTGTCTCTCATGTTTGAAAAGTGACAGGGGCAGCTTCCCATTATTTCTGAGCTCAGAGTCCAAAGAACAGAGATTGGAGGAGGGTTGGACCATCTTGTTTGGCCCTTTGTATCAGGAAGGAGAAGGCTTTACCAGAAATCCCCCTCCCCAGATTTCCATTTCAATCTCATTGACCAGAGTCACACATCATTCACATAGCATCTGACCATGTCTAGCTGCAAGGGAGACTCGGAAGGGATGCACTGGCGCTCCTGCTTCTGTGTCTGCCTGCTCAGTCACTCAGATGCTGAGTCATGTCTGACTCTTGGCAGCCCCGTGGACTGTAGCCTGTCAGGCTCCTCTGTCCATGGAACTTTGCAGGCAAGAATACTAGAGTGGGTTGCCAGTTCATTCTCCAGGGAATCTTCCCAACTAAGGGATGGAACCTGGTCTCTCACGTTGCAGGCAGATTTTTTCTGTCTGAGCCACCAGGGCAGCCCTGCTTCTATAGTGGGAGGCAAAAATAAAGGGCACGGATTGGGTGGCCATTCAGCATCATCACTCGTTCTAGTACTCTGCTGTTGCTTTGCTGTATTACATTTTTGCAATCCTATTTGACATATACGTGGTCTTCACGACCATGTGTAAATCAGTGGTCTCCAACCTTTTTGACACTAGAGACCAGTTTCATGGAAGACAGTTTTTTTCACAGATGGTTTCAGGGGGATGGTTTTAGGATGATTCAAGCACATTACATTTATTATGCCTCCATTGATCTAATAGGAAGTGGAGCTCAGAGGGTAATGCAAGTGAAGAGGGATGGCTATAAATACAGGTGAAGTTTTGCTTGCTCACCCACCACTCATCTCCTGCCGTGTGGCCCAGCTGCTCATAGACCAGGGACTGGTACTCGTCTGTAACCTGGAAGTTGGGGACCCCTGGTGTAAACTTTCTCTTCAATTGTATTATATACTTTTTAAGAGCAGAGGTTACTGTTTCCTGTTTGTATGTCTCAAAAGATTTAGTCTCTGTGGGAGGGGAGAGGGTGGGATGATTTGGGGGAATGGCATGGAAACATATATAATATCATATAAGAAATGAATCGCCAGTCCAGGTTCAATACAGGATCCTTGGGGCTGGTGCACTGGAATGACCCAGAGGGATGGTATGAGGAGGGAGGTGGGAGGGGAGTTCAGGATGGGGAACACGTGTACGCCTGTGACGAATTCATGTTGATATGTGGCAGAACCAATATAATATTGTAAAGTAATTAGCCTCCAATTAAAATAAGTAAATTTAAATTTTTAAAAATTACTTTATTAGGTTTGTTTGAGAACACAAATATAAAATGCATGTGAAAACATTTAAATAATTAAACACTAGGATGGAAGAAAAACACTGTTCTTAATGTAGTATTTCTAATATTCCAGAAGAAAAAGAGTCTTAGTGACAATTTTGCAACAGGCAGTAGAAGTAATTCTCTTATTATTACATGACATTGCTTTTAAGGTGGTACAACTAAACCAGGAAAGAGACAGCAATTACAACTAATAAGCTATTGCATTCAATTTGTTAGGGTTTCCTGACTGCTTCTAGAGTCACTAGGATTGCTACAGCAAGCAGCAGAAAAAGCTGTGGCGCTACAGGAATCCTTTCCATTCAATTCAGTCACTCCATCATATCCAACTCTGTGACCCTATGGACTGCAGCACATCAGGCTTCCCTGTCCATCACCGACTCCTCAATCTTGCTCAAACTCATGTGTATCAAGTCGGTGATGCCATCCAACCATCTCATCCTCTGTTGTCCCCTGCTCCTCCTGCCTTCAATCTTTCCCAGCATCAGGGCCTTTTCCAATGAGCCAGTTCTTTGCATCAGGTGTCCAAAGTATTGGAGCTTCAGCTTCAGCAGTAGTCCTTCTAATGAATATTCAGGGCTGATTTCCTTTAAGATTGACTAGTTTGATCTCCATGAAGTTCAAAGGTCTCTCAAGAGTCTTCTTCAACACCATAATTTGAAAACATCAATTCTCTGGTGCTCAACTTTCTTTATGGTCCAACTCTCACATCCATCCATGACTACTGGAAAAACCATAGCTTTGACTATATGGGCCTTTGTCAGCAAAGTAAGTCTGCTTTTTAATATGCTGTCTAGTTTGGTCATAGCTTTTCTTCCAAGGAGTGTCTTTTAATTTCATGGCTGCAGTCACCATCTGCAATGATTTTGGAACCCAAGAAAATAGTCTGTCACTGTTTCCCCATCTATTTGCAAGGAAGTGATTGGACCAGATGCCATGGTCCTAGTTTTCTGAATGTTGAATTTTAAGTCAGGTTTTTCATTGTCCTCTTTCACTTTCAAGAGGCTCTTTAGTTCCTCTTTGCTTTCTGCGATAAGGGTGGTGTCATTTGCATATCTGAGGTTATTGGTATTTCTCCCAGCAGTCTTGATTCCAGCTTGTGCTTTGTCCAGCCCAGTATTTTGCATGATGTACTCTGCATATAAGTTAACTAAGCAGGGTGACAATAGACAGCCTTGACGCACTCCTTTTCCTATTGGGAACCAGTCTGTGGTTCCCTGTCCAGTTCTAACTGCTGCTTCCTGACCTACATACAGGCACTGACCTGTAGAGTCAGTGTCAGAGTGGGAAGAAGGGAGCAAGGAGCCAAGAAATTCAGGCAGCCTCTTGAAGCTGGGAAAGGAGATCTTCCTGATCCAGGGATCAAACCTGCATTTCCTGAGACTCCTGAACTGCCCTTGCTGCAGGATCTATCCCCAGAAACACGCATGAAAAAAACCCTGAGGCTGACAGATGGAGAAGTCTTGACGCTACTGTAAAAATAAAACTGAAAACCAGAAGCAGGAGGCTTAAGTCCAAATCCTGAGAACACCAGAAAACTCCTGACTCCAAGGAACATTAATCGATAGGAGCCCATCAAATGCCTCCATACCTACACTGAAACCAAGCACCACCCAAGGGCCAACAAGTTCCAGGGCAAGACGTATCATGCGAATTCTCCAGCAACAGAGGAACATACCCCTAAGCTTCAATATACAGGCAGTTCAAGTTACTCCAAAACCATTGACATCTCATAACTCATTACTGGACACGTCATTGCACTCCAGAGAGAAGAAATCCAGCTCCACCCACCAGAATGCCAACACAAGCTTCTCTAACCAAGAAACCTTGACAAGCCACTGATATAACCCCATCCACAGCGAGGAAACTCCACAATAAAGAGAACTCCACGAACTGCCAGACTACAGAAAGGCCACCCCAAATGCAGCAATATAAACAGGATGAAGAGACAGAGGAAGACCCAACAGGTAAAGGAACAGGATAAATGCCCACCAAACCAAACCAAAGAGGAAGAGATAGGGAATCTACCTGTTAAAGAATTCTGAATAATGATAGTGAAAATGATCCAAAATCTTGAAATCAAAAGGAATCACAGATAAATAGCCTGGAGACAAGGGTTGAGAAGATGCAAGAAAGGTTTAACAAGGATCTAGAAGAAATAAAAAGAGTCAATATATAATAAATAATGCAATAAATGAGATCAGAAACAACAAATAGTAGAATAACAGAGGCAGAAGATAGGACTAGTGAAATAGAAGATAGAATGGTAGAAATAAATGAATCAGAGAGGAAAAAAAAACGAATTAAAAGAAATGAGGACAATCTCAGAGACTTCCAGGACAATATGAAATGCTCCAACATTCGAATTATAGGAGTCCCAGAAGAAGAAGACAAAATCAAAAAAATAAATAAATACACACACACACACAAAGAGACCTGTAGAACTCCATATAGTCTAGTCAGAAATCCTGCTCAGTATGAAATAAGAAACACAGAGTATGGCAGATTTATAATTATATATGAAGAGTAGCATTCAGCAATATACTTGCGTTCTTATTTAAATGCTAGATAGAGAATGGGACTCATATTTTCTGATTCAATAATTGATACTTCTTTCCCTGGTATAGTTCTTTTACTGGGCTGCACTTCATGGCTGGACTAGATCTGACATATCAGAGGTGACTGCTACCTGAGTAAGGACATCACTGATTAAGGACAACAGAAATTGTAAGATTCCATTGCCGCATTCAGTCCACAGTTGCTTGCTTCTGAAACCCAGTCAACAGTTTTATGAAGCTTGATAGGGGTTGTGGTTGGGGCTAGATGCGTGGTGCTGCTGTCAGTTAAAGAAACTGCACCAGATGTTACAGCTTACATTATTCAGATCACTTGTATTTTAATCTGGAGCTCTGTATTTCACTTTAATTAGAGGATTCCAGAAAATATTTCAGTATTGCTTATAGTGAATGTCTTCTGCAAACTTTATTTCTATCACTTGATTTTCAAGAATAGTAGTAGAAACTCCTAAGTAGTCAAATCAACGTAACAAGCTCATCAAGTTCTTTGTCAGTCTGAAAATTCAATTTTAGAAGATGCCATAAGGATAGATTATATATATTTACACACACACACGTATATGTTTGTATGTATATATATTTGTTTATAATATTTAGAAATGGTTTTAAAGGAAGGTAGCTAACAATTCATCCTCTAGAAAATGAACTAAATCTCTGGCACTTCAAGTATTATTTTACACGCTTTGACATCTGTATCGGTGGCTCAATGCTTCACAGCTCTCTTTCTCCCTCATGCAGTGTCCACTTTGAGCCCACGCGTCTCTCTGTGGCATCTGCCCCTCAGAGCAGCTGGACTGTCTGCTGCATCCCAGGCTGCGCAGAACGTACGGCATCCTGTTGCCAAACGCCTTCCATGACCTTTACGGCAGCGGGAGCACCAGTGCTGAGCAGGTGGATGCAGGGAGTTTAGTGTGTGGCCCATGGCCAAACTGAGTCAACGCCACTTCCAGCTTCAGGAGGGGAAGAAGGCACTGACATCTGGACAGAACTGGGTGTTTGTGAAGCAGCACACAAAGCAACGCTTATATGAGGAATACAAATGTGTGTCCTTGGGATTTAAATATATGACACCCTTTCGTCATTTAATAAATCTCGAATTCACTGATGGCAATTTTAAAAAATGCTCCTGTTATTTCTCACTTGAAATTTAGATGCCAAGAAGTTTAGATGTATTCACATTGGCTATGAAATATGAATTTTATTTCCTCTTATATCATCATTTGAAATCTGCTTATCATTTCCAAGTCATGCTTGAATTATCTGACCTTAAAGAAGTGAATAACATTCCTCCAATTAAAAATAAATTAAAAAAAAGAAACAGCATAAAAAACAAATACAGTATTGTAATATAGAATAAAGTATTTAAAAAGTTAAAAAAAAAAAAACAGCATCGTAAAGCAGTTTTCCTCCAAATAAACAATAAATTTTAAAAAGAAGTGAATAATAGTTGAATATCTTCTTTGAGAATAGATAAGTAGTTGATAAGTGAACTATATCAAGATATATTTTTACCATATGAAGTTGTTGGTTTTTTCATATTTATTTTGTGGGAAATGGGTAGGGAAGATTTCAAACTTTGGAATCTTGGAATCTATGAAATTATAATATCTAAAGTAGTTAAATTTCTAGATAGTTTGTTTCTAAGCTGTTAACACATATCTTTTCATCAGTAAATCAATGCAGTTTTAATGATACAGTATTTAAAATATCTGGATGTATGTGATGGAAAGGCATTTAAGGTTTTACAGATCAAAGTTGTAATCCTAGCCTGTATTACTGCTGCTGCTGCTGCTGCTAAGTCGCTTCAGTCGAGTCCGACTCTGTGTGACCCCATAGACGGCAGCCCACCAGGCTCCCCCGTCCCTGGGATTCTCCAGGCAAGAACACTGGTGTGGGTTGCCATTTCCTTCTCCAATGCATGAAAGTGAAAAGTGAAAGTGAAGGCACTCAGTCGTGTCCGACTCTTAGCGACCCCATGGACTGCAGCCCATCAGGCTCCTCCATCCATGTTATTTTCTAGGCAAGAGTACTGGAGTGGGGTGCCATTGCCTTCTCCACTGTGTTACTGAGTATAGGCCAAATGTTGTAGCAAATAAAAACCCCCACGTGATAGTGACAGCACAGTAGGAGTGCATATTCTGATCTGTAAACTGCACTTGGCAGTGGATGAGGTGGGCGTCTCGTCCATGTAGTCACTGCATTTAGCAGTGTCTGCAGACTCTGAAAGACCCTGCCACTTCAGCACAGAACTTTCCAAGCTGTCATACCGGTGGAATGACAGAGGGAAATGGAATATTGTGGACAGGTTTGATGAGCTAAGTCTGTAAGTAATCTATGATATATTTTCTAGAACCTTGAGAAATTGCCACTTGAAGGAAGTGAAAGAATGCTGGAAAACATAGTCCAGCTATGTGCTCTAGAGGAACAGCAATTGCATTTTGGTGAACACAAAGCAATTATTATCACATATTTCTACCAATTACTCCCTATGAGACATGGAATAAATTGCTTAAACTCTCAGATCCAGTTGTCTAGTCCATAAAAAAAAATAATAATGGATTATGTAAGGATACGAAGAACGATGCATTTAAAGACCAAATATAGTGTCTGGCACAAAGTAGGCAATGTGAAACAATAGTCATTACTTAGTACCCTATGAGGAAAAAAAAAAAGGCACATACATATGTATTATCTCCATAGATGGATGATCTAGTTGAGGAGAAGCACATAAAACATGCATGTATGTATTTTTGATGGATGCCAAGATATTTCACAGCAGATAAGATCACTATTAACTAGGTTTCAATTAAGGAGGGATTCATAGAGGACTTAAGATTTTAATTTGGTCTTTATGGAGGGTAGAATTCAAATGGAGAATTGAGATATTTTGTATCTTATATAGATTTTTAAGAGAGACCGTATCTAGTTTTTTCTTTTTATCCTGGAATCTTTTTACCCTACCATGGTAATTTTGGAACACATTATGGAAGTATGGTATGAGGACCAGCATATTAAGTTAGCATACCGGGTTAACTGAGGTCAGTGGAAATGTTTGAAAAGCAAATTTTGGCCAGGCTGTGATAAAACTTGTTCTGACCTCCTTCCTTTCTTACCCCTTTTGAAACTTCCAGGAATGAGGGTAATGAAGAAAGGACTAGACCTTTGAAGGGATCTGTAAGTTTTCAAGCTTTCTGAAATACTAAAAGCAATTTTTGCTCTCTTTGTCATACTGCAAGTTATACTGCAGTAACAAACACCAAAATCTTAGTTGTTGCTCAGAAATTAAGTCGTTGTCTGACTCTTTGTGACCCCATGGACTGCAGCATGCCAGGCTTCCCAACCCTTCCCTATCTCCCAGTGCTGTGCTCTGCTGTGCTTAGTTGCTCAGTCATGTCCAATTCTTTGTGAACCAATGGACGGTAGCCCACCAGGCTCTTCTGTCCGTGGGGATTCTCTAGGTAAGAATAGTGGATTAGGTTGCTATGCCCTCCTCCAGGGGATCTTCCAGACCCAGGGACTGAACCCAGGTCACCTGCATTGCAGGTGGATTCTTTACCATCTCAGGCACTAGGAAAGCCCACGATCTCCCAGAGTTTGCTCAGATTTGTGTCCTTTGAGTCAGTGATGCTATCTAATCATTTCATTCTCTGCTGCCTTCTTCTCCTTTTGCCTTCAATCTCTCCCAGCATCAGGGTCTTTTCCAGTGAGTCAGCTCTTCACATCAGGTGGCCAAAGTTTGGAGCTTCAGCTTCAGCATCAGCCCTTCCAGTGAATATTCAGTCCTTCTGAGATACAACAAAATGTTGGCAATTTGATCTCTGTTTCCTCTGCCTTTTCTAAGCCTAGTTTGTACATCTAGAAGTTCTAATATTATGAAAAGGCAAAATAATCTTAGTAGCTAAAGACAGCAAAGACAATATGTCTAAGCTGAATGAGCAGGAGCTTTGCTCAGGATTCATGCTGATAGAGGCTCCAGGACTGCATGACGCTTCCGTCTCCACATAGGAACTCCATGCCCCCGTGCCGGGAAAGAGGTGCCACTTTGAAGTGGAAGTGGCATCCATCACCTCTGCTCAGGGCCTGCTGGTCAGAACTTGTAACCTGGCACCTACCTGAAGAGATGAAGATGCCTTCCTTGTGCCCAGGATGCCACCAAGGAAGCCGAGTGAAAGGAGCACAGCGAGTCTCAGCAACATCCGGGCACCACTAACGACTGGCTCTCCAGCATCTAATTAGGCAAAGCAGGGAGGTAATAAGCAGTCTTAAAATAAGCATATAGCTTTATTCTTTGGTAGCAAAACCCTCATTGTCTTTTCAGCCAGAGGTTTGTAGCTCAAATCTGAATCAGACTTTAGGGCATGGAGATATCCCTTTCAAAGTCTTCTCTGAATCAAGTGACTCACATCTCATCTTCCTTAGATTTTGGTTTTTTGTTTCTTTAATTTTAATGAAGTCAGTTACATGTATCCCACATTTTGGCTTGTATTTCAGAGAATACAAAGAGTATGAAAACACCCATCTATTTCCTTAAGTTTATAAAATTATAGCTGAGAGAGTGAAAGTGAAAGTCGCTCAGTCAGGTCCGACTCTTTGCTACCCCATGGACTATGCAGTCCATGGAACTCTCCAGGCCAGAATACTGGAGTAGGTAGCCTGTCCCTTCTCCAGAGGATCTTCCTGACCTAGGAATCGAACCGGGGTCTTCTGCATTGCAGGCAGATTCTTTACCAACTGAGCTATCAAGGAAGCCCCTAGTTAAGAGAGTCCTTGCACACTAAAATAACTGGATCACAAGTCAGTGTGAAATAATGTGCAGAAATTATGCAGGAAGCATTGGAATCAAACAAAAAGATTAGATTTCTGCGTATCATAGAAATGAAAGGGAGGTTTAGGGGAAGATACAAGTTAGTCTGAGCCTTGAAATTGAATGTGCTATGGCAAAGACTGATGATATATTAGCATGAGGCAAGCAGTGTGTCTTGTGGAGTAAATACAGGAATGATTGAGACATGCTCCATTGAGAAGCCTGTTTGGAGCCTCCAGACCCTATTTTGAAGGCTTTTTTTCCCCCGATATTTCAGGGAAAACGTCTTTGTAGAGAAGCGACTTTTCTGATACGCAGTCTCATAAACATCCGCTTTCTTCTACTCCCGCCTGTCCCCTCACTGCCTCTCTGTGTTTTGATCTGTATCGTACTGCTTACCATCCTCTTCAGTAATTCAGGAGGGCTGCTTTTTAATAGTCTGCTATCAGTAGTGGGAGCTCCATCTCACAAATGTCAATGAACATCTTGTATGTGCAAACAAAGGGGATTTGGGGATCAGTGCAACACAGACCTCTTTTGGATTTTGTAGTCAGAATGGAACATATGTATATAAACAAAATATTCCTATCAAGAGATCAAAGCAGAGAGGGAGATGAAATTGCAGAGAACTTGACCTTTCTGGTGAGAATAGAGAGACTTCCTGGAGAGAATGATCCTGAAATTGAATCATAAGGAGAAAGACATAGCTATCTAAAGAGAAGAGTGGGAGACCTCTAGGCAGAGGAAACTATATGAGTGAAGACAAATTATGAAAGAAGTCGTTGGAGGTTAACGTATCAGCAACTGGTATTGCTACTGGGTAATGCCTGGAAACTCCCATGGACGGAAGAGCCTGATGGACGGGCTGTAGGCTGCAGTTCATGGGGTCACGAAAAGTCTGACACGACTGAGCGACGTCACTTTCACTTTTCATTTTCATGCATTGGAGAAGGAAATGGCAACCCACACCAGTGTTCTTGCCTAGAGAATCCCAGGGACGGGGAGCGTGGTGGGCTGCCATCTCTGGGGTCGCATAGAGTCGGACACGACTGAAGCGACTTAGCAGTAGCAGCAGCAAATAAAGTTTGGGTAGATGTAGTTAGGAACCTGTCACTGGAAGGTGTCAAATACCAAAGGAAGGAGTTTGAATTTTATAAGATGAAATATTTAGACTCTGCCATTTGTAGAAAGCAGCTACTTTTGCTCTTAAACTCTACACTCATGAAGCATCATAGATAAGTATAAATTCTTAAATTTGCCTGAGGAGGAGGCAGTTTCTAAAACTTGCAGAGTCAGATATGAAAAAAGTCAAATTCTGCTTTGCGTCCTCATCTGCCTTGAAATGCGTTTACAACTCACACTACTTCTTTACGTCAAATCCTGCCAGCACACAGTGGTATCCTGTATTCTTGGAACATGGATTCCTGAGAGTCTAGCAAAGCTCATGAATCCCAGCGAGTGTTTGAAGCATGTATGTCAGACTTGGAGTCAGTGCAACAAATTTCAATAAAAAATGAATCCAGGCATGCACAGATTGAGACATATTACTTGCAAATGTAAATACAAAGGTGTGTTTTTCTGTCTCTTGACAGAAAGGAACATTTGATTCATGTTTAATATGCTTCACCTCTATTTCAAGGGTACAAACCCAGGGAATGCAGTTTGTCATATGGGAGAATTCAGAAACAAGTTTCTTAGAAATAGGAACTTTAGATCAGAGGGTTAAAGGCAAAGAAACTGAATAGGATTTAGCCAAGAGGGAAATTTAACTGTGTTAATAATTCCGTGTGTATTTATGGGTTTGGAGGAATGTCAGACTGAGACTGGAGTAGAGATCTTGACCTTATTTCAGTGCTGTGGTTCAGTCATTGTGTCCAACTCTTTGTGACCCCATGGACTGCAGCATGCCAGGCTTCCCTGATCATCATTATGTCCTGGGGCTTGCTCAAACTCATGTCCATGGAGTCAGTGATACCATCCAACCATCTCCTCCTCTGTCATCCCCTTCTCCTGCCTTCAGTCTTTCCCTGCATTAGAGTCTTTTCCAAGGAGTCAGCTCTTTGCATCAGGTGAACGGAGTATTGGAGCTTCAACTTCAGCATCAGTCAGTTCTTCCAGAGAATATTTCAGTGTAAGTGCCTGTTTTTTCTGGGTGGCATTAGCGAACCATTCACTGCATTTGTAATTAACATTGATTAAGCTTCCCCGGGTTTGGATGCAGTGCTGAATTGTGAGTGGGTCAGGTAGCTCCACTGGATGAAGCCTGGTGTTAATAGGATCACAGCTCTGTACTTAATGTCCACAAGGACCCACTTTCACTGATGCTATAGTTTTTAGACATCTAAATTTTAAACATTCTTCTCTACTGTTCCCCCAAAACAACTTTGTTCTATATTTTCCAGTGTATTATATGCCATGAAGTTCTGATTACTTCTAATATATGGAAGGGGATCTGAAAAAAAATCTTTGTCAAATTGTATGTTCTGAATTTTGATTTAGAAAAAGAAAAAGGAGAAGCATGCTAGAATATATAGATGACATAAGTGACTGAGATCTGTTACAAGAATGAGATTCATAAAACAAGAATGAGGTCCATCGTGTTCTCGTGGTATCATCATTGTATAAAGTGAAAGTAACAATGTTGTGATACTAGTTTTAAAGGAATTTTTGCATTAAAAAAGCAAAATAGGTAAATGTACCATTCCTTAAAATAAGTATTCACTACTGATTATTTACTGTTAAATACTATGTATTTCTGTGGGGAAACTCAGTATATACTTGGTAAGACTCATCATAGAATTATAGGTCTTAAAGTTATTGAGATATTAAGCTTGAATTCTTTATTTTACTCAAAGAACTAGATACCAGGCCTACTGAATCCAAAGATAGAAGTGCTTCTTTCCATGCATATCAACAATCTCAGTAGCTCCTGAAATTAGCAGGGAACTTTCTGTACTAGAAATTGGCAACCTTTCTTTCAAAGGGTCAGATAGTAAATATTTTAGGCTTTGTGGGCTGTGTAGTCTTGGTGACAACTACTCAAAAGTGCCACTGTAGCAAGAAAGCAGCCAGAGAATATGCAAAGGAATAGATGTGGCTGTGTTTCAGTAAAATCTTATTTTTGAACCCTTAAATTTAGATTTCATATACATTTTTACATGTTGCATAATCTTCTTCTTTTGAGTTTGTTCCAACCATTTAAAAATGCAAAACCATTCTTAGCTCATGGGTTGCACAAAACCAGGCAGTGCACTCAAGTTTTTGCCTACAGGCTGTAATTTGCTGACCTAAATTTACACTGTCAAATAGTTGGCTTTCTTCCTCATGCTCATTTGGTCTGGTTTGTGTGCTCTTGACAGCAATTTTAAGAATGTCTGTTGCTAAAGTGATTAGAATGAAAATCAATAAAATCTTGCATGTATATTTAATCTAGGGTATAATTGTTTTAATTCTCACTTTTACTTATTGGACTCCAAAGTGTCCAGTGATTCCCTCTGGACAACCACTTTTAGTATCAGCCACTGTAAACTTTTCCTGTTTTCAGCTCATAGTATGCCTCTCCCAGATTGATCTGTTGCTCTCTCTTTGTGTTGGGAACAGAATTTCCTCCCTGCCATCTTTCCCTGAATGAATAACACCTCTTTGAAGTCTTGAGAGCCATTCCCTAGCCCAATGGTCCCCAACCATTTTGGCAACTGGGACGCATTTCATGGAAGGTTTTTCCAATTTTGCTATGGATGGGGGAGTTGTTTCCTGGATGATTCAAACACAGTAGATTTATTGTACACTTTATTTCTATTGTTATTACATTCTGAAATATAATGAAATAACTATACAACTTGCCATAATGCAGATCTGATGGGAGTCAGAGCTCAAGCAGTAGTGCGAGCAGTGGGGAGCGGCTGTAAATAGAGGCTGCTCACCTCCTGCTGAGTGGTCTCGGGCTTGGGGCCCCATACAGATGGGCACAAATTATAGTTAAACACCTAATTACCTATAGATGGTCACATATGCTTTTCACTTCTCTAAGAACAGGTCAATCCCTTCATTAATATGTTGGCTAATTCTTCAGTCACCTGTTGACACAAAGCACGTGTCTGAGCATATAGTGGCGGTGGTTTAGTCGTTAGGTTGTATCCGACTCTTACAACCCCATGGACTGTAGCCCACCAGGCTCCTCTGTCTATGGGATTTCCCAATCAAGAATACTGGAGTGGATTGCCATTTCCTTTTCTAGATCTTCCTGACTCAAGGACTGAACCAGACTCCTGCATTGCAGGCAGATTTTTCCCAACTAGGGTACCAGGGAGGCCCTTATATTGGTGCATAACATATCCCTGGCTGAAATCTACAGATTGCCCTTCTCCAAAACTTTCAAATAAACCCTCTTATATTAGTCTTAGTTTGGATGTCTTCTGTTAGTTTTTTTTTTTTTTTTAATGAAGAATTATGGATAACAGCAGCCTGATATAGTGCCAAGATGATAAATGTTTCAGTTATTCAGACCTAGATTAGAGTTCTAGGTCTAACACTGTGGGGACTCTAGGACAGTTAAATAAACTCTTTAAACCTTAATTTCTCATTGATAAATAGGGATAGTGATTTCTACCTTGGACATCTGTAGAGCAATTAAAGCTAAATTATATAACATGCTGGGTCTAGTCAAGGCTATGGTTTTTCCAGTAGTCATGTATGGATGTGAGAGTTGGACTGTGAAGAAAGCTGAGCACCGAAGAAGTGATGCTTTTGAACTGTGGTGTTGGACAAGACTATTGAGAGTCCCTTAGACTGCAAGGAGATCCAACCAGTCCATCCTAGGGGAAATCAGTCCTGGGTGTTCTTTGGAAGGAATAATGCTAAATCTGAAACTCTAGTACTTTGGCCACCTCATGCGAAGAGTTGACTCATTGGAAAAGACTCTGACGCTGAGAGGGATTGGGGGCAGGAGGAGAAGGGGACGACTGAGGATGAGATGGCTGGATGGCATCACCGCGTCGATGGATGTGAGTCTGAGTGAACTCTGGAAGTTGGTAATGGACAGGGAGGCCTGGTGTGCTGCAGTTCATGGGGTGGCAAAGAGTCAGAGGCGACTGAGCGACTGAACTGAACTGAACTGATGGAATCTGATGGAATAATAGAGTCTCAAAAATGGTAGCTATTATTAGCGTACTCCAAAATGTTGTGTGATAGTAAGGAAATATAAAGAGCATAAATGATCATATATATGATCTTTAGGGAAAATGACTTCAGAGTTAAGTGGATAGTGTGTTAGTCAGCAGAAGAGAAAACAGGAAAAGGAGGCTTTGGAATTGTAATAAACACTATATGCTTTTTCCTTCTAAAATTTTACTCTTATTTAGGGTTTTCAGCCATACTTCTGTATGCCCATGACTCAAATTTCTGTGATTCCTCAGACTTTCATTCCAGACTGATATGTCTATATACATATTCATTTCTCTTCAGACATCTCAGAATTACTCTGGTAAAAATCTGCACTCATCTTCCCTTCTTGCTCTAGTGTTTTACCCTGGGTCAGATGGTGCCAGCATGCATTCAACTGCATTCTGAAAGCTGGGGATCTTACTTGCTTCCTCCATCTTTCTCATCTCCCATCCTCTAAATTGCCAAATTATTTATGAATTTCTAGTCATTTTAGCTCCTAAATATATTTCTCATCTTCATTTGTTTTCAGTACATGTCCCACTATTGTCTACTCCACAATTCATTGTCCTCACATGAACAGAGTGGTTTTCATTTTTTGAATTAATAAATATCTGGCTATGTCATTCTATTCTTAAAACTCTTCATTAAAGTTTAATGACTTTTAAGTTAAAGTCCAAATTCTTCAGCTTGGCTTAAAAGGCTCTACATCAGCTCTGCTGCCTCCCATACCAGGCTCTTCTTATCTCTTGATTTCTCATGCTCTTTGATTTTTGACACACTGATACTATTTCATTTCTTGAATGAACCACACTTATCTTGGTTTTAAAGCCGTGACAGTGATTGTACTTTTGCACTGCATGCCCATCACTCCCTTAAGTGGGTTTGACTTCGAAAACTTTTCTCTCCTTTAGAAAAGGCACTTCCTAACCCTATGTCATCAGCTTAAATATTTTGCCTTATGCAATCTCTTGCAACCCAGCTGGAGTGGTCAATGAGTCAATGGCTACCCAATTCTGTTGAAGAGAAATTCAAAAGCATTCTGCATATAGCATTATCTCCAGTTTAGGGTGTTTCCCATCACATTCTTCATGCGTGTCCTTCATTCTGTTGGTATTCCTGCATATACAAAGAGTAGGAAGCAAGTGGGTTCATGTGTCAAGCATACTGGGTGGTAAAAGCTGTTCTTCTTTCCTCTCTACTTCCAGTCTTACACACAAGTTGGATTCGGTGTTGGCCATCATATCGTTAGGAAGCCTCCCCTGGGAAATATCACTAACAGAAATGCTTCTTTTACATGTTTTTCAAATTATTTTGTAATGATTGATAATGATGATCCCAACTAAATTATGCTCTATATGAGGGAAGTTGTTTTGTTTACGGTCAGGAAATTGTTTCATTTAGAAACATATAATGACATCTGTAAGGCATACTTCTAGGGTTTGTATCTAGACAGCAAACTGGAAACCAAGTAGCCTGAGAGCTGGGCTAAGATGTTTCTGTCTGGACCACTTGGATCCCCTCATTTTCTCTTTGCTGTTTCCCCGAAGAACCACAAATTTCTTTCATTAAATCACAGACCTATATGATAACATTCAGGTGGAGGATGCACCTTAGTATCATCTCAGAGCAAACAGAGGGACACACGTTGCACTCTCCACTAGTGACTTTTATATCCAACACCGGGAAGCCAACTTCATCTTCACGTTGCATCCAGATCACGTGGAATCATCATCCTAATTAACACAAAAATGCTGGAATATGTATTGGTGTTTTTGCCAAGAGGTTAAGCTCAGAGCAGATGGATTTCAGACTGTTCCAGAACAGATTATCCACTACCCACACTTTCCAAATTGGCTTCCCTGGCTTGGCTGCCAGCCTTTTGTGGTTAGACTGTAAAATCTTAGCAACCCTTGCTGTTGTCAATGACTGCTAGAGTTCCTGTTTGTGAAATAAACTCCCTATATGTTTAAGAAATATTCCTTAATGTTACTATCAAAAATAAAATAATGAGGCTCGATTGGTCAGGAGGACAGACCATGCTAGAAGAAGAGTTACTGACGTTGCAGGTCTTTTCGGAAGGTGACCTAGTCAATGTGTAGCCTTTAATCAGAACTCTGGGTATATCTTCCGAAACAGAGGGATGTCATTCCCCGAAGATCTCTGAAGAAGAAACTTGAGTGACATCTATCATCACCTCTGCTCTGGGAGTAAAGAAAGGGACACCTAGTAATCTAGCCTTTTCGACTGCACCCTAAAAATAGAGAGAGGTGACTTCTGAAGGCTGACAGCTACGCCAGAGATTTGTCTAAGATATGCATTTTGACATTTCCCTTGAGGATAGTACCTCTGCATTCCATAATTTGCCTTCCTTACAGAATCTGAAGTTGTGTGTCACTTTTTTTTTCCTTTAAATGTATCAGAATTAAAAAAAAAAAAAAGTCAAAAAGGAAACTTGGCCAACATTTTATCTGTCAGTAATGAAAACAAGACCAGGAAGACAATCCCATGGTAAATAAAACTATTGAATATAAAGCATGTTATATCTGAAAAATCTTAAATATCAGCAGCATGATGACATAGGTGTCTCTATAATGTATCCTCTGAAGGTATCAGGAGAACATGAGAGTTTGAGAAAACAGTAGCACTGAAATGAACATTGAGAGCTGTCATCTATAGTGGCACCTAAGAGAATACTATTTGTGGGCAAAAGGTTCCACCTCTCTTCTGTTACTTCATCTCTAACTCAGCATTGAATTAAAAAGAAAGAAAGGAAAATCTTCTTCCCCCTGTAAGCAGAAAATGTCATGGAAATGTCAGAGTTCTTTCTATGTGATCACATTTCTCTTAAAAGTCAATAGCTGCAAATCACTGAAACACTAGCTGTATTGGAAAATAGTAATTCCTAGTCAAAGCATCATTTCCAAGAGACACAAGCTAGCTCCAAAGCTTTGGAAAAGTGCTTCTGAATGAAGTGTAACCTGGAACTGACATTCTGTGGAGGATCCTTAGGATCTGATGGACTTATGTCAGTTACTGACAGATTTATATAACTCTCTCCTTCAGTCCTGTTCTTGAATCACATCCTTTGAGGTCTTAAGCTACTCTGCCATTTAAACACACTTGTAGTTCTCTTTTCAGGATTCAGAGTAGTGGGAATATTCACTTTTGAAAATGACTTTCACAGAGTACATATCTAAATAATACAACACTTTAAGAAGCTGTTAATCTGTTCCCTGGCTTTAGGTAGAACTAATCTCAAACCAGTATCTATTCAGATTTTAACATCCCTGTGCCAGTGTCTTGGTTTTTTGGAACAGCCTAAGGTCATATTAAGTGTGTTACTTAGTGTCCATCAGAAAGCCTGTCTTCACTGAGAACCCCTAACTGCAGTACACGCCAATTTCCTGTAGGTAACAGGAAAGTGAATGGGGCTTTCTTTAATTATCAAGCAAGTTGGAAGACAGATGAGTTTCTCTAAATTATTAAGGAGATCCTGCTAGGAGTCTGCAAACATTAATGAAAGACAGCAAAACTGGTCAAAGCAGGAGATGGGCATGAAGTGGGGAAAAGTTTAGACCAGAAGTAAGATCTCATTATTTTAATTTTAAAAAATTATGTAGATTGATTACCTATGTAGATACATGCAAAAATAGATGTCTATGCCTGCATCTATAACATATCTCATATATACTTTCAAAACTGAGAAACTGACATTGGTTCCCTCCTAAAAACAAAATTCCAGAGTTTATTTACTAATAGATTTCACCAGGTTTTCCTCTTTCTGTTTAGAATTCAAGCAATCATACCACATTTCATTTAGTTGTCCCATCTTCCCATCTCCACTATTCAATGACAGGTTTTCATTCTTTCCTTGTGTTTTATGCCTTGACAGTACAGGCTGGGTGTAAGGTCTCAGTTTGATTTAGACCAGCCTGTCATATTTTAATACCTGGAAATGAATCAGAGTTGTTTACCTAAATGAGATTGTTTTTATAATTGAAAGTGACCAGGAAGCCATGTATGATAGAAGTGTCATCAAGGAGAAACTGAGGAAGATATGACAGAGGAGGTTAGAAGGCAGAGTTTAGAGAAAAATAAAGACTCTTAAGTGTCATGATGATGTGATCACTCATCTAGAACCAAACATCTTGGAATGTGAAGTCAAGTGGGCCTTAGAAAGCATCACTATGAACAAAGCTAATGGAGGTGATGGAATTCCAGTTGAGCTGTTTCAAATCCTGAAAGATGATGCTGTGAAAGTGCTGCACTCAATATGCCAGCACATTTGTAAAACAGCAGTGGCCACAGGACTGGAAAAGGTCAGTTTTCATTCCAATTCCAAAGAAAGGCAATGCCAAAGAATGCCCAAACTACTGCACAATTGCACTCATCTCACATGCTAGTAAAGGAATGCTCAAAATTCTCCAAGCCGGGCTTCAGCAATTCGTGAACTGTGAACTTCCAGATGTTCAAGCTGGTTTTAGAAAAGGCAGAGGAATCAGAGATCAAATTGCCAACATCCGTTGGATCATGGAAAAGCAAGAGAGTTCCAGAAAAACATCTATTTCTGCTTTATTTACTACACCAAAGCCTTTGGCTGTGTGGATCACAACAAACTGTGGAAAATTCTGAAAGAGATGGGAATACCAGACCACCTGACCTGCCTCTTGAGAAATCTGTATGCAGGTCAGGAAGCAAACAGTTAGAACTGGACATGGAACAACAGACTGGTTCCAAATAGGAAAAGGAGTATGTCAAGGCTGTATAGTGTCACCTCTGCATATAATTTAACTTATATGCAGAGTACATCATGAGAAACGCTGGGCTGGAAGAAACACAAACTGGAATCAAGATTGCCGGGAGAAATATCAATCACCTCAGATATGCAGATGACACCACCCTTATGGCAAAAAGTGAAGAGGAGCTAAAGGGCCTCTTGATGAAGGTGAAAAAGAGAGTGAAAAAGTTGGCTTAAAGCTCAACATTCAGAAATCGAAGATCATGGCATCCGGTCCCATCACTCTCTGGGAAACAGTGAAAACAGTGGAAACAGTGAAACAGGGAAACAGTGTCAGACTTTATTTTGGGGGCTCCAAAATCACTGCAGATGGTGACTGCAGCCATGAAATTAAAAGACGCTTACTCCTTGGAAGAAAAGTTATGAGCAACCTAGATAGTATATTCAAAAGCAGAGACATTACTTTGCCGACTGAGGTCCATCTAGTCAAGGCTATGGTTTTTCCTGTGGTCATGTATGGATATGAGAGTTGGACTGTGAAGAAGGCTGAGCGCCGAAGAACTGATGCTTTTGAACTGTGGTGTTGGAGAAGACTCTTGAGAGTCCCTTGGACTGCAAGGAGATCCAACCAGTCCATTTTGAAGGACATCAGCCCTGGGATTTCTTTGGAAGGAATGATGCTGAAGCTGAAACTCCAGTACTTTGGCCACCTCATGCGAAGAGTTGACTCATTGGAAAAGACTCTGATGCTGGGAGGGATTGGGGGCAGGAGGAAAAGGGGACAACCGAGGATGAGATGGCTGGATGGCATCACAGACGCGATGGACCTGAGTCTGAATGAACTCCGGGAGATGGTGGTGAACAGCGAGGCCTGGCGTGCTGCAATTCATGGGGTCGCAAAGAGTCGGACACGACTGAGCAACTGAACTGAACTGAAGTGTCGCCTCATTGGGTCTGGCCCGTTTGATAAAACAGTGACATTCGAATTGCATGTGTGCTAAGTTGCTTCAGTTGTGTTTGACTCTTTGAGACCCTGTGGACTGTAGCCCTCCAGGCTCCTCAGTCCATGGGATTCTCCAGGCAAGAATACTGAAGTGGGTTGCCATGCCCACTTCAGGGGCATGGGTTCCCCCCTCCAGGGGATCTTCCTGACCCAGAGATTCAATCTCCAGCTCCTACATTGCAGGCAGATTCTTTACCACTGAGCCACGAGAAGCCCAGCATTTGCATTAGGAAGGGAAAAGGAAATGATAGCCATCCCAAGGACCCCCAAACAAGCATTCCATATCTGTCAGAACCAGATACTATAGAACATTCAGGAAACAGCATAGCTCTCAAATTTATAATTTAGTAGAGGTTATAAAACACATATCCATCTATTTCCAAATACAAACAGATAAACACTGGGGCAATGGGAGAAAAAATGTTATTTGCCTTTGAACAAGAGGAAAGGATTTGGGAAGTTAAAAAGGATGAAAAAGTTCCTTAGATGTCAGTTGTTTGGTGGTGAGGATATTGGGAGGTGGGTATGATTCTGAACATGGGTGGAAGAAAACACTTGACTTATCTTTTTGAGGTGCTGCATAGTTAGATGCCTCAGGGTGATGTGTAAAAGCGAGCAGAAAAGTAAGTTGATCAGAGATTACATTAAGGGCCCTAAATACCAGGCTGGGCTAATACTGGCTTTTACTGTGAGCAGTGGCTTGGTCTGAACAGAATTAGACTAGGTGGGTGTCATGGCTGCACTCATGCCTTTAGGAAGGTGAGTCTGGCAGGAGGGTGAACTCTGGCCTGGAGAAGAAACAAGAGTCAGAGAGAAGATATTAAGAGGGACCCAACCCCACCCCCCAAAAAGGAACCGTAAATCTGTGTAAAAAAGGCAAAGTCAACTCTTAGTAGCTCTCATTTTCTCATTAACTGAGATGTCTCTAGAAAGTGGGAGATAGCATCCTGAATGCGTGAATGAGATAAGATAGTACATGTTTAGAACAACGATCATGAGAAATGGGACATGGGGGGGTGGGGTTGATTATTAAATTCAGAGGTTAAACATGAAAACTTCCAAAGACTTAGAGAATGGATTTATGGTTACCAAAGAAGAAGGATGGGGGAAGGGATAGTTAGGGTGTTTGAGATCGACTTCTACACACTACTATATTTAAAATGGATAACTAATAAGGACCTACTATAAAGCACAGGGAACTCTGCTGGATGTTATGTGGCAGCCTGGGTGGGAGGAGAGACTGGGGGAGAATGGACACATGTATACATATGGCTGAGTCAGCATGCTGTCCACCAGAAACTATCACAGCATTGTCAACTGGCTGTACTTCAATACAAAATAAAAGTCAAAAAAAATAGTTTCTGAACAACATTGAAAATCCATTTGAGGAAAAGAGACTCAATAAGAGAATTTTTTCACTCTCAACTGTATTTTGAGTTTCTTATTTCCCAAGTGAATTCACTTTCCCTTATGTATTTTGGAGACTACTTTTTATGAACTTCTTTTTTTCTGATCCAGTTTGGAAATGGGGGCAGTTGGTTGCTTATTATTTTTTATTGTCTTGCCTTTGTTTTCTAGAGATGTTCTGATAAAAAAAATTCTCCCAAGAAATACAAGTCATTTTTCCTAAATGGTAAAAAGGTTTTTAAAAAAATGACAAACATAAGTAATGCTACAGTTTGTCGGTGAAGCATTAAGGGAAGCTATTTTACTTACTATTTGAGGTAGTTTCTTATCCTCTGATTTAATGGACTTGGTTTGGAAAAGCTGACTGTCAGATCAAGAAACCTCTTATTCATTTGATCTGTATACACATAGCCTAGGGCCTGACTCAAAGGTTTGACAAAATACCCAATGTGTGAACGTTAATTTTATGGTAGTCAATCCACACAGATTATTGGGTAAGGGATTACAGGAAAATCGTTTCAATAGCTAAATATAAAATTATACAAATGTTTTACACAAGAGAACCACACTCATTAAAACAGTGGGCTTGCTATTACAGGGCATTTGTAAGAAAGTATCATCACTGACCTAATTCCTATTAGAAGAAAATGCCCCATCATTGCTATCATTATTTATATTAGAAAAAAATATTCATAGACTCATAGAAACTGGAAGGGAGGAGACTTAACAAACCACCAAGTCCAACCTTCTGTCAAATAAACCAAAAATTTTAAAAAAATGTTGAAAATCATAGTCACAGCCTTCACGATGCTGCATGAAGTCATGTAGAATGAACTTTTTGCTTTGTGTGACCCTTCCATGGTTGCAGACTCTAATTTACAGCAACATCTTTGTTATATTTAACCAAAAACTATCCCTCTCTAACTTCAACTCATTGGTCCCAAGCTCTTGTTTGGATATGTAAAAGAAATTTAATAATCATCTCCCAAGCTCCTCATTTATTCACTTACTGGGTCATCTTTGCAAAGGAAACACCACTGTTCGCTTCAGCCATTTCTCAAACGATATAACTTTGTTACTCTCGGTATGCTGGTCTGGTCGTCTTTCTTGAAACAATCTTTGATCTCTCAGGTTCCAAATAAGGCTCAATGCTCAATAATGGCATACTTCTCCAGCTGTGTTCTGACATCTTTTATTCACTCATTCCAACTATTGCTTTAGCTTCTTTTCAGAAGGCCTTTCAGACTTTTAATTCAGACAGAACTTTTGGTTAGCAATTCCCTAGATGACGTTACCTCAAATGCTGTCAAGACAAGATTCTCTTGGTTATATTTATCCCATTGACTTTTTTTCACTCTTTTTACATTTATCTCTCTTACATTTCAGCTTTTTTGTCCATTGTTTTAATCTAGTGGCAGATGTTCTCGATGATTTTGTTTTGTAGAAATATGTTTGACAGTTTTGTTTGGGATAGATTCCCAAAACATCCCATGCTAGAAATGCTGCTAAGTCGCTTCAGTCGTGTCTGACTCTGTGCGACCCCATAGACGGCAGCCCACCAGGCTCCCCCATCCCTGGGAGTCTCCAGGTAAGAACACTGGAGTGGGTTGCCATTTCCTTCTCCGATGCATGAAAGTGAAAAGTGAAAGTGAAGGCGCTCAGTCGTTTCCGACTCTTAGCGACCCCAGGGACTGCAGCCCATCAGGCTCCTCCATCCATGGGATTTTCCAGGCAAGAGGACTGGAGTGGGGGTGACATTGCCTTCTCCGGCTAGAAATGCGAGAGATCATTCACTTCTTTTTCCTTTGACATTTACTAATTTGGCCACGTTCTTTATAAAAATATTGAACAAAATCAAGGATAGAGTTCTGTGCTCCTCTGCTAGACAGCTCTTTCTGGATTTTTCTTTGTTGCTGTTTTCCTTCAACTGTAGCACTTGGAGCTCATGGTGATTTAAACATTTTCCTTTGAGTATGGATCATCACATTAACCAATATTCTTTAGAGGGAGTGCATTTGTTCAATTTATTATAAATCCAGAGATTATAAACACTATTTTTATTTTATCAAAATTAAGCTATAAAATAAGACGTTGTCAGAGACCTTTTCAAAAATCAAAATCAAAAGATTTTGTGTCACATTCAGAATTCCTGATCTACTCCTCTATAAATTTCAACCTTTACTGAGAAGAAGGAATTTGTGTCCTGAAAGCCAGAATGGCACATGGATCAATTTTCTCCCGCAGAGTCCAGTCACCCCCTTTTTCACTGGAAACCTTTATCTTTGAAAAAGCACCTGACCCTCAGTGAGAACTAGCCTTGGCTCCAGTCATAAGTTTATGCTTTGGACTTGATTATCAAGACTCACATCAACCGTACTAGAAGGAAAAAAAGTGCCCCTCAGTGGAATGCATGGGTTACATGGCTGCGTCTCACTAGAAAAGTAAACGGGACATGAAGGGTCAAGGAGCCCCCTGCCCCCACCTTAACATAAATGAAGACACAGAGACCCCCTTCGGCTTCCAGATTCACCCGTCAGTTAAAGGGCTAAGGTGGAGCGCTGTCTCCCAGTTCCTCATCTAGAGCCCTTTGGGGAAGGGAAAGCCCTGGATTTGGAGGCTGAGTTCACTCCTGGCTCATGTGTCCTTGTGGGTAAGTGTCTTCACCTCTCTTCTGGTCTCTGAAGTGAAGTTGGCTCATTATGAGCAGAGCTTCTAAGTCCTACTCTCTGTTACTTGGTAGAGGGGAGACGGAAGCTACAGTAGTGGGGAGTGTGGCTCCTTGAAATTCTTGATATTGCTGCAGATAGAGCTCATAATTCAGGACCCTGATATGCTGGCTCAGTAACTATGCAGTGATGGTGATGCCTCGACAGCTATGTTTAGCCCATCTTCAAGAGGTTCAGTAGTAAGATTGCTGTTTCGCTAAATCTCTGCCTAAATCTATGTAAAGAATATAATCAGTGTGAGTCTTCAGTGAAGAGAATTTGCTTCTCAAAATTTTTGTTCCCAAAGTGGTTTGGCTTTATCTTCATTTTGCTTTTCTTTGTGTGAACATTTTGAATTGCACTTTAACTGCAGTAAGCTTGAGTTGCATGTTGTTGTTGTTGTAGTGTTTAGTCGCTAAGTCATGTCTGATTCTCTGCCACTCTGTGGAGTGTAGCCCACCACGTTTCTCTGTCCATGGGATTTCCCAGGAAAGAATACTGGAAGTGGTAGCCATTTCCTTCTCCAAGGGAATCTTCCTGCCCCAGGGATTAAACGCACATCTCCTGCATTGGTAGGCAGATTCTTTACCACTGCACCACCAAGGAAATCCAAAATTATATGTTAGGAATACCATTATTTGGGCTTCCCCGGTGGCTCAGAGGTTAAAGCATCTGCCTGCAAGGCAGGAGACCTGGGTTCGATCCCTGGGTTGGGAAGATCCCCTGGAGAAGGAAATGGCAATCCACTCCAGTATTCCTCCCTGGAGAATCCCATGGACCATGGACGGAGAAGCCTGGCAGGCTACAGTCCACGGGGGTCGCCAGAGAGTCAGACACGACTGAGCGACTTCACCTTCACTTTCCCATTGTTTAGTTGCTAAGTCATGTCCAACACTTTTGTGACCCTATAGGAGGAGGCAGCGGCCCCCACTCCATGCTCTTGCCTGGAAAATCCCATGGGTGGAGGAGCCTGGTGGGCTGCAGTCCATGGGGTCGCCAAGAGTCAGACACGACTGAGCGACTTCACTCTTTCACTTTCATGATTTGGAGAAAGAAATGGTAACCCACTCCAGTGTTCTTGCCTGGAGAATCCCAGGGATGGTGGAGCCTGGTGGGCTGCCGTCTATGGGGTCGCACAGAGTTGGACACGACTGAAGTGACTTAGCAGTAGCAGCAGCAGGCTTTAATATGTCAAGCTCCTCTTTCTGTGGGATAAATTAGAGTTCTATTAAAGTTTTTCTGGTCCCTCTTTTTTTTTTTTTTTTGCTGTTTTCTCCCCATCCTAATCAGATAATTTGGGGAAAATATAGGTGTCTTATATGGCCTTACTATGTACAAAGTAAGCCATCATTGACTGTAGTAAGGCAATACATGGAAAATGTTTTCATCAAGATTATATAGTCATGGATTTTCATTGGCCTCTACATTGATGCTGAAGGCCAACCGCTTCTTTTAAACTCCAGAGTAAAGTTTTCTAACAAAGATGACTTGCCCCAGAACTGTCAGTTTTCCTCTCTTGGTTCTTTGCCTCCACACGGTGGTCAGATGAAGGCTGAGTGAAGGAGGAGTGGAGGAATGGTCACTCGGATCAAGAGCACATTGCCAGCCTTCAGGACTGCTGTCTCTATGGATGGACTCTATGGAGAGTGGCTTGTGGCTGCTGGAACCACTTTCTCACAGTGTTGACATTCACTACCACTGCTTTTTGTTGGTTAATACATTTTGAGACACTTCCCAGGGGTCCAAATGCTGACAATCCAATGGAATTAATCAGTTTTCCTCCAAAAGGGTTGTCCTGTAGAAATGGATGTTATCATACCATACTGTGAGTTACTTAATACACACAGCTGGCGTAACTGCGCTGGTAATGGACTTGAGTTTAAAGGGGATTAGAACTCCTCTTCTGAAGTCTGCAGATGGAGGTAGGCTGTGGCAGAGTTTGGATCTCAGGAGGGCTCATTAGATGAAAATTAAGTAAGGAAATCCTTCCATTCTCCCCTCCCTTCTTCCCTTACTCGCTGTTTCTCCTTCCTTTCTGCCCAGAGCTTACAGTCTCACTCCGACATGCTTTCTGAGCTTCAGAAAGCCAGATGCCACTGCTTCTGGCCACTGGCAGAGCAGTGGCATTATTGCGAAGGAAAGTGCATTTCTGCATGAAAGAAATCATACCGACCATCTGATCAGCTTGGAGGGAGAAAGGACCTCTGCAGTTACACGCGAACTTCTGCTTATTAGGCCTCTAGGGACCACACGGCAACTTATCCGCAGCTGGACACCATTCTAAGTGGGAACTTGAATGTTTACAGGCCCCTTGCTTTTGACCAGAGTTGTCTTGGAGCTGATAATTATGATTCCCGAGGCTTTCTCACGGCTTTCTTTTGAAGAGATACTCATGCTTTGTATTATGTATCCAGAGTTACTTGCCTTGCCATAAAAATAGCTCATCCAGAGCAACACCCCATTCCAAATTTGTTGATTTTTAACCCAACAAAACCTACTTTATTTTGTATGAATTTACTTTCTAAAATCTATTATTCTTGGTTAATAATAAAGACATATTTGTATCCCATGAGCGTGCACTCATAGAAGAAAGAGATTAAAAGTAGTTCAGGCAGCAAAAGAGGTCAGAAGCTAGGCATGTGTGGAATGGAATGTTTGTCCTGCAATACCAAGAAGATGTAATCAAGGATTCTGCATAATATCTGTCAGATCTCATGCTACTGATCTAGCGTCCACTTATGAGAAAGAGTGTTCTCAGCGAACGGGTCTGTTTCTCTCTGGCTGGCACCTGGAGCCGGTCCATTTGAAGGACTAGAAGAAGCCTTTTCTCTATTTCCATCACTGCTCCTCTGTATGCACTTCCTCTACCACCATACTTTGGTTTCAAGTGACAAAAAGTGCTCAGAGCAGAAATACTTGTTCACAAATTACGCTCACCTTCCTCATGTATTCCTGGTGGCTCAGATGGTAAAGTGTCTGCCTGCAATGTGGGGATACCTGGGTTCGATTCCTGGGTCGAGAAGATCCCTTGGGGAAGGAAATGGCAATCCACTCCAGCACTCTCACCTGTTTTACATCCATGAAAGACATGTATAATTAAAAAAAAAATAAGTTCAGGAATCAGCTGTAAGGATCTCAATTTCATCTAAGTTATCTCAAACCTCGTTTCTACTTCCTTATCATCTAAGCCAGGAGTCTGCAAATGACAGCCCCAAGGGTGGTCATTTGTTTTGTAAATAAGGTTTAGGGGTACAGACATATCCCTCCCCCCTCCCCCGGCCCCATCCCGGCCTTGTATTCGTTTATTGCCTATGGCAACCCACTCCACTATTCTTAGCTAGGAAGTTCCATGGCCAAAGGAGCCTGATGGGCTCCAGTCCATGGGGTCACAAGAGTTGGGCAGGACTTAGCTATTTAACCACCAGGTGGTCAGTAGTTTAAAATCTGCCTGTCAGTGTAAGAGGCAGGATGAGCAGCATATTCAACCCCTGGGTTGGGAAGATCCCCTGGGGTAGGAAATGGTAACCCATTCTAGTATTCTTGCCTAGAAAATTCCTTGGAAGAGGAGCCTGGCAGGCTACAGTCTATGGAGCCAGCAAGAGTTGACCCAACTGAGCACAGGCATGGGTGTAGTGGAGTCAAGTATTTGCAATTAAAAAAAAAAAGGAAAATACAAAACTTTGAGGGATGCTCTTAGACTTGGAGGAGGGGAGGAAATACCAAAGGGAAGTAGAATATCTTCACCAGGTATCTTCTTAGGTACCAGGAGAGGGAAAGCCTGCGAAGAGGGAATGCTAGGCAGAACTTGCGTTTCCCTTTAAAAATCACATCATTCTTTCATCATAATAAAAAGAACATTAGGAAGTGAATAATGCAAGCAGACACATTCTTTTCTCTAGTGCAGCTGGGAGGAAAACTGGGATTTGGCATTTGCTTTATCAGGATCTTCCTTCCTAATTGTTTTGCTTCTGAAGTGGGGGAGGGGAGGCAAGGGATTGTAATTGTTCTTTTATTGCTTTCTTTGTTTTGTTCTCCCAACAAGCCGAAGACAAGCCTGTTTTCTTACTGGTTTAATCTCATTACACAGTTTCTCTTTGACTAAGCCTTAAGCTAACAGTTCATAACGGGATTACATAGATGGGCATATTTGCCAGTTTTCTAAACAAGGTTATTCAAGGATACCTCCTTAGGTAGTATTTTTCCCCTTATGCTGTTTTCTTTTTCTATATTCAAGCCCTCTGCTTTCATTTTTTGCCCTGTCTTTCTTTCCTTTGCCTCAAACCTTCCGTTCAAGAAAGCTTTTCTGTAAGAAAAGGCAGTGCTTGCTTGCTCTTTCCCTCTCTCTAAGGTAGGCTTGCTTTAAAGCTTATCATAATGTCAGCCAGGATTTGAGCATTAATCAGCCATGCACATGTGTGTATTGAATACACAGGGAAAAAAGATTTATGACCAGAAAGTCAAACAAGTTTTCTTCTGAATCTGCTACTTCCCTCAAAAATAGTAGGTTACATGATAGCACTGGCCTCATCTCCTCACTCTTGAAATGGATTCAACTTCAAGGACAAATAATAATTTCTTATGTAATGAAAGGAACGTCACATATACTCAGACAGTAAATCATAGAGATGAGATCCCTCAATAAAGCCCTTTTGCAGAGGTGCTCCATTAACCAAGTGCATCCTCGTAAATTGAAACAGAATTAAATTAATCACAGACTTGCATCCTGTAATTAAAATTCCATATATAAATTAATTTTAATAGAAATATTCAAATGTAAATGAATTCTTCTCTTCATTTTTGCACCCATCTTCAGTGAGAGTGTGAGTAAAATGGTGTCTTTTCTTGTGACCTAGTTTAGGATGGGACTGTTCGTGGTCCTGACTGCTGTGCCATCTGCTCAGGCATATCTACCTCTTTATGACCCCATGGGCTGTCGCCCAGCCACACCCCTCTGTCCATAGACTTTGCCCGGCAAGCGGGTTGCCGTTTCCTTCTCCAGGGGATCTTCCCAGTCTAGGGATCAAACTCGTGTCTCTGAGTCTCTTGTATTGGCAGGCAGAAGTCTCTCCCACTGTGCCACCTGGGAAGCCTGCATCAGTTGTATACTGAGGGTTGTGAAAGTTTAGTTATGGGGAAACTATCTTAGGATTCAGATGGTGAGTTTCTTAACTTCCGTAGGTTTTGTGATTATGTATATGCTGAGTCCTTTGGTTTTTTTGCTGAAACACTCTTATAAGTAGATTCAAAGATTCAAAGATGGTGATTTCTGAGGTTTTACAATCATATCTGCTGTTTTGGTGACCAAAGTACATGTCTGCAGTTGACTGAGATTTGTAGAACATCAGAGCTAGAAGCAACATTAATATTATTAGTGGTATTTGGGGACAGGACCTTGGAAAACTGATTCCAGTTAGTCAGTAAATGTATCTGTTAACTTCTGCTATGCAGTGATGACTCTGCTGGGAGGCACAGGAATATAGGTGCCCTTGAATGCCTCATTAAGAAGCCAGGGCACCAAAGACTTAAACACATACCTGGGCAGAGACATGCATGAAAAGTGACAGTTGGTTTAGGCAAAGAGTATTGTGTGAGCTCAGAGAATGGAGAACTGTGACGTGCATGAATGATGTGAAATTTGAAAATATTCTTAATTACTTGGGTTGTGGAAAAGAAGCAGATAGACTCACTCATTCATCCATTCAGTTCCTCGGAACCGTGGAGAATCATCTCTGTACTCTTCCCGTACTCTCTGCCTTTCCTTTTACAACAGTGGAGTCCGTTTCCTGCTACGAGTCAGAGTCTGGTTTCAGCTTGCAAACTCCAATCCTAAACCCTCTTGCCTTCACTGACTTCACTTCTCTAAGTCCTACCCCTCTTTTCCACTTTGTTCATTTCTCTCTCTAATCAACCATGCATGTTTAACTGTGTCTGACTGTTTGCAACCCCATGGACTGTGGCCCTCTGTCAAGCTCTTCTGTCCATGGAATTTCTCAGGCAAGAATACTGGAGTGGGTTGCCATTTCCAGGGGATCTTCCTGACCCAGGAATCAAACCTGCATCTCTTACAGCTCCTGCATTGGCAGGTGCATTCTCTACCACTGAGTCGCCTGGGAACCCTGATTTCTCTCTCCGCTACATCAGAATACTAACATGCTTCAGTGTCTTCCATCTTAACATAAACAAACAAGCAAGCAGCCTCTTGATTCCACACCCCTGCTTCAGACATTTCCTCAGTACCAGCTCCTGTTCACAGCAGAGCACGTTGAGAGATGCTGTCTTCATACCTTCTGCATTTCCTCATTTCCTGTGGACTCTCAACTCCTCCAAAAGACTTTCACCCCCATCCTCTATCGAAGCAGCTCTTCTCAGGTCATCAGTGACCTCCACGTGCAAAATCTGACGTCAGTTCTCATCCCCGCTTCCTGCCTCACATCCCAGCATCTTTGAAAACAGGTGCACATTCTCCTTGGAAAACTTTCTTTACTGGTTCCTTGTTGTCTCTCATGCCATGGGCAGTTCCTCTTCTGTGTTCTGCGCTGAGTCTTTTCCCTATGCCTGGCACCCAAGTGTTTGTTATAAACACGGCTTGCTCCGAGCTCTCTTTTCTCATACTCTCTCTTTCGTGGTAATCAGCATCATGATGTTAAATGTCACTTAGAAGCTGATGACAATCAAGGTATTTCTCTCCAACCTCACTCTCTTCCTCACAGACCTGAGCTTACCCTACTGCCTGATTGACATCTCCACCTTTACCAACACCCCAAGCTCTGTTTGGAACATGGTTCTTCATTTCTATACTACCATTCATTCTCGAGGTGTCACACAGTTAGAAAGCCAAAAGACTTTGTTTCTCTCTTGACTTCTGTCTACTCCATATTCAATTCATAAGCAGATCTTCACAGATCCATCTCCACAATAAATCTCCAATCTCTCAACTTTCTCCATTTTAGTCCCAACTTTTCTGGTCCAAGCTTTTCATCTTTCTCCTGCAATACTACAATAGTCATGTCAGTTGGTCTTTCTGCTGCTCCTTTCACCCCACCTGTGCCACTCCCAAGCTTTTCTCCTTGCAACTAGGGTCATCTATATAAAGCCAAATCAGATTATCACCCTCTTAAAACTTTTCAGACTCTCTCCACTGCATCTGAACACTAAACTGTTTACCAAGACCTACAAGGCCCTATAGGGCTTTCAGATGGCGCTAGTAGTAAAGGATCTGCCTGCCAATGCCAGAACCGCAAGAGATGAGGGTTTGATCCCTGGGTCAGGACAATCTCCTGGAGTAGGAAATGGCAACTGATTCCAGTAACCTTGCCTGGAAAATCCCAAGGACAGAGGAACCAGGTGGGTTACAGTCCACAGGGGTCACAAAGAGCAGACACACACACACACACGGCCTTAGAAAATGTGACACCCATCTTGCAGCTCCGAACAAATACTAACCATTTTTTTCAGTTCATCCCTCTTACCCTGGCCTCTTTTCTTCCCCTTAGACAAGCAAGTTGTCTTACAGGTCACTGTCCTTGTCTTGTGGGGACAGCTTTTCATGTGCTTTCCCTAGCTTAAGTTTCTATTGTAAATCTTACCTCTTCAGTGAGATCTTCTCGGACATTGTTAGCTTAAGTAGAGCAGCAGAGCCCCAAGAATTCTTTACCACACGATGCCCTTCGCAGACCTTTCACCATCATCTTTCTCCTGCAGTATGACAATAGTCATGTCAGTTGGTCTCTCTGCTTCTCTTTTCACCCCACCCATGCCACTCCCAAGCTTTCTTCTTTGCAGCTAGGGTCATCTATATAAAACTGTAATGGATCTCATAGCCCTCGATTGACTTGTTCATATTCAGGGTTTTGGTATATATTCACGCAAGAGAAGGCCTGTAAATTTCCTTCCTTGTACCACCCTTGATATCAGGATTTTGGTCGCTTGGACAACCAGCCTTTGGGAGGAGGGGCACAAGGCTCTGTGGTTTTGTTTAACTGTTGCCCATCTCCTGCCTCCAGAATTAAAGTCCACGAAGGTGCAAGGACGTGGTCTGTTTTGGTTACTGCTGTGTTTTGATCGCACAGAAGAGTGCTGGAAATGATGCGGGGGCTGTGTTAACACCAGGAATAAATAAATAAGATGCCTGTGCAGTGCCAGGGGCCTGGGGGTGCACACAGTGCCAGCATGCCTTCAAGTCAGTTCAGTTCAGTAGCTCAGTCATGTCCGACTCTTTGTGACCCCGTGGACTGCAGCATGCCAGGCTTCCCTGTTCATCACCAACTCCCAGAGCTTGCTCAGACTCTTGTCCATCAAGTTGGTGATGCTATCCAACCATCTTATCCTCTGTCATCCCCTTCACCTCCCTTCTTCAATCTTTCCCAGCATCAGGGTCTTTTCAAATGAGTCAGTTCTTCGCATCAGGTGGCCAAAGTATTGGAGCTCCTGCTTCAGCAATAGTCCTTCCAATGAATATTCAGGGCTGATTTCCTTTAAGATGGACTAGTTGGATCTCCTTACAGTCCAGGGGACTCTCAAGAGTCTTCTCCAGCACTACAGTTCGAAAGCATCAATTCTTCAGTGCTCAGCTTTCTTTATAGTCCAACTCTCACATCCATACATGACTACTGGAAAAACCATACCTTTGAGTATATGGACCTTTGTTGGTAATGTTTCTGCTTTTTAATATGCTATCTAGGTTGGTCATAGCTTTTCTTCCAAGGAGTCTTTTAATTTTAATGGCCACACTCACCATCTGTAGTGATTTTGGTGCCCAAGAAAATAAAGCCTTCAAGTCACTGACAATCAAAAGGATTTACTGATTCTCCTTGAGTCTCAGGTTTCTAAACTATAACAGAAGCACAGTGGGTTTATAATATGTCGTGTGTAAAGTGGGGAAGGTGTCACACTTATTTTATTGTATAAGGTCAGCAGCACTATTTGCTTGGGCTTCTCAGTTTAGCCCTGCAGAGAACAACCTCCTTATTTCCATAAAGGAAAAAAAAAAAGAAAAATCCACTAACTAATTCTTGAGAAACAGGAAGGAAAAGTGACTCTTTCCTTGGAGTGAAGAGAAAGTGGTCTTCAGACACAATTATTCTTCTCTGGCTTCAGAGTTGAAGTTCCATCATGCACTTGCCATGCATTCAAGATCACTCCTCCACACAATTCACTCACCAACAATGCTCAGCTTCCCCGGTCACTCACTCCCTGCTCTCCTGTGGATTTCAGCAGCCTCCCTGGTGCTGTTCATTGTTCCCTCTGACCCTCTCTTTCTTCCTTCAGAAAACTTTGGTGTGCTGCATAATCTGATGTCTTTGCCTCATAAGGTATTTGGTGTCCTTGTGGAACTTCCCAACTGAAACAAAGTACTTGCCTTTAAGCTCTCCGATTCTTGGTCTCTGTCTTCACATTCGAGATTGTATCAGCTGTAGGGAAGGTCCACATCTTGCCTTTGCTCTGTCTCCTTCCTAAAATTAGAGCATTGCAATTAGGGTGACCTTGGAGAGTTCTCTTTTTCCCAAAGAGCAGACTCTTCAGAGATCTTTCCCTTGTGCTTATAAAACATTTAAAATACTTGGAAATTTTCTTTTAGTATGAATTCCAAATGTAGTTATGATCATTATTAGGAAAAGATTATGCAGACCGGTGGTCATGGGGCAGGGGACCACTACCCATTGTCTATTACATTGTAAGCAAAGTGTTTTTTAAAAATGTCATTGCCTTACTGGCCATATTGCTTGCTTGTACTCACTCACTTTCGTGTGCGCTCTCTCTCTATATATATATAACACATATATTATTTATTTATTTCTCAGTAAACTAGGCATCTGGCTACCAAGATGTGCCTATTATGAACTTGCCTTCATCTGTAGTGACCCCCTCATGTAGTCACTGAGAACCTCAGACTGTTTTTTTTTAATAACGTGGGCTTCTGGGTCAATTGCAGTTGGTGACTGTGTCTTTTTTTCCCAACGATCCCCACTCTCTCCCCACTTGCCCCATTTACCAAAAGGAAGCTTCAGAATTCTGGGAGAACAGAGGCCGACAGAAGAAGAGAGAGTCCTGGCGGTTTTACAAGAAATAAAATAAGGAGCGAGACAACCCTGTTTTAGACGTGGAAACTGGTCTTTCTTCGGTAGAGGTGGGCTGAGCTGAAGCCCTTTGTTCCAGATTCTGTGTCACTACATGACGTTGTGTCCCTGCAGCTGTGGCTGTTGTTGACATTGACCTAAAGTGGGCATCGGTGAGAGTGGGGTGTGGCTGTCTCTTGGGCACCAGTGCCAATGCGTGGGCGATAGCTGACCTTCAAACGTTGGGTAAGGTTTCTTTTCACTCTCTGAAGCCATTTGTTTTTAGCTGTGTCACTGAACAAATATATTTAAATCAGTGCCGTCACATTGATAGTACTATGAGAAAGAACAGATCTAGGAGAAAGCTTGCCTTCCAGGAGTCAAATAATTCTGTCTTTTCAAGAACTGGAAGAAATGTGTATTAACTGGACTTTTCAGAGGTTTCATAGGAGAGTGACACACAGTCTCCAAATTGGCCCATCAGTGGTTTTGTTAGCTTTCTCCTTAACAGTGGTAGAAATGTTAAATCTATTTGTGGTAGGTTCTTCATGAAAACAGGGAAGAAAAAACAGCTACTCAGCTACTGTTGAATCTGTTGGCTTTGCCATGTAAGCTTCAGACATTGCTCTTGATCTTGTAGATTTTGCTGCTATCATTGTTAGTTGAAAAAGCTGTCACTAAATTCCTAAGGAAATGTGGCCGTGAAAAGGTCGAGGCCAGTTAGAGCCCAGTAACCATTTACTTGGTGGGGGAGACTCACAAATGATGAAACGTCACAAATGAAGAGACCACAGATAAAATATTTCAAAAATTAACAACTAAGAGCAACATGTTTAATATGTAATTAAAACATGTATAGAAATTAAAACATGCTTATTCAAACATGTTCGTAGAAACCTATCCAGTTATAATCAAAGAGAGACATCGAGTGAATGAGTGGGCAGTCCAGAGGTCACTTCTTAAAGAGGTTAACACACCAAGGTAGGGAAAGGCTTTGGGTTCTGGGGATCAAATTCCTTAGAACTAGAATAATTCTAAGATAGGTATGATGTGTTATGAGGCAAAAACTCAGTATTTCCTCTTGGATTCCAGACAGTGCCTATGCAGTCTCAGGCAACTGACTTTATTTTACCAAATCTCAACTTCCTCAGTGTAAATGAGAATAACAATAGGGTTGGTATGAAGTTTAATGGCTCAGACAGTAAAGAATCTGCATGCAATGCAGGAGACCTGGGTTCAGTCCCTGGGTCTGGAAGATCCCCTTGAGAAGGGAATGGCAACCCACTCTAAGATTCTTACCTGGGAAATCCCATGGACAGAGGAGCCTGGTGGGCTACAGTCCATGGGGCTGCAAAGAGTTGGACACGACTGATTCTTTAACACTATGCAGTTATGAAATGTAGTGTCTGACATATAGTGAGGGACATCAGTTCACTTCAGTCGCACAGTCGTGTCCACCTCTTTGTGACCCCATGGACTGCAGCATGCAAGGCCTCCCAGTCCATCACCAACTCCTAGAGCTTGCTCATACTCATGTCCACCGAGTTGATGATGCCATCCAACCATCTCATCCTCTGTCGTCCCCTTCTCCTCCTGCTTTCAATCTTTCCCTGCATCAGGGTCTTTTCCAATGACCCATTTCTTCGAATCAGGTGTCCTAAGCATTGGAGTTTCAGATTCATCATCAGCTCTTCCAGTGAGTATTCAGAACTGATTTCCTTTAGGATTGACTCGTTTGATCTCCTTGCAGTCTAAGGGACCCTCAAGAGTCTTCTCCAACACTGTAGTTCAAAAGCATCAATTCTTCGGCACTCAGCTTTCTTTATGGTCCAACTCTCACATACATACATGACCAATGGAAAAACCATAGCTTTGAAAAGATGGACCTTTGTCGGCAAAGTAATATCTCTGCTCTTTAATATCCTGTCTTGGTTGGTCATAGCTTTTCTTCCAAGGAGCAAGCATCTTTTAATTTCATGGCCACATTCACCATCTGCAGTAATTTTGGACCCCAAGAAAATGGTGTCTGTCACTGATTCCACTGTTTCCCCATCTATTTGCCATGAAGTTATGGGACCAGATGCCATGATCTTAGTTTTCTGAATGTTTAGCTTTAAGCCAACTTTTTTCACTCTCCTCTTTCACTTTCATGAAGAGGCTCTTTAGTTCTTCACTTTCTGCTGTAAGGGTGATGTCATCTGCATATCTGAGATTATTGATATTTCTCCTGGCAGTCATGATTCCAGCTTGTGATTCATCCAGCCTGTCATTTCATATGATGTACTCTGCATATAAGTTAAATAACCAGGGTGACAAAATAAAGTCTTGATGTATCCCTTTCCCGATTTGGACCAGTCTGTTGTTTCATGTCCAGTTCCAACTGTTGATACTTGACCTGCGTACAGATTTCTCAGGAGGCAGGTCAGGTGGTCTGGTATTTCCATCTCTCTAAGAATTTTCTAAAGTTTGTTGCGATCCACACTGTCAAAGGCTTTGGCATAGTCAATAAGCAGAAGTAAATATTTTTCTGGAACTCTCTTGCTTTTTTTTGATGATCCAACAGATGTTGCTAATTTGATCTCTTGTTCCTCTGCCTTTTCTAAAACCAGGCTATCTTTGCATGAAATGTTCCCTTGGTGTCACTCATTTTCTTGAAGAGATCTCTAGTCTTACCCACTCTATTGTAATGTAAGGTACATAGTAATTGTCATCATGCCAGAGAATGAATGAAATTGAAGGCTGCTTAACTGAAATAAACATGTTAGTCGCTCAGCTGTGTCTGGCTCTTTGTGGCCCCATGGACTGGAGCCTGCCAGGCTCTTCTGTCCATGTAATTCTCCAGGCAAGGTAACTAGAGTGGGTAGCCATTCCCTTCTCGAGGGCATCTTCCTGACCCAGGGATCGAAGCCAGGTCTCCTGCACCACAGGCCACCAGGGAAACAAAACAGAGGTGATGTTTAATGGCTTCTGGGCAGACCTTTGTGGGAGGGGAGGGCAGATTTTAATATAAATTTCTGAGGACAGTTGCTATTCTTTCTGCTTAGTTAATTCTTAGAGTATCTCTAGAAAGAAGCAACAAGAGGTTCAGACTTGGACCAGAAGATAATGACATTACAGAAGCGATGCTTGCACAGTATTCTCTGATTCTTGTGAGCTGACTAGTATGTATGTGGAAAATCACCCACCCATGATTTTAAGAAGGCCGTTTACTTCATGTTCCAAGTGACCTGTGGAGTGTTCCTTCTAACTAGTATTCTAGAAATACATACCTCCAAGAGGTGCGTAAACTCTAGAAACATTTGCAAGTTTGGGTCGTGTGCCCTTAGTATGCTATTTCTAGATCTTCATTTTCAATTGATCCTTCTTCGAGCTATGCTCTGGGGAAGAGACCCTCACCCCAAGGGCTCCTTCTCCTGTCATCTATCAGGCATCATAAGCCATTAACCTCCAGCACCTCTTTGAAAGCATGTTTTTCTACACAAACTTTGGCTTGAGGATAGAGAGAGAGAATTATATTTGCTGTAATACAATGCTTTAAAAATAAATAAATTTGGGGCCCTGTTTTCTAACTGTCATTTACTATTGCTAATGAGTAGTTGCTATTTAATTGTATTTATATTAAACATTCCCCATGCCAACGGGCTAGCCAAAGTCTTGACTAATAGAGAAAGAAAGTAAAAAAATAAGCTTAGTGGGTAGATGCACAAAGAATAGAAATAAAATTGGTTATTTGAATAAGAGGTCTGGAAAATGGATCATTTCCAAAAGACATGACCTGGCACAGCCAGTTGCTCCCTCTCAGCTCCCACTTGAATAGGATATTGTTCTTTTGTGTCCCAGCCTTAGTAACTGAAGGAGTCTTATGAGAGAAAAATGCTCACCTTGTTGTGGGCCTAGCCCTTTTCCTGGCCAATTTTCTCAGAACAGGAAGGCTTTCCAGGCCTGCCTGTGCTGTGGCTTCCAGGCTTTGGCTGGATTTTACTAATTTTGTCACCATTTGTCTGAAGGACAGGTTAGGTGACTTGTTTTTCAACTCAGTGTAAGTTGGTTTATGCTTTGAAATTTGCTGATCTTTCACCTCAATTGGGAAAATGTCTGACTAAATTGATTGACCAAATGGAGGACTCAGCAAGGTCAAGTGCATTTGAGATACTTCTCAAATTGTCCTCAATCATCCCTTCTTAGAAAGCTGAATCTTGCAACAGTGGCATTAAGATGGAGGAAACATCCCCCATCAGGCCCCGTCCACCTTAAGGGAGTCATTTACTCCAATCCAAGCCCTTTGCGTGTTTTCCCTATAGGAGTCTACCATGCCAGCTCCACCCTGTGGCTCCCAGCCATCTTTCCCACATCAACATCATCAGCATCTTTCCTTCTAAGGCTGCTGCTGCTGCTAAGTCTCTTTAGTCGTGTCCAACTGTGTGTGACCCCAGAGATGGCAGCCCACCAGGCTCCCCGTCCCTGGGATTCTCCAGGCAAGAACACTGGAGTGGGTTGTCATTTCCTTCTCCAATGCATGAAAGTGAAAAGTGAAAGTGACGTCGCTTAGTCATGTCCAACTCCTAGCAACCCCATGGACTGCAGCCCACCAGGCCCCTCCATCCATGGGATTTTCCTGGCAAGAGTACTGGACTTGGTTGCCATTGCCTTCTCCATTCCTTCTTATGAGTCTTCCCCAAATTACAGGCCCTACTGCTGGTCTTGATCATACCTTGTCAGAGACCTGTGTGCCTCTCAGAACAAATTACTCAGCTGCTTAAGTATACATTTGTCAGGACTGTATTATCCTAAATCCTCCCTGCTTCCCTGACTACATTCTAAACTCCAAGAAAACAGAGACTGCATCCATTTCTGCTTGTTGCACTACCTCATCAGTTAACAGGTGGTGACACAGAGTAAGCCATCAACAAATGTGTTGAGTGAACGAACGTAAAGTTTTATAACTTCACAGGCTCCTAGATATTTTATTGAAAGCTGACTTGTGCAGGACAAAAGACAGAACCCAGCTGAGGCTGGACCGTCGATAGCCACTGCCAGCAACATTTCCCTATTTTGCTATTTAGAAAGCAGCTCAACATCTACCACTTTAAAGCTGAAGTTCCTTTTCCACTCAGGTAGTTTTCAGTCAATTTAAAGTAAACTAAATTTGAACTCATCAGTCATTTCATTATTGGCTGCCCCCTCCTCTGTTACCCTTCTTAATGAATACATCACGCCCTGCCTTCTCAGAGCTTAAATTTCTGCAGTTTGATGGTGAGCATGCCTGTGGTTTCACGCTCCTGTTTGTTTTCTTCTGTTAATGATCCTTATAACTGTTTTCTGCTTATTTTTATAGATTGGCCATTCTTCTTTACTAGGTTGTTTGCTTTTCTTAGAGCATCTGATTGATTGCAATTCTCCTTTTATTCCTGCTAAACATAAAGGTCTCTGTTGCCCTTTCCCATTTCTAAATTTTAACTGAGATGAATTTCAATTTCACTTTTTAGGAACTCTTTCAGAACTAAGCAGTTTTAAGTATTTCTGACCAGGATCTTCCTCAGGGATGATTTAAAAGTTTCAAATTGGAAACTGTGCTTCTTCCAGTAAACATAGGTAGATAGATAGGTAGATATGGATAAAGTCATAGATTTTAGCACTTAAAGTTTCATTTTGTCCTGAATTTTGTATATCTGGCTATCTACTAAACACATATTTGAGAGCTTATCCCATGTGGGATTCATCAGTAGCATCCATTCATTCTGTTTATCCTCCATCCAGAAGCTTTTCTCCTCCAGTCCTTTGATGGAATAACCAGTACCCATGGGCAGGAGGAGGAGGGCTGGCACCTGAGATGCCACATCTTTTTCCTTTTTCTTCTTCAGTAAAGCCAGCACCACTGATGGAAGGACCTGGGCAAGGAATAAGGAATTGTCATCTTTGCTGCTAATTAGCTGTTTCCCTCAGTCGTTCTATCAGCTCCCCTTTCTGCACCTTCATTTGCCCATCTATAAAGTGATAGAGCTAAATTAAATGAATCCAAAGACCCCACGAATGCTAAAGATCTCAGAAAACTGACAGACTTGTCATCTTTTAGCCATCGAATGAATCTTGGTTCACTGGCAACGATAGTCAGTGGTTTCGCTGTCAAATTATAGTTTCTAAAAAAAGATAGCCATTTCTGTGTTTGGAAAGCTCCACCCCAGAGCTCAGCTCTTTCTCCACATGCCTCCAGCAAATGGAATAGCCCCTGACTCACCTCTCGCCACCCTGTAACTCACAGCACTAGGAATTCCATGTATATTGGAAAGTGCAATCACAAACCAATAAGGCACTAGGTGATGTCAAACCGGTAATATGGTGGAGAGAAGAGAATGCTTTAATGCTAGCACAGTTTCCCTCTTTCAAAAGCAACTATCTGTGGCAAGGAGACTGAACACAGAAGGCACAGAAATCAGCCCAGCCCATGGCTGCTGGATGGAGCTGGGACCCTTTGCTAGGAGTGACACCCATGGAGATGAAACTGCAGTACATGGGGATTCCTTTGTTCGGAGGAGTCACTCTCCCCAGCATTAAACATCTCATTAAGCGTCTTCCTTAATTTTTTGTGATGTCCAGAAGCTTTCAGAGATAATCTGAGCAGTCAGTGAACTGATGTGTCTGCCAGGGCATGAATAGCAAAGATCGTTGCATGTTTGCCCTGGGTCTATCAGCAGCAATAAATTTTAATCGGTTAGGCATTTTTCAAGCAAGCTACTGTTTGCCAAACACTATTTTGGCAGGCATCTGTAACAAAGCCTAATGCATTATGCATATTATTTCCACAGTATTTCATTGTATTAGCACATGTAGTATTTGTATGGAATTTTTGTAAATTCATTACCAAAGTATTATCATATTAATGATTCTGGTTTAAAAAAGTATTTGAAAATACATTAATATTCATAGAAAGTTACATACATCCTATGGTGGGGAAATGGGACTCAGCTATTATCATTTGAATTTCAGAAAAAAATATTAGCATGTGTATGGAAAAAAATAACTCAAAAATGCAGAGCAAACATGAAAAAAACCTTAAAAACCTAAATTACTTTGATGTTTCTTTGAAGGCTGAATGTTCATTTTCAGAACTGTAATGATAATCATTATTATAGATTAAATTATAGTGAAGGATTAGTTTTATTTAACAGCATAATTTAATGGTGGAGACATGGAAAATTTATTTCATTTCTTCATGTCTTGTTCCTTTGACATCCTGATCTGCTAAAGGATGATTTCTTACTTCTCTTTCCATTCTTTACTACAGAGTGGGGACATTAAGCCTTTGAAACTTGTATGACTGTTTTTCTTGCTATACCCTTAGAATGGGAACATAATGCAGCATGGTGCAATTATCTATCTCAATTGGAAGCTACTCCAGTAATTCATTTCTATAGTAAAGTGTAGGATTTAGCTCTATTAAATGTCTCTTGACATTACTCTTACTACTCTTGTAACACTGGGGCCATGAAAATTATTAATACATTATCTTCTCTACCCTTTTGGAGATTGTATTATTTCAGTAATTCCTTGCAGTTTGATTGGTCTTATTCCTCTAAATTTAGCAAATAATGTCTAGAACACTCTTCCCTTTAGAAACTGTTTTACAACACAATAGTTTCTCACTGTAGGAAAATGTTACAGCTATTCTTCTTTTCACAGGTTTTGATTCAGATAACACCTCTCTCCAAGAAGCTCAAAAACCTCTGCAAGTAAAACTCTCCATAGGTTCAAAACAGCCCTTTGATAGAGGGCAGCTTTTCACTACTATTAAAAACTATGAACAATCATCTCCCAACATAGCACTGTGCTAGGAATGAAAAGATGCTGAAAAGATGCTGTCACTGAAAAGATGCTCGATTTACTCTCTCAAAATACAAACCCAAAGGCATTATAGTAAAATAGATGGACAAATGGAATATACCCACTCTATGATATAGTATAAAATTACTAGGGGATTAAAATTAGAAAATAAGTTGATCCTTTTTAAGTAGAGGCAATACATTTATAAGGGTGCTTACTCTTTCATGTAGCCAGTGCAAAGTTTTCCTCCATATTTCCACATAGATGTCTCCTCCTGATTCTTATTCCATTCTGACTACAAAAAAAAAAAAAAAAAAAGTCAATGAGACCTTGACCTTGCTGCTCTCCTGTTCCATGTGCTAATTCTTAACTAGATTGAAACTCCCTCTGGGCAAAGCCCACTGCTGTCATGAGCTGCTTTCCTCAGAAATCAAAGTAATATACTAGGTACAAATATATGTGTGTGCTCCTTCATGTCCGATTCTTTGCGATGCCATAGAGTGTGCCAGGCTCCTCTGTCCGTGGAATTTTCCAAGCAAGAGTTCTGGAGTGGGTTGCCATTTCCTCCTCCAGCGGATGTTCCTGCCCAGAGATCGAACCTGAATCTCTTTCATCTCCTGCATTGGCAGACAGTTTCTTTACCACCTCACCGCCTGGGAGGCCCAAGTCCAAATCTGGCACCTGACAAATATGTCTTACTTATTTTTATTCTCAATTTTTGTACTTAAGAAAAAAAAATCCTGAATTTTAATAAAGTTCTTGAGAGAGTACTTTCCTCAAGCTGTATTTCTTTGAGGAGCAGAGAGTTGAGATTACTCAGCCTGGAAACTGGAAACGGCTACCTATCTAAACCCCTCAAGTGAATGTGTCCTATAAACAGCTGAAGGAAACTTCCTTGTAAAGAGAAAAGTGGGATGTTTTATGGGTGGACAGAGAGCCTCTTAAAAGGGGGAAAAATCAGTGTCTCTAGAGCATTTGACACAGCCTCACTGTTGGGTTATAATTTGAGAAGAAACGCCTGGGCTGAAAAGATTGAGACGGGACGATTTCCTGCCTGCCAAATTTTCAAGCTGTTGACCCAGTTACCACCGGTGCCCTGGGAGGCTTAATAGCTGACCTTCTCAAGGAAACTTTTTTGATTTTGGAGTCAGAAAATACCTCACTTAACATTTTCCCTGGATTTTTATTCTTAAAGAGTGAGAGAAGCTAGGTATAAGAACTTATGAAATATTGGAGTTTGAATAATTCCTCTTTCTTGGCAACACTCACTAAAACCGACCTACACGATGTTTGTGCTAAGATCTTCCTTTTCTTCCTGAAAGTGTAATTTCTAAAATCCTAATCGCCAGGTAATTATAGTCCCCAGACCCCAATCCTCCAAAGAAGAAATGTCCATCCCTTAGTAGCTGATGAATGGTTCGGAGATAGAAGAAATAAGAAGTAGAAGACCAGGCCATGACCTTGGCCCCAACCCTTTTCTCTCCTTGCAAAGTTGAACGTGAATCGGAGCCTTTGGTAATTGCCTACCTACCCTCTCTCCCACCAAGAGAAAGGTGAAAAAACAAGCAATATCATGAATGCCAGGGATGGGAGGGCAGAAGGAGAGGGTTCTCCTCTCCAACAGGCTGGATGTTTCCCCCTTGCCTCTCTGGGGATGGCCCACCTCTCTCTCATGTTGGTCCTGAGAAGGATCAAGTATCTTTCTTGTGCAAAAACAGGGAGAATAATGCAAAGGAGATTTACAGTGGGGAAAAAAAACCACGTTGCACTTGATTTTTTATTTTCTAAAAGTATATGATTTTTGAACATATCAAAGAGGGGAGAGGACAGGAAATAAATCGCAAGGAATAGTATAACGTGTTTTCCAGGAAGGTATTTGCTGGAGAATATACTAGGATCATAGTTTATGTCCATTCAGGCTTTGCTAAGGGGAAATGCTGGAAACCTAGCTGAGCTCTTAAGCATGTCTGGACGTCCTTGTGCTGTATCAGTATCAATTCTCTGGGCTTGTGAGCACAGCTAAAGGCTGTGAACTGGTTAAGTGTCCATTTCCACTGAAAATTAGGGTAAATAATAGTAGAATTTGGTTGAGAGCATTGCTTGACAGACTGGTCCAAAAACCATACTTATTAGCATTGACCCAAAATATGGACGATTTGTAAAGGAAGTATGTCTCTTTTGAATATCATTTTAGCTTCTGTTTAGACAAAAAGCAAAAGGAAGTACTTTGTTGTTGTTCTTGTTTATTTTTATTAAAAAATGATTTATCCATTGATTTTTGCACTTATATTGAGTTTTCCTGAGGCATTTTGTCTGAGTTTTGCTTTTGGATGTGTACAAATGAGACCTGGGTTGGTATTATTGCTGTTTATTTTTATAAAAGTATGATTTATCCATTGATTTTGTACTTAGATTGACTTTTCTTGAGATACTGTGTCTGAGCTTTGCTTTTGAGTGTGTACGAATGAGATCTGGGTTGGTAAGATTTAGATTTAGATTTAGATGAGCCCTAGTGTGGTAATGGCAACCCACTCCAGTGTTCTTGCCTGGAGAATCCCAGGGACAGGGGAGCCTGGTGGGCTGCCGTCTGTGGGGTCGCACAGAGTCGGACACGACTGACTTGACTCAGCAGCAGCAGCCGCAGCAGCAGCAGAGTGGTAAAAGGCTGCTGCTGCTAAGTCGCATCAGTCGTGTCCGACTCTGTGCGACCCCAGCAACGGCAGCCCACCAGGCTCCCTGTCCCTGGGATTCTCTAGGCAAGAACACTGGAGTGGGTTGCCATTTCCTTCTCCAATGCAGGAAAGTGAAAAGTGAAAGTGAAAGTGAAGTCGTGTCCGACTCTTAGCGACCCCACGAACTGTAGTCCACCAGGCTCCTCCATCCATGGGATTTTCCAGGCAAGAGTACTGGAGTGGGGTGCCATTGCCTTCTCCAGTGGTAAAGGGCAGTGTTCTTTAAACCCAAGTATCTTGCAGCCACTAAAACTGGATACTGCAAATAACCTAGATTTCTGTGAATGAAATCACCACTTTGAGCCTAGAATGGCTGTGGGATGTTCTAGGCTCATTAAATTGTATTCTGCCACTCATGACTACTAGCTGTTCTTGCTTTCACACCCATTCTTGTGCATTATTTGTATCATGCCCAGAAGAGGTGGTATTATTCAATCACTAAGTCATGTCCAACTTTTTGCAACCCCATAGACTCCAGCATTCCAGTCTCCTCTTTCCTTCACTATCTCCTGGAGTTTGTTCAGATTCATGTCCATTGAGTCAGTGATGCCATCCAACCATCTCAGCCTCTGCTACCCCTCTCCTCCTATTGCCTTCAGTCTTTCCCAGGATCAGCATTTTTCCTGATGAGTCAGCTCTTCGCATCAAGTGGCCAGAGTACTGAAGCTTCAGCTTCAGCACTAATACTTCCAATGAATATTTAAGGTTGATTTCCTTTAGGAAATCAGAAGAGTCCTATAAAGTTTTTAAAATATCTCTCAAAAATGGCCTGTGGTGATCATTACTGGATTTGAAAGTTTAAAAAAATAACAGCCCACATAGAAGCAAAAGAAATGGGAAAGTCATGGGGTAAAATAAAAGGTTGTCCACGAGGGATAACATTTTCCCCTGGTCCTGTTTCAAACAAGGTGAAAAGAAAACCCCAGGTGCATCACAGACTTCATAAAGAATAAGCGACATTCATTGGCATCTTTTCCTTCTTGATTTCTACCCTAAGCATCTATCTGCCAGGTAGCCTTCCAGATCAAGAGCAGGCAGATCCGAGTGCTCAGTGAGGTCCTAACAGAGAATGAGCTCCAACCAGGAAAATTTACCCCTGTCCACCGTTTTTGGACCCTTAACTGAAATACCAGTACTATTTTAAATATGTGGGACTTGACTATAATAAACCTTCCTGCTTAAATCTCAATTAGCCAAGAACTTCTCCATCTACGTCAGTGTTATTCCTCAAAGTATGTACCTTTGGAAGCTAAGTCTTGACATTAAGTGGAATCCCTTTCAGATTTTTGTAAGCCACATAAGATAAAAGTGTTAATCACTCAGTCGTGTCCAGCTCTTTGTGACACCATCGACTATAACCCGCCAGATTCCTCTGTCCATGGGATTCCATTCCCTTCTCCAAGGGATCTTCCCAACTCAGGGATTAGAAGTGAGTCCCCTGCATTGCAGGTGGATTCTTTACTGTCTGAGCCCCCAGGGAACCCCTACATAAGACAAAGGCAAAGCATTATTGCAGAGTCCTGGTTTTGCTTAGCTTATATGAGGACATAGCCAAAAGGTGCAGGAGGTTTGGCTTCATACTGTGTTTGATCTGCCAGGTACTAGCTTGTGTGGCTTGGCCAAGCCATTCATGTCTCAGAGCCTGTGATCTAACTGGGTACATAGTAAACTGGCATGCACCATTTTATCCCTAATGTGTAATCATAAATGAGCTTTGTAATCATCCTGAAGTGCCTTTTGAAGTTTCTAAGAAAGTATCAGTGTAATTTCTGCATTTTACATGTACTCATTTCTAAAAAATATAATTCCATATATGGTCAAAAATAGCAGCTCCCAATCCTGACTTGCTCTCCTGTTGAGAGTGTGTCATCCATGATAAGACCAGGCACCGTTTTCCATTTTACCTGTCTGCCTCTTGGGAATGGCAAGCCCTGGTCCTAGGTCTTCTGGGCTTATACCTTCCACTCACCTTTTCAGCATTTTGCATCTAGTCTAACATTTCATGTGTGCGTCAGGTACCCTCTGCATTTCCAGCTGGCAGCCTGATCGCTTCTGTTCACAGTTACAGTGCTGAAGGAGGATGCTGTCCTTCGTTCTCCCATGTTTGGCTTCCCTGCTGGGAGCCTGGGTGCCTCTCAGCTCTTTGGTGGTCCTGTCTTGCCATCTAGTGATAACTAAGGCTCACTGGTGTTGCCGATGTGACATCCTGTGGCAAGTCCAGGTTTCATAGACAGCTCTGAGACAAAAGCAGCGCACTGCACTGAAATCCTAGAGGTCAGTTGGAACCTGGTGCCAAAGGGGCCCCTCCTGTCCCGATTCTATGAGTAACACCTGCATCAGCCACTTTGGAAATTCCATTGCTCTGGTTCAGTTCACTCTAGTTCTAAACTTTCATCTGGCACTAATGAAATACCAGATTCTTTATTTAAATTCTTCAAATAGTCTAAAGAGAAATTAAGCACTGTCCTGTCTTCAAAGAGTTTTCAGTCCTTTAGTGGGAAGAGTGCTTCTTGATGAGACTTTGTCATGCTTTTCAAAGTATTGGGTTGGCTATAAATGTTTGATCGGGTTTTTAAGATCTTGTGGAAAAACCAGAACAAACTTTTAAGCCAACCCAGTAGTTTTAGTTACTTATTTATTCAATGGACACTTACCAAACCCCTACTATGTGAAGGGGGTTTTGCTACGCACTATCAGCGTGGAGACTATGATATGTGGTAGAAGAAGGGAAAGAGGAAAGATAGACTTGTCCACAACTAATAAATATAGGAAGAATAGAGACAGAGTTAACTAGAGATATGATAATGAAAGAATTGACTCAGATGTGAATGACCTTGGAATTGCTGACAGAAGAGGTGGCTGTAAGGCTGAGTCTTGAATCAGGAGTAGGAATGAGATGCGCAGTGTGTGTGCTTAGGCATTCAGCTGTGTCCGACTCTTTGTGACCCTTTAGATTGTAGCCCACCAGGCTCCTCTGGACATGGGATTTTTCAGGCAAGAATACTGAAGTGGGTTGCCATTTTCTTCAGGGGATCTTCCCGACCCAGATATCAAACCTGCGTCTCCTTAATTGCAGGTGGATTCTTTATATGCTGGGCCATAAGAGAAATGATGAGAGAATTGATTTTGATGTAAATGATCTTGGAAATGCTGATGGAAGAAGTGGATGTGAGGCTGAGTTTTGAATTATGAGAAGGAAGGAGATGTGCAGAGAGAAGAGAAAAGCTTCAGCTTCGGTGAAATATGTAAAGTCTGTGCCATTATCTATAGTTAGACGGAGTAATCAGTGTGCTGGAATGTTCTCCGGTCAGCTCGCTGTATCTTTTCTGTGGCAGTTTTCAACGGCATAGTGTGTGTAGTTTGAAAACAGGATTGGTGAACCGTTTACACCACAGAAATGAGCAAACACTGCAAATGGAGGCTTCCCCCGACCCACCCAAAGAAACCGTTGTTGAGCGTTTTCCAGCACACTCTTGACTTGAGTGACCTTTTGCTAAAAGCAGCTCTCAAATAAAACTTTTTTCTGCCATGTATTAGGTGAGAGCCCTGAGGCTCGCTTAGACGAAACAAGTTGCCCAGTATCACACAGCTAAGTGTAGAACCCCTGTAAGTGACATCCTCCTGTGGAATTTAATGCCAATGAGCTTTGTGATTCTGGATGTGTACCACTCTGTACAGATTAGAACACCAGGTCTTAACATTGTAAGTGGCTGTGCTAAAATCTGGTTGACCCAGGTGTCTCTTCTTACACCTACACTTGAGACTATCCTCTGATGTGAATTTTTGGCTTTTACTCAAGTTGAAGGAAAAGAGACGAGGGAAGAGAGAGTGGGTACACTTGGAAATTAACAAACTTAGCGACAAAAATAAGGACACTTTAAGAGAAAACATTCTGTGACGATTAATTCTGACTCTACAATAAAAATTAACACCTTGGAATTGAGGGACTGTGGACATGCAGTTTTGCTAGTCTAAGTCTCAGCATCCTGGAAAGGAGGGCGCTAGTAGGTCGTTGTTCTTGAAGCATTATCCTTTTTCTGAAACTCTTGATTATGTATATTTCCCAAGTGTTTCATGTACTGGATATGCCTTTTAATGGAAACAAAACAAATGAGAAGCTATAGAGAGAACAAACTGATGTAGTTGGTGTTTGTTTTCAACCAAGCTTGCTTTCTTCCAGCATCCTTCTGTACTAAATGAGGGATGTTGTTCATTCATCCCACAAAAGATTCTCGTTGCAGAAACTTTGTCAACAGGAAGGAGTTCATGAAGGCCTTCCTTCCTGTTTTTCTTTCTCGACTCTTTCTTACGCTGTTTCTTCTTTTCATCCCCTCCTTTCCTTGCCTTGCCTTTCTTTTTCAAGCTTCTTTTCTTTTCATTGCTTCCGTTTATTGTTTTATTTTTTCTCCTGTTGTTGTTTTTTTTTGTTTTACAGGATCTGATGAATAAGACATTAATGACAGAGCAGAGGCCCTGGGGAGGGAGGGATGAACCAACTGACTTTTACCAATGCTTGAAGTTGCCAAGATAGGTATTTTTCAACTGATAGGTGTAAATGGTCTGGGAGATTCCATTCCATCTCCTTAAAAATTATACTTTTGTCTCTGTATTGATCATTTCTAGCAATGTTGAACTTTGGATCCTATCTTGGGAAACAGTGGAGTGGGGTGGGAGAATTAATTTTTAATAGCATCCCCAAGGAAGTTCAGGAATACCAGGCTGGTATTCCTAGGGTAGGAAGTCCCTACCTGGTAGTGAGAAAACTCCTTTAAGTACTTTAAAAGTGAATCACTCTCCAAGGAATTGCATGTTTTGTGTAGTTTCTAGAAAACAGTAGTTGGTGTGGCTGGACAGCTTAATGCAAATGGGTATCTGCTCATACATCACGTGAGGAGGGTATTGATTAACAAGGCTCCACTGCCTCTATGAGTCTTTAGCCCCATAAATTTGGCCGGGAAAATCCAATAAAACGGATGGAGTAAGCCACCACAGAGATGTGCATGATGATCAGGGAGAAGAAAGAAAAGGCAATTAAATGCAGCAGTTATACAGTGGCAAAGAACTGGCACTCTGGAGTACAACAGATCATGGTTTGATGCTCTTTCTGCCATTATTTCTGAGTGCTGTGCTTAGCTGCTCAGTCGTGTCCGACTCTCTCTGACCCCGTGGCTGGTAGCCTGCCAGGCTCCTCTATCCATGGGATTCTCCAGAGGAGAACACTGGAGTGGACCGCCATGCCCTCCTCCAGGGCACTGTCTGTAATCTTTAGTAAGAGAACCATCTGAGCTTTGTGCATATGTACAATATTGGGATACTAAATTGAAAACTAAGTTACCATATGTAAAGAGTCCATCACAGTTCTTGGCTCTTAGAAAAGACCCAATACATGGCAGTCCAGCGTCTAGAATTATTGTTAGATTGTTATGGTAATAATAAACCTGGTCGTCATCACCACCTAGCTCTGTCTCTGTTTTCTTTCTGTGTCCCTTTGTTTTGTCCCTTTGTTCCAGGCACTGTCAACACCCTCTGATGCCTTTCACTGTTACCATTTGTCAGCATCCTTTTACTGCTTCCCCTTCTCTATGCAGAAAACTGCACGTTTCCACTCATACAACAAATCTGCATGTAATTTCAGGAGTGCATTAGTTGATTTACTGTTCAGAGTAAGTGGAGGAATTTCACTAAAGATTAATTCCAAGAACTAAGTTGATGAGATAATATCTTTAAAAGGTTACACAGAATGGTCAGTACGCTGTTTCATTTATTCAACAATATTTATTTGAGAGCCTAGGTTTGGCCAAAGATCTAGGCGCTGAGGCTATAGAGACAGAATTGCATGTGGCTGAAAGTCTAATCAAAGATGATCAATAAACACATAGACATATATGATGATGCTAGACTTGAAAGCATTGAATAATAGAATGTCACAATGAAGGCTTTCCTTCATATCCAGTTAATGAAATCGAAAAGATATCCTATGCATTCAAAAGTTGAAAAATGTTTCTTTATTTTAAATTTTAAAATGCTACAGGAAGCATAAAGAATAATCTAACAAATACCTATGCTCCTACCATCCTGAATTAACAAGCAAGTTGCTTTTAGTATTATGTATTTTTAAAATGGAAAGAAAAGAAAAAGCAAAAATCCTTGTGGAGGGTAACCACCTTCAGACTTGTCCCTCCCTGGGCCTCAGGCAACTACTACCCACACATTTTACATGTAGAACATTAAGTGTTTGAAGTCTATTTATTCCTTTTAGCTATTGTATAGCACTGCATCATGTCATGTAATACGTTTTGATTTTAACCATTCCCTAAAGGATGAAGCAGATCCGCTGGTTTATTCATTTGAACGGCACTCAGCAGTGCTCAGAGTGCCTGCTGGCCTTAGCCTTGGGTGCTGGGAAATGCAAAGAGGAAGTTGACTCAGTCGTTGACTAGAAAGATCAGTAATAATGAGATAGATGCACACTCGCTACAACTGTCATTTGGGGTAGAAAGATGGAAAAGAGAGAAATTCGTTTGCTTAAGACTGGGAGAGCTGAAGTGAGAGGACAGGACAAGTCTGTAAAGAGGAAGTCAGGAAAACGGCTCTCAAGGGTGGGGGTCTTCAACCTCTGGGATCTAATGCCTGATGACTTGAGGTGAAGCTGCTATAATAATAATAGAAATAAAGTGTGCAATAAATGTAATTCATTTGAATCATCTTGAAACCATCCCCACTCCCCGATCTGTGGCAGGGCCTCTGCTCAAGCTGAACGTCCAATACTTGGGCACCTGATGCAAAGAGTCGACTCATTGGAAAAGACCCTGATGCTGGGAAAGATTGAAGGCAGGAGCAGAGGGTAACAGAGGGAGAGATGGTTGGATGGCATCGCCGAGTCAATGGACGTGAGTCTGAGCAAACTCTGGGAGATAGAAAGCCTGGCTGCAGTTCATGTGGTCACACAGATTTGGAGATCACTTAGCGACTGAACAACAGTCCTTTTAAATTTGTTTCATGTTCTTTCAGAAAATTAGGCACTAATTATGAGAGCACAGGCCGAGCTCCCACGGGGACCGGGATACATGAGTATCCAGAGCTTTCTCCCTTTGTTCTGAGGACATAGAATATTAAAGCAGAAAGACAGTGAAAAATCAAGGGAATGTCCTTAGTATGTTTAGTCGTTTCTAAGGCACATATTCTTTTTCTTTTTCGTATTTTACCATCTTTGAATATTACAGTCATTGTTAAGCAAGGGGGAAATGTGACATACTTATAGTCTGTGCAAGGGCGCAACTTTACAGATCAACTCCAGAGGCTTGGAGGAAAACTCCAGATAAAATAGGGAAGCGCTGATTTTAGAAATAGGTATCACGGATCCTTCCCATGGCTCAGAGTGTACAGTTGTATGAGAAAAATAAAAAGTATCCACAACTCTGATTCAAAAAGAGATTAAGAAGTCAAACTCTGAGTAAAAAGAAGTTCTGGGAATTACTCATAATTTGCTAGTAATTTTACCTTTCTGTGTATGACCAGAGTAACATGCCATAAAGAATTTATATTTAAACAAATTTAAAAGGGCTATTTCACTAAGTATAAACTGAAATTCTATATGACAAGAAAGAATTGTACCACTGAATTATCTTTCTTAGTGATATACATCAGCACATCTTAATTTAATGTTTTAATTTTAATTGAATAGAGCAACAGTTACTATACAATCTGATAAATGCTACATTTGAAGTATGTACAGAGGACTTCCTGGATGTTTGAAAATTTTTTCCATAGGAGAAGACCTAAGATCTAGGGAGTTGAAGGATGAGTAGGAGTTTTCCAAGCAGTGTTTAGAGCAACCCAAATAAAGGTTGACGGTTTGCTTTTGTGATCATATGCTTGTTTAATTTCTTTCCCATCCTCTAGTTGTTCCAAGTCCTTCCCTTCAATGCTATTGGAATGTAATTGGTGCTAATTTTGACTTTATGCCTCTCAGCCTAAGGCTAGAGATGTTTATCCAGGTACCTTTGCCCTGTTAATTGCACAGCAGACCAGTTGAACAGCTCATTTTTAATTTCTTACATCTTAAACAATCTTTTAAGGTTTATAGCTTCAGGCATTTGGACCCTTTCTGTTTTAGATGATAAAATCTAAGCTGTCTTTAAACATTCTTTAACGGCTACATTGAGGCCACAACTTTTCCTATCTTATATTATTTTGGACTTCTGTTGTGGAATAATCCCTTCATTTTATCTGAGGCAAAAGGAACACTTTTGTTTGTAAACTTTGAATTTAGTATCAGTTTGACCCACATATTGTCAGTACAACCGTACATGTTGATTTTTGCTACTGAAGCCCATGATAGACATAGTGACTTGGAGTTGTAGACAGTCTGGTCAGGGAGAAAATTCTAATCACAATAGCAACAATGCAGCAATACAAGGTGGGGAGGGGAGTAACTAATGTAAGTACATAGTTTACTGATGACTGGAGTCAATACAAAGCCATCACCATGAATTAAGATAATGGCAGTGCAGGAATGAGCAGTGAGGAATCACTTTATGCCCCGTCTTGGTTTGCTAGGACCTCCATAACAAAATACTAGAGACTGAATGGTTCAAACCACCATCCAGTAATTTCTCATGGTTCTGGAGGCCAGATGTCTAAGAGAAAGGTGCCGGCAGGCGTGGCTCCTTGTCTTTGAATACAGAAGCCTCTTGCAATGCCTCCCATGGTCTTTCCTCTGTGTACACACATCCCTGGTGTCGCTCTGTGTTCAGATTTCATCTTACACAGACACCACATTGAATTAGGGACAGTTCCAGCCGCCTATTTTAACTTAACACCTGTTCAAAGACTTAATCTCCAAACACAGTTACATTTTGGGAGCCTGAGAGTTAGTTCAGACTATACAGTGGGAGGGGACACATTAGAGCACTCACATGCCTCCTCTTCTAAGGTCAGATCTGAAAACCTGAATTGCACGAGACCCCAAGCTTTATACTCCATGCATAAAAGATTCTGCAATAACTGGAAAATGCCTCATGCTGTTTCAAGACTGAGGACTGTTATTCCATCAAAAGAGAGTCTATTCCACCTGCTTCACTCAACTGCTTTTATTGTTTATCTGCAGCTGCTATAAATATAAACCACCCGGCCTTAAATTCTCCATGCATTACTACAAAAATAAATTTGTCCCTGCTAAGTTATGGAACTGAAGTGTGCCTAAAGGTGAATGTACCACATTGGATTGTTGAATCTGCACCTTTTCACAGTAACATTTTAATCACCCTTGTCTTAAACAACCACTCTGATTTATATATATATATATATATATATACACACACACACATATACATATACATACACACATACATTCTCCCACTGGAGAAGGGAATGGCAAACCACTTCAGTATTCTTGCCTTGAGAACCCCATGAACAGTATGAAAAGGCAAAATGATAGGATACTGAAACAGGAACTCCCCAGGTCAGTAAGTGCCCAATATGCTACTGGAGATCAGTGGAGAAATAACTCTAGAAAGAATGAAAGGATGGAGCCAAAGAAGAAACAATACCCAGCTGTGGATGTGACTGGTGATAGAAGCAAGATCTGATGCTGTAAGAGCAATATTGCATAGGAACCTGGAATGTTAGGTCTATGAATTAAGGCAAATTGGAAGTGGTCAAACAGGAGACGGCAAGAGTGAACGTTGACATTCTAGGAATCAGCGAACTAAAATGGACTGGAATGGGTGAATTTAACTCAGATGACCATTGTATTTACTAGTGTGGGCAGGAATCCCTCAGAAGAAATAGAGTAGGCATTGTGCTCAACAAAAGAGTCTGAAACGCAGTACTTGGATGCAATCTCAAAAATGACAGAATGGTCTCTGTTCGTTTCCAAGGCACGGTAATCCAAGTCTGTGCCCCAACCAGTAATGCTGAAGAAGCTGAAGTTGAACAGTTCTATGAAGACCTACAAGACCTTTTAGAACTAACACCCCCAAAAGATGTCCTTTTCATTATAGGGGACTGGAATGCAAAAGTAGGAAGTCAAGAAACACCTGGAATAACAGGGAAATTTGGCCTTGGAATGCGGAATGAAGCAGGGCAAAGACTAATAGAGATTTTGCCAAGAGAACACACTGGTCATAACAAACACCCTCTTCCCACAACACAAGACTCTACACATGGACATCACCAGATAGTGAACACCGAAATCAGATTGATTATATTCTTTCTAGCCAAAGATGGAGAAGCTCTATACAGTCAGCAAAAAACAAGACTGGGAGCTGACTGTGGCTCTGGTCATGAACTCCTTATTGCCAAATTCAGACTTAAATTGAAGAAAGTAGGGAAAACCACTAGATCATTCAGGTATGACATAAATTAAATCCCTTATGATTATACAGTGGAAGTGAGAAATAGATTTAAGGGACTAGACCTGATAAAGTGCCTGATGAACTATGGACTGAGGTTCGTGACATTGTACAGGAGACAGGGATCAAGACCATCCCCATGAAAAAGAAATGCAAAAAAAGCAAAATGGCTGGCTGGGGAGGCCTTACAAATAGCTGTGAAAAGAAGAGAAGCAAAAGCAAAGGAGAAAAGGAAAGATATAAGCATCTGAATGCAGAGTTCCAAAGAATAGCAAGGAGAGATAAGAAAGCCTTCCTCAGCGATCAGTGCAAAGAAACAGAGGAAAACAACAGAATGGGAAAGACTAGAGATCTCTTCAAGAAACTTAGAGATATCAAGGGAGCATTTCATGCAAAGATGGGCTCGATAAAGGACAGAAATGGTATGGACCTAACAGAAGCAGAAGATGTTAAGAAGAGGTGGCAAGAATACACAGAAGAACTATACAAAAAGATCTTCATGACCTAGGTAATCACAATGGTGTAATCACTCAACTAGAGCCAGAAATCTTGGAATGTGAAGTCAAGTGGGCCTTTAGAAAGCATCACTACAAACAAAGCTAGTGGAGGTGATAGAGCTATTTCAAATCCTGAAAGATGATGCTGTGAAAGTGCTGCACTCAATATGCCAGCAAATTTGGAAAACTCAGCAGTGGCCACAGGACTGGAAAAGGTCAGTGTTCATTCCAATTCCAAAGAAAGGCAATGCCAAAGAATGCTCAAACTACCGCACAATTGCACTCATCTCACATGCTAGTAAAATAATGCTCAAAATTCTCCAAGCCAGGCTTTAGCAATACGTAAACCGTGAACTCCTGATATTCAAGCTGGTTTTAGAAAAGGCAGAGGAACCAGAGTTCAAATTGCCAACATCCACTGGGTCATCAAAAAAGCAAGACAGTTCCAGAAAAACATCTATTTCTGCTTTATTCACTACGCCAAAGGCTTTGACTCTGTGGATCACAATAAACTGTGGAAAATTCTGAAAGAGATGGGAATACCAGACCACCTAACCTGCCTCTTGAGAAATCTGTATGCAGGTCAGAAGGCAACAGTTAGAACTGGACATGGAACAACAGACTGGTTCCAAATAGGAAAAGGAGTACGTCAAGGCTGTATATTGTCACCCTGCTGATTTAACTTATATGCAGAGTACATTATGAGAAATGCTGGGCTGGAGGAAGCACAAGCTGGAATCAAGATTGCCGGGAGAAATATCCATCACCTCAGATATGCAAATGACACCACCCTTATGGCAGAAAGTGAAGAAAAACTGAAAAGCTTCTTGATGAAAGTGAAAGAGGAGAGGGAAAAATTTGGCTTAAAGCTCAACATTCAGAAAATGAAGATCATGGCATCCGGTCCCATCACTCCATGGGAATTAGATGGGGAAACAGTGGAAACAGTGTCAGACTTTATTTTTTGGGGCTCCAGAATCACTGTAGATGGTGATTGCAGCCATGAAATTAAAAGACGCTTACTCCTTGGAAGGAAACTTAAGACCAACCTAGATAGCATATTCAAAAGCAGAGACATTACTTTGCCGACTAAGGTCTGTCTAGTCAAGGCTATGGTTTTTCCTGTGGTCATGTATGGATGTGAGAGTTGGACTGTGAAGAAAGCTGAGCACCAAAGAACTGATGCTTTTGAACTGTGGTGTTGGAGAAGACTCTTGAGAGTCCTTTGCATTGCAAGGAGATCCAACCAGTCCAATCTAAAGGAGATCAGTCCAGGGTGTTCATTGTAGGGACTGATGCTGAAGCCACCTCATGAGAAGAGTTGACTCATTAGAAAAGACCCTGATGCTGGGAGGGATTAGGGGCAGGAGGAGAAGGGAACGGCAAAGGATGAGATGGCTAGATGGCATCACTGACTTGATGCACACTAGTTTGAGTTACTTCCACTTGCTGGTGATGGACAGGGAGGCCTGGCGTGCTGTGATTCATGGGGTTGCAAAGAGTCGGACACGAATGAGCAACTTAACTGAACTGATCTCTATACATAAAGAGGAGTGAGGAAGAACATAGACTCAGACAGTAAATGAAAGCCCATTCACACAATTGTTGATGATGGTAACAGTTTTACTTGGTTGCAGTGGGACACAAGGGGCCCGTTAAGTCTACTTGCCATAGGAAAACATTGAGTCAGGTCATCTTACAAGGAGGTGAAACATGTCTTATTTAATGCTTTGACAAATTAATAATTGAGCTTGGTGGGATCTGAGTGGAATCTTTGAAACAAAAAATATTAAGTCTTTTTTCCCCTGACCTCATACAAATGGACATACATATTGCAGCTTAATTCAGTGTCTTCTCTGAGCCATTGAAGGAATGATTTTGTTTTACTTTGCCTACAGTTGAAAAATCTTCAAAATAGGAAAATGTCCACTTTAAAAGCAGTGCTAAAACTAGCCCATAAAATGTATGTTTTATGTGTAGGTTAATTAAGGAATAATTTTTCAGAAAGCATAGGCACTTGTATTACAAACATAAGCCATGATTTTTTTTTTTCTCCACTGAGAGCAGAATAAGGTTATCTAAAATCCATCTTAGAGGAAAATAAAGTAGTTCTTTGAAACAAACAAAGCCAAAATTTCTTCAGAAAGATTCACTGATGTATTTAATATAGTTCCTTAAATCCCAATATAAATAAACTGTATTTCCAATTATTTTTCATAAATAGATGTTTTAAGGTCTAAAGAGACTTTCCCTTGCGTATCCCTTCCATTAAATATATGTATGCATGTTTGTATTATGTATATATGCATATATGTATATAATGTGTTTATATATACTATACATGTATAATATATGGCTTCCCAAGTGATACAGTGGTAAAAAAAATCTGCCTGCCAGTGCAGGAGATGCAGGGGACCTGGGTTCAACCCTTGAGTAAGGAAGATGCCCTGGAGGAAGAAAGGGTAACCCACTCAGTATTCTTGCCTGGAAAATTCCATTGGCAGTAGAGCCTGGCAGATTATAGTCCATGTGGTTGCAAAGAGTCAGACATGACTGAATGAGTACAAATGCATGAGCATATATACATATATCTCAGTATCTACATATATATCAGTATCTATATATCAGTATCTGTTATTTGCTGTTTTACATGTTATATATTACATTGCATTTATTATGCATTATATAGTATATGTTATGCATGGGCATAGTAAAATTTAATGTTTGAACTTAATACAACTAATTTACTGGAATACTTTCATAAGGTCATAAAGTTAATTATTAAGTTGATATTAAGCCAGACAGTTTTTCACTGTAGTCATTGAAACGAGTACTTTCACTGGTACGTACACAGGTAGCAAGAACTGATTGTGGGCGGGTGATCTTGGCGTGATACCTGTGGGTGAATGTTGTTGGTTTTTTTTCCCCTCTTTGGTATCTGAAATTTTCCTCTTGGAAAGTAGAAGGGATTGCAAGAGTCAGACACACCTTCGCAACTAAACCACCTCCAGCATGTACTATCTCCACCCATGTGTACAGAGATGTTTTTGGGGATTTATGTAAACAACAGTGCATCAGATACCCATCTGGGTGCAGGTAGGATGAAGGCAGGCTTTCCTGGCAGCTCAGCTGGTAATGAATCCGCCTGCAATACAGGAGACCCCGTTTTGATTCCTGGGTCAGGAAGATCCCCTGGAGAAAGGATAAGCTATCCACTCCAGGATTCTTGGGCTTTCCTAGTGGCTCAGATGGTAAATAATCCACCTGCAATGCTGGAGACCTAGGTTCGATCCCTGGGTTGGGAAGATCCCCTGGAGTAGGGCATTGCAAATCACTCCAGTATCCTTGCCTGGAGAATTCCCATGGACAGAGGAGCCTGGCGGGCTCAGTCCATGGGGTCGCAAAGAGTCAGACAGGACGGAGTCACTCAGCACAGCACAGCAGAGGATGAAGGCCTGCCCTTGTGAGCAATGTTATATATTCTGATGTATAATTCTATTTTCTGTGTATGTATTCTATTATTCTAACTATGCAATTTCATCTCCTAGTCTATCCAATATGCACCCTCCACTTTGATAGATAGTTCTGTGCATCTAATTCTCTTTCAGATGTATCTTTTTCTTTGTGGGGGTGACGGATTGGAAATTTCTCATTCTTCCCTCCCATTTACTTAAATTATATTCAAATTTAAAATGCAACCCACTCCAGTGTTCTTACCTGGAAAATCCCTGGGAAGGGGAAGCCTGGTGGGCTGCCGTCTGTGGGGTTGCATAGAATTGGACATGACTCAAGCGACTTAGCAGCAGCAGCAAGCTCTGCTTCAAGAGCCATGAGACTTCTGCAGCCTCTCTCAAAAAGTCATCTTTGCATTTGATCCAAGCAATGCTGCCCTATCATAGTCTTGGACATTTTACGTGTGTACCCATATAATGCAGGTGTGACATGGCCGCACCTATGGTCTGGGTACAAATGGCGTCAGGGCAAAATTCCTTTTATCTTCTCTATCTTGTTTCATTTTCTATATCTGAAATAGTTGTGTTTCTGGGAACACTCAACCCCCACCTATAAAACTGAAGAATTAGGATTGATTTCTGTTGTTCTCCAAGAGGGACCACATAGACCTTCATAAACAATGCCCCTCGTATTCTTGTTGCCCAGCTTCCTCTTGGACATCCTTGGGCTGTTGGAGGGTGGCATCTCTCCATTTCCTGCCACGATGCTCACTGTGAACTGTCCTTACCTTGTGAGACTAATAATTAGAGAAGATATGACGGCTTTCTCACTGCTGTCTCCGAGTCCCCCAGAGATCTGGCCGTTGAAAGTCCCTCCTGTATTTCTGGCCTCCTGTGTTGTCCCCACAGAAAGCCCTGCTCTTGAGTCTTGAGTTTACTTCTGTCCTTTGTCAGACAAATAAAATACCTCCAAGGCCATGAAAAGAGATGCGGAGGTGGTTTCCAGGGCCACACTCTCACTTGGGCCAACAGCAAGACCAACTGCAGTCTTGGGCTCCAGGCACAGGCTCAGCAGAATCTCCCTGTTAGGGACTTCCCTGGTGGCTCAGACCATAAAGAGTCTGCCTGCAATGTGGGAGACCCAGGTTTGATCCCTGGGTTGGGAATGGCATCTCCCCTGGAGATGGGAATGGCAACCCACTCTAGTGTTCTTGCCTGGAGAATTCCATGCACAGAGGATCTGGTGGGCTACAGTCCATGGGGCCACAAAAAGTCAGACACGATTGAGCAACTTTCACTTTCACTTGATAAGAACATCACATACATCAGGCCAGGGCCTTGGCTTTGATACATATATGGTCTGTTATTTTTTTCTTTGTCTTTTCCTTTCCTCCTATTCTTAGTTATAAGCATCATCATTTACCCCAAGTATTTCCCAAGAAGATTGTGCTAGAGAGTGACATTTTAAGTCCAATTCCATCCTCCATCATTGTGGGTAAATGATTTTCTAGTAGAAAAAAAGAAATCAAAGTGCTCGTCTCCACACAATGTGGGTCAGAAATATCCCCTTTGGATCTCATGTGTCATATTGCAACTTTCTTCTGGGGAGATATTTGGAAACCCTTTGTTCCATGCCTATCATATTTATAAAAGGTGAAATGTGGTCACATCCGAGTTTGTTTTTGTTTTATGTGCTGCTCTGTGCTGACGGGGAACCTGCAATGTAGGAAATAAAGTGAGAGGCCCAGCGCCGCACAACCAGATTGATCCATGCTGAGACAAAACCCAAGCTGCTCTCTGAGCCCAGCGCTCGATTCCCTGTACTGCGCTCGCTCTGACGTCCCCCATGGTGTGTGTGAGAAGCAAGTGACAAGTGCAGTTTCCCAGGCTGTGAGCCTCCTCCAGTTGGCTGCATCCCTGCTCCTCCTGGCTTCTTTTGGGCTGAGGATTGCTCTTGGAAATTATGCTGCTGGCCTTCTCCGTGTAGCAGTGGCTACATTTCCCTGTTAGGTGGAAGCCTTTCCTGGAATTCTAAACTGGAAAGAATGTTCCGACAGCCCGCTAGGCAAGGGGTCAAGGTTTCCTCACCGCAGATGATATCTATTTTTTATTAATGCATGGGATTTTATTTTAACCAGTGGGGCTCCAGCGTTTCTCTTGGATACTTGCAATGTGCCAGAAGTGACGTTTAAGTTTTCTTTGACTTCCTGACTTGCTTCTGAGAGATCAGATGCACAGAGGGCCAAGTTTCAATGTGTTTGAGATGGCTTGTCATTGTTGTTTAGCTGCTTAGTAGTATCTGACTCTTTTGTGACCCCATGGACTGTAACCCACCAGCTCCTCTGTCCATGGAATTTCCCCGGCAAGAACACTTGGATTCTTGGAGTGGATTGCCATTTCCTTCTCCAGAGGATCTTCCCAACCGAGGGTACAAACCTGGGTCTCCTTCACTGGCAGGTGGATTCTTACCACTGAGCCACCAGGGTCATCCAGGTGTGCAAGACAGCTGATCAGATGTAAATGCCACTGACATACCAAGAGGCGCATGTCCTGATGCCATCTTGGCTAGAGACGCTGATTGCAGTTCGCTGTTCAGACATCTGTTTCTGTATGGAGTACCAACCACCTCCTCGTTAGGCCGTATTGTTTTCCTTTCCTTAGTGAAAAGCATTTTTCCAGGCTCATAAGTATTTTGCTTGGTAAGCTAGATTGTACTAGCTGTGATCACTTGCATATCACTTCACCTCTCTGGGCATAACTTTTGCCATGGAAAATGTTGAAAGAGCTGGTTCATCATCTCACTTCCGGTGTTATCGTTCCATAATCCAACACTTTTGATTCTCTTTGACTGGAGGTGGTTCTGGCTTTTGTTCTTACCCCATTAAGAGACGGATATACTCTCTGTCTCAGTTGTATTATAAGAAGGGGCACCTGCGTACCACTTGGTATTTCTCATGTTCAGGATGTAATTAGCTGCATTTTGAGTTCTCTATTACATGGGAAATAAAGCTGAGTATTTTTAGTGTCACGAAACAAATGTATGGGTGAAGCAGGAGTGTTAATTCAGCGGGGGCACTATTACAGTTTTTCCAGCCAGCTTCACTTCCTCTCTCAAAGGTATGGAAGGGGGCGAGGTTTCTTCTCAGTGACTTCAATCAAGTCACGAGGAATTCTCGAAAGGGCTCTAGTTCATGAAAAGCCATGGGCTTCTGCTTTTGAATGGATGATAAAACTCTTGACAAACACTTTCCATCTTTACCTCCAGACTCTATGTCTAAATAACCCTGAGCATATTCTGGACCGCATCCACCATCCCTGATTCAAAGCACAAATAATCACACCCAGAGGCTAAATGCTTTCAGTTCGTGTCAGTGACCCAGAACTTGAAAGCGATCCTCTCCTCACCTTCTAGTTCTCTACACTGTCATGATTAAAACATCCTGAATCCTAATTAATCTGAAAAGCATGATGAGGTTAAACAGTCATCTCTGATCCTTTCAGTAAATGGACTCCACTCAAAGGGATGTAGCTATAACGGAGTTTTGTTTTATTTTTACAAGGCTTTTTCTGTATAGTAATTGGAAATGGAAAAGGTGAAAAAAAAAAGGTTACCTAGATCATCTATTCTGGACAAGGCTAATTATTGCTTCAGAGGGTATTTCTATTGCCATCTGACCACCCATGTAAGGTTTATAGACTCGAAAGTGACTATGCTACAAATTGTTTTACTGGACACCTTTGATCCATACTAAGGTTATATCAGTAAATATTGTTATTCAATAAAATTTATCACTCACCCTTCTGAATTAGGCATGTGTCTGCTCGCACAATGAAAGAGTGTTGATAATCACCTAAAAGCTAAAGGAAAGTTCCCTGAAATGATGTTTAGCCTGTGGTGATCATCCACTCTTTGTAAATGTTACAGAATTTTGCCATTTTCCAGGAGAGATGTACCTACATTTTTCTACTACCTGGACAAAAAGGTGAGAACAGGAACAAAAACTCAGTAGAATATTTAGACCATAGTGACATGCTAGGTGTGTTCATGAAGTAACTACAAATGAATCAACTGATGTTCAAGGTTTAGAAATAAACCTCTCACATGTAGAGTGAATTAGAAACCCAAAATACCATCATATTATCCCCTAACACTCTGCATAAAAGAAATGGGACCAAGTAACTTCAAAATGTTTTTGCCTGGAAGAAGCTGCTGATTAGCTTTCCTGGATCAAATCTGTACCGTATTCCATCCAGAGACTCTGAGCCCAGTGATGACAAAGCTCACTTGCATTCGCTAAAGTGCAACTTTTACTTGTGTTTATGCAATGCTTCACTAACTTCAGCTACTTGAAATTTTAATCTAAACAGTCATCCTGATAAGAACTCATGTAGTCAGGCACCAAATGAACCAGGCCAAAGCAAGTGCCCTGTTGAACATGTGCAGACTCCCCGAGCTTCGGAATGCATTTAGTAATTTAGCTTCCCAATTATGTTTTACTGATGCTTTCACTAATGCCCCACAGATTCTTTGGAACCACTGAGCCAAATACATTTATCATTTTAGAATACATTTTTAAGTTAAAGTATAGTTAAAAAAATAAAATAAGGGACACTCCAAGCCTTGTAAGAAGACATCTTCATCACAAGCAGCTTAAGTGTGGATTATAGATGCATACTACACACTAAGGAAGATGGGTGTAGAGGTGATAAAAGTCACATGAACAGTTTATTGGGTATTTTGTAGCTTACCAGTCCCATTTTACACCTTAGAGCACTGAATACAAAGATGAAATGATTTGCCCTTTCAGGTTAGATTAGACTCTGAGAATGATCCAGCAGTTCTTGGCTTCTAAGTCTTGTCTAGCCAGGCAAAGGCAGAGAAAAACTGGGACCCAGGACTCTAGAATCTCACTTCAGTATTCTTTCTCCTGCCTCACACCACATATTTCTTTGATTAGTAAACATATTAGGAAGCTTGTGTTGAAAGTAGAATTGAAAGAAGGTCTCACCAATGTATTTGTCTCATCCCTTCCTCCTCTTGCTGAGTTAGTCTCTATTGGCCTGGCAACAAAGGGGACTCCCTAAGTCTACTGCTTTGTGTGCATTCTCTCCTTCTCCCTCTTTCCTTTGTTCTGAAACAAAATGCTGTGAAAGAGAGACTCCAGGAAGGGGCCTGTGCGTGTTGTGTGTTCAGTCACTCAGTCGTGGCCAACTCTTTGCGACTCCATAGAATGTAGCCCACCAGAATCCTCTGTCCATGAAATTTTCTGGGCAAGAGTACTGGAGTGGGTCACCATTTCCTACTCCAGGGGATCTTCCCGACCCAGGGATGGAATCTGTGTCTCTTGAGGCTCCTGCACTGGCAGGCAGGTTCTTTACCACTGAGCCACCTGGGAAACCCATGACCCCATGGTGATCAATTCAAGTTTGAAGCTGAAACACCACCTCATGTCTTGCTCCCGAACTGACATGGACTCTCAAACTACCCATGTGACTGCATCCCTCTGGTTTGGGTTCTCAGTACCTTGGAGTCAAAGTAAACGAGGCTGAAACAGGTCTGAGGGTCCTCCTTGGGCCCAGGTGGTGCAGCCACTGTGGTGGTCTAATTGCCTGTTAAAGAAGAAAATGTTCAGTGTTCCATACAGGTCTTTCATCACCATCAAATTTCAGGTCTGTGTTTGTGTAGCTTGGCCTTTGCTTACAGTAAGGGGCAAATCTTTCTTTTGACTATCAAGAAAGCAGTATTTTCACAGACCTTTTGACACACAAGAGTCAAGCTGCTCTGGACTCCCCTTCCCCATCAAAATGAAGATGTCTCTAGCTGGAGACCCGGACCTTTCCCCCTAGCCCTTCCTTACTGTGCCAACCCTTCTGGAATAATTATGCCTCCTGGCCATGGCCATGTTTTCAGGATTACCCTCCACTGATATTCCCTCCACTGATTTCCAAGGGCTTCTGGGGACATTGTGAATGAAACACCCAAGTACAACTCTCTGCTCCCTCATGTTAACGTGTCGGAATGGGGGTACACAGGCTGGATGACCCTCAAGGGCAGCAAAGAACAGCTTATATATAGGAGAGAACAACATTTCAGAAGCTAAAAAGTGGATATTTTCTTATTTCTTAACTTCCCTACTTTAATAAGATTATTTAGAATAACAGAAAGATCAATAAGAGTTGAGTGTGGTCACCCCTGAAAGCTATAACTTTTATTTGAGTAGGGCTCTGTCAGGGGACTGTTGCTTTATCATTATGGCCTGGAAGATTAATTTGACATTTACTGTGAACCTGTCATGCTTTGCTGTTAATAAAAATTCTTAAAGGAAAGACAGAAAGGAAACTTAATCTTGGGCATGATCAAGCCTGAGAATTATTTTGAGAGGAAGGAGAGGGTGGAAGAGAAACCTGGATTCCTTCCAAAGGTGCAATGGGCCTCAAAAGTCAGCCTGGAGAAACTCTTCTAGACAGTTATAGGCTTGAGCCCTCCGTGTAACAGAGAAAGCCTCTTTGCTATAGCTCTTCTGAATTGAGCAAATCTGGGGAGAGGATATATATTTTAAGGTCATATATCGGCTCCATAGACCAGTTCAGTGGTCCAAATGTTTCAAAGCAAAAATCCTAACCATAAGATCTTTTTGCTAGTATTGTGGTTATACGATGCAGCCCTTAATTTAATTGAGACAGGGGCATAGAGTGACTGTACACGAGTACAGCGCCATCTAAATACTGGGTAAAGGTCTTTCCTCTGTCAATGAAGCCAAAACAGCTTCTCAGATATTTCTCCTCCACCATCTCCTCATTAAATTCTTGACCTAAGGAAGTAAGACATGTCAGTAGACAGTTTTATTGACCCTGCTGAGATGTGTAGAATGTTGTGTCTTCTCTTTATGGGTCTCTTGGTAATTGACTATGCTTGTAAAGCTGTAAGAAAGCCCATCTTGTGGTTAGACTTTCTTGTCCTTTTCCACCCTCCAGCAAGCTGAAGGCAAAGCCAAGAACAAGTAGGTTGACATGTGGTTTCGGTCCACAAGGCTCTCTTGCTTCTGACATAATCTAAAGCTGGGGACTTGATGGGCTGGAATATTTGGGTTTTTGCCTTCCAGTTTATGTACTCTAACAGGGACACTTCCGAGTATGGATTTGCTACCGTAAGAAGAGCTGTGCTGTGCCTTGGAAAAGCTATTTGTTGATGAAACACTAATTGTAAAATAGTTACCTCAGAGAACCCAAATGTAATTACATTAAGTTTAATTACGTATCATTAATTATATGAAATATTTAAATTGTTATGTTGAGTTGTGCTGCATTCATCGCTGTACATTTTTGCTGGTGTGTAGAGCAGATGTGCTTGAGGAGTTTGGATGTCATCCAGAAGTTAGTGAATTCTTACTGTTGAGATAATCGGGGCCTGATTTATACCATCTATTGAAAAACAATGGCTGCAGATTTTCAGTGATGCAGTAACATCAAGTGTAGGGCTTCTGTGACTTATGGCTAGGTGATATTTTGGTAATCATCTCTGGCTGCAAACTTTAAGTTTAATCAACCAAATATAAGGAAGTCAAAAGCCTAATTTCTTATGTAAATCAACATGAGCCAAACAAGCATTTCTTGTTTCTATTGGGAGAGAGCCATTCCTTTCTCGGCTATGAAACTGACACTTTATTTAGGATGCCTGAATTACCAAAGGAGTTCAGCATTAAATCATACGCCTTGTTCTTCAGATATTCACTTAGATTAATACACCATTAGAAAGTATTTATATACTTCACTTATATCCAGCTTTCTAACTTGACTGAAAGCATGGTGAAGCTTCCATATAAGTGGAAGAGAAAGCAGTCATGGAGACTCACAGTAAATTTTGCTTTTCCAATATGTGACTAGTACTTAATCAGATCTGATACTAAATGCAATGATTGATGTTCAGTTATGTTAAACAAACAGAGGCGCTGGAGTTTACTCTTTTAAGGCTTTCATATTTACATCCATTTGGAGGACAGCAAAGCAGAGAAGCAGTCATTTAAGTAGAAATGCTGCAGAAAGGAAAAATATGTATGACTTGTGTTTCTGCCAATCAAACATGTAGTACAATTTAAATGTAAATTTTATTCTTGTCTATACAAATACTATACAGTGTTCACAGCAGCTTTGCCCTGCTCAACTCATTTTAGTTTAACAAAATTTCACAAAATTTGGAAAAAGAAAATAGTGCCTCATCAGTCACACGTCATGGCGTGTCACTTCCACCATCTTTGGAGAGGATATGTCATGTAGAAGTTCGTTTTCAGCATGATCTGTGTCTATAATTTGAAGAGTTAACATGTAAAGGAAAACAATATCATTTGTAGAGATGTGGATAGAGCTAGAGTCTGTTCATATGGAGCTAAGTCAGTCAGAAAGAGAAAAACAGATGCGTACCTGTGGAATCTAGAAAAATGGTACAGGTGAACCTATTCGTAGGGCAAGGATAGAGAAGCAAATATACAGAATGGGCTTGTGGACACAAAGTGAGGAGAAAGGGGAGTGGGATGAATTAGGAGACTGGGATTTATATATGTATATGTATACACCACTGCACGTAAAATAGCTAGTGGGAAGCTGTTGTGTGGCACAGGGAGCTCAGCTTGGTACTCTGTGATGACCTAGATGTCTGGGATGGGGGGTGGGTGGGAGGGAGATCTGAAAAGGAGGGGATATATATATATATATATGGCTGATTCACTTCATTGTATAGCAGAAACTAACACAACATAAACTTATACCCAATTTTTTTAAAGCAAATACTTAATCATTTTGATGGAGAATTTACGTTGTATCTCATATTTGTGTATTGGTTGGATGTGTTGTTGGTCATCTAATAAGTAATTGAATTCTATATAAATGGTGTTGACCATGCATGGACTTCCCAGAAGGTTCTATGGTAAGGAATCTACCTGTCAGTGCAGAAGATGCCGGAGATGCAGGTTTGATCCCCGGGTGGGAAGATCCCCTGAAGAAGGAAATGGGAACCCAGTCCAGTATTCTTGCCGGGAAATCCCATGGACAGAGGAGCCTGGGGGCTACAGTCTATGGGGTCACAGAGAGTTGGGCGCAGCTGAGCACGCACAGGGTCCGCCATGCTGGAAAGTGCAGTCTATGTGTCAAAAGTGTGGGGAGAGGGGTAGAGAGAGGGATGGAGGGAGGCAGAGAATGGGCATAGAGTGGTGATCTCTTCTCACTGAAGGTAGACTTCTGACAGCTTGTGTTCAGGAAAATCCAAAGAAGTCCACTTTTAGTCACTTCACCCTAGCAGCCTCCCCAGGACGACAGGTCATGTTGCAGGGTGTGAGGGTTGATTCGTCCCAATTCTCACCCCTTCAGAGAGTTCCTGGCCCTGCCCAAGACAGCTGCCTCTGCATCCTCCACGCAGCCTCAGCATCCATAATCCACATGACTCGTGGGATAGTTACATTATCAATTTGTTGTTGCCTTTGTGACCACATGGACTATAGCCCATCAGGCTCCTCTGTCCATGGGATTTCCCAGGCAAGAATACTGGAGAGGGTTTCCATTTCCTCCTCTAGGGGATCTTCCTGAGCTGGGGATCAAACCCACATCTCCTGCATCTCCTGTTTGGCAGGAATATTCTTCACCACTGAGCCCCCTGAGCAGCCTTGTATGATCAGTAGATACTGTCTTATCTAATTTGAATTGAACCTGCCTTCTGAGCTCGGTGGTAAGTTGAGTCTGTCGTAAGCCTATTCCTGGCCCAGACCTGGCAGGAGACTTTAGGGCCTCTTTGTCTTCCAGGAGCAACAGGAGTGTCAGAACTCATCTCAGAATCACCCTTCTTTCCTATGACAGTTTCAGGAAATAAGAACAATTTATCCTTGACAGCTTTAGAAACACTATCTCCTAATTTATGCACTACTTCTCCTCGGGTAATTGGGACCCAGACACGTTCTGCATAACAGCCCCTGGCTTTGTTGGGGGGGGGCAGGCTTACCAACTGCTACCCCTGAAGGAGGAAGAGCCAGAGGGTGAGCAGATTATGCCTTTAAAAAAAAAAAAGAGAGAGAAGAAAAGAAAAAGAAATTAGGGGTGGTAAAGAGGTTGGAAGACAAAGGAGGAAGCGTTTGATAGGTCATCTGTCAGGAGGCCTTGACAGAGGCTGGTTGGAGAACAATGAAGTCCCACTCCAAAGTGAACAATGCCACGCTGAGTGGGTGCCAGTTTAATCGAACAAAAGAAAGAAGACATGTCAGCTATTAAACACATTCATTAAGGGGTGTCTTTTAACCCCTTGGTTTTCCCCACTATTTTTCTTTCCTGAGTGGAATGGCAAAAAAAAAAAAAAAGAATGAGTCTTTCAAAGCAAGAGGGAGGTATAAGGTTGCCAACTTTCTGGAACGTCAAGCAGAAATATTTGCGTTAATTAAATATTTATTGTTGAAACAGAAGTTGTGTAGAGCATGGAAATCAGGTACGATTCTTGGTTTCATCTAATCTCGCGTGTTTGAAATTTTTAGTGGAGTAGCCTCCACCACCCCACAACTTTATTTTCATTTTCAATTATATTCAAAAGAAAGCAAGATCTGATGCTTAATTTGAAGTTGGAGAGAACAGAAAAATGAGAAGATTTCAGATTTTAAAACTATGATTCTCAGGCAGGAAGCAGAACAAAAAGGGGGGGCATTTTCACATCTAGGTTTTTGTGAGAACTAAAGGAAAAAGAGCCAAGAGAAAAATTTAATTAAGTTCTGTTAGTTCACAAATGATCTCTCATCTTGAAAGTGTCTAATGTGCTATGTCTGTGTTATGAATTTAGAGATGAAAGAATAAATATCAAAATGTAATAAGAATATCAGACTCTAAGAAATTCCATGTGAGTTTAGAACAGTGAGCTGCTCAGCCTCGGATTCTGTCTTTGGCAGTGGAACAGAGTATGGCCTTTTCTTCTGTGAACTTCTCAAGTAATGAAAGATTTGATCAAAATGAATATTTTCAATATCAGATACATTCACTGGATGTTCCTGCTGAAGACTTATGTTTCTATAAGTGACGAGCAGTTTGCCTTTTGTCATGAGTCGGTTTAGTTGGAATAAAGGCTACGAAAAATCACTTTGTGCTCAACTCTGGTGTCTTCAGCTAGATTTGAGGGTCTTGTGGTCATGATCTGTGTCTCACGTCTCTTTTGCCACCCTCCAAATTGGATAATACATGGTGCATATGTTGATTGGTCTGTTTATTCATTCATTTAGTTGGAAATATTTATATTGAGTCCATGCTGTATTAGGCAGGGTTTGTTTTTTTTTAATTGGAGTATTATTGCTTTATAATGTTGTATTGTGCTATACAGCAAACTGAATCAGCTATATGTTTACTTATACCCCCTATTTTGGGGATTTCTTGCCTGTTTAGGTTACCACAGCGTTGAGTAGCATTCCCCGTGCTATATAGCAGGTTCTCATTAGTCATCTGTTTTATACACAGTCTCAATTCTGTGTAAATGTCCCAGTCTCCCAGTTCATCTCACCCCCATTTTCCCCCTTGGTGTCCATACGTTTGTTCTCTACCTGTGTTTTTGTTTCTGCTTTACAAACAGCTTCCTCTGTACCATTTTTCTGGGTTCCTCATATATGCATTAATGTACAATACTTGTTTTCCTCTTTCTGACATACTTCGCTCTCTTTGACAGCCTATAGGTCCATCCAGGTCTCTAGGCAGGGTTCTGGATGCTGGACTTTCAGCAGAACGTCGAACAGACAAATCCCCCACGTCAATGGGCTTATTACTGTAGCGGGAGAGAACACATAGCAGATAAACCAAGAAAATAACGTAGGTGTTGAAAGTGCCTTGATGAAAAATAAAGTATGCTAAGGGAATGAAGAGTGATGTGGCTGCTGTTGAGGTCTTGAGGTCGGGAAGAGCCTCTTCGAGAAAATAACAGCTGCGGTGATGGGATGCAGGCTCCGGTGAAGACCTTGCATTTGCGGGTGGCAAGATGACACAGCCCCTTTGTCCATTACCACCTTTTAAATTTTATAAACCGGTTTAGGGCTGATTTCAAGGAAATGAATTGTATTTTTCAAGTAAAAGCTTTCAGCTGTCCACTCCTGCTGATATCATTGTAACCCGTTCAAAGCCCCAAATTATTCCAGGGCCAGGGAGTATGGCAAGTATGGGGATGGAGCACCAGAATGAGGTGCCTGATGGCCTGTCTCCAGGTGGAGGGTGGGCACTCCTCAGTGAAATCAGAATGTATCTTAACGCTCCCTCTATTATATTCAATTTATATAAGGATGAAGATTAAGCAAAATCAGTGTTGGAAAATCATTAATTGTCCATAATCAGGTCTCTTTCCTATATATATTTATAATATTTGAATAGTACGTTGAACCTACATGTATATCATTTTCAAAGCTACTAGGCTATAGTCACCTGCCCTCTCAGTAAACATTACACTAAAATGTAGCTATTATATCTTAACTTTCTAAGTACAATACTGTCACTTCGGCTAAGAAAAACATTTTGTGTTTTCATTCAGAGGTTACCCATCAGGGTCTTTGACATTGTTTTTTTTTTTTATCCTTTCTTTATGTTCTCAGTGGAAACAGTGATTACGTAGTATATCAGAGCTTATATTTATCATTAGTTTAGTGACCCCTGCTGGGAGGCCTAAGATAATCATCCTTAAATTCAAAGTGGGGGTTCCAGCCAAATAGATGGCTTGAGCCTCAGTCGTGAGTTCTTGGGGACCCAGCACAGTTGACTTTGCAAATCAATCAGCATTTCTAATACTGGAGGCTGATCATTCCTTAGAAGGGAATAGCCCCTGCTGTATGACTGAAACTGTGACCGGTTACGGAAGAGACATATTTAGAATTAGCACATCCTTCCTGGTTATTTGTCTCTGCTCCCTCATATTCTTAGGTCTGTTTTGTGTTATTTACCAAGTGGCTATTCTTGCTCTCTTTCCAACATGCCTTAAAAAAATCAAAAGGCACAGATGATGTCGTTCTTAATCAAAACCATTTTTCCCCATCACAGTAGCATTATTCAATATCATATGCCAACCTTTTGCCCTCACATTTGCAGAACTAAACTTTTGAAAAGAAAGTAAACACCCTCACAGAGCAGAGGCCTTATATCATTATTTTCATGAATATTTAAAGAGCCAGATGCACTTTTGTCAAAGTGTAGGTTTTGATTCATGTCAACCTCTGCAAGTTTATAGATTATCCCCATCTGCATCCCAGACTATGTTGTCATCACAAGTTGGTTAACATAAACCAGTATGAATAGTGTCCACAGCCCAACAATTATCTCTGTGCAAAATATGAAAAGAGTAATACTTTAATTATTCTTATGCTTTGGTATGACAACAAATTAGAACAAAATACTCATATTAAAAGGTATGTGAGTTGCTAGAAATGACCTAAGAATAGTCAATAATAGTATTTTTAAATATGTATTTTAAATGTTTGTATTAACAGTGATATATGTGTGTATACATTGTAGTTTATAGGTTAGTTACTGTAAGATGTCAATAGGTAAACTCTCAATTACCTAGAATCTAACTCTTTAAATATTTCAACTATCTAGTAATTACCTTTTCTTCATCTACTCTACTTTTTATTGGAAATGCCAAATAAGATAATATAAGCACAAAATCATTTTATCTCCCTCCCCTTCCTTCCTTCTTATGCTTACCATTTTTACTTTTTTACCCAGTTTTAAGAAGACCAATGCTCCTGTCCTCTAAGTGGATGGTGTCTTTTAAATTTCATTTGTGGGTTGGAAGGATGTAGTGACATTTGTTACATTATAAATGTCCTTTCCTTTTCTAAACTAAACTCAGCACTTCATTTGGATTTCACCAGTTTTTTCATTAATATCCACTTTCTGTAAAAATTGAGTCTAGGGTGCCACGTTTAGTTACCTAGTTGTCATGATGCCTTAGTCTTGTCTAGTCATTATACTCTCTTAAGTCTTTCCTCCTTTTTTTCCCCATGACCTTATAGTTTTGAGGAGTACTAGTCAGGTATTTTTGTAGAGTGCCCTGTAGTTTGGGATTGTCATGTTTAGGCTGATGTTATATTTTCTGAGGAAGATCCCACAGCCTGAAATGTTCTTCCTATAACATTGTATCTGGAGGCATATTTATCTCTGTGCCTTGCACTGGTGATGTTAGCCTTCATCACTTGGGTAAGGTAGTATTTGCTAAGTTTTTCACTATTAAATTTCTCATTTTCTCTTTGTTCCTCTATTTTGGGGGAAGTCCACCTCATCATCAAAGAATGAGTGAGATAAGGGCTCTTTTTGAAACATGGGATATATGACTTGATGAGGGAGAAGGGAGAGAATGGGAATAGTTATGTCTAGGTTTGAGTCTCATTGGTAATCTTTCACTGAAGACTTGAGACATGGAAGAAGACATATTGTTTCTTGAAAGTGGGTAGAGTAGGATAGGGCAAACCCTTTTACCTAATCTGTTAATCTTCCAAGCTGATAGTGCTTCCATTAGCTGCTGGGTACTGTGGCTGAGGCCTGAGCTCATCTGTGACAGCTGTGGCTGGCCTGCCCAGGCACGCCTTGCCAGTGGCCTTGCATATCGCCACTGCAGCTGTCCCCAGTGCGTAAACCTCCGTGTGTCCTACTTGCTGGTGTACCACTGACCAAAGCAAATCACGTGACAAGTCCAGACTTGGCATTAAAGGCACCATGCAAGAAGCAGAAACCCAACAGCATGACTCATTGCAAAGCCTTCATGCAACAGTCTAACATTTGAACAGCAAATACCTAGTTAAATTTGAACGTAGAACCCAGTTTAACCCTAATATTTTAGTACTAACTCCACTGTAGCGTACTGAAGCCAATATGCTACTGTTACATTTGTTAAAGCCGGAAATCTAACTCATGTGTTAGATTTTTAGTAACAAAGATTTACATAGAAAAGAAAGATTTATATAGAGCTTTTGGTTTAACCTTGTAGATAATTATCAAATTTTGTAAACTTATTCTTTCCTTAGCATTTTACTACTTTACATTACTGAAGAAGTAAAAAGAGATGGAATAGGAATCAGCCAGCCTGGGTTCCATGTCTAGTGTTGACAATAGGAGTGGATAACCTTCAGCAAGTGATTGACCTTTTCTGACCTTAGTTTAATTATCCATACAATGAGAACATTTAGTGGCTTTTACAGATTAGTCACCTTTAGAAGTCCTTTGATATATTCCTTGGTTTTAATTCACATCTTTTTTCCTTATCAACTCATTGTTTAGCAGAGCAAGCTGGATACATAAGTCTAACTAGATCCAAGAATGAAATGGTTAGCAGAGGTAGTTAGGTTGGTGCTTAACCCTCCTGGGCATCAAACCCTACCTAGGTTAACCTACTTAGGGAACCATCATAGGCAGAGGCAGAAATGGCCCTAAACCCTGACCCTATCACTTATAAACACTGAGGTCCCTGAGTCTGTCTGCAAGTGGTAATAGCTTTGAAACTGAAGTCTAAGTGTTGGTCTCTCAGTCGTGTCAAACTTTCTGTGACCACACGGACTGTAGCCTGCCAGGCTCCTCTGTCCATGGCATTCTCCAAGCAAGAATACTAGAATGAGTTGCCGTTCCCTTCTCCAGGGGATCTTCCCAACCCAAGGACTGAAGGAAGATTTCTGCATTGCAGGAAGATTTACCACCTGAGTCACCAGGGAAGCCCCATAAGTATCTCATAGAGTTTTGAGGTTCAACTGAGTTAAACAGAGACAGATGAAGTGCCCAGTAAGGCACGCATCATATAGTAAGTGCTTCATAAACGGCGTCTGCCGCTATTTCTAGGGTAACTGCTATTGATAGCAATGGTAAATCAGACAAATAAATGCTTTATGCCGTAGTATGCAAAATGATATCCTCGGCTAATCAATATAGGTATGCAAGTGATTAGTGTCCAAAACATCTGTCTCATAGCTGAGAAAGTTTTATAAGCCAGACCTTACCTGCTGCTGCTGCTGCTAAGTCACTTCAGTTGTGTCCGACTCTGTGCAACCCCATAGACAGCAGCCCACCACGCTCCTCCATCCCTGGGATTCTCCAGGCAAGAAGACTGGAGTGGGTTGCCATTTCCTTCTCCAATGCTTGAAAGTGAAAAGTGAAAGTGAAGTTGCTCAGTCATGCCCGACTCTTAGCAAACCCATGGACTGCAGCCTACCAGGCTCCTCCATCCATGGGATTTTCCAGGCAAGAGTACTGGAGTGGGTTGCCATTGCCTTCTCCTAGGAGATGGATTTATGAGACTTTTTCATTCCATTTTACAGATAACTAAACTGAGGACATATCTTTTTACAACAAGTCTTGGTTCTGGGGTGGGTGTCCAGAGACAGTCAAGTTAGGACCAGCCTTGTTTCTGTCTCAAGTCTAAAGTTAGATCCAGTGGTAGGTGTTTTGTTTTTTCTCCTTTTGTTTTGTCCTCTCACTCTATCCCTTCATTCTTTCTTCCCGTTCCTCCCTCTCTGTTTTTCTTTTCTTTTCAGAGTTATTTCGCCTTCATTCACACAGCTTGGCACATAGAACCTGACCTGTTTTACTCTGTGATCTTTTCCTAGTGGTTGATTTTTTTTTTGCCTTGAATTGAAGACATTTTAGGGTTATAAATTTTATCTTCCTAACTAGATTGTAGTATATGCCTCGAGGATAGAGAAACCATTTTTAATATCTTTGTTTTTTCCAAGTACTTACTACAGAAATGTGAGCATAATATATCCTCTAATAGTTTTTTAATGTAGCCCAAAGAGATCTGAGAATCAATGAAATTCAACAGCAAATAAATTCAGCCAACATTCTATGCTAGACATGACATAATGCATTTAATTTATGGACGGGCTTTAATTCCCTTAACACCATGGTTTTAAATTTCTGCCTTTGAAAGAATACTTTAATCACATGTATTGCCCATTTTTACTGTCACTAGAGCTAATATTAATGCCAAAACTATCCTTGCCCTGTAATTATGAGAAAAGAAGTATGCCTACATTACATAAGATGACAAAGTGAAGGTAAATGCTAAATGTCTGATTTTGAGCTGTGATAAGGCTCAAAGTATATGGAAAAATGTTCATAAGCCATATAGCAATAGCAGTTGTTGAAGGAGATGTTACGTTGCATTATTCTGCCATCCTTGGTTCTGTGATCGTCCTATTTTTATTGGTATTATTATATGCCATCATCATCAACTTGTTGTGGTTCAACTTAGAAAAACCTTCATCCTGCTCATTTCCAAAGTTACTTCTCACTGATAAAGATGGGAAAATGCTTTGTTTGGCGATGAAACCATTGGAAACTTCTTGTAAGATATTGAGGGCAGAATGAAACATCGCTGACACATCCTCCTCTCTCTCATTTGCTTTCTGACAAATTGGAAAAGAAAAAAAAAAATGCCTTTCTCAGGAAACTGCTTCACTCTGTTGTTTTTGATTTTCCACATGAGAGGATTCTATTTAAGCACAGGAGGGTCTAGGAAGGCTGGCTTCTCGTGGAGCAGGAATGTTCATACTTCGCTCCCTGATCCACTGCAGTTATTTCAGAAGTCAGCATACTCTGGGATTCTGAAAACAAATAAATCAAATGCTTTTTAAAGTCAAAGCTAAGGCTAAATATAGAACAAACAAAAAGAAGGTATTTACTGCACACAATATCTTCCCATGTAAGCGTGTATCGACTACACGGACGGGCCTAAATGGGTAACAGCGCTGGAGACAGCTCGCCATGCCTTGGATGCACTGTGAGCGCTTGATGATACTGATCAGCCTTTGCCCTTTACGCTGACATCAGAAACTCCACCTCCTTCCCCAAGCCCCCAGCCTGCCCCAGGCTGCTGGAGTCTGCGACAGCAGGCAAGATTAACGCTAAGAAACACACAAAAGGCAGCAAACAGCGCTGCTCCCATCTTACTGGCTGGCGTCCTCCTGGGACGATCTGTAATCATTTCTTTAGCTTGGAAACCAGTAGCAGCGAAGCCCCCGAGCCTTGGGGGTCCCTTTTGTCCCTTCTGTTGTTTATGAGAGTTGATTCATTTTGCCATCTATTTTAATAGAGATATTGGTTTTGCTTTTCTGTTGTTGGTTTTAAATTTTGGAGAACATAAAGCGGAGCAATGAACAGAGAACAAACTCTGACTCCTTAAGATTTATTTTCAGGTCAACAGTGTTAAATTTCTTCCAACTCAACATATAAGAAGCCTTCAAATGATAAACTATTGTCCTTTTAAAAATTATGCTCAAGTTTTAGCATGAAAGGATGTTAGAAGAAAATCATTATCATCTCTGTGTGTTCACAAAGAACACACACGAACATATGCACATATAGTCAGGAACGGAGTTCTTTAAGAATTTCATGCCATGAGAGATTTAATTAACCTTTCCACTAGGAAACCAATTCTGCTCACTGCCTTCATTATCCCTTTTTTATTTCCATCCCATGGCACTCACATGTTATTCCTTTCCTCCTCTTTTATTGCTCCCCACCATCCTTTTGGCCCATTCTTTCATCAGTGATTCTTTTGTTAAATCTGCCAGCTGGTGTTGGAGTCACTTATTCCTCTCCGTTTCCCACATGAGCAGCCTCACTTCCGTACTTCAGTTTCTGGTGTTACCTGCTTTACTGCATCCTCTACTTCTTCTCAACTCTTAATTGAAAAAGACATTTTGACCCAGGAGTATAAGGTCAGTTGAAATGTTTGACAGTCTATAAGGAATGAAGCTCTGAAATATTATTCTTCCCACAGGGCATAGCAATTTATAATAAATGAATGTTATTTATGAACATAAAACCAAAGGAAACCTGTTACCAAAAACATTTATTGAAGGGTGATATGAAAGAGTTTATAATTATAATTATCATCCTAATTTTACCATTATTGTGTTTCATTTTGGATTTTGGATATTAAAAGAGACCCAAGAATGCAGAAAATATACCCTCCTGCAAATATTGAGGGAAATATTTAAATTTCATGCAAATCAGTGTTATAATTGGATAGTGTGCTCATTCTCAAGCAAACTTTTAGAAGTTATTTTTTTGTTGTTGTTGATGATTATTTATAGCTGTTCCCCACTGCATTTCCTCCTGTCTGTTGCTAAAAAAAAAAAAAAAAAAAAAAAGAGTAAGAGTGTATATTCATATAGCCCTCTTGCTTGTAATGCCTAGACATGTTGGTTGCTAAGTAACAGAATACTACCAGGAAGCAGGGCCCATAGTGTGTATTTCTGACCTAGCAGAAAAGCAGAAACCTCCACAGGAGAGAAGTTTTCTGCATTTTCCTGTACTTTTGCTGAACCAAACAGAATTATTATTGCATGACAAAATACCGCTTAGCCTTATGGAACTTCCTGGTGGTTTCAGTTTAATCAATGCTATAAAGAATCCATAAGTCTTGCTTGGTTACTTCTACAAGAGAGCATGTTGGGTTTACTTTCCCTGATTCAAAGCTTGGTTATCCAGGATCCCAATCCCTTTGGCTTTTCCTAGGTTATTAAAGTTCATCTTACCAGTTACTTGAACTCTGAGGTGTTAGTTTCTGATATCTTGCATTCTAACAGATTTTTTTTTTAATGCTTATATCTTGGGTAAACAGGAATGTAGCAAGAATATAAATCAAATAATTAACAAAACTGTTCAGAATTCCACTTCTATAGAAAAAGTTAGTCCTTGTAAACATAACTGTTAATTAAAATAAGTGGGGTACATGCAAGTGTTAAGCATCATGACCAGGTCAGAGAGGTATGGACCATCCTTGAAACTTTTCCTGAGTGACCACTACATGCTAAGATAAGGGGTCTTGGTATTACAGAAAATGAGTTACCATCCTGGCTTCATGATACATTGGAGGAGAAATATACACAGATAAGTAACATTGTGGGTCTTGAAGTAGAGCAGAAGAAGTGTTTTGGGAAGACAGAGGAGGAAGCAACCAATGAGGCCTGTGGGAATCAGGTGGCTTCAAAATGAAGAGTTTCCCAGGGAGAGAAGGCAGGTGACTTCTTGGGTTTCCCAGGTTAACTCTCACTTACCCACCAATGCAAATCACTGCTGTATAGGGAAGCCTTCCTGGATGACTCTGTCCAAATGAGCATCCTTCATCATATATTCTTTTAGCTCCTTTCCTTCAGAGGGCTTATCTCAGTTTTAAGTTTATATTTGAACAGTATTGTGTAATACTTTAACAGACATTGCTACCTTTCATCATCTTTAGACTTTTAGTTCATCAAGGAAGGGATACAGCAGTTGCCTTCATAATATCCCTCTGGAAGAGTACAGTGGCTTGCACACAGCAGGAACTTAATAAATGTTGAATAAGGTGTGAACGGACTTGCAAATCATGTCATTTAGCTAGCCACCTTCCCTCCTTTCAGAGCATGCTGGCCAGCCTCCTATTCCACGGTGTTCATATTCCTAAAGAAAGAAAAAATGTATCTTAATATACTGCCCTTCCTACATCCACTACATATATTCTATTCTAAATCTAAATCTATCAAAAACATCCTGGAGCTTTAGCTTTTTGCCTAGTATATGTAACATGAAGAGAAGCACTTTTAAAAAATGTTTATTTACTTGGCTTCATCCAGTCTTAGCTGTGGCTCATGGACTCTCTGGCCATGGTGCGTAGGCTTAGTTGGTTCAGGAGCATGTGGGATCTTAGTTCCCTGCCCAGAGATCAAACCCACATCCTCAGCATTGCAAGGTGGATTCTTAACCACTGGACCACCAGGGAAGTCGCTAAAGAGAAGTACTTTTAGATAAATTATTGGAACAGTTAAAATACAGGGGGAAAAGTCACTAGCTAGTTCTTCATTCAGTTCAGTTCACTTGCTCAGTCATGTTTGACTCTTTGTGACCCCATTAATCCCAGGATGCCAGGCCTCCCTGTTCATTACCAACTCCTGGAGTTCACTCAAACTCATGTCCCTCGAGTCAGTGATGCCATCCAGCCATCTCATCCTCTGTCATCTCCTTTTCCTCCTGCCCCCAATCCCTCCCAGCATCAGAGTCTTTTCCAATGAGTCAACTCTTCGCGTGAGGTGGCCAAAGTACTGGAGTTTCAGCTTTAGCATCAGTCCTTGCAATGAACACCTAGGACTGATCTCCTTTAGATTGGACTGGTTGGATCTCCTTGCAGTTCAAGGGATTCTCAGGAGTTTTCTCCAACACCACAGTTCAAAAGCATCAGTTCTTCAGTGCTCAGCATTCTTCACAGTCCAACTCTCACATTCATACACAACCACTGGAAAAACCATAGCCTTGACTAGACGGACCTTTGTTGGCAAAGTAATGTCTCTGCTTTTGAATATGCTGTCTAATTTGGACACAGCTTTCCTTCCAAGGAGTAAGCGTCTTTTAATTTCATGGCTGCAATCACCATCTGCAGTGATTTTGGAGCCCCAAAACAAAGTCTGACACTGTTTCCACTGTTTCCCCATCTATTTCCCATGAAGTGATGGGACCGGATGCCATGATCTTCATTTTCTGAATGTTGAGCTTTATGCCAACTTTTCCACTCTCCTCTTTCACTTTCATCAAGAGGCTTTTTAGTTCCTCTTCACTTTCTGCCAAAGAGTGGTGTCACCTGCATATCTGAGGTTATTAATATTTCTCCTGGCAGTCTTGATTCCAGCTTATGCTTCTTCCAGCCCAGCATTTCTCATGATGTACTCTGCATATAAGTTAAATAAGCAGGGTGACACTATACAGCCTTGACATACTCCTTTTCCTATTTGGAACCAGTCTGTTTTTCCATGTCCAGTTCTAACTGTTGCTTCCTGACCTGCATATAGGTTTCTCAAGAGGCAGGTCAGGCGGTCTGGTATTCCCATCTCTTTCAGAATTTTCCACAGTTTATTGTGATCCACACAGTCAAAGGCTTTGGTATAGTTGATAAAGCAGAAATAGATGTTTTTCTGAAACTCTCTTGCTTTTTCCATGATCCAGTGGATATTGTCAATTACATTGACCTAATTACAGTACCTGAAATCCTCCTTGAGTCTATTAATACATTACAGTGGGGAGTGGGAATAGGGATTTATGTTTATTTAAGGACTTATTTTATGTAAGATTTCGTATTATCCCTTTCAGTCAGTTCAGTTCAGTCGCTCAGTTGTGTCCAACTCTTTGCGACCCCATGAAGCACAGCACACCAGGCCTCCCTGTTCATCACCAACCCCCAGTATTCACTCAAACTCACATCCGTCGAGTTGGTGATGCCATCTAGCCATCTCATCCTCTGTTGTCCCCTTCTCCTCCTGCCCCCAATCCCTCCCAATACTAGAGTCTTTTCCAGTGAGTCACCTCTTCTCATGAGGTGGCCAAAGTACTGGAGTTTCAGCTTTAGCATCATTCCTTCTAAAGAAAACCTAGGGCTGATCTCCTTTAGAATGGACTGGTTGGATTTCCTTGCAGTTCAAGGGACTCTCAAGAGTTTTCTCCAACACCACAGTTCAAAAGCATCAGTTCTTCAGTGCTCAGCTTTCTTCACAGTCCAACTCTCACATCCATACATGACCACAGGAAAAACCATAGCCTTGACTAGACAGACCTTTGTTGTCAAAGTAATGTCTCTGCTTTTCAATATGCTATCTAGGTTGGTCATTACTTTTCTTCGAAAGAGTAAGCGTCTTTTAGTTTCATGGCTGCAGTCACCATCTGCAGTGATTTTGGAGCCCCCAAAATAAAGTCTGACACTGTTTCAACTGTTTCCCCATCTATTTCCCAAGAAGTGATGGGACCGGATGCCATGATCTTCATTTTCTGAATGTTGAGCTTTATGTTAGTCACATTCAATTTCTACCACAACAAAAGACTTAGGCATTCTGTTTGCCCCATTTTACAAAGAGGTATACTGATGTCTAGGCAGTTATATGGTATTTCTTCAGCTCACAGTAAGCAAGTGGCCAAAGTAAATGTCAATCCCAGGTCAGTTTGATCCTAAAGACATTTTCTTTCCATTATTCTACTCTCTTCTCATCAGCCTTTCCTACACGAATCCTGAGAGCTTATTTTCTATGTATCAGGTATTTTCAGAATCCAATTTTGCCAGTCAGGGAGATGGTGTGTCAGTTGCAAACACAAAAATATTTCAATATTCATCTATTTGATTGATACTACTGAGATCCTTTATTCTCCATAGTCATAACATTAGGCAAAAGTGTTTCAGAAGTAGAAAATTGTTTCTTTGTTTCTAAGGAGAGGGGAGAAACTGTGCTTTGCTGCTTTCCTGAAGCAGGGAGCCTTTCTGACTGGTGGTCTTTGTCAGCATATATGGAATATTGAGGAGTCACTACTAGTACTGGCTCTATGGGGACCGTCAAGATGTGCCCACAGTGAGTACACTGGGCTGAATTCACTGCAAGTTTTTTGTTTTTTGTTTTTTTTTTCAACCTGCTTGTTCAACAATGTGAGGACCAGTTGGGGAGACAGTGTTCAATTCACACCAGAACATAGGGGTTCATGCCCCTTTTTTGTAGCTTCTAACAGGTAAACATAACTTTCACAGTTTAGAAAAAGTGACCTTCCTCTTGTGTGAAAATGCTGTTATTATGGCATTTTTATTATTTCAAGCCTAATTTTAATCTCACTTAAATCCAGAGGGTGAATTAATGTTTTAATTAATGGCATATGCTAGGAGCTTTGAGAAACTGGTAACTTAATTTGCTCTAAAAGCATTTAACTCTGTGAAAGGCACCCCAAACTTGCTGCTGTTAACAGCACAGACAGGGCAATTTGCTAATGGGGTTTCCATTTGTGGCAGTTTATGGACTGCTTAACTTTACCCAATTTACTCACCCAGGCACTTCCAAATATGAGCCAGTCAATGGGAATGAAACACTGATGGATTTTAACGCAACAAGGGAGCACATTACCTATTTAGAACATAAATAAATAGGAACGTCCTATCAAACTGACATTCACTCCATAGACCAGTTACTGGTGAGGCAAAAGTGAGCAGAACAATAACAGCCAAAAATTCTGCTGTGAAGAAACAGAGCATCCGCTGGGAGAAACAGGCATGAGTTTAAAGGGTTTGGAGGCAAATGCTTTCCAGGCTCAGGGACAAGACAACGGGGTGGGAGGAATCCTTGTATATTCAGGGAACGTGAAAGAAGGTTGTGTGGCTGCAGAACCACAGTGAGAGGAAATACTGTGAGGGTCGAGACTGGAAAGGAAACCAGGAGCTGGCCCATGCAGGGCATTGCAGGGAACTGCTGCTGTCTGAATGTTTGTGTCCCCCAAATTCATATGTCAAAACCCTAATGCTCAGTATGATGCCATTCTGAAGTAAGGCATTTGGGAGGTACTTAGGTCATGAGGGTGGAGCCCTCACGAATGGTGTTAGTGCCCTTATTAAAGAGACCCCCCCTCCTACCCCCAGTCTAGAACTCCCTATTTCACTTTGACCACCTGAGGACACAGAATGCCCATAGTCTGAAACCTGGCAGAATCTTCTTCCCAAAACTTAAGACTGTGTTGGAACTCTGATTTCAGATTTCCAACCTGCAGAGCTGTAAACATTCCATTTCTTTTTGCAAGGCAGCCAGTCTGCAGCATTTTGTTCTTGCTTGTGCTCAGGCACTTCGGTCATGTTGGACTCTTTGTGACTCCATGGACTATAGCCCACCGGGCTCCTTCGCCCATGGAATTGTCCAGGCAGGAATACTGGAGTTGGTTGCCATGCCCACCTTCAGGGGGCATGCCTTCCCACCTGGCATCGAACCCACATCTCCTGAGTCTCCTGCATTGCAGGTAGATTCTTCACTGCTGAGCCAGTGATTGATTATAGCAGCCCAAATGGATTAAGGTGGAATGTAGCCACTTCGTTTTTCAGTTGAAAGAAAACAAAAACAAAAAACCCCAGCATCTGCTATGAGGTGCTATTCTGGGATATAGAAATGAACAAAACTGGTGAATCCCCAAGAAGACAAATAATTGACAGTTGGAGAAGGCGATAGCACCCCATTCCAGTATTCTTGCCTGGCAAATCCCATGGACATAGGAGCCTGGCAGGCTGCAGTCCATGGGGTCTCTAAGAGTCGGACACGACTGAGTGACTTCATTTTCACTTTTCACTCTCATGCATTGGCGAAGGAAATGGCAGCTCACTCCAGTGTTCTTGCCTGGAGAATCCCAGGGATGGGGGAGCCTGGTGAGCTGCCGTCTGTGGGGTCACACAGAGTCAGACACTACTGAAGCGACTTAGCAGCAGCAGCAGCAGCAAACGCTTAAGTAGAGACTATGTCAGGTGTTAAGTATTATGAAGAAAACTAAAGCAAGTGAGGAGGATGAAAACGACTGAGCAGAAGAGTCCTTGGTTTATAGAGTGGTTGGGGGATGAGGTGACCTTTGTATAGAGATCTGAGTTTGGCCCTGTTAAGGATTTTAGGCTTTCTTCCTAAGAGGAGGTACTGAGTCACTGAAGGTTTTAAACCAGAGAGGTGGCATGATGAGAACACCTCCCTGAAATTATCAGCCTGGCTATAGGGTACTAAAAAGATGAGAACAGGGGGCAGTAGAAGCCTGGGAGCCATAAGAGAATTACAGCAGTTACCTAGAAGGAGACGGTGATGGGTCAGACCATGTTGGTGCAGGGAATGTGGCTGAATACAGCTGTTTCATCACTGGAACTGGTTTTTAATTTCACACGCTCCTACTGCTGTTTTTAAAAAGCATTCTGAACTGGGAAGGAAAAAAAATAAGTTCAAGTTTTCATCTGTTTCACCTTTAAACCACTTTTATATTTTATAGTTTTGCTATCAAACAAAGTCATGATTCCTGGGTTTTCTACCTTTTAAGCTTTTGTAAAAACAGATATAAAATAAATATTTGAAATATGTAAAGTGCTATATCATGTAAGGCATAAGCAGTTGTGATACTGCAGTGGATAGATTGAATGCTATAAATAACTGTTCTTCCGGACTGAAGGAATATGCAGCTTTCCATTCTCCTCAGTTTGCAGGGTGAGTACAGAAGCTGTTAGAAACCCGCTGTATTAAACTATTTATGTTGCAGTTTAGATAGTATATGCATGTGAGTGATGGTGGTGATTTCATCGTTACATTGTGTCCAATTCTTGTGACCCCTCCCCCATGGACTATGAGACCTGCCAGGCTCCTCTGTCCAAGAGATTTCCCAGGCAAGAGTACTGGGATGGGTTGCCACTTCCTCCTCCAGGGAATCTTTCCGACCCAGGGATCAAACTATTGTAGATGGTTTCTTGCATTTGCAGACAGATGCTTTACCAATGAGCCACCAGGGAAACCCATATGTATATGACTTAATATCAGTGAAATATTGATCTAACTCAACTAAGAAAATGTCTGTATTGCAACAATTTCTAAACCATAGCCTAAGTTCAAAGCTACATTTAGATGGAGAGCTAAGTGTTCTGATCTAGTTCGTAATCCCTCCAAGAGATTCTTTTGAGTCTCTGTAAAGAGCCACAGTGACAGGTAGGGGAGGAAAGTGTATCCCTAGATGTCAAGGCCCTTCTGGTCAAGAATTCCAGTACAATCCCTTTGCAGAACCCATAGATCAAGAACATTTCTCTATACTGACTCAGGGACTAAGAAGAGTCTTTCTTATGTGTATTTAAGGTTGAAAAAAATTCACACAGCCCTGGTGAAAAAAACAACCAATAGAATTTTTATATGCAAATTATATGAATGCATTTGAATAAAATTGGACTGGTATCTTAGATGCTAAGAATTGCTAATTTCCAACTTAATGTGAAATACGTATATAGTTCACCTCTGTACCATGTTATTTTGCTTCAAAAGGGGGTTTTACTACTGATGTGTTGATTTTAATGGCACACACACACACACACAAAAAACAAAGAAAACACTTCATTTATTGGCTCTGCCAGTAAGTGTTGTAAATTCCTCTGACCATTTATTAAAATAAACATTTTGGACAGGCTGTTTTGTTAGCTTTGTGGTGAGGGTGTTTTCGGTAGATATCTGACCTTTGCTAGTTATTGAGTGGACAAATGAAATGGAGCGCGTGAATCGAAGCAGTGAAAAGATGGGGGGTTGTGAGTTTGATGGAATCACAACCAGTAATTTTGAAATGTGACTGAATTCTTCTCACAATTAAAATCTTTCATTCTGCTCCTTCAAAGCTAATTTCTTTCTTGTTTTTCTGAATAGTTGCTTCCATTAATCTCACTCTAGGTAATGATGGTAATGAGACAATTATATGTAATCATTGCCTGAATTCAATATGCAACCCATCAGTCCCTTTGTGCGGGGATTGTACGGCTCTCTACAGTCTCTGGATTTGGAGTGTTTCCATCGTGCCTTGCCAAGATCAAATTCAAAAGTCTGTGACATTTCACATAACATCAGTCAAGACGAGTGTTCCTACTGTCCCTTGTAGCAACTGGGCAAACTCCCCATCTGGCTGGTGCCAGCTGAAGCTGGGGTGAAGGCACGAGGCAGGCTAAGTGGGGCTTGCTGTTTTCATTGTTTCCACAGCACTTAGAATGTCCAGGAACAAAGTAAAAACGAGAACTTTGAGAAAGGCCTTCGAGTGTACAGGTGGCGCATCCGCTTAAACTGCTAATGACACGAATCATATCTAAGTGAAATTATTACGCTATTTTAACTGAAGTAGAGTTGATTTCCTCTAATGTTGTGTTAGGCTTAGATGCACAGAAACATGATTCAGTTATGTATACATATATATCTATTTTTTTCAGATTCTTTTCCTCATAGGTCCTCATCAAATATTGAGTCTTTTATACTCAATATATGTGCTATATGGAAGGTTCTTGTTTTTATTTTTATCTATTTGTTTGTCTCTGTTAATCCCGGGCTTCCCTGTGGCTCAGTGGTAAAGAATACAGAAGCTGATGGAGACTTAGGTTCCATATCTGGGGGAAGATCCCCTGGAGGAGGGCAAGGCAACCCGCTCCAGTGTCCTTGCCTGGAGAATGCCTTGGACAGAGGAACCTGGTGGGCTACAGTCCATGGGGTCACCAAGAGTTGGACAGGGCTGAAGCCACTTAGCACACAGACACGCATCCATTAACCCCAAATTACTAATTTATTCCTCCCCACCATTCCCCTTAGGTAACCATATGTTTGTTTCCTATGTCTGTGGGCCTATTTTTATTTTGTATATAATTTCATTTCTTTTTCTTTTTGATTCTATGTATGAGCAATGTCATATGATATTTGTTTTTCTCTGGCTTATTAAGTGTGGCATATTTATACAATGGAATATTGCTCAATCATAAAAAAGAATGAAATAACACCATTTTCAGCAATTTATTATGTTTTTAAGGTAAAGGAAATATTTATTTCAAAAATTTCAAACCTACTTTTCTAACTTGGGAAGCTACTATTCTATCTGTTATCATCAGTATTTGCCTATTCCTCCAAGTACTAATAGGAAGATGCATGCTTATAATTCCTTCTTTTTAATGTAGTATATAGATGCAACTGTATTGTGTTTTGAAGACAGATAATACTTGCTCTTCAGTTTAATTCAATTAAGACAATTCTGTGTGTTCTGATACAACAGAATTGAACATATCCATATCTTCTAAGAATTAAATAATGAGAGATGGAGGTGACTCTAAGATACTAGCTTTTCTATTATCCCATGCTTAAATTTTTTTACTTTACCTGTCTTTAACATTTCATTGATATATAGTTGACTTTCAGTGCAATGTTTAATTTCTGCTGTGCAGGAAAGTGACTCAGTTATATATACAGTATGTGTGTATATGTATATAAGTATATACATATTTTTTTTTTCTTTTCCATTATTGTTTATCACAGGATATTGAATACAGTTTTCTGTGCTATATAGGAGGGCCTTGTTGTTTATCAGTGTATATATAATATTTGGCATCTGCTAACCCCAAACTCTTAATCCTTCCTTTGCCTTCCTTTTAAAAAAAAATCTCTCTCTCTAGATAAATACCAAGTATTTATAATTCATAATTTTACACTGACCTGTTGATTCAGTTTACTGATAATTTTTTTAAAGGGCCGTATCTCCCTAAGTGCATGTTGTGGATTGTGGTGAGTGGGGTGACAGTCACATAGATTGCCAAAGCTCGGTACAGTCTGTCCCGTTGTATTCCTCCAGCTCACCTTGTATATTACACTCCCCAGTCTAATATACTCAACAGCCATATGCTTTTCTGGACACTTCAGAGTTCTCCTTGTCTTAGGGCCTTTGCACTCTCTGTCCCCTCTGTTTGGAGGGCCTTCTCCTGTATCCTTGAGAAAGGCCTTCCATCATCCCAAGTCACCTTCCATCATCCCACCTGTTATTTTCTGCAGGGCCTTGATATTTTTCTGGTTGGTTGGTTAATTGATTGATTTTTTTTTCTTTTTCCATTAGAATGTAAGTTCCAAGAGAACAAGGACCCAATTTCTTGTGCTTATTACTTATGGCCAGAGTATAATGATGTGCCTGGCACACAGAATGAGCCTAACAGATGTTTTTGATAAATAAGTGGATGAATAAGCGAAGTACTAGGCTCATGGGGGAAAAGTGAAAGTTATATAGATTAGATAAGTTGGAAAAATAGCAGACTCGAGCAACGTTTCCCTTCCAAGAGAACCATCGGCTAGTCTAAAGAGAAGCCTGGGAACTACTGGGGTGGTGGGATTTGTCTCCCTTCACTCTCCCACCTCCCTCTGTTCCTTTCTCTGATCTTAATTTCTTAAATATTTATTGTTTGGGTGCTGTTTTCATAACACAGTCCTGCAAGGTGGGAAGCAATAAAAGGTAAATTGAAAGAGGTCCCTGCTTTTAACCTTTATGAAGCCTTCCTCCTTCCTGAGAAAGTTAGAGATGTACTTGGATAACTACTAAAAGCACAAAGAAGCTCTATGTCCTAGTATAACTAATTATATTAGAAAACTGCTGGTATGAGAGTAGACACAATCCAGGCCCTCTCCTCAAGGCTGAAGAGTGCCTGTGACAGCATCAACGCTGGAGAAAATCCCGCCTTAATTGGAAGGTGAGTCCACTGTGACCCACACCCAGGGCGTCTGCGCTCTCAGCACCGCCAATGTCTCTTGACTTCCCTGCTCATCACACCCTGGGCATTGCATCCCTGAAGCTTCCTCTGGTGTTCACTCTGGCTTCCTCCAGTACATGCTCCCATTGGTACTTTTCCTCCTGGTCAGGCTGCAGTCACCCCTGTTAGGTTGTTTAGCCAACTTGCGCCATCTCATTGTGGCTACTTGGGCTGCAACATAATAAGGGATTTTCACATTCTTTACCAGAATCTCTTTTACACTGGCCTCTGTTCCAACAGAACTTTATATAACTCCTTATAACACATTGAGTCTAAGCTTTTAAAAAAAAAAAATTGTTTTCCTGTTTTGGGGTACTGTTCAATTCTATTTTCTTACTAAAGAATGGGAGGAAGAGCTGATGGTGTTTGGATAACCCAAGTGAGATGTTCAAGATGGAGGTCATGTTATTAGCTCTGACACTTCCAAAAACAGTGTCTAAAACCGAGAAACACCAGATTACTTCAGAGTCTAGAGAATAGTCTAGTCAGAGTTCATAAGATCTAGCGCCTCCCGAGATCAGAATATTCTCACCATAGGGCAACTTTTCATATTTCCTCTCAACCATGCAAGATTTTCTTGAGCATGGCAAACAAGTTCAGGATAATCCATGAACAACTTTTCACATCACTCTAAGAATGTCATGAGTCTATCTGAGGTGGAATTAAAAGGGTAGAAGATAAATCAGTCACTATCCAGGGGCTGAAGTCCTAGCACCAATCCTCCTCACAGCTTTCCTGGATCATATTTTTGCCAACTTTTTGCTTCTTCTCTCTTCTCGAGAATTTCTCAATGAGAAGATGAGAGAGAGCTTGGACTAATCTGTAGAATCTAACTTGATGCCATTCTTGTTACACTTGGAACATGGATCACGGAACCTCTGTGTAATTTTCTTCCAAGATTCATGTCTGTTGTGGTTCTTACTCATCACCTTGACCATCTGTTTTCACTCTTCTTAGCTCTAGACTGCAACTAATCTAGATTGAGGTCCACACCTCACCTCCAGCAACGTTTACTCTTTAAATGAATCCATTGCTCAAACCTATTTTTAAAATTGATTCTTAAAAAAACTTCAATTGGGTCTCTTATTTGACCAAAAGGTTGAATTTTTCTGTGAGGATATTTGCTAAATATTTTTACAACATGTGACTATTTTTGCAAATAAAAGTAGGGATCATATACAACTAAGAAATGTATTCTAAGACTTATTTCTTGATACTATGGACTGTTAAAAAACAGAATGAAAAATACAAACAAAAAAAAGTTCTAAAATTCAGAGCCAAATATTGATACTAAGGTGTTTAATGAGAATCGGCAGCGAAACCTAAAATCTAAATGCCTTTAGAAATCATGAGTCTACAGGTCCTGTGGATAGAGGACAGAGGTCCAGTGTTGAAACATGAGACTGTTAAAGGAAAACTTAGTTCAGAGTAGGAATGGACTGCTGTCCTCAAAGCAATGTAGCAAGCCAAGACCTGGGAGAACAGTGCATGGAGTTTACAACACTTTGTTTCTTTTTGACCAGCCATTCTTTTTCTCAGTTTTTCTGCTTTGTAAATATCTTTGACCCAAGGCAGTTTCATAGTCCACCAAACTGTGATAAAACCAGGGGTCTCATGGCCCACCATTTCCTTGAGTACATTGTCAGATGTGGCTAGCCATGGGGTTGGTGTTTAATGTTTTTGAAACTGATCAGTGATGTTTTTGTTTGTTGGTTTTGGTATGTTGGGTGATTAATAGATTTTCCTCTCAGGTCCATATAGCTCCAGTGTTTCTTAAAGAAATATTTACTGAAAGAGTGAGAAGTGAAGTAGGCACAGTAAGTGCTACTGAGACCCTGGGCAGGTGACTTAGTCACGTCATTGCTATCTACCCAATAGCTCTGCAAAGCAAATAGTAATAACCTCATTGTAGGGAGGAGAACACGATATCTTAAAGTGGTTGCAATTCACCAGACAATAAAGTTAAAATTTGACTTACCCGGATCTGTGTGACTCTAACACCAAAATTCTTTCCAAGACCTCAGGCTGCTTCTACTATGGTATTATTTGCAGAATGCTACAAAAAATAGTATCCCTTTTTGTATAGTTATTTAAAAATATGAAATATTTAACATTCCAATTTCTGTGCTTCCACACTAAGGATCAGTAACTTATTAATCTCTCCAATAAATCCTAAACTCAGAAAATATTAAGGCACTGTGCATTTATTTTGATTAAAATAATTTATATAAATTTTAATTCAAATTAGGCTCAGCCTTAGGCACCTATAATATTAATTCAAAAACTAGTCATATTAGTCCAGATTCAAACACACAGAGTTTTGGCCAAGGACACGAAAGCAAACGCTTTATCTTTATTAGCCATCAATTGGCAAGCATTTATTGAATACCTTCTAAGGACTGGGGAGGAGCCTGAACTTCAAAGAAATTGCCATCTGTTGGGCAAGATGACTAAATCACATAGAGCAATTTGGAGGGAAAAAAAGTAAGATAGCTCATAATTAAGTGTTCGTTTGCTGTGGAAATTCAAAGCAGAAGGTTATTAAAGCTCAAAAAATTGTTGAACAAGAAGCCTGGAAAATTTCATGGAAGATACTCCACTTTGGGTGGCCCACAAAAAATGTAGAGGAACTCTGAGTAAATTAAGAAACATGAAGAAATTCATAGGTATGATGAATCTAAACATTTATGTTGATGAGTGTTGAAAGCAGTTGCATAAATGGATGTATTAGATTCCAGAGAATTCTTGTGGTGTGTGTGTTTGTCCTCTTATAAACTGGGTAAGCCTAGGGACCTTGTGCATCTTCCTTACCTCCGTCTCAAGCAACAGCATTGATTGAGCTTGTTATAAGGGCTTAAACAAATATAGTGTGGCTCTTCATTGTGAAAAGAAGGAAGAGAGTCTTGATCTGATTTAGTAGAAAATGGAAAATATAAATTAGAAAATATTTTTTTAAATAATTAATTCCAGTTATTACATACTTACTGAATTTATTGGTACCATTTCCTAAAAAGATTCTGTTAATTTTGATTAAAAGTTCATTTATTTATATATATATATATAATAGGGAAGTGGGTTTAGAATTAACATTGATTAGATAATGCAAAAGTGAGGCGAGGTGAAGTCGCTCAGTCGTGTCCAACTCTTTGCGACCCCGTGGATTATAACCTACTAGGCTTCTCCATCCATGAGATTCTCCAGGCAAGAATACTGGAGTGGATTGCTATTTCCTTCTCCAGGGGATCTTCCCAACCCAGGTATCGAACCCGGGTGTCCTGCATTGGAGGCAGACGCTTTAACCTCTGAGCCACCAGGGAAGCTAAGTCACTTTCATTTAGCTTCAGACTTCTTCATTATAAGTCATCTTTTCTGAAATAAATAAAGGTTAATGATTGCTGCAGCCATGAAATAAAAAAGACGCTTACTCCTTGGAAGGAAAGTTACGACCAACCTAGATAGCATATTGAAAAGCAGAGACATTACTTTGTCAACAAAGGTCCGTCTAGTCAAGGCTATAGTTTTTCAAGTGGTCATGTATGGATATGAGAGTTGGACTGTGAAGAAAGCTGAGCAACACAGAACTGATGCTTTTGAACTGTGGTGTTGGAAAAGACTCTTGAGAGTCCCTTGGAGAGATCCAACCAATCCATTCTGACGGAGTTCAGCCCTGGGATTTCTTTGGAAGGACTGATGCTAAAGCTGAAACTCCAGTACTCTGGCCACCTCATGAGAAGAGTTGACTCATTGGAAAAGACTCTGATGCTGGGAGGGATTGGGGGCAGGAGGAGAAGGGGACGACAGAGGATGAGATGGCTGGATGGCATCACTGCCTCAATGGACGCGAGTCTGAGTGAACTCCGGGAGTTGGTGATGGACAGGGAGGCCTGGCGTGCTGCGATTCATGGGGTCGCAAAGAGTCGGACACGACTGAGTGACTGAACTGAACTGAATGGTAGCTTTGCCTTTGCACTCCTGAGCACACTTCAACAAAAGTGAAGTCAAGTCTGTGTTGACTGGAAGAAATGCAAAGCCCTAAGTGGGAAGTAAATTAAAGATAAACATGACGTATCCATTCCTTCAGTCACTGTGGTAGCCAGCCTCCACAGTGGCCCCTGGTCATCCTTGTCCCCTGCTATTCACACGCTTATGTAACTCTCCCCTGTTGTGTGTGAGCTGGGTTTTCTAGTTCACTTCTGACTAACAGAACAAAGCAGGATGATAGTGTGTGACTTGGAGATGAGATCATAAAAGCAATATGGCGGCTCTCGCTGTCGGTCTCTGGAATCGCTCTCTCTGGGGAGCGAGTCACTCCAGCTGACATGTTGGCGGCTGCCCTGTGAAGAGACCCTGAATGGCCAGGAACTGAGGCTTCCTGCCAACAGCCGTGAGAAGAAGCTTAGAAGCACATCTTCCAGGCCAGGTAAGCCTTCCTTCAGTTGGGTGTAACCCTGACTGACACCTCAACCGCAGCCTCAGGAGAGACCTTGAACCAGAAACACTGGGCTAAACCCTGCTCACATTCCCGAGTCGCATAAACTGTGAGATAATAAATGTTTATTGCTTCAAGTCAGTCAGCGTGTCTGAGGACGCATGTGAAAGGCATTGAGTTCCCTGATGATATAGAGAAAAACTTGGTTCCTGCCCTTAAGGATTTAACAGTTGAGTGTGGAGAACACATATACAAACAGCTATTGTATGAAATGGTAGGAAGAGGACTGAGGGGCAGTCAAAGGTTCGTGGCAGAGGTAACATTCAAGCTGAGTTTTGATGGATGAATATGCTATAAACACGTGGAGATGCTAAGAGTGTCTTGCATAAAGGGTTCTGCTTTGTTATAAGATGGAAAGAATTGAAGAAATGGAGTGGCTGCAAAATCAAGTTAATGATTATAGTAATAATACCAAAGTACTTCTTTTTTAAACTTTAATGCTATTTCCACATAGTGATCTACTTGACTCCAACACGAACCGAGTAAGACAGGCAGAGCAGACTGAAAGAATAATGATATTATTCTGCCCGTTTTATCAGTAGGGAAGCCACGGTTCTGAGGGACTCATTGTCATGTCCAAGGCCAGTCAGGCAGTAAGTGGCCAAGATGGAGCTTACCATTTTGGAAAACAAGTGGAAAGTGTAAAATGAAATAACCTCAATTAATTAGAAAATGGTGGCGAAGGGGCCAGAAGGAAGTGAAATCACTTCTGTAGAAGTTTTCAAGAAGAAAGATGTATGGTGCAAATGGTGGGCTAAGCAGAGAGCCCCATGGTTTTCTCCCAAGAAGCTTCTCAGGAAGGTGACACTTACCAGTGTCAGAAGTGAGGTGCTCAGCTTTGTGAGCTTGCAAACCTGACCTAGCTAGCACATCAGCGGATCTGTCTCGCGAGGGAATATTTGTATTAGTGAAGTATACAGATCTGTTGCTGAAATGGGAAGTGTCATGCTCATGCACCTCAGAATGGTCTGTTGGCCCAACCAGTACCTTCCTTCCCTGGAGACAGTTCAGGGGAAGCCCCATTATAGTAAAATGAAACCAAGCAAAAAGCCCAAACAAAAGGAAACTTCATGAAGCCCATGGTCTCAGGATGAAGAGAGTTGACTAGATAAACTTGAGACATTCCACGGGTGGAATGGAGAGATGGAGGCATTTTTTTCCTCTTTAGAGATCACCCTTCCAGGGAGATCAGTCTCCTGGCCAAGAGTCACTTATCCCCCAATAGAAACGTTCTTCCCTAACTCTGTATTGGTTTCCTAGGGCTGCTCTTAACAAAATATGCAAACTGAGTGGCTTTCAAAAACAAATTTATTTTCTCACAATTCTCTAAATTAAGGATGTCTTCACATCCTTAATGTCAACAAGGCATTCCCTCTGAAATCTCTTGGAAAGAACCCTGTCTTTTTCTTTTCAATTTTATTGATGTATAGTTCATTTACAACGTGGCATGAATTTCTTCAGTATAGCAAAGTGACTCAGTTATACACACACACACACACACACATATGTATGTATATTTATACATATATCTGTGCTCCGTCGCTAAGTTGTGTCTGACTTTTTCAACCCCATGGACTGTAGCTCGCCAGGCTCCTCTGTCCATGAATTTCCCAGACAAGCATAATGGAGTGAGTAGCCATTTCCTTCTCTATGGGGATCTTCCCAACCCAGGGATCCAATTCACATCTCCTGCTTGGCAGGCAGATTATTTACCAATGAGCCACCAGGGAAGCCCATATTAATAGTAGGGGACTTCAACTGTCAGCAATGAATAGATCCTTCAGATAGAAAATCAGCAAGGAAACAAGGGAATTGAATTACACTCAGGAACAGATGGAATTAACAGACATAGGAAAAGATTCCATTCAACAGCAGCAGAATGCACATTTCTCCCAAGAGCACAAGGAGTATACTCCAGAACAGATAATTGGATAGACAGAAAACAGATCTCAGAAAGTTTAAGAAGACTGAAACTACACCAACTATCTTTTCTGAGCACAATGGTACAAAACTAGAAATCAACAAGAGGAAAGCTTGAAAATCTACAGTTACCTAGAAGCTAAGCAGCACGCTCCTGAACCACCAGTGGGTTAAAGGGGAAGTAAAAACATCTATACTCTTTTTCCACTGTGATTTGTCAACAGAGCATTGACTATGGTTCTGCAGCTATACAGCAGAAGGTTGCCGCCTCTCCATCCTGTGTATAATAGTTTGCTAATCCCAGCTCCCGTTCCTCCCCTCCCTTACCCCCCACCCCCTGCGGGTCATCACAGAGCGCTGAGCCAGCCCCCTGCGCTCTAAGCAGCTTCCTTCTGGCGATCTTTCACACAGCATAGTGTGAGGATCTCAGTGCTACTCTCTTAACCCGCCCCACCCTCCCCTTCCCTGCCCTGTGTCCACGTATTCATCCTCCACATCTGTGTCTCCAGCTCTCTAGCCCTGCCCTACGAATAGGTTCATCTCTGCCATGTGTCACGGTTCCACATGTATGAATTAGCATATGATATTTGCCTCTTCTTGACTTAATTTACTCTGTGCAACAGACTCTAGATGCATCACATCTGTGAGGCCATTTTTGTTTTGTAGATATGCTGATTCGTATCATATTTTAGATTCCACCTGTAAGTGATATCATGGTATCTGCCTTCTCTGTCTGACTCAGTATCATAAGCCCCAGGTCCATCCATGTTGGTGCGAATGGCATTATTTCATTCTTTTTACGGTGGGTAATGTTCCAGTTTTGCATATATACACGCACTGCATCTTCTTTATCTGTTCATCTATTAGAGGCTGTTTAGGTTGCTTCTATGTCTTGGCTATTGTGAATAGTGCTGTAATGAACACTGAGGGGTATGTATCCTTTTGAACCTCCTTTTTCTCCAGATGTATGCCCAGGAGTGGGATTGCTGAATCAGATGGCCACTCTATTTTTGGCCTTTTGGGGAACCTCCATATTCTTTTTCAGAGTGGCTGCACCAGTGTGCATTCCCACCCACAGTATAAGAGGGTGGGCAGAACCCTGTCTTGACTCTCTTCCATCCCGGTGGCTCCCAGCACTGGCATTTTTTGGCTTGTGGCCGCATGATCCAGTCTCCGCATCCAGTCACAGAGGCTTCTTTCCTCTCTGTGCCTTCCCTCCGCTTGGTATAAGGACATCGGTCATTCAGTTCAGGGCCTGCCCTGATCCAGTGTGACCATATCCTAACTCAATTACATCCAGCTTACAACATTGGAGGGAAATGGGAAAAAGACCCATTTCCAAGTAAGGTAATGTTCCCCGGTCCACAGATTAGGATTTGACCATATCACTTGGGGAGACCCAGTTTAACCCACTCTGCCCTCTTTTTCAGGTTTGGCCAAACTCACTGCTACCCTATGGAAGACATTCGGTTTTCACTTTCTATTTTATTTGTTTGGGCCACACTGGGTCTTCATTGCTTTGTGAGGCTTTCTGTAGTTGCAGAGAGTGGGATCTATTCTTCGTTACAGTTCAGGGGCTTCTCACTTCTGTGGGTTCTGTTGCTGTGGAGCACAGGCTCTTGGTATACAGGCTTAAGTAGTTGCAGCATGCAGGTTGCTCCATGTATGTGGAATCTTCCCAGATCAGGGATTGAACCCGTGACTCCTACAATGGCAGGCAGATTCTTATCCACTGCACCACCAGGGAAGTCCCCCAAACAATGTATTTTTAATGCTTCCTTCTATATGTTTTCTTCCGATGCTTGAAAAGGTAGAGAACTTTGGAAGATGTTGTTGGAGATAAAGAACCGTAAACATCAGCTAGCACTGTAGCACCAAGGCAGAGCTGATTAAAGAATGGTCCTGAGCAGTGGATCTCAGGGGCTTCATCTTCGAGTCTTGAGTATCCGTATGCACGTGATTCTGGACAAGTCATGTTTTTGTGCTCAAATTTCTTTGCCTACAAACCTAGGAGTCAGATTGGAAAATATCTTCTTTTCAAATAACCTACTTCCACTAGCTCTCTGTATCAAGGGTAGAGAGTGCAATTTCTGGGTTGCGTAAAGGATGCTCATCCATACACCACAGTGACACCTGCTGGGGAATCAAGGGTTATCTCCCTGGGTTGGGGAGCTTGGAAAATCACATCTCATGTGAGAGAAAACTGGAGGTCAGCCGCAAAGTTGGACTAGGCAGGTTGAAAGGAATGACTTTTGCAGCTCTCTTCTTTGCCTCCTCTTTCAGACATCACCTGTCACAGTTCTGACACTGCCCCAAATTAACTCTGACATCTTAAGCAAATTACTTAACCTCTCTGGGCCTTGATTTCTTCAGTTATAAAATGAGGGTTAAAAATAGCTACTTTACATTGCCTTATGAGAATGAATTGAGCAAATTCAATTCCCAGACTGCAGTGTGCTATTTAATTCTTATTTAGGTGGATCATATTTGGACTTTTCTGGCCTCCTGATCCTCATCAAGTATTAAATGACAGTAGTCTATTCGTGTCAGATGGTAGAGAGGGCCAAAGAACAGAATCCAGCTGTTCATGACTTTGGGGAAAGGAGAGAGAGAAAAAAAACCCTAAATGATGCCAAGAGGGTAAATTTAATGTTTACTCCTATGAGCCTAAAAGATGTGGGGAAATGGGTTTGAAGTGGTAGTTAGTAGCACACGATTAATGGTTATGATCATAAATCCGCAGCGTGCCAGGGACTGATGGCTCTTCTCTTGGGGAGACGCCAGTGGCGGGGCACAGAGTGGTCATGTAGACAGCCAGCACTTCATGAGGACCTCAGTGAAAGACGGGTAACTTGTAAATATTTTCAACATACGAGGATGGGTCTTGAATAGGTTTTTGAGAAAGATTCTTCTCCAGCTGAGACTCTATGTTGGTGAACCTTCTTCTTTACTGTAAATTAGATTTTCTGTGATAAGCTGCTGATTCTTTCCTCTGCACATCTGCTCTCATCTTTGTGGCTGTGGGAGGGGAAGGATTAGCTTCTAGTCACCGCTGGGACCTGGGATTCTCTTAGAGCAATGAGTCCCAGGAAAGCTCCAGCCCCATTTACACATTTTAATAAAAAAAAAATAATGAAAAGGGATTGACAATGGGATTATCTCCCTAGAACTCAGGAGTCAGAATGTATCCCCTGGAAACACTTAGCTGAGTATGCCTTTCCGTATAATATGGGGTTTTACAGACTCCATACTAATACTTGGAAGCCTTTTACTTACTGTTTTCTTGTGATTCTTGCTATCTGTTTGATACTTACCAGGCTTTTCTTTTTATCGTGTTCTCACCTGGGAGGAAACTGAGGCACCAAAAGTTTAATTTGTCCAAGTCAGTGATAGAGATGAGAGCCCTTTTGAGTCCTTCAACCTCTAGGTGGATAACTCATCCCATATCTCCCTCTGAATCAACTCTATCTTTGTCATATAAGAGGAAAACCATTGTAACTGAAATAGTCATATAAGTGTTATTGCTAACATCGTTAACTTCCTGGTTATGTGTGTTTGTGTATGGAGGTGTGTGGGTATGTGTGTGGGCACATGGGTTTGTGTCTGTCACCTTTACTCAGAAGTTTTATCCCTAAGTTCATAAATTGGCAATTAAATGTTCCTGATAGTAAGGGTCTTTAGAGTAACCAAGAAGGCTTATTCCTGGGACGTCCTTGGTGGTCTAGTTGCTAATACTCCACACTCCCAGTGCAGGGGACCCCGGGTCCACCCCTGGTTGGGAGTTAGATCTCATATGCTACAACTAAGGGTTCACATGTCACAACTGGAGATCTTGCGGGCACAACCAAGACCCAGCACAGCCCAATAAATAAGTAATTGTATATAGATAGATAGATAGATAAAAACCTTACTCCGTCTGCAGAGTAAAACCCAAACTCCTTGCACTTCCAGCATCCTTTCTGAGCTGGTGCCGACTGCGTCTTCTGTGTTGCTTATCTCATCCTCTGTCCCCATGCACTAACCCCTGAACCTGTCTGAGCAGCAGATTCCCGACCCTGCCTCACACTTAGAGAGCTAGAAAAACATAGAACCTAAATGTTTTCCACCAGCTTCCCAGGTGTTCTGATTCAGTGAGCCCGTGAAGTCGACATCCCTGGGCCCTGGCGGTCCCACGCAATCTGCTCACACTAATGTGGCCTTTATTTGCAGCCCCAGTAACAAGATGCTATCAGTGTGCCTGATTTTATCTCCCAAATACCACTTTCATTTCAACACCCAGGTCAAACACCCTGGCATTCGTGAAGCTGTGAGTCATTCTTTCCACTGCAGCAGGCTTTTCCTCACTTTACCCTCTTAGAATGTGCATGTGTGCTTCTGATTAACTCTGGCCATTTGTTCGTGTCTTCTTCCCCTAGAAGGAGCTTAGACTTGGGCCCTGAAGCCCTGCCAGGCACAGAATTCTCAGTGTTTGCAGAGTGCTGGATCTAAGTGTACGGGTAACTTCAGGACACTGAGGTTCAGATGATATTTTATTCTGGAGACAGAACAAAATTGATCAGGTCTTTCTGTTTTGCCTTTGGTCTCAGGCTTTGGGATTAGCTATTATGGATTCCATTTGCCTCTATCACTCTGCTGCACACGTCCTGTAAAGCTTGGGTTACTACCTGACAGCCTAGTTTTTGGTTGAAGAAGAAGTGAAGGAAGAGAAATAGATCATATTTATTATGTAAATCTGGGCAGTGGATGTGTTTAGATTAACAGATAAATAGTGGAATAGAAATCCTTCTGAGTCCTGCATGATCCCACATTATGCTCTTTATTAGACATAGAAGTGTAATTGTAAGGATGCTTCACTCTTTGAAGATATAGTCATTTTAAATCTACATCCAAACATTCTTAATGTGTGTATTTATCAAGAAATTCCATTAAACATTTCTTCTATTTAAAATTTTCCTCCAAATATGCCTTCATGCTACCACTGATCCATGCATTCAGTGCTCAGAATAAGAGTTTTCAGTACAGAATTTAAAAGGATTTAGGAGCAAGGGTATTGTTAAATAGAGAATTTGCAAAATGCCATACTACTAAACATAAAAATTGAATATGAAATCTAATCGTTGATCCAAGAGGTTCCATTGAGGAACAGCTGGTTAAACCTTCTGGAAGACATTCTTGGAAGTATGATTGAGAATCTATTTTGGATATAACAGACACCTTCTTACATTTCTCTGTGTTTCTCTTCATTATCATTAAAGGGTATCATCTGCTCTTGGCTTTGTGTTTAATTTGAATTCACACTCTTATAATAAGGTCATCTACCATACTCAGCTTTGGAAGGGAATCTAGTTTTTAAATAAAGGAAGAAATCAGTTTAGGAGCATAGTTTGAGTTGGCTGTCTTGTGTATTGCTACTGCTGCTACCACGAAATGATTCCCTCAGTTCAGTGGAAATCCTTTAGAAAGTAATAAAGCCATTAGAAATTAAGAGCAAGGAGATATAATATAATACATAATATATATGAGATATAATGCAGCTCGGAGATATAATACATCATCCCTGAGCAGCAACAAGCCATCAAGGACTTCACTTGTAGCCTTACTGTGTGTGTGAGGTTCCCATAAAATACGAGATGGAATTTTAGTAAGCTTCCTTCAAATCCCAAATATACATTGGGAAAACACCTATTTTAGAGAATGAGTGCATGTTTTACTCTCTAAAAACCAACCAAACGATATTAATTCCTTCTGCCTAATTACAACAGTCCGCTTTTGAACAATCTGAAATGCTCTGTGTTCAAAAAACCCAGCATTTGTACTTGATCCAGTGATGTTGAGCTCCTAGGAAATTGCTTACTGTGATTCTCTTTCATCCTTTAACTTTGGAGAAAAATATTAATTTTTCTGCCTCATTAAAGAATATATCTACATCAGAGATGACCTATTGTGAGAAATAGTACCTAATTGCTTTCAGGGAGGATGAATTGGTGAGATTTCCTATTTCTTTTTTTTTTTTTTCTGATTTAATGAGGATCACAACACTGTGGGTATCTTGATTATCAGACTATGGTCTACAGAGTTGGTAATTTTTTCCAACCTTGTTGGCAACTCTGGCCCATTTTTATTCTGCTGTGTAACTTGTGGTTCTTGAAAATACAGATTTTCAACTACAGGAAAGATGAGGGTCTTAAGGGACCCTTCCAGGGTTTAGGAAATTTAGTGATGTCAGTATCCTTAGGATGGGACTGAATCATGTCCTGTTGGATATGTTCATGGATAAATGCATAAATAAGTAACGGAGTGGATGTGTGTTCTTTCCCAAGGGGAAAAAGAGGGGAAAAAAAAAACACTTTAAAGGGCAAACAAATTCACAGAACTACAGCATACTTGTCAGGAAGATCTTCCATGATTATATAGAATCTGGAGATGTCGGTTTCAAAATGTGGTGAGGAGAGAACAGAGTGTGATATTTGCAAACTCACTGAACAGCTGTGAACCTCACCGCTCTTAGACCATGTGTCAGCCTGAAGCATCCTCCAAGTCCTTGCCCCTCAGCCAACTGTGAGGGGATCAGGTTAGGGGTAGTTGCATGCCGGGATCATATTTGGAAATCCCGTGTGGCCACGGAAATTGCTGTGGGACTGAGGGCATCCGTTCCGTCGTTTTCTCTGAGCCAGCCGAGGAGATGGAATCTGACGCCCTGCCCCCTAGATCTGACTGGGGTATCAGCACTGACGGCAGCTGGGTGGTGTCACTCTACTTGTCCAAGTGCTTTTGGGAGGAAGAATTAGGAAGTCATTGTTATTTTATCTTCAGGTGTCTTTGATCTCTCCTGAATTTGCTAATCAAAATGTCAGGGGTTCAGAGGAAATGACAGATAAAAAGTAGCTTTTTATTGGTGAATTCCCCAAACTTTGTTATCAGACTCAACATCCATGGCAAAGATAGTTGCATTTAATAATATCTGAGGGATTAAAAAAGATGGGCATTCTGCAGTTTGAGGCAGTAGTAAAGTTTATGTGTTTTGAACTTTTGCTAACTGGCATTCTAGTAGTATAAGGGTTATTAGTGCAGTGTTAGTCAATCATATCCAACTCTTTGTGATCCCACAGACTGCAGTCTGCCAGGCTCCTCCGTCCATGGGATTTTCCAGGCAAGAATACTGGTGTGGGTTGCCATTCCTTGCTCTAGAGGATCTTCTCAACCCAGGGAACGAACCTGGGTCTCCTGCATCACAGGCAGATTCCTTAACATTTGAGCTATATGGAAGATCTCATAAGGGTTATTCAGTTCAGTTCAGTTCAGTCGCTCACTCGTGCCCGACTCTTTGTGACCCCATGGACTGCAGCATGCCAGGCTTCCCTGTCCATCACCAACTCCTGGAGTTTACCCAAACCCATGTCCATTGAGTTGGTGACATCATCTAACCATCTCATCCTCTGTTGTCTCCTTCTCATCCTGCCTTCAATCTTTCCCAGCACCAGGGTCTTTTCAAATGAGTTGGTTTTTTGCATCAGGTGGCCAAAGTATTGGAGTTTCAGCTTCAACATCAGTCCTTCTAATGAACACCCTGGACTGATCTCCTTTATGATGAACTAGTTGGATCTCCTTGCAGTCCAAGGGACTCTCAAGAGTCTTCTCCAACACCACAGTTCAAAAGCATCAATTCTTTGGCACTCAGCTTTCCTTATAGTCCCACTCTCACATCCATACCTGACTACTAGAAAAACCATAGCCTTGACTAAATGGACCTTTGTTGGCAAATTAATGTCTCTGCTTTTTAATATGCTGTCTAGGTTGGTCATAACTTTTCTTCCAGGGAGTAAGTGTCTTTTAATTTCATGGCTGCGATCACCATCTTCAGTGATTTTGGAGCCCTCCAAAATAAAGGGTTATTACTAGGGTTTGATTATTATTAGAGTGTTACCTATTTTTTTTTATTCTCCGATTTGGCAGTCAGTGGACAGAGACTCTTGTCTCATATCTCTAATTCTGTCCTTTGTTAAAAACAGCTTTATTGAGATATAATCCACAACTCCTGCAATTCGCCCACTTAACATGTATAATTCAGTGGGTTTTAGTTTATTCACAGAATGGTGTTAATTCTGTCCATTGAAATGTCTGTATCACTCTAGATAAACCCATGAGTCTTGAGTTGCCTCGTGTATAAATTGAGAGTAGAGCAATGTATTTTTAGTCTTCTTTTGAATGATGAGTCTATAATTTCAAGCCTTGGAGTAATCTGTTTATGTGAAAAAAAAAGCCACATCATGAAATACAGTGAACATTTTATAAGTTACTGCTTGGTAGATCTCTATCTCTCTGTCTCACACACACATACACACACGCACACACACATCCCCCTGCCCCAGGCCCCTTCTCATGAGCATCTGCCACATTTTTTCTATTACGTACAAAGCTTGTCTCATAGATATGGGCTTTTAAATATAGTTTTATAGGGATAATTTTTCCCTGAGCAAGACTGTAAAGTTAATTCTCTCTATCCCACACATCACTCTCCACTCATAGTCAATGAATAGTTGTTGAGTCACTTCTGTGTAATTACCCAGGAATATATTTGGGGTCTTAAAATGTAGATGAGTTCTTCCTGTGCCAACTATCAGAGTCAGGTTCCAAAGGCTCACAGGTTTTGAAAATGGATAGCTCCTGAGGAATTGCCAGGGCAGAGAGTAATTGTTGTGATGGCAGCTCTGTGGCCTGAAGTACAGGCATCATTACCCAGAGTGGCACATGGTATTGATTGACCAGCATTGCTAGTGCACAATTCCATATCGCTCCAGTGGGAGTAGCTAATTAAACCTGAACAAAGCTCTGCATAGCAGATGTATTGTCATGGTGAATTTCACTGGCCGTGGTGAGTTGTATCTATGATAGCCTCTGATCGATGACTAATATTGTTTTGTGAGATTTTCTAGTTAAGCAACACATGGTGACTTCTGATAAGAACTAATCTGATAATTGATGGCGGAAATCCATTTTTCAATGCAATCAGCTACACCTATATCGTATTAAAAATTCTTCTGAGTGTTTTCACCTTGACTATGTTAATATAGTTAGATTTTTTTTTTACTTTAACAAGGTCTAGTGTGGAGAAGGCAATGGCACCCCACTCTAGTACTCTTGCCTGGAAAATTCCATGGACAGAGGAGCCTGGTGGGCTGCAGTCCATGGGGTCGCGAAGAGTCGGACCCGACTGACCAACTTCACTTTCACTTTCATGCACTGGAGAAGGAAATGGCAACCCACTCCAGCGTTCTTGCCTGGAGAATCCCAGGGACGGGGAAGCCTGGTGGGCTGCCATCTATGGGGTTGCACAGAGTCAGACACGACTGAAGTGACTTGGTAGCAGCAGCAGTGCTTCTTATTGATATCACAGCTACAGTAGCCTTCATACTTGAAATGTTACCTATTCTGAAAGAGTATAGTAGTAACAACTGGGAAAATGATTGTATCCTCGTGAACTGTGCTAACAGACCACAGCTTGAAACTTCTTTCCTATGAGCCCAATGGGACAACTATCAGCATACAAAATACATACTTAAGCTGTCAGAGCTTTCTTCCTTCCTACCCAGTAGATGCTGTAATAAAAATTTAGACTCTGCAATAAACCCTCGTGGTATGAAGTGTTATGTGTGATAAGCATATTTTCCCCTTTATACCAGGTTACCTGTTTTCTCTTAGAAAAGAGAAGGAGAGTCTGATCCTCAAACTGTTCTGAGACTGGTGCCTTTTATATTTCTCAGTGCATATATGATAAAACTGTGCCCTTTCTAAACTCCTAGTTTCCAGCTAGCACAAGGCGCAGAATTATGGTTTAATCCTTGTTAGCTGGGGGATCTTTCTTGCCGCGTCCCAGTCTGTACTTTCCCAGCTCAGTCCCTCACGCTTTCTTTGATATTCCTGCCATGCTGTCCAGTACATTCCAACCTTATTTGTAGCTGTTCAGCAACCACCTCATCCTCTCCTAAGTCCACTGAGCATTTACAGCACAGTGCACAAGCATTCTTATTGTCTCAACTCTTCTTTCATCACGGGCCAGCCTCAAGATCAATCAAGTACCTTGATCTCTGTAAGTCCAGTGACTATCTTCTGTACAGCCCTGAGTCTGGTTTTGTACATTCCAAATGTACAGGTACCGTATATTTAACTTTAACTATGTGTTTAACTAAACCATAACTGGATTAGCCCTATTATGCTTGTTATCATGACATGATTATTAATAACACCTCCTTTACTTCTTAAACACGTTATCTTGTCCTCTCATACTTCTGTTATTGATCTTGTTATTTCTAAGCACTGGAATCCCTCTATTTTTAGGAAAAATTTGATATACTCTCTTTCTAGCCAGATGACACCTGATAGGGCCAACTTCATTCCTTTTATTTCCCATCCTAAAATTCTTGCTTCTTTGGCCTTGTGGGATCATTCACACTGCATCTTTCAGTCAAACCCACCATCTGCTTTCTGGGGGTCTATAACCTAACTTCCAGAGACATTCAGCTGTTTAATCTGAATTTTTGCTTCTGCAAATTTATGGTCTCCATCTTTTAGGGCATCCTTAACACTGGACCAGGCGTTTTCATTACATTGACCATTTTCAGGTCGCATTTTTGTAAACAGCTTGTATTAACTTTTAAAAGAGCTGTCTACCCTATTTTGTAGTGAAAACAGAGGTTTTGCATCTACCCATCTCCAAGCATCAATCCTTCTGTGTATCATCCCCCACCTTCACTCCCTTTTCTCCAGCATTATAGAATGAGATTTTAATTTTTCTCATTCACAATTTCTCTCCCCTGTGCCCTTCTCCTTTTTCTGCAATATTCCATCAGTTATTCAAAATTTTCTTAATTTTTTTGAATTTCTAATAACTTGATTTCTTTGGGATTCTTCCCCACAGACTTTACATTGCCACTGTCACTTGACAACAAAACCAAAAGATCTCCTGGCCCCAGCCTCTCCTTTATTTACTACCTTATTTCCAGTCTCTTCTTTCCGTCTTAGAACAACCTACCCTTCTTTATCCACTATAATTAGGTATCTCTGTCACCTTGCCAATTCTATTCTAGGAAATGTTAATGATATTCCAATTGTCAAATCTGATACTCTCTTTACAGATTTCATCTTACAGACTTTCTAATGAAATATGACAGTGTTGACCATCCATTTTTATTTGCATATGAAAATAGTACTTTTTAAAACTCTTCCTTCTTTTTAAAATTCTACAGAACTTTATCAAGGCAAAGGCAGGTTTGAGCAGTAGAGAGAAGTAAATAACAGGGGGCCACAGGGAAGCTGATAGGATTGTGTCTGGAATTGTGGGTTAGATTTTATGGGTTTCATCATCTTGTTTTCATACTGCTTTGTCTTATGGTCTCAAGTCTTCTTTTTTTTTTTTTCCCGTGTCAGGTCATTATGTTACGTCAAAGTTATTACAGAGACTACTCTTTAGAAAATGGACTCAGCTGACATGACTTATCTTAAAACTAAAAGGAAATGAAATCAAATGGGAGAAATCTAGACAGATAATAGATTAAACCAATAAATGTTTCTCTGACCTTCTCATGCTTAGATTGTGGAAAGAGATGGAAAGTTACTAACAGAGTCCGGGTATCTGACTGGATCCAAGGGCTACCCTTTCCTGCTGCTGCTACTGCTGCTAAGTCACTTCAGTCATGTCCAACTCTGTGCGACCCCATAGACGGAAGCCCAGCAGGCTCTACCTTCCCTGCACTGGAGTGGGTTGCCATTTCCTTCTCCAATGCATGAAAGTGAAAAGTGAAAGTCAAAGTGAAGTCATGTCTGACCCTCAGTGCCCCCATGGACTGCAGCCTTCCAGGCTCCTCAGTCCATGGGATTTTCCAGGCAAGAGTACCCTTTCCTACTTTCCAGCATAAACTTACAGTCATGGTGAATGGTTGATCGATACTTTTGCACTGGGTTTAAGACTGAGTGTATGTCAGTCCCTCAGTTGTGTCTGATTGTTTGTGACTCCATGGACTGTAACTTACCAGGTTCCTCTGTCCATGCATTCCCCACGCAAGATGACTGGAGTGGGTTGCCATTTCCTTCTCTAGGGGATCTTCCCATAGGAATTCAACTCATGTCTCCTGCATTGGCAGGTGGATTCTTTACCACCGAGCCACCTGGGAAGTAGTTGTATGTCATTATTTAGGTTTCTTATCTTTTAAGGGTTCCCTTATGAGGCTAACATTCTATGATTCTATAAAGTAGATCTAAAGTAGTTCGCATGTATGAAAGAGCTTTGTAAATGTTATGTGTTACCATTTCCAGTCTCTGTCAGTGTACCTATAAAACTTTCAACCCTTGTACATGATGAAATTCAAATGCAATAATTTATCATCTAACACTGAAGGTAAATATTTTTATATGATTTCATTTATTATCTGTTCTCTACCCTTATAATGGAGTAATCCATTTGTTTACAAAAATGATAACTGCTGATAATTTATTTGCAATTTGGGATCCTGCCCTAATAAATAAATATCTGAGGCTTTCAAAAGCAGTCATGATAATTTTCTACACATAGTAATTTTTTTAAAAGAAAATTATTTAGAGACTGTTTCCAGTTATATTTAACATCTATGAGAGATGTTATCCTCATCTCCCAAAAGTTCACATTTTATAAATGAAGATGGTGATTCAAGTCTTTTATTCAAGAGCCCAAGCCTGTTGGAAGCACAGTGATGCCGAATCTCATGTTGGAAATAAAGGGCATGGCCACTTGGTACTCACGCAACGCCCTGGCTATCAGCCATCAAGTCCAGTGGTATTAATCAGGCCGGCCTTTATCTTCCGTTTGTCACACACTTAAATTCTTTATTATTCTGTGGATTCAGAGTGCCCTCATGGACATTGCTTCTTGGTTTTACTGATGCCTTTTCAACCATTGTGTCTACTGGTGCAGAAGACTTACGGGATTTGTTTCCAGTCTTTCCCCCTTAGCCTGCCTCATGTCGTTTCTTTGAGCTGGAGGATATGCTGAAGCCTGGCCATTTATATGCTGGCCCTGATTTATGACTCATCATGTCTCTGCTGCCCTTCATGCATCTTAATATGAAGCTTTGGGGCACTTGGTTCCCAGGTGGTGAAATTATCCTGAGCATTGTGTCCACAGCTGTGTCTCTGGCATCATCTCTCAGGATCCCCTTAAGGAATTAGGCCACGAGAAGCCTAAGGTAACGAGGCTGGTTTCCTGGCACTATATGTAAATACTTGTCTCATTACTTTCTGAGTGTATTTTATATCTACTCCTCTCTTAGGAATAAGAGTGGACAATTATCAGTTGCTCAGATGAAGATGGCTATCCTCACATAAATTTCCATCCCTGAAAATGCCTGCTTTTCAGATTGGTTCCTTAAAGTGACAGCAACCAGCGCTAGTGGTAAGGAGCCCATCTGGCAATGCAGGAGGTGTAAGAGACAAGGGTTTGAGCCCTGGATTGGGACGACCCCTGGAATAGAAAATGTAATCCACTTCAGTATTCTTGCCTGAAACCCTCCTCAGACAGAGGAACCTGGCGAGCTACAGTCCACGGGGTCACAAAAAGTCAGACGTGACTGAGTACACACACAGCCCCAGAAAGAATTTCTGGGAAAGGGAAGGGAAGGGCTAGGAGGGGTGTTAGGGATTCTGATGTTTCCCAGATACACTCTTAGGATTCCATATTTGAAAGAAAGCCGATAGTAGGAGGAGGAAAAGAGATTGTGTGTTTGAAATTGCTTGCTAGGATCTTTTTATTTCCACCATGAGATACAGGAATCTGTCTGATGCATGTCATAGTCTCCATACAGATGGAATGAAGTTTCTGTTGAATATTTCTCTCTTAAAAAGATAATTAGTCTGAAATAGAAAAAAAAATCTGAAGAAAGGACAGTTTCTCTTAGTGAAAATGGTGCTAGACTGGTGATATGAAAACACAGATGTTGGTCTGATGTTTATCACATTGTTGGTATACAGATCACTCAGTCGAGCATCCTGCTTATTAGACCATGGCCAGACATTTACATGGTATTCAAAACTGCTGTTGAATAATAAATGAATTAATAATTAACTTGGAGAAGGCAATGGCACCCCACTCCAGTACTCTTGCCTGGAAAATCCCATGGATGGAGCAGCCTGGTAGGCTGCAGTCCATGATGTGGCGAAGAGTCGGACACGACTGAGCGACTACACTTTCACTTTTCACTTTCATGCATTGGAGAAGGAAATGGCAACCCACTCCAGTATTCTTGTCTGGAGAATCCCAGGGACGGTGGAGCCTGGTGGGCTGCCATCTATGGGGTGGCACAGAGTCGGATACAACTGAAGTGACTTAGCAGCAGCAATAATTAACTTATTACAAGTGTATCATAGGATTTGATGTCTAGGTTACCAAGTTTAGGTTTCTTTCCATCCTAGACTAAAAGGACTTTATGTTCTAATGTACATTGGCAGCAAAGAGCCTAGGGCAACTGAGTAACGTATAGATAGGAAGGATGCCCTCTTCGCTGACTGCTAAATCTTAGGATGGTAAAATTACAAATGGGCTTCCCTGGTGGCTCAGAGGTTAAAGCGTCTGCCTTCAATGCGGGAGACGCGGGTTCGATACCTGGGTTGGGAAGATCCCCTGGAGAAGGAAATGGCAATTCACTCCAGTTTTCTTGCCTGGAGAATCCCATGGACGGAGAAGCCTAGTAGGTTACAGTCCACGGGGTCGCAAAGAGTCGGACACGACTGAGAGACTTCACCTCACCTCACCTCACCTCAAAATTACAAATACATCTGGATCAGGCCACGATGGACATCCATGGTACTGTTAGCACCTAACATACATGTGTCACTCAGAAATGCATAGGGATTATCAAGTGAGGCTGACATCTAAACAACCTTGATAAAACCCCAAAGTAGAAATAATTCCACGAATGTTTCCAAAAAACTCATTGCAATTTTGAACTCCAGGAATGAAAATCTGGGTCCCATAACCCAGTGTATGCAGAGGCTTCTAAATCTTGCTTAAAAATCCTTAGAAAACAACCTTGGATTCATGATTATCCTCTAGTTTTCCTTAGGAAAAATACAGATCAAGGTTTGAGGATTATACTTCTTATGAAAAACTATGACTGATGGTAATATTTTAGGATTTTGTGAGATATTTTGCAAGTATAATTGGGTTACTCTTATTTCTTGATAGTTCACATTGTTTCCTTTGACACTGTAAGTTTCTGGAAGGCTCTTTCTTCATTTCTTTTCTCCTGTGCTCTAATCTTTACCTCAAAGCAAAACATTTGTTACCAAGAACAGTTCAGAGTGGCGGCAGCTTCCTCTGAGCACTGCACCCCGATGCTTTCTGCTTTTGCAGTAGTATCTGTCTGTTTACTCACCTATTCTCCACCCACCACCAAGCCAGGTCCTGAGATACATACTGGCGAGGGAAAGGTGACAAATGATTGTCATTGCCCTTCAGGGGCTCAGAATAGTACCTTCCAACAGTAAATAAACACCAGCATCTGGAGAGCAAAGTAGCACTGAGGTCCATAGACTTAGCTATTAGGACATTGCTGAGCACAGTCAGCTCAGTGCTCTGTGATGACCTAGGCAGTGGGATGAAGGGGGGTGGGAGGCAGACTCAAGGACTGAATATATGTATACTTATAGCTGATTCATATTATTCTGTAGCAGAAGCTAACACAACACTGTAAAGCAATTAATACCCAGTTTCCCCAGTGGTTCTTCCCTGGTGGCTCAGAGGTTAAAGCATCTGCCTGCAATGTGGGAGACCTGGGTTCAATCCCTGGGTCAGGAAGATTCTCCTGGAGAAGGAAATGGCAACCCACTCCAGTATTCTTGCCTGGAGAATCCCATGGACAGAGGAGCCTGGTGGGCTACAGTCCACGGGGTCACAAAGAGTCGGGCACGACTAAGCACCCTTACTGTACTTTACTTCCCCAGTGGTTCAGTGGTAAAGAATCTGCTGGCCAAGCTGGAGCCGTGAGTTCGATTCCTGGGTTGGGAAGACCCCGTGGAGAAGGAAATGGCAACCCACTCCAGTATTCTTACCTGGAGAAACCTATAGACAGAGGAGCCTGGCAGGCTACAGTCCATGGGGTCCTGAAGAGTCAGATACAACTTAGCAACTAAACAGCAGCAACAACCCTATCCTTGGTAGATAAGGTCACATCCAATAACAGAAGTAAAAGTCTAAAGATGCCAAAGCTTCTTTGCATGGATACTAAGCAAGACAGTTGAAGATGTCAACAAAAAGATTCTGCAACCAGCTGCCCTGGATGTCTCTCAGCCGCCATCAGTCCCCTCCCACGGCCACAGCCAGGATCCCTGATTCTGAGTCTGTAGGTAGTTCATCTTTAGAAGGTCAATAATTTGTTCCCTGGCTCCTCTGAGACCCAGTCAGCGATTTTCTAAAGATAAATTAGAAAAGTAAGAGCCAAGCAGAGTATAGATGAGAAAGCAAATTTGACTCAGAGTTTTTAGAGAAATAGCATGCTGCAACAAACCCACAAAGGAATCTGCTCCCACTTAAGCTGGAGGAAAAGGACCCTGGTTTAAACATGGCCTGGGAGCCCTTTCTGGAAAAATCAAAATCTAGACAGCCGAGTACCGAAAACTGTCGCCTTGTCCACTGCCATGTTATTATACTCGTAGGAATTCACATGCTGAAAAGCACATGAAAGTAAAAATCAGTGTGTGTCCAGCCTCTTTCGGGTGATCCATTCTATCCTATCTCTATCCAGCCCTACCTTCCAACAGCAAAGCCCGCAAGACACTTCGTTGTTAAACTGGGAGGAATCCCTTGGATTGCAAAATGCTGATAAGTTTACAGCTGAGAAAACGCATCCTCATACAGTTTAAACAACTACTCCAAAGTCCTATATCCCAGGTCCTTCTAAAATATACTAAATTACAAATATTATTTGAACTCTGTTCAATTCCAAGCTTATATTCTAATATAGCCTGTTCTCCATTGTTCAGAAAAGCTGATTATCTGACTCACAAATCACCCTCTAGTTAAAAAACTTTAAAAAAGTAATATTAGAAATTAGACTAGATTAGGAACCAGAGTGGGGCCAAGAAGAAAAATGAGAGCGTGCTACAGGGTTCAGCTCTGAACCTGAAAAGCACAAACAGGCCAAGAGGCCAGTGCCAGCCAGTAGCGAGACCTCCTAGCTCAGGGAGGAAATGGACTTGCCTGTTTCTTCACTTTGTACCAGGGCTAAAGTCACTTCCCTTTCCTCCTTGTATTTAATTCCAGTGGTGCAGATAACCTGCCTTTTTTGAATTTCCCAACACCAGATGTTTTACAAAATGCATGCTATAGTCATTTTGAAATCACTTAGTCAAATATGTTCCATTAAGTAACTGGAAGACTCCTTATCCAGCTAACTTGTTATAAAATGAATTTTATAAAAAAGATCCAAATCAGTTAGGAAAATGGACAAATTATGTGAATTTGCCTATTCACAGGAATGAAATCATATGAATGAATAATCTATAGAGAGAAGCCTTTTCAATTCTGTGAATAAACAAATTAATAAAATGTTTAATAGCAGCAAGACAGAATTTTTTATCTATCATTTTTTATTTTATGCAATTGTGCCCTTGAGAATGTGGTTAAGCATTCTCAGAAGCTGTTAGTAAGATTGTATATTGCCCAGGTTTTTTCTGAAAGTCAATTCATCAGTTTTAGCAAAGGTGTTAATAATGTTTGTTGCCCTCTTTCTTGATCCAGTATTTCTCCTTGGAATCTATTTTAAAGAAGTAATTAGAGGTGTGGACAAAAATATATAGGAAAACGCTGATTGCAGCTGCATTCTTAACAGTGAAAAATTGGAAAGCGTCTACATTGCCATTTATATGGAAATGGCTGATTAAACTCTAGTATAAACATAGGACAGAATATTGTGCAGCTATTAAAGTATCTTCAACAAATTTTGTTGTACCTAAGAATATATACTTATGGTATAACGTTAAGGAGAGAAAATGTAAGATAAAACCCAGAATGTGTACTTGAACTTTGTGTGTTTGTGTGTGTATGTGAGAAAAAGAGAGAGACAGAAAGAGAAACTGATTCTCCAAAACATGCAGGGAACATAGATGTTAATCGCCACCCTCCTGGTAGATGAGATTATGATTTTCATTTTCTTCTTTACCCTTCATTGTAGTTTTCATATTTTCTATAGTCAGCAATATTTCTTTTCGTATGTGGAATAGAGAGGCTACTTTGATTTAACCAACACCCCTTGGGTGTAACTGCGTTGTATTCCCAGATGTACCTTCCCTGTTCTACCCCTGACATTTACATCTGGGGCAAAGGGAGGTACGATTGGATGTTGATTTGGAGTAAAGGCTTACAGAGGAAAGAAGCTGCTGTCAGGGAGAATTGATATAACTGATTAGGAAATCATCTCTGGTATCCAACTGAATAACTTGATTCTGCCAAGTGAGCACAAAAACTTGATCGTGTGCCAGACAGAAAAACATCCTACCTAAAGCAGACACACCCCACCCTTGTACCTGTCACTGTGTGCTGTGACTTTACATTAATTTGTGTAACATAGCTGTTATTGTTATGCTATAATCCTGTTTATTTATTATTGGCTGTTAGCCCTCTTCAGACTGTAAGGGACATGAAGACAAATGTCTCTTTTTCAGATTCTTTCTCATTATAGGTTATTACAAGATATTAAATATACTTCCCTGTGCTATACAGTAGGTCCTCGTTGTTTATTTATTTTATCTTCCATGAATGTTGGTTGAATGATAGATGAAATAATTTGTTACCAGCCTGTCATAGGCTTTGACCTACAGTCTTTCAAGTCGAATGGCTTTTGATTCATCAAAGCTGTTGGCATATTCTCAGAATTTGAGTTGACTGCAGATGTAGATGCTGGGGAAGGAAGGGGAATGGCTCTAAGAATCCAGAACCTTTGAGTTTTCTGCCTTTATTTAGGAGACAATGGAGGTGCCACTGTACCCCCACACTCTTGTTGTGTCCTTCTGACCCAGAAGACAGGTAGGGAACAGAGTGTCTTCAGAGGCCCTTGTGGCAATGCATGGCATGCATCCCACTCACCCCTCTTTTTCATTGCCTGGTTTGGGAAATCACTGACTCTTCTGTGTGTCTGACCAGTACAAGGATATTCTACATACTCAAATTTGTTGTATCCATAAGTCTTGCACATATTTAGAAGGATAATTAAAACCACCAAATCAAAAAGTACTTTCTGACCTACTTAGAACGTAGTCCTGTTAGAAAACATGGTAAGGATACCATTATAGAAGTATAGTTTTCTTATGATCTTATTGTTTTTCTCTTTACAATCATGAGCAACTGATTTGAAAATACTTACTATGATGTCATCACTATTTATGTGGCATGCATTACCTGTTCAGCCTTTATCATAAGAAGCAACAGTTAGAACGGTACATGGAACAACAGACTGGTTGTTGTCGTACTCCAAATCAGAAAAGGAGTATGTCAAGGCTGTATATTGTCACCCTGCTTATTTAACTTATATAAGTATATCATGAGGAATTTTGGACTGCATGAAGCACAAGCTGGAATCAAGATTCCCGGGAGAAATATCAATGACATCAGATATGCAGATGACACCACCCTAATTGCAGAAAGCGAAGAAAGACTAGAATGAAAGTGGATGAGGAGAGTGAAAAATTGGCTTAAAATTCAACATTCAGAAAACTAAGATCATGGCATCTGGTCCCATCACTTCATGGCAAATAGATGGGGAAACAGTGGAAACAATGACAGAATTCATTTTGGGGGCTCCAAAATCACTGCAGATTGTGATTGCAGTCGTGATATTAAAAGATGCTTGCTCCTTGGAAGAAAAGTTATGACCAAGTTAGACAGCTTATTAAAAAGCAGAGACATTACTTTGCCAAGAAAGGTTCATCTGGTCAAAGCTGTGGTTTTTCCAGTGGTCATGTATGGATGGATGTGAGAGTTGGATCATAAAGAAAGCTGAGTGCTCAAGAATTGATAGTTTTGAACTGTGGTGCTGGAGAAGAGACTCTTGAGAGTCCCTTGGACAGCAAGGAGATCAAACCAGTCTATCATAAAGGAAATCAATACTGAATATTCATGGGAAGGACTGATGTTGAAGCTGAAACTCCAATACTTGGGCCACCTGATGCGAAGAACTGAGTCATTGGAAAAGACCCTGATGCTGGGAAAGATTTAAGGCAGGAGGAGAAGGGGACGACAAAGGACGAGATGGTTGGATGGCATCACTGGCTCAATGGACATGAGTTTGAGTAAACTCTGGGAGTTGGTGGTGGACAGGGAGGCCTGGCGTGCTGCAGTCCATGGGGTCGCAAAGAGCCGGACAGGACTGAGAGACTGAACTGAAGTGAATTTAGTTCTACAAAAGAACTCAAAGATCTTAGAAGCGCATCCCTTGAGGGGATCCAGAGTCCTGCCTCAGGGCTGCGCTGTTGTTTTCTGACCCTGCCTCCTTTGTCTCCACATCCCTTCCCTTTCCTGATTAGCAACTGTTTGTACCTGCCCTTTCAGACTTGGGCTTCCCAGGTGGCTCAGATGGTGAACTGTCTGCCTGCAATGTGGGAGACCTGGGTTCAGTCCTTGGGTCAGGAAGATCCCCTGGAGAAGGAAATGGTAACCCACTCCAGTACTCTTTCCTGGAAGTTCCATGGATGGAGGAGACTGGTAGGCTACATTCCATGGGTTTGCAAAGAGTCAGACATGACTGAGCAACTTCCCTTTCACTTTCAGACTTAGAGAGGGGGACAGAGAAAGGCTTTGGTGCCCAGGAGTCCCACAAGGTCCTCCTGGGACCTGGGACCTGGGACCTCTTTCCTGAGAGCTCACCGAGGCGTCACTGCCTTGCCTTGTCATGCACTGAAATGTGTTTCCTTTGCTGTTCTTGAGGCTTCCTGACTCTCACTCCTTAGATTGTCCTCAGACAGAAGCAGAGCTCACTCCATTCCATCGTTTTGTCTTTTGAATTAATTTTCCTAATTTGAGAGAGAGGCCATTTGGGGACATAAGACCACTTTAGTGCCTAGCCAGAACATTTCTGAAAGCTCTGTCGATGGAGAGTGCCCAGGGACGTGGGGAAGTGGATGCCCCATTCTTTCAGCTTCTCTGGCTCAGGTCGGTCCTCCCGTGCTTTGTCTCTAATTGATCCTATTCAGACACCATCACAAATTAGGCCAAGGGTAAAAAAAAAAAAAAAAAGGACAGTGTTAACTTCCGCTTCCATGGACTCACTCTGCTGGTCTTACCAAACACATGGAACGCTCGTACCAAAGACCCACAGAGTTCAAATAAAACATGGAAACCAGTGACCTGTTCAAGACTGAACTTTCTAGTTCTGCGAGGAAGAGAGAGCAAAAGAGAGAGAACAAAAACCTAGCAAGAAGGTCAAAGCTTTAAGACACACTGTGGTCACCTGGGAACCTCTCAGAATCTTGGGTGCTTAATGGCCTGTTAATATTTTGAAGCTGAGTCTGCAGCATGAAGGAGACTTGACATCCTCCCTAGAGCAGCCTCCCCACCCCCCACCCCCTTGATGAATCTTTTAGTTTCAGCTTCCTGCGGGGAAGTGTTTAATTGCCTCTTTCATTGAGATGATCATTTTTATTGTGTTGAGCCCAGAGCGAGAGAGAGATGGCCCCTCCTTGGGCAAGTTTTGCATTTCAGGTTGTTTGTGGTCTCTTAGCCCTTACCAGTGGTGTGTTACTGCAGTCATCATTATCATCAGAATGGAAGTGTTAAGCCTGTAATTACACGTGGCACTGGGCTAAGTGTAATAGGAGGAGGCACTTTGGTTCTTACTGGCCAGCTGTGCATAATCAAAACACGGGCTCTGCTGGGCAGACCAGTGTTACAGGTTCGTGCAGAAAAGAAGAGGAAAACACTAAATGTGAGAGAGCAGGTCTTGGGAGGTTTTAACTGCCTGATCTCTTTTTAAGACTATCAACCATTATCTGGGGACTTTTAGTCTCTATAAAGATTACTTCTGAACCTCGGCAGTGTTCCTGGCAGAGTACTAAAAGGACTTTGTATGGGTCATGTATAATCCATGCCATGGACTTACACGAGAAATGTCGTGGTTATTCTCAGCCTATTTACCAGATGGCAATACGGAGGATACTCTTCCAGAATGGCAGAGAAAATCAACCTGTCTGACCTCAGGGGCCACAGGAAGGTGATGTCCATACCCTTTAGGAACCATGACAATATTTCCTAGAAAATACACCTTTGGGACGCTTTGATTGCATTGCCTTATTCTTTGAAAATTTTTACGAGCTTTATACTCCTACTGATATAAAACCCAGCTAAACAGACAAAGCAAGGAAGGGAGCAAGCAAACCTGAGATGAGAGCAGTTGGTTTGGGGCAGGAAGTTTTTAGAATTAGCTCTGTAACATTTCTGAGATGTTATGCAGGGGTTTTGTTTTGTTTTGTTTTCGTTTTTAAGGTTTAGAAATGGAAGCGCATTGTGTACTGAACTGAGATTGCTGTGGTATATTAGGGGATAGAATGATGCTATCTGGAGGGTGAGTGATCGAGTTAAGACTCTCTGATAATTTGGATAAGCATCTCATCCATTTGAATCCTGATTATTGGTAGGTGCGCTCATCTCTAATTCTAATCCTGCATTCCTGACTGTTTATTAGGTTCTGGTTATTCCATTAAAAGGATTCAGTGCTTGCATGTTAATTAGGCTTCCTTCCAAGTTGACACTTTGTGCACTGATAATTCCATTTCCCATCACCCATTTTTCTCCCATCTCTTTCTCTTTCATGATTGCTTTTCAGGGGAGGGGTGGAGATTGGAAGGGAAAGCATGACAGTGAACCCTGTCTTCATTCAGCTTCAATTTCCCATTTCTTAAGAATAAGGATTATTTTTAGGATAAAAGTATCCAGTTTTTCATTTTGTTACGGCATTTGATCGTCCAAATAAATGTTACAGATCATCACCATGATAGTAACTTCCTGCTGTCATAGGGTAACCCTGCGTGGAGTCTCACTTTATGGAACCCCTGAAAGTCCCTGTGGTTCTCTACGCCTAAGTAAAACAGCCCTCCTGCACTTGAATACCCCTAGGTTGATATATTGGCTATGCTTAATTTTCTTGCCCATTCTCACGGAGTCTAAGTGTGTAATCCACACACTCAACCCACCCCAGTCACCCTTGACATTCTGAACTGGTTTGTTCTTGAAAGAGCTGTTCTAGATTGGAAAGCCATGAATACGGTACCAGGAGCTCTAGTTAAGGGCCAGACAATTTGGGTTCTCTTCCCTCATAGCTCAGCTGGTAAAGAATCCACCTGCAACGCAGGAGACCCCGGTTTGATTCTTGGGTTGGGAAGATCCCTGGAGAAGGGATAGGCTACCCACTCCAGTATTCTTGGGCTTCCCTTGTGGCTCAGCCGGTAAAGAATCCACCTGCAATGCAGGAGACCTGGGTTCGATCCCTGGATTTGGAAAATCCCCTGGAGAAGGGAAAGGCCACACACTCCAGTATTCTGGCCTGGCAAATTCCATGGGCTGTAAAGTCCATGGGGTCACAAAGAATCGGACAGGACTGAGCTACCTTAACTTTCACTTTCCCTTTCCTTCACTTCCTGCTGATTCAGACAGTAAAAATCTGCCTGCAGTGCAGGAGACCTGAGTTTGATCCCTGGGTCAGAAAGATAGATCCCCTGGAAAAGGGAATAACAACCCACTTCAGTATTCTTGCCTGGAGAATCCCATGGACAGAGGAGCCTGGAGGGCTACTGACCGTGGGGTCACCAAGAGTCTCGCACAACTGAGCAACTAGCACTAACGGTCATGTGACCTGCGGCATGTCACCCTGCAGGGTCTGTGTCTCCCCATTTGTGAAAAAAGAAGGAACGGCGTAGATGTGTTAAAGCCCTCTCCAGCTCTGCGACTCTGGTCTCTGCTCAGGACTGGGCCGCAGATGCAGGCTTGGGATCCCCAGCTGCTCTCAGTTCCCTGTTTACTGATTCACACGCCCACCGCCCCCACAGGGGCCCTTGGAGGCCCTGGGCTCGCCTGCCCAGAGCCCGCAGGCTGTGCCTGCCCCTGGATCGCTGGGACCCCAGGGGGCTTCTCCTTTGCTTCCTCCTTTGCATATGAAACAAGCATCTGCCATGCTGGCAGTCGTCAGTTACACCTATGAACCCCAGGCTTCCGTGCCCACCTCCACTCTGAGCTGCTCTCTCCCTCACCCGTCACCCGGTGATGGACAGTGAGGGACGGAGGGGCGCTTCTGACCTCCCTGGTACCGAGCGTGTAGACGACAAGGAAACCCTTGAAGTCATAATGGGATCGGACAGTGGCAGCTGCTCACGGAAGCCTCTGTAGGCTCACACGTCGCTTATGATGGAAGGTCAGGGTGTTGGGCTTGGCAAGGCCCTTTGTGTGATAGATGGTGAAGATAAATAAGAATGATGCCCGATTAAGAGCCCTCTACAATTACCCTTGTCCATCCTAGCAGCATCCTGGCTCCCAGGAAAAAGCTTTACCTGAGAAAAGCATTCAAGAGGCATGAAGACAGGATTTTGTATTGGGCTAGCATGGAAAAAAATATCACCATCTCCCTTATGATTTCCTGATCCTCGTAAAGACTGCCTCAGTTTCCTATTACCCTTCTTCACACATGCATGGAATTTTACTTCCCTTTAGTTTCCTCTGAGCAGTCTACGATTTGAATCAGAGGTGACCAATTTTCCTTCTCAAAGCAGTTTCTTTACTTGGATGCTTTCTGGTTGTTCTTTAAGGCAGATTTTAAGGCTTTAAAGCTAGGGCAGAGAATAGATCCTTAGGTGGGAATCTAAACGTGATAACAAGTGACTGGGAAACAGAGTACTATACTTCTGTCCCCCTACAGCATGAAATGCCTGTTCCTCTGTGTCAACAGTTGGAAGAAGCAGCCGAGCACATACATAAATCCTCTCCCTGGTGAGAACCGACCACAAGAGGGCCCCCGGGAGCAGAAATCCCGGGCGCTTCTGCAGATGGGCCAAGAGTTGTCTAGACCCTATAAACGGGATGAGCAAGACCCTTCCACAACCTTTGGTGCAGAAGGGAATGTGATATTTAGCAGAACAAGGCCCGTAAAGCTAAATAAAAATGTTTTATATGAGGTCATTATAACTGTATGTCATAGAGCCTTTAAAACAGCATACATTATAAATCAGAAACTCAGGTTTATAGAGTAGGTTTCCTTTAATCGACATTATTATGGCATTGGAGGCTCGGGTCACTCCTCACCTCTTTCTGGTTAAAATTAAGGTCCTTTCCACCTTGTATCTGTTCCAGAAAGGAAAGGTCCATCCACTCACGGGCTTCTGTAACCTCCAGCGATCAGCTGCAGCGCTTCCTGCGGTCTCTGCGGATCCTAACCTTCATCGCTCAGAAACCACAAGCAGTTTCACTGTGCCCAGTGATTGCAGGTGGTCACCGAGGGAGTAATCTGAGAGGCTCCAACCTACGTTTATGTGTAATGGACACCAGCATAATACATGTCTCCAGGGGCCTTTTAACCCATAAAACCACCCATTGTAGAGTTTCAGTGGTGTTGATTTTCAGTGGATACAATACCTACCAGACATTTATTTACTGTCTTTTTCAGAAACATAGCATGATTTAAACAAATGCTAAATGGAAGAGGCAGGACGCGAAACTACATTCCGTATGAGTCCATTTAGATCACATTTAAAAACAGGCAGAATTTTAATGCCCCTGAATTGTACATTGTAAAATGGTTAAAAGGATACCTTTCATGTTACTTACATTTTACCACCAAAAAATGACCAAAAAAGAAGCCTGTATGTACCACCTAGTCTAATGAGATGAAGGTTTTGAGTAGCAGAGACTGGAAGTGGCCAGGGGAGGCTGGGGGCGGCTGGGGGCAGCTGGTGAGTTTCTGCTTCTCATCTGTGTTTGGGCTCCACCTCATGAGGATCCATTGAGTTGTGTGCTGTGACAGGCATACCTTCCAAATCCGTGTTTCAGGCCAATAAAATATTTATCCAAAGAAAAGTGCTCACTGAGTCTTAGCTGACTTGATTTAATTTGACTGGGTTGCTGGTCACAAGTATGAAAATTGACTCCATTCTTCAGTTGCCGCAGGGACTGGGACAGAGATAATTGAATAAAATTATGTCACTGAGTAATATTCCTATTATTTCTTTCTTGCGAAAACTGAATTAGGTTTAAGGAAGCCGGGGCAAGATTTTGTCAGCATTTAAACCGCAGTGTTGCCACTTTGAAGCTGCTTCTTCGAAGCTATAGAGGCAAGTTGAAGCTTCAGCAATCAACTAATCCGTGTTAGTCTCACGTCTGCTGTGGGTTACAGGACACATAGACAGTTTCCTTAAAGGTTCTGCCTCCGTCAAGCCTTGTGGGAGAGTCAGTTTCTTAACAGAGACCAGGGAACCATCTGGAAGGGATGCTCTGCGGAGGGCATTGGTATTAGGGGGAGGTTGAACAAAATAACTTAGCATGACTTCTTTAAAATCCTTTGATTCTCTTTCTAGAGCTGCTCTATGGATGTGTAAATGATGGCCAAATATGAATTCTTATCCCTGTGTCAGCTTCTTGTTCAGTAATTTTGTGAAAAGAAGTCACACAGGTTGTGGAATTAAGCTGTTGCTCTTAGGACACTGTGTTAGTTTTCTAACACTGCTATAACAAATGATCCCCAATGAGTGACTTATAATGACGCAAATTTATTCTTTCGTGGTTATAGAAGTCAGAAGGCTGAAGGCCCCTTGTCCCTCTGAAACTTGTAGGGGAGGAACTTTCCTTACCTCTCTGCCAGCTTTGGTGGTCCCTATAATGTCAAGCATTATTTGGCTTGAGGCTACAGCTCTCCAATCTCTATTTTTGTCTTCCTATGACCTTTGTGTGTGTGTTTCTATATCCTTTCTCCTTTGTATTCTCCTTTTTATATGGATACTCAGAGAGGGCTTCCTGGGTGAATCAGTGGCAGGAATCCGCTTGCTAGTGCAGGAGATGTGAGTTTGATCCCTGGGTTGGGAATATCCCTTGTAGGAGGGCAGCCACCTACTCCAGTATTCTTGCCTGAAAAACCTCACAGACAGAAGAGCCTGGCGGGCTATAGTCCAAAGGGTCACAAAGAGTCAGACACTGCTGAACACAATTGGCGTGTTGGCCATACCTAGGGTGATTTCACTGGGAGATCCTTAATTACATTTGGAAAGACCTTATTTCCAAATAAGATCAGTCTGAGGTTCTAAGAGGTTGTAAAATTTTAGGAAGCAGGGGCCACTATCTAACCCTCTATAGGTGCTTTCCCAGAAGGAGAAAGAAAACAAAAATCAACTTTAAAAACATACTGAGGCCCGCAGTAGATAGAAAGGAAGTGATGAAGAGAGTGTTTTGTGTTAGTTCAAGAAGTCGAGGGGCTCAGAGAGAAACACGACCTGTTTGTGCAGCCTATTATTATTACAGCCCTGAGATGCACCAGGCAGTCTGCTGGGGCTGTAGAGAGTTAACTGTAAGGAAACAGAAGCCATTCTCATAGCATTTCTGGTTCAGTGGGGGAGATCAGTATTTAGCCTTCCAAACTCAAAAACAAATCCATGACTACAGATTGTTAAGGAAGCGGAAACACTGTGATAGGGGAGCATGTTGGAGGGAGGTTCTTCTTTTCCCTTGTGGGCCCGTCAGGACATTTTTCTCCGAGGAAATGATAGTTAAGGTGAAGTAAAATGAGGAATGGGAATTAGCCAGGCACAAATATGAGAAGATCATTTCTAGTAGGTAGAGTGTTGAGTTCAGAGTGACGATGGGAAGCCACTGTGGTTGAAACATGATGATTAAAGAGGATGAAGCTGGGGGTGGGTGCCTGGACCACAGTGACGGTGGGTCACAGGTCCACATTCAGGATCTGGGGGCTCCCTGCAAGAGGACTCCCCAGAAAGATTTACGCAGAGGAATGGCAAGCTCTGAATTTCATTTTATGTGATCCCACTGGTTGATAGGTGGAAAAGAGATAGGGACAGAAAACTGACATCCATGGGCTGAGTCTGAAAAGGTGATACAGGTGGCTGGAGCAGAGACCTTGTTCCCCAGGAAACAGCCCATCTATTGCTGCTGCTTGCAGGAATACGGAGGGTCCCCGGTGGATTGTTCCCCAGGCTGAAAGGCAATCCTGACTCAGTAGGCTCTTCTTCCCCAATGGAGATTTGTATAACTCCATCATCTAGATAGAATTGACTTTAAAAAATGCTGCAGCGAAAATCATTTTCAAATGGATCTTATTTAAAATGAATAAAAGGGTATTTTATATCTCTGGTCACTTGCTACTAAAATTTGGGGATTGTATTCCAGCTTGGAATAGAGATCCAGAATTTGTGCAGATGGGCATGCCCTGCTTTGGTCCTCATGCTAACTCACTGGCATCTGCAAGTGCTGTCACACTGGATGCAAAGGCCTTCCTAGAAAAGTGTGAGTCTCTAAGACCTAGAAATAGTGCCGCGCGGTGTCTCTGAACCAGGAGGGTACCCCATATCCTACCAGAAAGCCACAGGGGAAAAGAGAAAATTAGGATGGAATGAGATGTAAAGAAGAGCTTCCCACTTGGCTCAGTGGGTGAAGAATCTGCCCGCAATACAGGAGGTACAGGCAGACGCAAGTTCAATCCTGGGTCGGGAAGATCCCCTGGAGGACGGCAAGGCAAACCGGTCCAGTACTCTTGCCTGGAGAACCCCATGGAGAGAGGAGCCTGGTGGGCTACCGGCCATAGGATTGCAAAGAATCGGACACAGCTGAAGCAACAGAGCCCACACACACATGGTGTAAGGAAAGATGTCCCCTAACCAGGAAAGTGACGTGACCGTTCACTTTCTCTTACAGCTCTCTCTGAGCTCTAAACATGCTTGGGTCTCTCCCACAGGATTCTCTGGCTTCCGGCTTCTTCCCCCTCCTCTTGTAATTGGTTGAGAGAAGGCCAGCATCTGACTGTGGTAAATCAGTTCATCTTTCTGGCAGACAGTCACCTTATAGATGAACCACATGGAACTCACCATGGGCGTCCTCATAGCTGAAGGATAGCTAACATTATGTACACATTTTTCTGTTCGTTCTTGAGCTCCTCCAGCCCCCTTAAAAACATATACATGATCCTTCCAGATTATTTGCAGAGTGTCTGGGCACCAGAGGTGGGCTGGGGCAGAGCTGGCCTTGGCAGAGGGCCCCAGCACCACTGGCCCATCTGCATTGTATTATCCACATGAGTAGGCTGCATCCGTGAAAATCGACAGGATGACCGTACGGCAATGTTCAGATCTGAAATTATTTCAGATGGTTTCCTATGTACGTACAACTCTGTACTTTGCAATCTTTTGGATTTCAATTTGGAAAGTCATTCAAGTGAGTAATTTATTGTGGGGCTGTTCCTTCTGTTTTCCTGTCAAACTCACACAATTCTAAAAATAACTTTGTTATAAGCAAACTGATTGTGCTTAACAGGACAGTGGGGGGCTCCCGTGGTGTTTGTTCCAAGTCTAAAAGATCAGGTTGGATTTGACCTTATCAGCTTGGCACTGGGTTTTATGAAAACAGGTCTGAGTTGTGGGAAGCCAGTTTTTGCACTCAGATGGTGTCTTACCTGGAGAGAGAAAAGCTTCGTGATCTGTGAACTGACTATTGACTTTAAGAGGTCATGGACCTTAGACAAGGTGGGAAGGCTTTGATTTCACCAAGGAAAAATGTGACCGTTAGTAAAGTCACAGAGAGCCTCCTCATTCATGCCCCTCGACCCCTGATTTTTCTACAAGTGTGATGGTCTCCTGGCTGTAGAAGTACTCAAACTACTTTTTAGAATTAGGTAAAATGCATTTTGCCTTCATTGTTATCAGAACTGTGCATGCATGTGATTTAAAGAGCTCTAGAGCTGGGGGTGCAATGGTAAGGAATCTGCCTGCCAGTGCTGGAGATTTTAGAGACAGGGGTTTGATCCCGGGGTTGGGAAGATCCCCTGGAGAAAGAAATGGCAACCCAGTCCAGTATTCTTTCCTGGGAAACCCTCATGGTCAGAGGAGCCTGGTGGGCTACAGTCCGTGGAGTTGAGTCAGACACGACTGAGTGCACGCGCGCGCACACACAGACACAGAGTTCTGCGAAACTTGTTATGAAAGCATCATTCCCTTGCCACTGCAGCTCAGCTCTTCTCCGCTTCCCAGAAGCAACCACATTTGAATTCCTCCAGCTGATTTTTATGAAACTTTCTCCATATCTCCAAGTAATACACATACATTATGTCTTTTTGATTTTTCCATCTTGAGCATTATCTACCGACTTCCTCCTGTGACAAGTACAGAGTTGATTTTCTTTCATGTCCCTTCACCTCTGCCCTCTTTATACGGTATTCTCATCCTCACGCTCCCAGTACAATCATACCATCCTTGGGTTTAGATGGATGGTCAGTGTCTACAGGACTGAAGCAGATTGTACTGTGCTTCCTTTTGTTTTTCAGTGTAATTTTTACCCCTGGAGTTAATCATTCTCTTTTATGATTTTTTTCCCCTTACTTTTAAGGTATCCGTGTCTCCATTATTAGCCTCAAACGCCTCCCAATCATTCTGACAGGTGCCTCTTCCTGAGGCGCTTGCTCCCACAGGCTCCTGACCTGCTCCGATCTGAAAAGACTGACTGCCACCCAGCGGACACCACTATGACCCTGTGTCTCCCTTCACAGCCCTGAGAAGCTCCTCCTCTTCCCGTCTGTATGGCAGCCACGTCCTGTGGCTCGTGTCTTTTAAAAATATTTACTTATTTGGCTGCACCGGCTGTTAATTGCAGCATGCAGGACCATTAGCTGCAGTGTGTGAACTCTTAGTTGCGGCATGTGGGATCCAGTTCCCTGACCAGGGATTGAACCCGGGTCCCCTGCATCACGAAAGGGGAGTCTTAGCCACTGGACCACCAGGTTAGTCCCCCTGTCTTCTTTATCCTTTCCTTTTGGTGGATTGTAACTCTCAGTAGCTTCCTGAGAAAGGATTTGAGGGTGGTACAGGAGGGAGGCATTAAAGGTTTGCGTGTCGGAAAATGGTTTTATGCTATCCTCTCACGCTATTAGTAGGTAAACTCGGTATCAAATTCCGATCACAGTTTGCAGGTATGACTCTGCTGTCTTACATTTTCCACATTTGCTTCTGAAAACCTGATGCATTTTTATAATTGATTCTATTAGGTTCCCTGTCTCTTGGTCTCTTTATCTCTTTTTGGAAATGTACACCCCCAATCCCTCCCAGCATCAAAGTCTTTTCCAATGAGTCAACTATTCACATGAGGTGGTCAAAGTACTGGAGTTTCAGCTTTAGCATCATTCCTTCCAAAGAAATCCCAGGGCTGATCTCCTTTAGAATGGACTGGTTGGACCTCCTTACAGTCCAAGGGACTCTCAAAAGTCTTCTCCAACACCACAGTTCAAAAGCATCAATTCTTCTGCACTCAGCCTTCTTCACAGTCCAACTCTCACATCCATACATGGCTTCTGGAAAAACCATAGCCTTGACTAGACAGACCTTAGTCAACAAAGTAATGCCTCTGCTTTTGAATATGCTATCTAGGTTGGTCAGGATGTTAGACCTATTTAATCTGGTTTTGTGTGTCCTTCAGTTCTGGAAGATTTTCTTGAATCAGTTTTTCAATAATCTCTTGTCTTCCCTTATTGTCATAAAATGTTTTAGAAATCTTTTTTTTTTTTTCCAGTTTGGAGCTCTAGAATTGATCCACTAATTTTGTTTCCATCTCATATTTTACATATATTTGTCTTTTTGCTCTAGTTACTAGAGCAAAAAAAAAAAAATTAAAATGGAATATTTCTATAGTCAATAAATAATTGTTTGAACAATTCAGAATGTAGCCATTGTGAATTAGACTCAGAATTCAGCACAAATAAAAATTAGATGATCTACTGGTGATTATATGGTTATGAGTGGCACAAAGTCTGTTGTTACCATAAGTGATAATTATTGTGGGTCAGAAAATAGGTAAAAACTAAGGAATTATAGAAACTCAGGGGTAGGCTGGAACAGAAAGGAGAAAGGCCTAGAAAGGAGTGGGCATGGCTTTAGCAGTCCTTCAAACCAAATTACCATCCCAGGAAGGATAGGAAGACTGTATGTAAAGCAGTCTGAGTTCTGGATGGTGAAACCGAGCCCTGAGAAGTCCCTATATCTTGAATTCTTGAGTTCAGAAAAATCACTTGATTCTTGAAGCCCAAATCACAGAGACAAGACAAATTCTGGAAGTGAGGACATGAGTGGCCCTAAGCTCCACCTTTAGGCACCCTAATTTCCTGATTTATGTCAACATGGCTAATTCCAGACCCACCAGCTTGCGGGCCTGAGCCCTTCAAGCTGCGTGGTCAGCACTGTCTCAGCACTGGAGATTGTGGCTTCTGTGACCTGAAAATCTTCAGAGTTGCAGCTGTGAAGAGTGGGCTGGGAAGAGGCAAAGAGAGATGATGAAGAATGTTTCAGACCGCTAGCGACTACCCATCACTTGCACCCTCAAATATTAGGTTTTCCTCTTATACCCAATTTGTAATCTGATCTCAATGCCAGTTTCAGTTCACTTGAACTGACGGGTGTTTTTGTATTTTCCATTTATTTCACAAATTTTGCCTAAATTTCCTATGGAAGCCTTGGAATTCTTCCTCTCTCCTCACCTTGAAATTGTAACTTAAATTCCTCTAGAATTCTTCTTAAATAGTGTGATTAGGACATCCTATTTACATTCTATCTTTCAGCAGTCATTTCTCTGCTTATTCAGTTCAGTTCAGTCGCTCAGTCGTGTCCAACTCTTTGCAACCCCATGAATCGCAGCACGCCAGGCCTCCCTGTCCATCACCAACTCCCGGAATTCACTCAGACTCATGTCCATCGAGTCTGTGATGCCATCCAGCCATCTCATCCTCGGTCGTCCCCTTTTCCTCCTGCCTCCAATCCCTCCCAGCATCAGAGTCTTTTCCAATGAGTCAACTCTTCGCATGAGGTGGCCCAAGTACTGGAGTTTCAGCTTCAGCATCATTCCTTCCAAAGAAATCCCAGGGCTGATCTCCTTCAGAATGGACTGGTTGGATCTCCTTGCAGTCCAAGGGACTCTCAAGAGTCTTCTCCAACACCACAGTTCAAAAGCATCAATTCTTCGGTGCTCAGCCTTCTTCACAGTCCAACTCTCACATCCATACATGACCACAGGAAAAGCCAGAGCCTTGACTAGATGGACCTTAGTTGGCAAAGTAATGTCTCTGCTTTTGAATATACTATCTAGGTTGGTCATAACTTTTCTTCCAGGAGTAAGCGTCTTATAATTTCATGGCTGCAGTCACCATCTGCAGTGATTTTGGAGCCCCCAAAAATAAAGTCTGACATTGTTTCCACTTTCCCCATCCATTTCCCATGAAGTGATGGGACCAGATGCCATGATCTTTGTTTTCTGAATGTTGAGCTTTAAGCCAACTTTTTTGCTCTCCTCTTTCACGTTCATCAAGAGGCTTTTAGTTCCTCTTCACTCTCTGCCATAAGGGTGGTGTCATCTGCATATCTGAGGTTATTGATATTTCTGCTGGCAGTCTTGATTCCAGCTTGTGTTTCTTCCAGCCCAGCATTTCTCATGATGTACTCTGCATAGAAGTTAAATAAGCAGGGTGACACTATACAGCCTTGACATACTCCTTTTCCTATTTGGAACCAGTCTGTTGTTCCATGTCCAGTTCTAACTGTTGCCTTCTGACCTGCATACAGATTTCTCAAGAGGCAGGTTAGGTGGTCTGGTATTCCCATCTCTTTCAGAATTTTCCACAGTTTATTGTGATCCACACAGTCAAAAGCTTTGGCATACTCAATAAAGCAGAAATAGATGTTTTTCTGGAACTCTCTTGCTTTTTCCATGTTCCAACGGATGTTGGCAATTTGATCTCTGGCTCCTCTGCCTTTTCTAAAACCAGCTTGAACATCAGGGAGTTCACGGTTTACATATTGCTAAAGCCTGGCTTGGAGAATTTTGAATATTACTTTACTAGCATGTGAGATGAGTGCAATTGTGCGGTAGTTTGAGCATTCTTTGGCATTGCCTTTCTTTGGAATTGGAATGAAAACTGACCTTTTCCAGTCCTGTGGCCACTGCTGAGTTTTCCAAATTTGCTGACATATTGAGTGCAGCACTTTCACAGCATCATCTTTCAGGAATTGAAACAACTCCACTGGAATTCCATCACCTCCACTAGCTTTGTTCGTAGTGATGCTTTCTAAGGCCCGCTTGACTTCATATTCCAAGATGTCTGGCTCTAGATGAGTGATCCCATCATCATGATTATCTGGGTAGTGAAGATCTTTTTTGTACAGTTCTTCTGTGTATTCTTGCCACCTCTTCTTAATCTCTTCTGCTTCTGTTAGGTCCATACCATTTCTATCCTTTATCGAGCCCATCTTTGCATGAAATGTTCCCTTGATATCTCTCATTTTCTTGAAGAGATCTCTAGTCTTTCCCATTCTGTTCTTTTACTCTATTCCTTTGCATTGATTGCTGAAGAAGGCTTTCTTATCTCTTCTTGCTATTCTTTGGAACTCTGCATTCAGATGCTTATATCTTTCCTTTTCTCCTTTGCTTTTTGCCTCTCTTCTTTTCACAGCTATTTGTAAGGCCTCCCCAGGCAGCCATTTTGCTTTTTGCATTTCTTTTCCATGAGGATAGTCTTGATACCTGTCTCCCGTACAATGTCACGAACCTTATTCCATAGTTCATCTGGCACTCTATCTATCAGACCTAGGCCCTTTAATCTATTTCTCACTTCCAGTGTATAATCATAAGGGATTTGATTTAGGTCATACCTGAATGGTCTAGCAGTTTTCCCTGCTTTCTTCAATTGAAGTCTGAATTTGGTAATAAGGAGTTCATGTTCTGAGCTACAGTCAGCTCCTGGTCTTGTTTTTGTTGACTGTATAGAGCTTCTCCATCGTTGGCTGCAAAGAATATAATCAATCTGATTTCGGTGTTGACCATCTGGTGATGTCCATGTGTAGAGGCTTCTCTTGTGTTGTTGGAAGAGGGTGTTTTCTGACCAGTGCATTTTCTTGGCAAAACTCGATTAGTCTTTGCCCTGCTTCCTTCCGCATTCCAAGGTCAAATTTGCCTGATACTCCAGGTGTTTCTCTGCTTATTAAACCTGGTCTTTTCTTTGTTCATAGTAGCCTCAAGTCTTTTGAAGCAGAGGCTGTCTTCTCCCTTATTGTTACTCAAACCTGCTACATACAGGGTCAGGATAGGTACACCAGTGCGGTGAGCACCCCTAACTCCATCTGACTGTCTCTATAAAGTTTTTCTCCTCGAGTGGAATCTCAGCTTTCTCTCAGTTTTACTTGCTATGAAAGGCTGATCTCAGGAAACAATCAGAATATAAACCTAAATAAAGTTGTTGCTTCTTCCAAGAATGTTTGCTGTTGAAACCCCACCTTGCTGGTCAGTGAAAGTCTCTGTCAGTAAAGAAAGAAATGGCAAAGTACAAACTAAGAGGAGGTTTCTGGTTGCCAAGGATCCTCTCCATTATTTTTCAAAACATTCCCTATACACGACTGCCCATCAGGCCTCATCAATAGCAGTCCCTTGTGTAGTCTGTAATTGATTACCCAAGCACACCTGCCCGTGGGTGGCCACACTTCCCCTGAGGCTCCTGTACGTTTTGCAGGAGGAAAGAAATGCTAGAGTCATGGACAGAGCTCCTGATGAAGCAGAAAAGCAGCCCATGCCATGATCTGAGCAAAGCTGGTCTCTTCGGTAATCAATACACACGTCATTCCCCCGTGTGCACAGCACTGCCTCTCGAAGTCTCAACTCTGTCTTTGGATGCAGCCAGGATCAATCATTAAATCCGTTTCTAGCCTTTCTCCTCCCCCTAGAGAATGGGCGGTAGGGCTGAAAATTCCAAGCTTCTAATTTGGGCTCCAAAATAACTGCAGATGGTGATTGCAGCCATGAAATTAAAAGATGCTTACTCCTTGGAAGGAAAGTTATGACCAACCTAGATAGGATATTAAAAACCAGAGACATTACTTTGCCAACAAAGGTCTGCCTAGTCAAGGCTATGGTTTTTCCAGTAGCCATATATGGATGTGAGAGCTGGACTGTGAAGAAAGCTGAGTGCCAAAGAATTGATACTTTTAAACTGGTGTTGGAGAAGACTCTTAAGAGTCCCTTGGACTACACGGAGATTCAACCAGTCCATCCTAAAGGAGAGCAGTCCTGGGTGTTCATTGGAGGGACTGATACTGAAGCTGAAACTTCAGTACTTTGGCCACCTCACGCAAAGAGTTGATTCATTGGAAAAGACTCTGATGCTGGGAAGGATTGGGGGCAGGAGGAGAAGGGACGACAGAGGCTGAGATGGCTGGATGGCATCACTGACTCGATGGACGTGAGTTTGAGTGAACTCTGGGAACTGGTGATGGACAGGGAGGCCAGGTGTGCTGCGATTCATGGGGTGCAAAGAGTCACACATGACTGAGCGACTGAAATGAACTGAACTGAACTGAATTATGGCTAATCTTTTCCAGTGACCACCCCCCACTGAGGAGCCCACCAAGGGTAACTTCATTAGAATAAAAGGCACTGCTTTCACCCAGGAAATTGCAAAGGTTTTAAGGGCTCTGTGTCAGGAACCAGGATCTGAGATTCAATATTATCACTAAAGATGCTCTTAGTATTCTTCTCAGTTAAGAAATTACAAGGGTTCAGAAGCTCTGTGCCAGGAATAGGGCCAGAGACCAATATATATTATTCCTATTATCTCATAGTGGGAGAGGATGGTTTTATTTCACTAGAAATATGGACTGAATGTGTCAAATGACGTAGATAGTTTGAATTTAGATGACAACCATAGACTGGATAGGGCAACAGAGAAAGGAAATATGAACTGGAAATGAAATGGATACCATTTCCTCAGCTTTAAACCTTCCTTTCCTCAGAAGGGATCAGTCCACATACATGCCTCACCATTGTCTGGATCAAATGTTCTTGGTTGAGTTTCCATTTCTGAACAATCTTGTAATAGCATTTTATGCTTTTTGAATCTTTTTATACACATTATCTCATTTCATCAAGTAGAACAGGTTGAGCTTCTAATATTCCCGTTTCAAAGACAGAGTAAATGGGATGGCAGAGAAGTAATGTGGCTTGCTCAAGGTCACAGTGACGGTGAGTCATCAGATTTTGACCAATGTTGAGCACAAGCAGTGTTGAACACTTACTACAAGTCTACACTAAACAATTTTTTGAAAAATTTCCAACCACTTTAGAAGATGGGGAGTGGTCTTTAGAATTGAATTATGAAAGAGGAAAAAAAGTGACTTGCAAATGTCACATAACTTATAGTGGCAGAGACTGTGTTTAAATGCTTGTCGTCAGAGTCTGTGACCTTAACCACTATTTATACTTCGTAATCGAACACATTCTCCTTCTTCTGGTATCTAGTGATGTTATGGTCAGTTTTATATTGAATCCCATCTCTCTCCACTACAATCCCCTCATTTTAGACAGTTTCACTATTTGCATCATCATCTCATCTCTTCTCTGCTGGTTCCTATGTATCACTTATTTCATATTTGTTCTTTCATATACCTCACTTCTCTAGCCTCCCCACATACCGGATTCTGAAGTATTATTTGTATGTATCTCTCCTTTCTTTAATTATCCTGGAAGTATCTTAAGGTATAAACAGTTTCATTAGTTTTATGTTACATTTTAATTGTTTTCAGTGAAATTCAAGTCTCCAAAATCCAAACGTGATCCTTTTTAAAAGTGGTTTTTAATTAATTTTTATTGAAGTATATTGCTTTAAAACGCTGTGTTAGTTTCTACTATACCGTAAACTGAATCAGCTGCACCTATGACCCCTCTCTTCTGGACTTTCTTTCCCTTTAGGTCCCCACAGTGCATTAAGTAGAGTGCCCTGTGCTGTGCAGCAGGTTCTCATTAGTTATCTATTGACAGATATATTCTTACTATAATATTAATCGTGTGTATGTGTTGATTCCAATCTCCCAGTTCCTCCCCCACTCCTTCCCTTGAAATCGGGCCAAATGTAATTCTTTGATTAAAAGCAAAGTCTCCAGAATCAGGAAGACGCAAGCTCCAGTGCTGACTCTTTCCCTTACTGGCTGGATGACAGTGGTCAAGTCTTGCGACCTTTCTGAACCACAGTCTGCTCATCTATAAAATGGAGATAACGGTAGTGGCTAAATTATAGGTTGAATGCAGGGAGTATTCTAGGTAATAAATAGTAGGTATTTAGCATAGTGCATAGTAGCAGATTAAGAATCATGCAATGATGGGAGCTGATATAAGTGTTACCATCATTATTAATCATAATTATGGAAAGAAAGCTATGAGCTTTGGGAAACATTCCACACCTGATATTTCTCTTGCTTAATAAATAACCCCCTGGTATATTTTAAGAGTCTAATAAATAGAAATCTCTCCCATATAATTCAAGATAAAAAGCGTATTCATATATTTTGATAGACACCATCTCTTAGATATGATATTGGAGGTAATGGATGTGTGGTTGCAGCAACAGTAGATTCCAGGAAAAAAGCACTGCGAAGTGGCAATCCACAGTGACAAGTTCTGTAAATTAAAAATTACTTTTCTTTATCTTGAGATATCTTCTAGCCTTTTACTGTTATTGGATTGTGAAAATAGTGTCATTCTTTTGAAAATAACTGTAGCTGACCAACACTTTCTAATATGGTCAACAGGAGCATCTCTTACTTTTCTGTAGCTGCTCTGGGCTCATAAATGATTGGGATAAAGACTTAGAAATGGGATGACCAGTTCCAAGATGTAGCCAGCAGTGTAATGAAGAACAGAATTGTAGGATCCTGCCACTCTGATTGCCTTCTTCTTCCTATTTGCTTTGTTCATCTCTGAGGAGAAAATGGACCACATTTCACCTAAGACCGCCTAATCCTGCTGTTGGACATTAAACGTTGATTTTAAACATTAAAACTGCTCAGCTTGTGGGTTTATGACCCATAGATTCTTTTATTTATCTATTTTTAGTTTTTAATTTCTTTATGTTGAAATGGCCAAATCCACTAAATTGAAAGAAGATGAGATCTGGAAGCTGTGACTTTCCATGAAGTGTATCCAAAGACAGCTGGTTGGGAGAGGATAATGGGATTTTGCTGCTCATGCTGGCTGGAAGAGCAGGGCTGAAATGTACACACTAGTTACTCAATGCTTTACGATTTGGTTGTATTTGGATTATGGTTTTTAAAATATCTGTGGGTTTTGAAAACCCCAAACAATGTATCAATAACCCATGGCCCATCAATTTTATTGTGGCTTTCATTTTATAGAGAAGGAGTGGTTTTGCATTTGCAATGAATTAGATGTTTATCTTCCCAACAGTCTCATTTCATTATAGTGATGTGGTTTATTCACCTAATGGTAAACATTTTATTTTTTCCTAAAGCCTGGTCAGAACTTGGCTCAAGCTGGAAGGATTTCATTTTGGGAGTGTTCCGTGTGTTGCTGTAAAACCATCTAGTTTTTGTGTTGACCAAGATGAGGTTCCTGGGATCTATAAGTGCCTTTCCTATGGAATTATGACTATGTGCCCTGCCTCTCTCTCCTTTGTTAATTAATAAAATAGAAAGTAAATGTAAAGTGGTCATAAGCTATTGAAAAAAATTCAGCAGCTGCTATTGATATTCATTACTTGGTATCTGCAGCCTTCAAAATAATGTTCTTTGTCTCACCAGAAGCAGCTAAAATGCAGTGACACTTAGATGATATCTCACCACGTGTGCAGGCTACAGATTTCTCTGTATTGTTTTGTTGCGTATGTGTTCTCTTTCTCAAGGCCAGGAGGTTTGCCTTTCTTTTCCCAAGATTGTTATACAGGAAAATATAAAGATCATTGCATCTTGATGCATCTTCTAGGAGTGTTGAGAGGCAACAGAAAGAGACAGGTGCAACCTATATGAAAGATGATTTCCTCAAGTCTTTGTTGAGATAAATGCATTGTAAATGGGAACACACTGTGGTATATTGGCAGGCAGGTCACTCGAGTCTCTGGATGTAGAGAATCACAGTGTTGTATCTGTGTCATGTCATTTTATTTTGCATTCATGTGAGCAGTTGCAGGAATGCACAAGCTAACACATTCGTTCTGAAAGGGCCAAAATGAAGGCCTACGGATGGATGAGCTTCAGTAGCCAATAGTTGACAGGGTTGGGAGTCCTGAAGGATGATTTCATTGACTTGTTGCATCTCTCATGCAAACGAGGATGTGGCAGTTTTCAAAAGGGCAGATTGGTCTCTAGAATCTTCAGGGATCTATGTGAATAGTGTGTATTTGGAGAAGCGATTACAAATAGTAATGGCTTGGAGAATCACAAACCAGAAACCACATGCTCTGAGACCTCACACCCATGAGATCAAATTCAGGGAAAATTCAATTTTTAATAACTGTACATATGCACGTATGTATCTATCTATTTATTTTCCCTAAATCTGGTTTCTACCTTGAATAAAACTACTATAGTCGGAAAGAGAAAGTGTGAGCACAGTAGGCAGTATCTAGGACTTGATTTAGTGGTCTGTTATGTTATTTGCCTGTTTCTTCTCTTAGTTGGTGGTCATGCTCAAGTCTTTAAGAAGGCTAAGCCCTAAATGATTATTATCTCTGTCTTAACTCCCTTGATGTTTCTGTCTCTTTGTATACCCAGGAATAGGAACCATACCCACCTTTGCCGAGCTGCATATTCAGGTTTACCCACTCCAATACTCTTGCCTGGAAATCCCGAGGACAGAGGAGCCTGGCTGGCTGCAGCCCTTAGGGTCACACAGAGTCAGACACAATTGAAGCGACTTAGCATGCACACATGCATGCATGCAATTTTTTCTTCTTTTGGGATTACAGTTTTGAACTGTGCTAAAGGTAGCCACCTTTACCACTCTCGTAGCTGCGTGTTGACTGATGTTTGAGATATCCATGGATGGTCATAGCTCAAGAACTAATCCACAGGTATCAGTTCTTTCAGTGGTAGAACCACAGAATATTCGACCTGGCAGTGACTAGGAAATCACTTTGTCCAAGCTGTTCTCTTTGCAAAGGAAGGAAGTGATGTTTAAAAAAAAAAAAAAAATACAAGAAGGAAAAAAAATAAAAAGAAGAGGATTCATTGCCCAAGGCCATGCTGTCAGGGTGAGATTATCAGGCGTAGAATTTAGGTTTCTTCACTTTCAGTGTTTTAAAATGGAGTAGCTTTAAATGACTTTAAAATGGAGTAGCTTCTACTTATTTCAGAGAAGAGTTAATAACAGTATAGTTTTTACATAAGCAAATAAGTTTCTATAATCTTTACTGAACCTTCTTTTTTTTTAATGAACATTGCATATATTTTTTGTAGAGAAAGGGATAGGGTAGTGGTTTTTAACTGGAGATGAGTTTGCTCTTCCCCATGGCATTAATAAGGCCTGAAGACATTTCTGATTGTCATGACTGAAGGGGAGAGGAAAGGGCAGTGGCCTCTAAAGAGACCAGATGGGCTGCTAAACTTTCTACAATACACCCGTCAGCTCCTTGGCAAAAAACTATCCAGTCGTCCAGCTCAAAATGTCAGGAGTTCCAGCACTGAGAAACCATGTAGAGGTGTAGCCTTTGAGGAATGCCATAGCACCCTTTGCTTACCTCTTTTTCTTTTTCCTTATTAATCTTCAGTGGTTCTTAGAAAAATATCCAGCAAGAACAGGGCTTCTACGGACCCAAATTCATGCATGCTGCCATGACTGATATTTACAAAAGACTCTTCACACACATGCAAAATACTGAAAAGGTTTATGAATGCTGGGTTCCAAACCCAGTACCCTGTGTAAGAATTTTTATATAATTAAAAACTCTCACTGCTCAGCAGCAATCACCTAGAACACACACTGGCATAAGCACAAAGGATCGCCTTGGTGGAATTCAGACCATCTAAAGTAGATGAACAGGTATGTGGGGGGAGACCAGGAAGACCAAGAACAGTCTAGAAGGGTTAGGAAATGGCTGTGTGAGAGGCTTTGGAAGACACCTTCGCTTATTCAGACAAACTCTCACACTTTCTCAAGGGAAATCAGATAATGTAACTAGTCTTCACAGCCCAGGAATCAGGCATTTTTAGACCTCATTGGTTTTCTAGAGCAGTCTGCTTAATCCTTATCCCCTGTTGCAAACAAACCAGTAGACGGGCAATACCGCCAAACAAAAGAATAAAATTTGTCCATCTATCATTAAGATAATTGTTATTGATTAGTCTCCTTGTAATTTTCTGCTTTTTGTTTTCAGAAGTTGGTTATAAATCACACCCACAGCAGGCACCAAGCCAGTGTTTGTGTCTATTATGTGGTCCTGATAAGGCAGGGCAGCTTTTTTTGCCTTCCTGATGCACGTTATTGAGATTGATTGAAGCGCTTTGCTGGTTCTATCCTAGACACTATGTAATTAATGTTTCATTATGTTAATACATGCAAATGTGAGAGTGTGTGTTTGATTGGGAGGTGAGAGAACAAAACAGGATTAAAGAGTTCACGCCAAAGTACAAATTAATTTATTGCATTGCTAACTGTCCTCTGAGGAATGAGGGAGTAGGCTTCAAAACGAAAGAAAAAAATGCAAATAAAGGAAGAGCTGTTGCACGTCTGTGTCGTTGAGAGGTAGTTCCCTTGACAATGATAAAAAGGATATTCAGTCATGTGACAGAGTTCTTACCCACTCTGTGGTTTTCAGCAGTTCACATCTCCCTCTCTAGTTAAAGGGTTTTTAGGATGAGAAAAGTCACAGATTATTTCCTCTTTACATATGCAAGCATTTATACCTATACAGAATGCATGAGGATCATACTGAAGTATGAAACTTCATGCAGTATAAAGATCTTTCATACGTAGTTAGTGGTTGATTTTATGGCATTATTTGAGTTGTAGAGGGATTTTAGTCCCAAATCAATCATCCACAGGTCTGTCCCAATGATTTGCTTATGCCTGGGTATTTCTTCTTAGTCTTCATGGTGCTAATTTTGATAGTTTCCTACTATATCAACATATTTGTATTTTGTCATTGACTATTTCCCTATTATAAGACAGTTAATATATTTTAATATAGTTGAATTTGCTGTCATATCAAACACTGCAATGAGTGTATATACAGTAACTCCATTGAATTATTTTTTGAGATAGCTTCTTGGGAGTGAATTTACTATAACCTTTTTTTTTTTTTTTAATGGGCTCCCCTGACAGCTCAGTGGTAAAGAATCTGCCTGCAATGCAGGAGACCTGGGTTAAATCCCTGGATTGGGAAGATCCCTGGAGAAGAAAATGGCAACCCATTCTAGTATTCTTGCCTGGGAAATCCCATAGACAGAGGAGCCTGGTGAGCTACAGTCCATAGGGGCAGTGGTAAAGAATCTGCCTGCCAATGCAGGATACAAGGGTGTGATCCCTGGGTTGGGAAGATCCCCTGGAGAAGGAAATGACGGCACACTCCTCTCTTCTTGCTATTCTTGCCTGGTAAATCCCACAGAGAGAAGACTGGTGGGCTATAGTCCACGGGGTCACAAAGAGTTGGACATGACTGAAGTGACTTACTAAAGTGTAATGATTTTAAGGTTGCCACATTAAGTTGTTTGAGCCAATGATACCTTGCTGCTGCTGCTGCTAAGTCGCTTCAGTCATGTCCAACTCTGCGACCCCATAGATGGCGGCCCACCAGGCTCCCCCATCCCTGGGATTCTCCAGGCAAGAACACTGGAGGGGGTTGCCATTTCCTTCTCCAATGCATGAAAGTGAAGTCGCTTGGTCATGTCTGACTCTTTGCGACCCCATGGACTGCAGCCTACCAGGCTCCTCTGTCCATGGGATTTTCCAAGCAAGAGTACTTGAGTGGCTTGCCATAAGGTGGGTAAAAATTATTGAATCTTCCTCTCCACTAGGTAATACTGTTTTGAATAGGTTTTTAAAATGGGAAGCTGAAAAAGAAGGTTCTAGAAAGTAAGATGCAGTCAGGAAGGGTAGGGCTGAGGAGATTTTGAGAAGAGAACCCTAATGCCAGTAGGAATGCACTGGATATCAAGGCGATGGAGGATGGGGGAGGACTTTGAAAGAGAAGTTTAGAAAATGTGAGGCAAACATGATTGTTTCCTATCCAAGTGTATTAACTGGAGGCATTGAAAAGGCATCATTGTAATATATACTAAACTACTAGTGTGAGGCCTGCTTCTGCTTGTTTATTCGATTCGCTGCTTTTCTTGGGCTTTGTTGCTGTTGTTCTGCTTTCCTTTCTGCTGATCACTTGGGAGGAAGGGCAAGGTGGGCACCTGTGGCCCCACCCGCCTTTCTCCCACCGTTCGTGGCTGTTTTCCAGCGACAGTGGTAGCGTTGAATAGTTTGCTCCACATGCCAAAAACATTCACTGTCTGGCCCTTGACAGAAAACAAAACAAACATGTAGACTCCTGATATTTTAAAAGAAATGTGAAATAGAGTATGGAGTCAAAAATATCATTTCAAATGCAAACTCACCCATTGGGCAAATTTTAATTTGTTACAGACTTTAGCCTCAGTTTTTTTTTTTCTTTTTTTCTTCCTTAAATCAACATCATAATAATTTCACTAACTGGCTGAAAATGAAATCATGTAGTAGGTTGAAGTATCGATCCCCTTGTTCTTCCCTCCTATAAAGGCAGAACTTCAAAACTATAATTATTGTTTATAGCATCTAATAATTATTTGTGCAGTGTCCCAGTGTAGTCAAATGAAGATCCATTAGTACTATGTAAAAAAAAAAAAAAGTGTATCTGGATGAATTAATGCAACCAAAAACACCACCTCGATCTTCTGTAATTTCCCCATACTTTAACTGTGGCCATGCTAAACTGTTAGTTGCTGATGTCAGCACTAACTGGAAAGGTTTCCTGAACATATTTATCTGTGTCAAAGCACTGAACCCACCACTATTAAGCAAAAGGGCATAGAGTTGTGAATCATTGAATGTGATGGAGCAGGGCTCTCGCCTATGATCCCAACTCTCATGCGTCATTCTGCTGTTATTCTTCATGGTCAAAGCCAGTGGAGTTAATAGTGTCTAAGTGGTTGCAGTCCTTTCTACCATGATTCACATGTCATTTTTCACAGTCATTTTGCAGACTGATGGGGAAGTGGGATAGCTTTTGTTTCACAGTCCCCTTCACAAAGACCCACTGCATTTTTAATCACTGGGTTTCAATTTATTTACAGCTATAGGCCAGTGTGATGAACCCACAGTCATGTCTTTCCAGTTAGGACCAGGAAGTATTCCAATAAACATTGGCCTTTTATCCCTACCAGAGACATTTCCATTAAAGACTAACCAGCATTTAGATGCTAATGATTGGATGAAGCAATCATTCTCTTTACATCAAAATTTAAAAATCCAGAAGTGTGACCGTATATCATGCACTGCAGAAATAGAAATGTATATACTATATTTCAATAAAATTAATTCTGAATGCGTCCAGTGCCTGACAAGATTTCTCACTATCAGATAAAAATAAACAGTTTCCAAAAAGAGTACAAGTGTGAACATCTGTGTCATCTTTAAAACAGTGGTAGATTGGAGACCATGCATCCCAGGTTGCTTTCAATGATTCTAGTTTATACATGTGGTCCTGGCATAATAATAAATTGAGTTTCCTTTCAGTCTCAAAAGTGTCAGATTTATGTTAAAAATATGTGATTATCCTAATGATCACACCAATAATTTAGCTTGAAACTAGCCAAGAGCAAAATGTACATTACCATCATCAGCCTGTCCTCATATTGCATACATTTTTTGTTAAAGTTTGCTTTTTTAGACATTGATGGTGAAAACAATTGACATTCTAATGTTCAATATCCAGCCCACCTAAAGCTACTTTTGAAATCTTCACCAACTGTGTTGTTAACTTTCTATCTTGGAGATGCTATCCAAGCGGCCTTCCATGAAAGCCTTTAACCTGCAGTCTGGATGGGAGCTTCTTCAGGTCCTCAGTTCAGTTCAGTTCAGTTCAGGTGCTCAGTCGTGTCCGACTCTTTGCAACCCCGTGAATCACAGCACGCCAGGCCTCCCTGTCCATCACCAACTCCTGGAGTTCACTCAGACTCATGTCCATCGAGTCGGTGATGCCATCCAGCCATCTCATCCTCTGTCATCCCCTTCTCCTCCTGCCCCCAGTCCCTCCCAGCACCAGAGTCTCTTCCAATGAGTCAACTCTTCGCATGGTTCTGCTAGCCCGTAAATGACAGATTCCAGTTGAATCTTGCAGCCGGGGAACCAAACTGTAGACCTCCTGGAAAGTGATTACTCAAGGAAGCTCAAAATGTTCCCTCTCTTTTCTTTATTCACCTTTGGCTCATTGAACATGTTGAAGATACACTCTAGCCCTGAGACTAATGCCACCCAACACTTTTATTATTATCTAATATGTCTTCATCACTGCTAAACATAAACAGAGAGGGAACTGAAACAAAACTGTAGGCATGGTTCTTGATTTTGAGAGTTATAAATCACGTCTTAATATATGTGGTGGATCAACAGGTTTTCTGGGCTAATGAAAATTTGGGAGCTCTAGTATTTATAAATTATGATGATCAAAGGCCTTGTTTCCTCATACATCTATCAGTCTTCATCCATTTACCCCCCCAGGGATAAATCTTGGTTTGGGGATTGAGGAACCACCCCAGGGAGAAAATAAGGTAGACAGAGGTTTTCCTCTTTGGTGTTGCTCCTTCATGCTTTCTCCCCACCGCCCACCTTGTTCGTGCACAGGCACCTAGGTCTTCTGCTGGTGGATGTACACAGCTAATGCATTTCAGAGGGCCCTTCCCAGGCCATCCCAGAACCCTCTCCTGCCAATCCTCACTGGCTGTTCCTTCTAGGGCTGACTGGGAGACAAATTTGTCTTCTGACCACCTTATGCCGAGTGATTCTGGGAATCATGGAATCATTGACTGACTGTCTTCCCAGGTTACCTATTTACATGACCTTGAAGTTTCATTGCTCAAATCCTGCTTGATGGATTTTCTGGAATTACAGTAGCCAAAGGGCAGCCTCCATCAAATATGTTGATAATTCCATGTGTGTTTGCCTCTCTCACATCTGAGCTGGTTGACCCCGCTGTAGTCTACTTTTTATACAGTGTAAGAAAAATAAAGGACATGAAGAATAAGAAGAAAGATGATACAGAATGAGACACAGACTAGAATTAAAGCAAATCTATGCTGCCTTCTTCCTCATCTGAGCTATGGGATCCTGAGGATCCTCTCTGAGTCTTTTTTCCCTACCTGAAAAATAAAATTAACAGTTTCTCTCTGACCAACAGGATCACCTGAGGCTTCCTTGTAAACTCTAAGTAAGTTACTAGAAATATAGGGGGAAAAAAACAGGGCAGAAAAGAACATGTTTGTTTGTAAACTGAAATGCAAGCCCTCCACAAATCTTAATGCAACCTTGACCCATGGTTGAAGGTGGTGAATAACCCCCAACCCCAACCCTCAGACCACCCTCTGTAAAGGATAATAGACCAAACTGTAAGTAGCTGACTTTGATCATTATCAGTTCTTTTCATGTTTGTGTTATTTATTCCCCTGGCTATGCAACAGCAGGGGCGTATTTTCCGGCTGTTTTTTAGGAGGAGAGGAAAAGAATTGACAAGGAGAGAGAGATTTTATTTGATTACATTAAAATAGTAACTGCTTTGACTAATATGATTAACATTTATTCTAATTATAGTTCTTAAAATTACCGTCCTGGTATACATCATACAAATCAAAATGTGATATAACAAAGAGCAACCCCCTCTCTTTATGTTCTGGTGACATCTATCAAGTCCCCAGCTGCTCTAATCTTGAGGTAATAAAAGGTTAAAGGAGATGAAGGCATTAGGTGAGAACCTCTAAGTGGGACAAAAGAAGAAAGGAAGTAAGATTCATTTGTCTGGGATCTTGGGTTGTGGGGGAAGAAGTGTCTCCAGCTGATGAATTATAAGGGTGCCTGCATTTGAGACGGGGGCCTGTGGACCACACTCAGTAAACGCAGCACATTTTCTGCTCTCAGTTTTGCATTTCCTCTGAGAATTGTGTATAAAGGTACTTCTGAGTGTTTTATGGTAACACTTGGACCTCTCCGTGGGATTACAGTTTCTGTCATTCAAGGGAACCTGCTGTTCACTATTTAGATAAATTTAAGGCACTTACTCTTCTGAAATCAAGATGCAGAAAATCATTGCTTTTATCCTTACTGATATTTTTAAAATTAGAGACAATCTAAGAGGAATTTATTAAAGATTGAATAAGCTAAATATATGGAAAGCAACTGGATGAGGCAAACATGATAACCGCTACAACACGGAAACGCCATCATGGAAAGCAAGTGGACAGCGGGTTGTCCAGGGATGGTAAAAAGTGGCTAAGCGGGGACTTCCCTGGTGATCCAGTGGCTAAGACTGTGCTCCCAAAACAAGGACAGGGAGATGGCTCTTTTCTCTTGTGGGTTTCTCATGAAATTTTTTCCCAAGAAAATGATATTTAAGTATTTAAGCTGGGATAAAAAGATGATTAGGAGTTAGCCAGGTGCAAAAACGAGAAGATCGTTCCAGGCAGGTAGAGCGGTGAGTTCAGAGTACAGGCAGGAAGCCGCTGCGGTTGAGACATGATGGTCGAGGCAGGGGATGAAGATGATGGGGGGCCAGGAGCCCAGCTGTGCGCCATCCATGGGGGTCACAGGTCCACATTCAGGATCTGGGGCTCCCTGTGTTAGGCCTCACGGCCTCCTTGCAGGGATCCGTCGCCCAAAGAATCTCCAAGGCTCGGACTCAATGCAAACAGCAAGAGGATTTATTAGGCTGGCGCGCCAGGGTTCGATCACCACCAGGGAAGAACGAACCCCGAACGTTTGTTACAGGGAGGTTTTTAAGCACAAAAACCACAAACAGGTGCAGCTAGGGTGGAACGACCTGATTGGTTCTCAGGTCTTGACAATTTCAGGGATAGGTTCATTTGTTATCAGGTCGACACGCCTGTCCAAGCTGCAATTTTACTGCTAACTTGTTTTTCTGGAAAATAATTTCCTGGGATGGTTTTTTGGGTAAACATCCCCCGGAAAGCCTTCCGGAGGCTGCATTCCTGAGATATGAGCCCCTTACACATTCTTGAGATAAAGGTCTGTCTTAAGATTAACAAGGGGCCTGTTTTCCTAAGGCTCTAGTGAAACTTTAACCTTTATTCTTATCCACTCTTCCTCTCATTCCCCTCTTCTTTTAGTTTGGATTTCAATCTTGAAATCATGGGCCGAGGTTTCTCTGAGGAAGTGCTGCATATTGTTGTCTTAGTATAAGCACCTGCACAGCACTTATCCAGTCTCGGATGAACGAAATTTACCAGTTGAGAATACAAGGCCCTATAGTGAGAAGGAGGAGTAAAATGACCAGTGGCCCCATTAGGGTGGATACTAAGGTTGCAAACCACAGGGTCCTGTTAAACCAGGACTCAAACCACCCTTGGGCGCCTTCTCTTTCTTTTTGCCTATGTGCCAGTCTTTCTAGTAATTTATTCATGGAGTCAGTGATGACCCCAGAGTGGTCTACATAAAAACAGCATTTTTTTTTTGAGGGCAGCACACAAGCCTCCCTTCTTTTAAGAACAGAAGGTCTAGGCCTCTCCGATTTTGCATCACTACTTCAGATAGAGAGGTCAGAGATTCTTTCAGTTTAGTAATAGAATCTTCTAGGACGCGTAGGTCCGCGTCTCATGGCTTGCTGTAAACTAGTATAATACTGGGGTTGTTGGATGAGGGCTGCTGTGCCAGTCCCCACCCCAGCCGCCACTCCGATGCCTAAGAGGGCCGCCAGAGTGAGAGTCACCAGCTCTCTTTTGCTCGGTGGCCGCCTTCGTAAGCCTCTAAGAAGGACTCGTTGGAGTGATAGACGAGTCGGGGCACTAGCCACACCAGAACACAGAAATCAGTTGATCTATTAAATACTGCCATAGACACACAGGGTGTGTAAGACAGGGTGAGACCTGTCTTACATGCCCACCAACCATCTCTGGGGGGGATGAGATATCCTGTATAGCTGAGGGCCTTATCAATACTTTTACAAAGATGAGCCTAGTGAGGAGTGGGAGAGCCTATGCATAACCCCTGGCCTGTCACAGCCGAAAGGGTGAGTCTGACTGTTCCCTGTTGCTGCCACCAGCAATGACTTGGGGGAGAGGAGCTGTTTACCGTCCCAACTATCCCTGAGGCTTCGTAATAGGTGGGGGAGCTGTATAGCAGAGCCAACAAGACTTAGTGGCATTTAAGACTCTGAAAGCACTGTCTACAAGGGTCAGCATTCTGTCCTGACTTGAGGACATGTTGTAGGGAGCCGCCTGGGGTGGAGTTATTGTGGCTCCTGTTGCTGTTATTTTTCTTTTTCAGTAGAAGCCGGCTCCCGGGGATTTAAAACTGGGTTGGGACCGATAGATTGGGGGGTGGAGAGTCTGTTTTTAATCTAATAGAGAATGTGAGGCCATTGTGATCTCTTTTATATAGCCTTATGCCCCATGAAAAACCCCTGATCCATTGTGTGGTTTGTTTTTGTTTTGCCCTTTCAGAGAATTTGATATGGAGTGGGTTGCACCAGGACTTGGATTCAGGGAAAAGTTTTCTTCCATCCTGGTGGTGTGTATAGTTGGCCTCAACCGTGATGAGGTCCCAGTTGGAAGATGGCCCCCAGTAGACATCACCCGTAGTCTCACAACCCCATTGACGACAATAAAAATCGTCTTCCCCCACAATGGTTGAAAGCTTGTTCCCGGTGAAACCCTGGGCAGACATACAGAGTATGAGTCCTCAGCACACTCCTTCTTTTGGATTGGCGCACCACCACACCCCCCCAACAGTTTGGGCAATCAAAGTCGCCATTAAGTCCCCAGTTGCCAGGGGCGGACGTTTGGGGAGCTTCGTGAAAGTCAGAGTACCCTTTAAGGTCCCAACTGGCTCCTGCCGCCAGTTGACAGAGGTCTGGGTAAAGGTCAGGCCACCAGGTGGTTAGTGGTGCAATATTAGTACTAGACCATATGACCTTTCCTGCTCATGAAACTACTTGCCAAGTCAGTTGTTGAGGCTGGTGGGGATTTGACGCACTCACAGTTGGGAGGATCAGGAAGAGGGCTGTGAGCCCGAGGATCGGCAGAGTTTGAGCTTTAACGGGTGAGAAGTACAGTGCACCTTCCATTGAGGTGACGGTTCCAGAGTGGCCTTGATGTGGGAGGCGTGGATCCAGGAGGAGATTCCGTCAACCTTGACGGCAGTGGGGGTGGTGAGCAGGACGATGTAGGGTCCCTTCCACCTGGGCTCTAGGTTCTGCTGCCAGTGTCAGCGGACGTAAACCGAGTCTCCCACTTGGAACGGGTGGGCCTCTCCTGGGGTGCCGGGTTGATAAGCTTCAGCGAGCTTGGTCCACACCTCTCTCTGGACCAGTTGGAGTCCTTTAAGCCTGGCATACAGATCACCATTATTAAAACAGCGGGGATCAAACCCTTCTCTGAGTGACAGTATGGGGGGGAGGCCCGTATAGAATTTCAAAAGGAGAGAGACCGAAACAGGAAGGGGTGTTCCGTACTCGGAACAGGGCTAAGGGAAGGAGCACCGTCCAGTCAATACCGCCAGTCTCCAAGGACAATTTACTTAGGGTCTCTTTTACAGTCCTGTTCATTCTCTCTACCTGTCCTGAACTCAGGGGTCTGTATGCACAATGTAATTTCCAGTTGGTCCCCAGAAATTTAGCTACTTCCTGGCTTACTTGGGCGGTAAAAGCTGGCCCATTATCTGACCCTATCATCTTTGGAGCCCCAAACCGCGGGAAGATTTCTTCTAAAATTTTCTTGGCCACCGTTAGTGCATTTTCATTTTTGGTGGGGAAAGCCTCTACCCACCCCGAAAAGGTATCTATAAAGACCAATAGAAATTTGTTGCCGTACCTCACGGGGCATACTTCTGTGAAGTCTACTTCCCAATAAGCCCCTGGCCTGTCTCTGCGCAGCCGCTTACCTTGGCTCGCTTTGTTCTGGCTGGCATTCACCTCTTGGCAAGGCTTGCAATGCTGGACTATTTGTTCAGCCAATTTGACAAGCCTCGGCACCCCATATCCTATCTTATTTAAAAGGGAAACTAGCTTTTAGTTCCCAGATGAGTCCAATGGTGCATTTGTTTTAACATCTCCTTAGCCTCTTCCGCATTCATAGCCCGTTTCTTTTAGGTCGCGGGAGGGGCTGCTTTCAGAGTGAGTGACTAGCAGTTCCAAAATCTCGCCTCCTGTTGCTACCTCTCGCGCGACCCAATCTGCCATGTTGTTTCCCTTTGTCACTGGGGATTGATCTTTTGATGCCCCGGGCAGTGGATTATACTGACCTTTTGGGTAACATAAGAGCAGTTAGTAATTCCAGGATTTCATCTTTATTTTTAATCTCTTTACCAGCCGATGTGAGGAGCCCCCTTTGCTGATATATGGCTCCATGCACATGTGCAGTAGCGAAGGCGTATCTACTGTCAGTGTAGATGTTAACCCGTTTTCCTTCTGACAGTTGGAGAGCCTTTGTGAGGGCTATTAGCTCGGCTTTTGGGCTGATGTTCCTTGCGGGAGGGCAGTCGCCCAAATCACACTAGTCCCATCTACCACCGCGGCACTGGCCCGGCGCTTACCTTCTTCGAGGAAGCTGCTTCCATCCGTATACCACATCACCTCAGCATCCTGAAGCGGCTGGTCAGAAAGATCTTTGAGGGTCCCGTGTACGTCAGCCAGCACCTCTTGGCAATTGTGCGCCACCTCAGCTTGGCCGGAGTCTGGTAGCAGCGTGGCAGGATTAAGCCCAGTCGCCAGTATGAATTTGATCCGTTCAGAGTTCAGGAGTAATGTCTGATAGTGGGTCACTCTGGCGTTGGTCAGCCATCTCTCAGGGGGTTGTTGAATCACACTTTTAAGGCGTGGGGCGCAGTAACGACCAAGTTCTGTCCCAAAGTCAGTTTATCGGCATCCTTTACCAGAACTGCCACGGCTGCCACTATACATAAGCAATTTGGCCAGCCAGCAGCTACAGGGTCCAGTTTTTTTGACAGGTATGCCACAGGCCGATTCCATGGTCCCAGCTTTTGAGTGAGGACCCCTTGGCAATGCCATTATTTTCTGCTGCATAGAGGTGAAACGGCTTGTTTACATCTGGGAGTCCCAGGGCAGGAGCTGACAACAAGGCTCGCTTGATGTTGTCAAAAGCTTTTTGCTTGCTTTCTCCCCAGACAAAGGGAATACTGCCCTTTGTCAGGGGGTACAAGGGAGCAGCCATCTCCGCGAACCCCGGAATCCAGAGCCTGCAGAATCCTGCAGTACCCAGGAACTCCCTGACTTGCTGAGGATTTTTGGGGGCTGGTATTCTGGCCACCATCTCTTTTCTAGCCTCTGAAAGCCACTGCTTCCCGTCCTTGATTTGGTACCCCAGGTAACTGACCTGCTGCCGGCAGATCTGGGCCTTTTAGCGGAGGCGCGGTAACCGAGAGATCCAAGCTCGATTAGTAAGGTCTCAGTCCCCTTCCAGCATTCTTCTTTAGTGTCCACAGCCAGGAGCAAGTCATCTACATATTGGAGCAAAGTTACCTGGGGGTTGGTGGCACGGAAATGTGTGAGGTCCTGGTGGAGGGCTTCGTCAAAGATCGTTGGCAAGTTTTTGAATCCTTGCGGCAGCCTGGTCCACGTTAGCTGTCCGGAGAGTCCTGTAAGGGGGTCTTTCCACTGGAAAGCGAAAATAGGCTGGCTGACGGGACTAAATTGGAGGCAGAAGAAGGCATCTTTTAAGTCCAAGATAGTATACCACTTTCAGCTGGGGGAAAGTGTACTCAACAGGTTGTAGGGGTTGGGTACCGTGGGGTGTAGGTCGGTCACCCGCTTGTTGACCTCTCTCAGGTTCTGTACAGGCCGGTAGTCGCCTGTTCCAGGTTTGTGGACTGGGAGCAGAGGGGGTGTTCCAGGCTGACTGGCACTTTATTAGTATTCCTAATTTGGGGAGCCACTGGATGTGAGGGCGGATCCTGTCTCTGGCCTCTCTGCTCATCGGGTACTGACGGACAGATATGGGAGTAGAGGAGGCCTTGACTTCCACTACCACTGGGGGCTGCCGGACCGCCATCCCCATGTCTGAAACCTCAGCCCAGGCTAGAGGGGTTTTAGTCAGCCATTCCTGCATATCAGTGGCCTCAGGGGAGGGGGAGGGGCTTTCAAACAGCCTGTGTTCATCCTCCAGTTTTAGGGTCAGGACCTGTAGTGGCCTCCCCTTCCCGTCTGTCACTGTGGCACCTTCGGTGTGGAAATGGATCTGAGCCCCCACTTTTGTGAGCAAGTCCCGTCCTAACAAGGGGTAGGGGCATTCAGGGATCACAAGGAACAAGTGGGATACCTGGCCCACGCCGAGATCCACTGTTCTTTGGGTAGTCCATGGGTACTGCCGGTACCCTGTAGCGCCCTGTACCCAAGCCTTCTTTGTAGACAGCGTCCCTTCTGACTGTAACAGGACTGACTATTGGGCTCCAGTGTCTACCAAGAACTGCACAGGCTTCCCCTCCACCTTGAGAGTTACCCTAGGCTCGGGGAGGGGGTCCGAGCCCCGTCTCCCCTAATCTTCTTTCTCGAGAGCTAGGATCTTGTCGGGAGTGGAGGGCCTTCCCTCTTCTTTTTGGGGCAGTCTCTGAGCCAGTGCCCCTTTTCTTTGCAGTATGCACATTGGTCTTTATCTAGAGGTGGCCTAGTTCCCACTTTACTCCCCTTGCGGTCTTTATCTTCAGCCCTATCTCTCCCTTTTCCTCTCTAATGACCGAAGCCAGAATCGTAGTTAAGTTTCTCTCTTGTCTCTTTTCTCTCTCCAGCTCTCATTCATCTTGTTCCTTTCTTTTCTCTCCTCCTTTTCTTCTTCTGTCTCTCTCTTATTGAATACTTTGCCTGCCTCCCTAACCAGATCTTGAAGGGAGAATCCTTGTAGCCCATCTAGTCTCTGCAGCTTCTTTCTGATGTCTGAGGCTGACTGATCAATAAAAGCCATTGCTATAGTTGCCCTATGCTCCTCGGACGTGGGGTCATAGGGAGTAAATTATCTAAATGCCTCCATTAACCTATCTAAAAACATGGTCGGTGACTCAGTGGATCCCTGAGTCACTTCTCTTACCTTGGCCAGATTTTTGGGGCGTCTCGCAGCCCCTCGGAGACCCGCCACCAGAGCCTGGCGGTAGACCCTCAGGTGCTCCCTACCTGCCAGGGAACTGTAGTCCCAGTTGGGTCTCGTCAGCGGAAAACCAGCATCTATTTCATTAGGTAGTGCCGCGGGTGCCCATCGTCTCTGGGCACATTTTTCCAGGCCTCCAGCAACACCCGCTGCTTCTCCTCAGTTGTGAGAAGAGTCTGCAGCAATTGTTGGCAGTCATCCCAAGTGGGCTGGTGCGAGAAAACAAGGGATTCTATTAGAGAAGTCAATGCCTGTGGATTGTCGGAGAATGAGGGGTTATGAGTTTTCCAATTATAGAGGTCTGAGATGGAAAATGGCCAATACTGGAGCGGCCGATTTCCGTGGTTATGGGGGTGGGGAGTACTCCCGGAGGGGAAGGATGGTAGAGGATTCTGGGGTGGCCGCTTGGTGGCTTCGCGTCCCCACCGCTGGGCCCAACTCCCCCCGTCCAGGGCGGGCTCAGACGGAGCAGTTGGCTGGGTTGCCGGGGCCAGGGGGAGTGGGTCCGGCGAGGGGACTAGTGCCGGCAGATAGGGTGGAGGGGGGTCCAGGAGCAGGAGATCAGTCTGAGTGTCCGGGTATATCTTTTGGCAGGAGCTTTTGCTTTTTCTTCCTTTTTCTCTGCTGGTTTCAAGGCGAGAATCCCCACAGCGGGTCCCAACGTCGTTCCTGTGGAAAGAACAAAGGGCCGGACCCACGCCAGGGGTGAGAGGACCAAGTCCTCCCACACCATAATATCGGGCATCTGATCTGGGTGCCCGTGAGGTCCAGGGGTAAAAACTACAGGCCTGATTAGGCTGACCTGCTCTGAGGAGAAGGAACCTTCGTGTGGCCACCCTGTCTGAAAGCTGGGCCACTCTACTGAGCACAGAGTCTGCCACTTTCCCTTCTTAACCCTTACTGATAGGTTATGTGCCCTGGTCTTAACTTCAGTCCAATGACTTGTTGTCAGTGACAGAGGGGTCGTCACAGTCTGTCCCATCGTCAAGTCGTCTGGGGGTGCCACAGGAAAGACAAATTAGAAGAGAGACAAACAAGACAAAAACGGAAAGAGAACGGCCGCCGTGTGTCTGACCAAAAACAGAAGAAACTACAGATGGGAACCCCGCCAGAGGCTCCGCCTGATTCGGACGAAGGGGGTCAAACTGAACCCTCCTTCCAGATTGACGTCTTGGGAGTCCCCAAGGATCGTCACAGATCTGCCTCCCTGGCAGATTTCAGAAAATTCAGAAAACCAGAGTTGGACAGACGTGCGAGCAGTACCTCAGTTCCGAGTAAAACAAAGTTAGCACAAGAACACACAGAAAGCTCGGAGCATACCTCTGAATCCAGGAGTCAGGGAGATCTGAGATTGGCGAGGGATCCCGGACGAGCCCCCAAAATGTTAGGCCTCACGGCCTCCTTGCAGGGATCCGTCGCCCAAAGAATCTCCAAGGCTCGGACTCTATGCAAACAGCAAGAGGATTTATTAGGCCGGGCGTGCCGGGGTTCGATCACCACCAGGGAAGAATGAACCCCGAACATTTGTTACAGGGCAGTTTTTAAGCACAAAACCACAAACAGGTACAGCTAGGGGTGGAACGACCTGACTGGTGCTCAGGTCTTGACATTTTCAGGGATAGGTTCATTTGTTATCAGGTCAACACGGCTGTCCGAGCTGCAATTTTACTGCTAACTTGTTTTTCTGGAAAAAATTTCCTGGGATGGTTTTTTTGGGGTAAACATCCCCGGAAAGCCTTCCGGAAGCTGCATTCCTGAGATATGAGCCCCTTACACATTCTTGAGATAAAGGTCTGTCTTGAGATTAACAAGGGGCCTGTTTTCCTAAGGCTCTAGTGAAACTTTAACCTTTATTCTTATCCACCCTTCCTCTCACCTGCAAGAGGACTCCCCAGAAAGATTTAAGCAGACGAATGGCAAGCTCTGAATTTCATTTTACGTGATCCCACTGGTTGATAGGTTGAGAAGAGATAGGGACAGAAAACTGACACCCATGGGCTGAGTCTGATAAGGTGATACAGGTGGCTGGAGCAGAGACCTTGCTCCCCAGGAAACAGCCCATCTATTCCTGCTGCTTGCAGGAATACGGAGGGTTCCCGGTGGATTGTTCCCCAGGCTGAAAGGCAATCTTGACTCAATAGGCTTTCTTTAATTAAAATAATATTTTTAAATGAAAAGAAAGTTTTTAAGTGGTTAAACAGCCTCAGGAACAGACACGTCACTGTTGGTGATACTATAAGTGCTAGCTATTCAGGACTATGAGTTACCCAGACATTTTTGTTTTAATCACTTTATTGAGCTATGATTGACATGCAAAAATCTGTACTTATTTAATGTATACAACTTGATGAGGGTGGAGATAAGTATAAACCTGTGAGACTCACCACAATCAATGCCATAAACATACCTATCACCTCCAAAAGTTTCTTCCCACCCTCTTTATTTTTAAAATATTTCTGTGATGAAAATCACATGGTAAGATCTGCCTTCCTAGCAGATTTTTAAGTATATAATACAACATTGTTAACTATGGGCACCATGCTGTACTGTCAGCCTCTAGGATTTGTTTATCATGCATAACTGAAATTGTATGACCTTTTGAAGCCGATAAAAACCTCTCTCCTGCTGTAGCAGACCAGGCTAAACTGTGCTGGCTTAATTGCAACAAGAAAACAAAAGAAATGGGTTTTCCCTTCACCTTGAATATTTATTCATGTAGGATGAAAAAAGCTAGCAAGACTGGTTTTCTTTTCTCTGGGGCCTTTTAGTTAATTACAGTATGAGAAGAGCATGTGTTCTATGGACCATCAGCAATTAGAAGAATCTATTTTCCATACAATCCTTGAGCACTGTTGTCTACAAACCTTTGGAACAGGTACAGCAGGAAGTAGGGGCCTGAGTCAGGCCAGGGAGGGTCCCGAGGCAGCGAGGACTAGGACAGGAAGAGAGGATGGAGTTCCTGGTCTGTGGTCCTGAATTAGAGGCCTGTTAGAAGGAGCAGGGTTGCTGAGGAGCTACCTAGGCATTTACTACATGTGTGATGATACGTGTGAATGAATGAATGACTATAATGAGAAACTACCCATGTGCACAGCCTATAGACCAAATATTCTTAGTAAAATTTTGTAGCTGGTAAATCCAGAGGAATGCAGCTTTGAGGAAGGGGAGTCAGCTCCAAGCCCTCATCCCCTTCACTGTGAGTCAGCAGAATCATCTTCTCAGAACGGGATCAGAGACCATAGCCCGGAGGGAGGGCCAGGTTTGGCCCTTTGCCTCTTTTTAAAATAATGGTTTGTACATTTTTCAGTGGTTGACTTTTGGTTAACAAGTTAACGGTACATCTTTATTATTATTTTAATTGGAGTTTGGTTGCTTTACAATGCTGTGTTAGTTTCCTCTGTACAGCAAAGTAAATCAGCATAACTTTAAATCATCATAAAAATATCTATATTAATATGTTCAGTATTGCCTCTTGGCCAGAAAGCTGAAAAATATTTATTATCTGGCCTTTAACAGAAAACAAAAAGGTGAACAAACCTTCCTCAGACAATTCAAGGAAGTATGGTCAATATGAATATTGATACTTTGACAGTGATATTGAGTAATCTGTATCAATCACAATCAAACTAAGACAATGAGGTTCATACTGTTTTTTACCTCTGTTTCTGATTTTCTTTCACTAATACTAGAAGTTCTAATTTGGTCATGTTTTTATCTGTTTACGTTTCTATGTAAGTTTACTCAGTAGGTATTTATTAAATACATCTGAGATAGGTAAGTGCTACTAAAGGCTGTGTGATCAGCTCAGTTCAGTCTCTCAGTCATGTCCCACTCTGCAACGCCGTGGTCTGCAGCATGCCAGGCTTCCCTGTCTGTCACCAACTCCCAGAGCTTGCTCAAATTTATGTCCATCAAGTCAGTGATGCCATCGAACCATCTCATCCTCTGTCATTATCCTCCTACCTTCTATCTTACCCAGCATCAGGGTCTTGAGTCTTTTCTAATGAGTCAGTTCTTCGCATCAGGTAGCCAAAGTATTGGAGTTTCAGCTTCAGCATCAGTCCTTCCAATGAATATTCAGGGTTGATTTCCTTCAGTATTGACTGGTTTGATCTCCTTGCAGTCCAAGGGACTCTCAAGAGTCTTCTCCAATACCACAGTTCAAAAGCATCAGTTCTTCAATGCTCAGCTTTCTTAATGGTCGAACTTTCACATCCAAACATGACTACTGGAAAAACCATAACTTTGACTATACTGACCTTTGTTGGTCAAATAATGTCTCTGCTTTTAATATACTGTCTATGTTTGTCATAGCTTTTCTTCCAAGGAGAAAGCGTCTCTTAATTTCATGGCTGCAGTCACCATCTGCAGTGATTTTGGAGCTCTCCCAAAATAAAATCTGTCACTGTTTCCCCATCTATTTGCAATGAAGTGATGGGACTGGATGCCATGATCTTAGTTTTTGAACGTTGAGTTTTAAGCCAGCCTTTTCACTTTCCTCTTTCACTTTCACTTTCTCTATGTGATACAGAGAGACAAATATGTTTCATTTCTGCTTCCCTGGAGTCTGCAATATAGTTAGAAATTCTCATAAATATGATATGTGATAGAAAGAATAGAGCCATAGGAGACATACCAATAACCTCAAATATGCAAGTCATACTATCCTTATGGCAGAAAGCAAAGAGAATCTAAAGAGCCTCTTTATGAAGGTAAAAGAGAAGAGTGAAAATGCTGGAAAAGAGTGAAAAAACTCAACATTCAGAAAACTAAGATCGTGGCATCCAGCCCCATTACTTCATTACAAATAGATGAGAAAACAATGGAAGCAGTGACAGACTTTCTTTTCTGGGGCTCCAAAATCACTGCAGATGGTGACTGCAGCCATGAAATTAAAAGGCACTTGCTCCTTGGAAGAAAAGTTATGACAAACTTAAATAGCATATTAAAAAGCACAGACATTACTTTGCCAATAAAGCTGTTTAGTCAAAGCTATGGTTTTTCCAGTAGTCATCTATGGATGTGAGAGTTGGACTATAAAGAAGGATGAGCACTGAAGAACTGATGCTTTTGAACTGTGGTGTTGGAGAAGACTCTTGAGAATCTCTTGGACTGCAAGGAGATCAAACCAGTCAATACTGAAGGAAATCAACCATGCATATCCATTAGAAGGACTGATGCTGAAGCTGAAACTCCAATACTTTGGCCAATTGATAGGAAGAGCTGACTCATTAGAAAAGACCCTGATGCTGGGAAAGATAGAAGGCACGAGGAGAATGACAGAGGACAAGATGGCTGGATGACATCACTGACTCAGTGGATATGAGTTTGAGCAAGCTCCAGGAGATGGGGAGGGACAGGAACGTCTGGCAAGCTGCAGTCCACGGGGCAGCAAACAGCTGGACACAACTGAATGACTAAGCAACAAAGAGGTAGAATAAAGAGCTATCGCTTGTAAAAGCTGGAACTGTCACTGCTATTCAATGAGACTTTCTATCTCTGTACCTTTTATAAAATGAGAACCTGATGAGAATTCATTTTCATTATTTAATTAAGATTTATAACTGGTTCTAAGATAGTACTGGACATTCCAGTGTATTGGAAATCAAGTGAACTCAGTCCCTTTTAATGTAATGATTACAGCTCCTAGAGAAATCTCTGCCCTCTGTTTTGTTTGGTGTCTGTAGTAGGACTTGACCAGCAAAGGATTTACAAATGATTCAGCCTTGAAAACTTTCCAGATTACTTCCGACAGTGATACTCCAGACATTCAGATATGCATGTTTGAAAAGATAGCTATGGCTGACTCACCCGTCCCTTGGCCACCATTTGGGCACAGTGCGCCTTCAATGCTGGGCCCCTGCTGCTAGTTTGCTGGCTCTGAGATAACCACCATTGTAACTAGTAACTCATGCAAGACATATTTCCATGAAAAACAGGCAGATATGTTTCTGTATCTTTCAGTTTCTTTTAGTTGAAGGGCACCAGTATCGTTTCTCCATCCTTGAAGCTCATGTGGATCATGCATGTGTTGTATATAGAGAGAGTTCAGACTTCCCATTATGGCTTTGATCCTTTGAAGAAACTTCATCAGTGCTTTGCAAGTCATCTTCCATGGAATCTAAATCACCTTTGAGTAAAACAAATTGTTTGTGAGGGTCCTTCATTAAAGGCTGCCCTCCTGAGTGGTTTAAGGCTAACTAACTCTCTGTTCCAATGTTGATGTTTCTCTTATCATTGTGGGTTTTCTTTCTTGATGTACTTCATGAACTAAGCAGGGAAAGATCATCTTTCTCCTGATAACAAGATACACAGTTGATATCCTGACAAAAAAGAATGATAGCATTTTAATTAAAAAAGCAAAACAGAACAAAACACTGTTTGGCCTTCATGTTGAGAAAATTAGACACTTATAACACAAAATGTTTTACCAGTATGGCTCTCTGCATTAGACTTTATACCACACTATCAACCATGAGCTTTGCTGAATTTTTAAGGCTTTCCCTGGACCTTTCGGACCTTTATGGAATTAATCCTTCAGATTTGTAACAGCAGTTTCCACAAGATGAATATTTTCATTTCTCATGAATCATAATAAAGCAGCCTGTGCTTTGTTGCAGAGTGACCTCTGCAGTCTTTTATCTTCACGAGAAAGATTAGACTGTCTCTCTATTTTATGGATAATGAGGTGGGTTGTTGGTCTCTTGGCACCTTCAGTTACTGCACTTCTTTGTGCTCTCATATAAGTCTGTGATTAAACTGATCACTGTGTGATTATAGCAAATCTCTCCATGTAACAAAAATTTCCCCTAAATCTGAGGGTGATTTTTCGTAAGTAGCAAAATTAACTCATAGACTTTTATAATATGAGAGCTGAAGACACCTAGAGGTAATCTGGCCCAACTTCTTGTCTCATTGTTGAGGACCTTGAATCCCAAGGATGTAGCCCACATTCAGAGGGGCTTGTGAGGGTTAGTGTTAGGCAAGTACTCAGGTCTCCTGACCCCTTGTCCTGAGGGCTTTGTTTTGCAACAGCGTGCCTTTTTTGCTTATAAACTACACAGATTGCTCTACTGATCTACTTGGAGTCATCCTGGACTCTTTTCTCTCTTCAACAATCCATATTGAAAATCCCTCAGCAACTCCAGTGTTTCTACCTTTAAAAACAGGTCTTGAATCTGACCATTTCTTTTCAAGTCACCCCATCTGATGTGGACTGTGGAACTAACCCCCCAACTGGTTTCTCTTCTTCCAACGACCCCTATCCTCACCACAGCAACCAAGATGAGTCTTTTAAAAGATATCTCAGTCTCAACACTACCAGTGCTTTGGACGGGATGCTTCTCTCTTGTGAAGGGTGGTTCTGTGCACTATAGGGTGGTAGCAGCCCTCCTGGTCTCTTCCCACCACAGGCAAGTACCACCCTTCCCAGTTGTTACAACCAGAAGTCTGGAGAGGATGGGGTGGGCATATTCTGTATTCAGAGCTACTGTTTTATAATATAAATTGGACCCTTTCACTCTCTTGACCAAAACTCTCCACTGGGTTTCCATCTTTGTCAGTGTTAAAGCAAAGGAATCAGGTTTTACTCATCTCCCTGGACTATAAGGAGGTGCAACCAGTCCATCCTAAAGGAGAGCAGTCCTGGGTGTTCATTGGGAGGACTGATGCTGAAGCTGCAACTCCAATACTTTGGCCACCTGATGTGAAGAACTGACTCATTTGAAAAGACCCTGATGCTGGGAAAGATTGAAAGCAGGAGGAGGAGGGGACGACAGAGGATGAGATGGGGTTGGATGGCATCACCGGCTCAATGGACATGGGTTTGGGTGGACTCTGGGAGTTGGTGGTGGACAGGGAGGCCTGGCGTGCTGTGGTTCATGGGGTCTCAAAGAGTCAGACACGACTGAGAGACTGAACTGAACTGTGATCTCTTGGCTTTGTCTCCCTGGAGATTTCTTCCGCTAGATACCTAATCTTCATCTGCTATGGATTGAATACTGTGACCACCCCCACACCCTGCCACTCCTTCCCACTCCCAATACATATGCTGAAGCCCTAACTCCAAGTGTATATTTAGAAGTGGAACCCTTAAGACTGTAATTGGTATTAGATGGAATTATGAAGATGGGGACATCATGATAGGATTAGAGTCATATGAAGAGGAGAGAGGCTAGAATATAATATTTTTCTCTTTTATATTATTACAGACCTGTAGATAAAACAGCAGATTACTCTGAATCAAAAATGAATAATTTCTTAGAAGGAAATGTATATAATTTTCAGTAGTGGCTATCACCAGGTAGACAGGATTAGGAGCTAGTATTATGACATTTGGTTTTATAGTTATATGTTCTTATTTGTGTGTAGTAAATACAGGCGACTTGATTAAGAATAGGTTTCTGAGAATTGATCGGTCTCTTAATAATAAATAGCATTCCAGTGCTTGTCCAATTTTTGCTGCCTTCTGGATGGAGAGGGATATTCCTATGCATTGTGTTCCATTGCCTGCTGCCTTTTATAAATAAACTGAATAACCTTTCTCAGTGTTCCAGTTGACACTTTTTCATTCTGGAAAAGCAATGCATCCCCCTACTGATGAAAAACAGAAGGGAGAAGAAAACCAGCTTACATTTTACAGAAATGAGAGCGGGATTAAGGTTCAAATCCAGGGCAGATTAAACAGCACAAAGTTTTACTTTTTAGTGTTCATTTTGCATGAGGCCTTGAGAATGATAACCTCGAAGTCAGACAGTGTTACCTGCTGAGCTAAAAATAATCCCATTATAATTTTCCCAGTATCACACAGAAAAATCAGGCTGTGGTTTAGAGATTTAGCTTCTGAAGCAGCAGAGGGCTGAGAAAGCTCCTCCTTCACTCTCACTTGGCCCTTATCATTTTTCTTTACCATTTGATTTAGCCAGAGGACACTCAGTCAGTTGCCTGGGGCACACACTCCTTGCCCTGTGGAAGCCCTCAGATCTCCTGGCAAAGCCTCCACCACTTTAGGGAAGATGCCGTGTGCTCAGAGTGTCTGATGGGGAGCCTCTGTGTGGGATCACTAAGAGATTTCTGCTGGCTTAGTTGCTTCTTGAACTTCACATTCTGTATTTATATATCTGAATTTTGCTCCCCAACTTGTAAAGGGAAGAAGAAAAGAAATATAGAAGGATCACTGTGTTAAGAACAAATCGAGTTCAACAACCTTTCTACGTGGATATGTGGTGATATTGGACAAGGTCAGCAAGTGTCCTGATACTAAAATCACTTTCTCTGATTCAATCACAGTACCTTTCTAAGAACTCACTCTTCTCTGCACCTGTGTCAGAATAGAGAAGGGATAGTACGAATCCATATACTATTTCCCTACTGATGCTATGGCCTCAAGGAAGTTAATTTCATGGGGAATAAAATTAACAGGATGCCCAGTTAAGTTTGAAATTTGAACAAACAACAAATAATGTTTTACCGTAAGTGTCCTATGCAGTATTTATTTAATTCAAGCATCTGTTGTCTGAAATATGTATGTGTGTGTGCATGGTCAGTCATATCTGACTCTTTGTGATCTCATGGACAGTAGCCCACCAGGCTCCTCTGTCCATGGGATTCTCCAGGCAAGAATACTGGAGTAGGTTGCCATTTCCTCCTTTAGGGGATCTTCCTGACCCACAGATCAAACCTGCATCTCCTGAATCTCCTTGCATCGGCAGGTAAATTCTTTACCACTGAGCTACCTGGGAGCTCAGCTAATAAAGAATCCGCCTACAGTGCAGGAGCCCCAGGTTCAAATCATGGGTCAGGAAGATTCCCTGGAGAAGGGAGAGGCTGGTGGCTCAGATGGTAAGGAATCTGCCCCCAATGAGGGAGATCTCGGTTTGATTCTTAGGTTGGGAAGATCCCCTAGAGGAGGGCGTGGCAAGCCAGACCAGCATTTTTGCCTGGAGAATCGCCACAGACAGAGGAACCAGCTGGGCTACAGTCCATGGGGTCACAAAGAGTCAGACATGACTGAGCAACTAAGCACACAGACCTACCTGGGAAGCCTGAAACGTGTATACTAAAATGTTGTTTATGTGAAAGTGTAAGTGATAGCCTTAATTTTTATTTGCTCAATCTAGAGACTCTAATGAGTGAGAAACTTGAACTATGCTTTAAAATTTTTCATTTTCATCCATTGCTTCCTACATTTTAGTGATACTTCATAAATTCCCATAGTAAAATGCACGTGTTTTTCTTCCTATGAATCTTCTTGTGCCTTTTTTAAATTCAGAAATTTTGTTTAGTCACTAAATCATGTCCAAATATTGTGACCTCATGGACTAGAGCTCACCAAGCTACCTTGCCCTTTACTGTCTCCTGGACTTTGCCCAAACTCATGTCCACTGAATCACTGTTGCCATCCAACCGTATCATCCTCTGTCACCCTGCTTCCTTCTCTTCCTGCCCTTAATCTTTCCCAGTGTCAGGTCTTTTTGAGTGAGTAGGCTCTTTGCATCAGGTACCCAAAGTATTGGAGCTTCGGCTTCAGCATCAGTCCTTCCAATGACAATTCAGGGATGATTTTCTTTAGGATTGACTGGTTTAATCTTCTTGCTGTCCAAGGGACTCTCAGGAGTCTTCTCCAACACCACAGTTCAAAAGCATCATTTCTTCGGTGCTCAGCCTTCTGTATGATCCAACTCTCACATCTGTATAAATTCCATAAAACCTAATTCATTTCTGATTTCCATTTGTTAATAATACAAACTTGAAGTTGATTGGCTTGAACCTAGTCTCTAGGAAGGGCTGGAATGCACACAATCTTTTAAATATATGACCACATTTTCTGATAAGTATTCTGACCATGTATCTTATCAAAGTAGGAAAAAAACATTGATACTTCACAGAAGCCCCAGTGGTCATTGGTTTTGGTGCTTTGGTGACATATGCTTTCTCTCCCTGAGCTGGCTAATGTTCAACATTTTGCATTGATATGAAGCACGTAAAGTATACTTCCAGGCTGCAGTAGAGAGAGTGCTAGTGTGGTTTTGACCTTCTAGAGACTAAGCTGGACTGAAGGGCAGGTCAACCAGGCAAGCGTTTAAGGTTCCACTATTTTAAAAGGCTATAATTACACTGTGGAGCTAAAATGTAATGAAAGAATGTAATTTGATAAAGAGTACTCTGTTTACCTAACCTTCTTTTGCAAGACGACTGTAGCTATTCCAGTGATTTAAAAAGAAATCTTTTGACAGTTCTGTGTGTGAACAACTAAGAATATTGCAAAAGAACATTCTAAATGTTCAGTTGATTGTGATGGAATTTTTATTTTGCTGAATGGAGTATGGCCATTTGGGGTCTGATAATAATAAAGGAAAGATGTGGTGTTGTTACCAATAGCCCTCTTTCTTGACCTTTTCCTTACTTAATTCCAGCCTTTTAAAGATAAACATGCAATAAATATTAATACGGTATTCAATGATTTGCTTTCCTCGATTAGCCCTGTAACTTCATTTCTCTACTCATCAGTGATGATATTGCAGAAATTCTCCAAATATGCAACATTATAACAAGATAGTCCAAAAAAAACAAAGCAAAACAAAACCCACAAATACAAGGGTCTCCAACTATAGTTCAGGCCAGGGGAAGTTTTGGAGAAGTAGTTCTCAAGCTTTAGTGAATGTGAGCATTTTCTGGAAGGTTAATTAAAGCTCACACTGTGAGTCTCTGCCCGCAGTTGCTGACCAACCAGGAGTGTCTAGAGTGTGGACTCAGATTGTGCTTTGTAACAAGTTCCCAGGTGGGAGAGCTTTTTCGAGTCTGGGGACCTTAGTTTAAGAACCACTGTGTCCGAATTTATATTCTGATATCCTTAACCAGTAATGTTGACATTAATTAGGGGACCTGTTAATTCATGGTTCTGTTTTTTTAAATCCCCTCTTCCATCACACAGTCTCATAGGTATTATAAGCTTCCACTGGGGCTGATGCCAGAGTGGCAATTGCACCTGTAAGTGATGTTTGATCAGTTGAAAATGGATTATAGTCCATCATCCATAGGATAGTTTTAATTTCTTTCAATGGAGGTATCTATCTTAACACAAGGCAAACAGATGTAGTAGAATTTATTTCTAAGAAGAGATAATGATGTTAAGATTTGTGGGTTGATTACATGAATTTGGGGATCCACAGAACCTCCAGGCATTCCAATGTGAAAGTTTTCATCACTTGGAAGATAAAATTACACATAGCAAGTTCTATGGGGATTTGTATGACAGTCTAATCTTCAAATCTTTTTAGGAGCTTCCTTTTACTTCCATGCTATTTTTCATAAATTTAAGTTTTAGCTCTTATTGCTTTAACCAGAAGCTCTTACACATTGTACTTGGAAAGAAATTTCTGACTCCATAGGGAATTATTTTTCACACTTAACAATGTTTGATATTGTAGATGAAATGTCATCCCTTAAAAATCCATTCTGAGTTAGTCTGCCTCTGTGACTGGTCTTTGAAATTAACAAGAAATTGATAGGGAGAGCAAGCACAGAGGGACTCACATTACAGAAGCATCTTTACTACTACTTGCTTGATCATTTTGGTCAGTTTCTAATCCACATTCAGGATCTTTTCTATCTCTAGATCTTCAATTAATATAAACCTGGAATATCCCTAGCAGTGTTATCTCTGATGTTTGTTTATGTTTAACAAAGCTAAAGCAAAGAGACATCAGTTTCTCCTTTGTGAAGCAATAGTCTCTTGGTCGTGTCTGACTCTTTGCGATCCCATGGACTGTGGCCCACCAGGCTCCTCTGTCCATGGAATTCTCCAGGCGAGAATACTGGAATGGGTTGCCGTTCCCTTCTCCAGGGGATCTCCCTGCCCCAGAGATCGAACTCAGGTCTCCCACATTGCAGGCAGATCATTTACCACCTGAACCAAAGGGGAAGAAGCCCACTTAAGAGTGAACCTTCCTTATGTCTTCAGTGGGAAAGCATTGAAGGTTTTGCTGTGTTAGTATCTGCTTATAAACAATTATCTTTCAGAAGAAGAAAAAGAATAATATCCAACAACAATATGACACTCTATTACTTTTTCTCAGACTGACACATATAAGAAACAGTACCAGTTAGTTAAATGCATATATGGCTCTTGGCCTAAATGCTAGCCAAGGAAGATTTAGGAATCTTCCCAAGAGAAAATTTGGAGGGAAGGAGGGCTGGAGACTCGTGTATTCTTATCATGAACTCTGGTATCAGACTCTGGAGTCCAAGTTTCTTAGTGGATGGACTTTTGGTATTCTCAAGTATATCTCTCCAAATATGATTGCCTTACATAATTTTACAGAAGGCCCAAAGGATTGCTTCTTTTATGAAGCAAGGCTGGAAAATGTTACTACTTGATGGTTCAGTAGAATGGCCACTGGCATCTTAAAGAGAAAACCAAAACACAGCAAAGAAACTTCTCTAGTTGGCTTTCTTCTGCATGAAATTCTTACGATTGTTATTCTTGTAAAAGCTTCTGTAAAACTGTAAAGTGTGTAGCTTTCATTCTGATTCTTTAAAAGCATTTGCTTTCCAATTATCTCTTTCACCTGTTTCCTAGGGGATCTCTGTGCCGTGCTTAGTTGCTCAGTCATGGTCCACTCTGTGACCCCATGAACCATTGCCCGCCAGGCTCCTCTGTCCATGGGGCTTCTCCAGGCAAGAATACTGGAGTGGGTTGTCATGCCGTCCTCCAGGGGATCTTCCCAAACCAGAGACTGAACCAGGTCTCCCGCATCATGGGTGGATTCTTTACCATCTGAGCTACCAGGGAAGCCCAAGAATACTGGGGTGGGTAACTTGACGCTTTTCCAGAGGATCTTCCTGACCCAGGAATTGTACTGGGGTCTCTTGCATTGTAGGCAGATTCTTCACTAGCTGAGCTGCCGGGGAAGCCCACCCTCATCAAACTCTGCCCAAATTGCCGCCACAGCTCTTTGCACTACAAGTTCCACATGTTATTTCTACTTTTTGTTTTCTTCAGTTTTAATTTTTTTCTTTCCCTGCTCCTGCATTAAATCAATGTAGTTGCTTTCACATTGATTTCTAAATAAAACAACTGGATAAAATTATTCCATAAGATATGAGAGTATTAAAAGTGAAAATGTTAATTGTTCAGTCATGTGATTACTCTTAGCAACCCCAAGGACTGCAGCCCACCAGGCTCCTCCGTTCATGGCATTCTCCAGATAAGAACACTGGAGAGGGTAGCCATTCCTTTCTCCAGGGAATCTTCCCAACCCAGGGACTGAACCGGGCTTTCCTATATTATAGGCAAATTCATTATCATCTGAGCCACCAGGGAAGCCCAGAGGGATGATAACTGGTAGGCAAATCCCCCAAGAGGAACTAGTATTCTGTGAGAAGAGGATGAGGGCAGCCTAGACTGAATTCATTGTAATTATCAGTGAGCCATTTATTGAGCCTGTGCAAGGAGATGGAGGCAGCTTGAGCCTAATATGGGCTGAAACTTTGAAACCAGGATCGTTGAAAACAAACCTATTATTTCTCAACAGATTATATTTTCTTGGACCATGTCCATCTTTTCTAAAAAGGAAGGAACTAATACAGGTTGCTTAAAGCAGTGAGGCACCTTTATCCCAGACTCATATGTTCAAAATGCAATTGTTATAAGGAACGCAGAAGCTCAAATTGCCAGCCAACTGAAGGGGTGATTGTACTGAAGAAAAAGTTAATCTTTATTTAACTTTCCTAAATTATGTACTCAAGCACTGCAAACTGTCATAATCTCCTTGTTTCAAATGAAGTGGATTATTTATTTGTGATAATGGGCACATATGCTCATTAACATGCTGTCATAAACAGCTGTATTAAATTCATTATGTGTTCTGTGACATAAATAAGGTGTTCAGCATGAGGTGGTTGTTTAAAATATAGGCCCCGGAAGAACAAAAAGCAATAAATGCTTTTTAATATCGTTGCCTGGTCTTGAATTCTAAATTTATTTCTGCCTTATTAATGCTACTTGTATGGAAATTGCAGGTATTACTCTAGTGAAATATCTTGACATTTAAGGACATTAGAACTTCTTTCTACTTTCTCATCTTTGGTGTATCTCTCTCTGGCTGTTCACTGTTGACATCTCAGTATGTTTAGAACAGCGTTCATTTGATGAATATCTTCGACCCATCCTATTTCTGAAAGTTTCCAAACTGTATCTTGACTTTGAAGATCATCTAGTTCAACACCCTCATTTTTCAGAAGGAACTGAGCGTCTGAAGACTTAAAAGGCTTGTTTAAGTTACACATCTTTAAATACTAAAGCCAGGACCAAGGATTAATTGTTCAGGCTCCTCTCGCAGTATACCAATGCTTTCCACTAGAGGAATGGGCAGTGACCATTATGCTGGTAACACTAAAACAGCCTGAGAGAAGGACGATTGTATTGCACAGTGAGGGGACCAGGCTGTACCTTTTGGGATATTTTTTCCATTATAATTTATGGTTGACACAGTGCTCACTGTTATCTTACATTTTATATTAATGTGAGCAAACTTGTAGCTGCTTTCTTTGGGTTCATCACCTCGTTGGATGAAATGAGTGTATGACAATGAATGATGGGCAAATTTTGACAGAATAAGTAAAGGAACAGACTTATTTTGACTGTGAGGTTCAGGAAAAATAGGTTGTGGGAGCATGGCAGAAAATACCATGGAGAAACAGAAAGAAGTTGTTCAGCTTTATCTTCACTGGTAAATGAAGTATTCAAAGCTGAGAATATGTCTGCCCATTGGTGCCTGCCCATTGGTGCTAGTATGGGTCTGTCCTTTATCAGAATATTGATTATAAGCAATTTAGATACCTGCTTTTTAAATGATGAAACACTGAAACATTTTCACAAATTACAACAAAAATTGTTCTCATCACAGAAAATTAAGGAAGCTAATGATTATTGTCTTGGGGAGATTGTAGCTAAAACATAACTTAGAGGAGGTGATGTTTTTAAAGAAATTAAATGCTGCCTCAAAAGAACAAGGAGCTCTTACAAAGATGTATTCTCTCTGTATTGTTACACAGTGTGATTCAAGAGCAAAATGAGATTAAATGGAAGCAAGAAAATTTAGTTAAGACTCTAAGGATGATTCAGTATTACAACAAGATACCTAGGGATATTGTAGATTCCGTAGTCCCAGAGATCATTGAAAATGAAATAGAAAGTAATTGAACTTGAGTGATTTAGGAATACAACTTTCGGAGCAAAGGGTGAGCCCCAAGGACCTTCTAAGACCTCGTCCAAGTCTTTGATTCAACAACCAAATATTCTGCAAATGCTGTGTTACCCTGGAACCAGCACTTTAACTAACTATACTTGTTCTACCACCTCCAGATTCTTAAACAATCTTCTCTTCTGTCTTTTGATTTCTTATATTCATGTATGTTTATGAAAAAAATTTCAAACTATAATATTCACCTAGTCTTCCCGGCTCACGAGCAACATTTGGATGGAAGTTAAGATACATCAGGGATTTGTGACTTTAGGTGGTAGCTTTATTGTGTCTTGCTTCTGCAAATGGGACTTTTTACCTGTTTAAAACTCAACTGAGCTTTGTTCTGAATAATTTTTCCCATCCTGTTTGGGGTTGATTTTTCTGTTGTAGTTATTAATGGAATACCATGTCTGAATGGATTTTTTGGATAATTTAATCGATAGTATAATCAGAATGCAGAGATAGAAATATCCTCAAATCTTAGCTGCCTCACCACTAACCATTACTGCTGTAAGATATCTAGGTTGAATTGGAAAATTTATTAATCTCTTCTAAATTTTCAAGTATGGATTGATATGTGATGATAGCCTTGCCTAGATTTCTATACATTTTTTATTTTTCATATTATTACTTTTGGGACCAACAGTTTCATTAGTTGTGGTTATCTCAGTTGGACACTTTTTCCCTTCTTTAATACAACATCCTTGCTTTTATTTACTTTTTAAGCCTTTGTTGAATTTGTTACAATATTGCTTTGGTTTTATGGTTTGGTTTCTTGGCCTCAAGTTTGTGGGATCTTAGTTGTCTGAGCAGAGAGTGAACTTGCACCCCCTGCATTGGAAAGCGAAGGTTTAGTCACTGGATCAAGAGGAAGTCCCCTTTTAAGTTCCACTTATTCTTGCACGTTTTTCAGAGACTATTTGAAAAAGTTTTGTGAAGGCCAGGGCTTGCCTCGGGAGATCGTTTAGAAGAAGTGAACGCATTTCTCTGTGCTTTCCCGTTCCAGCTTTCCAAATCAAGTCCTTCACATCCCTGCGCTTCCTGTCGGAGCCCTCGGATGCCGTCACGATGCGCGGAGGGAACGTCCTCCTGAACTGCTCCGCGGAGTCTGACCGCGGCGTCCCCGTCATCAAGTGGAAGAAAGACGGCATCCACCTCGCCCTGGGAATGGACGAGAGGAAGCAGCAACTTCCAAATGGGTCTCTGCTGATACAAAACATACTTCACTCCAGGCACCATAAGCCAGACGAGGGACTTTACCAGTGTGAGGCGTCCTTAGGGGACGCGGGGTCGATTGTTAGCCGGACAGCAAGAGTCGCAGTGGCGGGTGAGTGGATATTTCCTTTTTCCCTCTTCCTTTTCCATCTCTGCTGTTTACTTCTGTTTTTTGAGATTAAAAAAATGACTAATCTTTGCGGAAACAATGTATATTTTTAAGAAAAAGTAATGTAAAAACATGTATGCTTATTTTCTCATAGTCTTGGTTGACTTTTTCTCTGAATTAACTTGGAAAATAGTAGAAGAATCTCAGGTTAATCTCATTAACCTGACATTATGAGATTTTCCAAAACAAACTTTAGTTCAAGTTGATCCAATACTTAGGTTGGAGGGAGGTGTTTTCATTAATAGAAAAATAATTTCCTAATTAATTCCATTTACAACATCACTAATGATGAAAATGACATATGATGAAATGAGGAAAATGACTAAGGATGGAAACGACTCATGTCCATCGAGTCGGTGATGCCATCCAACTGTCACCTCATCTGGTTGAGGTGAGGTGGTTGGGTGGCATCACTGACTTAATGGACATGAGTTTGAGCAAACTCCGGAAGTTTGTGATGGACAGGGAGGCCTGGTGTGCTGCAGTTCATGGGGTCGCAAAGAGTCGGACACGAATGAGCAACTGAACTGAATGATGAAAAACTGGAGTTTCTGCATATGTGTGTTCTTGTGGTTTTTTTTTTTTTTTAACCTTCAGAGCAGTGGATTTTATTTTAATTATGTTGGCTACAATATATAAACCTCCAAATGAAAAGTAAAAATTTGATTAGTGCCTCCAAATATCTTTACACTTGATAATGTATTGACTCAATAACAGAATAAGATGAAAAGTTTTTCTTTTATATATGTTTTGAAAGGTTGTAGACTTTGAGAGAAATTTACTGAATGTTCTGTAATCCATTTTTCCTACTTATTTTAATTATTATTTTTAAACTTTTTATTTTGTCTTGGGGTATAGCTGATTAACAGTGTTGTGATAGTTTCAGATGAACAGTGAAGGGGATGAAAACATCCATCCCAGCTCCCTAACTATTTCTCCCCCTCTTCCCCCAGCAACCATAAATTTATTCTTTAAGTCTATGAGTCTGTTTCTATTTTGTAAGTAATTTCATTTGTATCATTTCTTTTATATCCACATATAAGGGATGTCGTATGATATTTTTCCTTCTCTGTATGACTCACCTCACTCAATGTGACATCTCTGAGTCCATCCATGTTGCTGCAAATGGCATTCTCTCATTCCTTTTAATAGCTAAGTAATATTCCTTTGAATATGTGTACCACATCTTCTTTATCCATTCCTCTGTTGATGGACCCCATTTATTTTTATTAGAAGACAGGTCATAATTGTTTCTTTTAAGAGTTCTGTGGGGAGAGGAGTTAAATTTTTACTCACTTCAATAATGATTCAGCTAAAAGCTGGGCTTTGGTTCTGTTTTGAATCTGTTTTTGTTTTTAATTTTGATATTAGACACAAAACAAGGCAAATGTCTCCAACCTGAAATAAATCTAGACCTTTAAGTAGGTTAACAGGTTTGAAGGGCTCCTTTAATCGGCTCCTTTCTAACCTAACTGCCAGTTCTAGTTACTGGAGTGAGTAGGCCATAATGTAGTCCTTGATACTGGTTTCCTTTCTCAGGCTGCAGGTTTTTCTATATCCAGGAAAACTAATGATGATTCGTTTTCAGCAATAAGATATGCTTGGACCATCAGGCAGGGCCACCACTTCCCCATGTAGTGAAGATGCAACAGAGTGAAAAATCTGAAGTAAAAAAAAGGGGGGGATTTTTGTCAGAGGATGATTAAAAAAAATAGATCTCATAGATAAACAATGAGTACATAAATTCAGCTTCCTGCTACTCTTTTCTGACTTCTTTTCCCCACAGGACTCTCTTTCATATTTAGTTAGAGCAGACTCTCCTAGGGCAAAGATGTCCTGGTAAGCAGGGTCTTCCCCTGGAGATACAGTGGTCAGCCATCCTGGTCTAACCTGGACTGACCTTCTTTTAGCACATGAACGTACTGTATCCTGCGAACTCCTTCAGTCCCAGGTAAAGCTACAGTAGTTGGTCACCTACCTAATGGTACCCTCCACCTGCTTTAGCAATGCTAGACTGAAGCATGGATACAGAATCTCTCCTTTAACTCAAGAGCCATGGGAGGTGGCTTCTTAATCTTGGAAACTGAGGCCATCGGCCACCTGGGGTCTCTGAGGGACGGGTGCTGAAATGTGGCAGAGCACAGAGTATAGAGAGAACTGAAAGTCCAAGTTAATGATGATTGATTAAAAAGAAAAGTGGAGGACTTCTCTGGTGGTGCAGGGGTTAAGTCTCCACACTGCCAATGTAAGGACGCAGGTTCAGTTCCTCGTTGGGGAACTTAAGATCCCACCTACCATGCAGTATAGCCCAAATATTTTTAAAAGGAATAAAACAGGTAAAAAGAAAAATGGAGCAACTGCTGAAGGTGAAGTTAAAAACTCTTTTCCTGGAGTGCTCCAAATGAAGCGGAAAGCGTACAGTTTGATTTTCCCACATTTGAGAATTTTCAGACACTGAGATTCCATCTGTCAGTTGTCCACAATACAAGGTGAGAGTGAAAGCTGCTCAGTTGTGTCCGACTCTTTGCGACCCCATAGACTATAGAGCCCATGGAATTCTCCAGGCCAGAATACTGGAGTGGGTAACCTTTCCCTTCTCTAGGTGATCTTCCCAACCCAGGGATCGAGCCCAGGTCTCCTGCTTTGCAGGCAGATTCTTTACCAGCTGAGCCACAGGGAAGCCCGCAGTATAAGGCAGCTCTGCTGATTTGAATGAATCAGGCCGGTGTTTTGATGCCTCCTCTAAAAGGCACACACATACGTGCTATTAATGAAAATATCCTGAAAATTTATGGTTTCTGCTTCCTTTGATCTAGATCCAGTTTTGCATGTTCTGTTTCAATGGCAAGATGAAGAATAGCCCCTTCCCTGTGAGATGTTAAAATAAAGCGACTTCGACTTTTGACTTTCATATTCTGTACAAGGATAGGCTGGCAGATTCAGTCACTGAGTTACAATCTCATATTAGATTGTATCATTTCAAGGCAATAAGGCTGTTCACAGCGTTTTAAACACTTACCTTGCTGTTTGGCAACACAGCATACATCAATGTTATGTCTACTGAGGTTAAGATTGCCAAACCACTGGAATGCACAAGGGGAATATATCTTCCCCATAATAAAGACCATGGGCCTGATTTAATCTCATTTTAAAGCATTAGCAGTCAATAAACGAGTCACTCCTAAAAGGTAACAGGTAGCTGTGCTTTAGATGAGAAAAAAATATCTGTTCTCTACCCTCAGGTGCTGTGTAGAGCCCGTTTAATAGAATGCTTCCCTTTCATTTTTGCTTTCTCAAAGTCTTTTGATAAAAAGAAATGTGGCAAATGAAATCTGCATTTAATCAATCAGCTCATTTTATGCAATGATCTTGCCATGCACCATTCATTCTGCTTTTTAGTAACTTCTCAAGTGCTCTTTAAGCCCCTGAATGTGCACTTAGCTGGAGAGAAAGGGAGAGTAAGAAAGAGAAGCGAAATGCTACCAGCCCATTCAACGTCCTGTTAAACATCTCAGTGTAAGGGACTACTGACTGTCAGTATCTCTGGGAATTGTGAGTTCTGTCAACAAGGAACACCTGGGATATTAAATCTCTGAAAGCAACTTGGGCAGTGCTGGCTGAAACTTGAGACTTGCATTTGTAGCCAATTAGCTCTAATCTAAAACCGTACAGTATTTCTCTGCCTTGTATAGGAACTTTAGATTGAGAGCACTTGGAGAGTGAAGGAGAGTCAGACTTTGTTTACATGTAACTTCTCCTCCTATTCTTTTCATTCAGTACCTAAAAAATCATTGGACTTGTTTAGTAGTTTTTCAGTAGATATTTGTTTTAGCAATGAAGATGTGGGACTTTCTACCATCTACGGAGAGTTTTTGGCCAACGCTGTCTTCTTCCTTTTCTTCTTCCACCTCTTTGTTATTGAACTTGATGTGGTTAAATTTGCCTGTTTGTTGTCCCTACTCTTGATGGGAAGAGTTTGATTGATTGTTTGATATCAGGTGGATTGATATCTCCATAGTCTACAAGTTAGTTAAGTATTAGAAGATGGACTCTACTGGAATATTCATAGACGACTGGAGAAAATAGAAGGTGTGTGCCAGCTTCCTTGTTTCTTCCCATAACTTTCAGGAGGAGCTTGCATCTGGGCAGGCATGTCTTTCTTGTGTCATCAGTTGTCAGCTATCTGAGCCTGTGGATTCTCCTCTGTAAATCAGACATAATAATAATCTGTCTCTTAAGGCTGTGATGCTTTCCAAGAATCTCAGATGTAAAGCCGTGGTGCAGAGTAGATTCCTGTTCAATAGCAGCAATAGTATATGAAGACTTAATAATGGTTATTACAATAATTACTACTAGGAAATGATAGCTTTCAGTATTCCCATGTGATGGTGCAAAAGATATTTGGGGGAGGAGGGAAGAGAGTAATACAGGCTGCAAAACCTAAGCCATAAATGATATGTGTCGTCTTGGATCAGATGTCTGCCTGTGCAGTACATAAGGACCTACTGGCAAGACTGAACTGAGCTTCCGAAGGGTTGAATCTATGCTGTTTGTTAGCCCACGGTGCCAAAATCAGTTTGACTACAAAATCATTTTTCAAAAGTTGATCTACCGTTATGTCAGTGGAGCCAATGTGATTTGTGTTGAGTCTAGATCAAGCAATATCTGCTGTCATTTTTGAGGAAAAAAAATGTGGGGCAATCTTCTCAACTAAGCCTCCTTAATACCCTTCCAAATGAAAAAGGTTCACCTAAGCTATGTCTATAGGAGTTGGTCTAGATTGAGAGTTTAACATAATCTCACCTTCAAGAAAAAAAAAAAGAATAAATAATGCCAATATGTAAGAAAACCAGATCACTATGGAGCTCCTTCAGATAATCATGAAAGAACCATGATTACTCATTTTTCCTAATTACACCACCACCACACAGCCATCATCCAAATCACCCACCTACTCACATGACCACCTGCCCTTCCACTTCTCCTGCAGGGCTCTGAGAAGCTCAGTTCAGTTCAGTTCAGTTGCTCAGTCGTGTCCCACTCTTTGTGATCCCAAGGACTGCAGCATGCCAGGCTTCCCTGTCCATCACCAACTCCCAGAGCCTGATCAAACTCATGTCCATTGAGTTAGTGATGCCATCCAACCGTCTCATCCTCTGTCGTCCCCTTCTCCTCCTGCCTTCAATCTTTCCCAGCATCAGGGTCTTTTACAATGAGTCAGAACTTAAGTGCTTGCTCTTCTTGTATTCACACTCTTGGGGATGAATGGGGACCCTCTCTCCTCCCCAGTGTGAGGAAACACTGACTGCAGGATATATTATAGAGCACGTATGCCCAGGTAGATTCCTTTTTGTTAATTTTTAAGCACTTACAGCTTGATTATTGAAACCATGATTTGCTTTTTAAAATAATACTTCACTCTTTGCACAATGTATTTATTGGCATTGCCTCATGATGCTCAAAAATGTTCTGAAATATACATACTCAAAATGACAGAGAACAAACTGAAAAGAGGTAATTAATGACTGTCTATGGGCAGAAACTAGAATTCAGATTGTCTAACTGGCACACACTTATTCTCTTATCTTTTGCTTCTCACTGTGAGGACTGGGCTTCCCTGGGAGCTCAGCTGGTAAAGAATCCACCTGCAATGTGGGAGACCTGGTTCAGTCCCTGGGTTGGAAAGGTCCCCTGGAGAAGGGAATGGCTACCCACTCCAGTATGCTGGGCTGGAGAATTCCATGAACTGTATAGTAAGAAGTAGGTTTAAGGATACTGTGAATAGTTTCCCACTTATTCAGTCACTTTTTTTTTTTTTAATTAATGAAACTCTCAAAAATATAAACTAAGGGGAAAATAATAGTAGATTTCATTTATCCAATTTGAAAATGTCAATTCTTTATGGATGTAGGGGTTCAGAACAGCCCTCCCCAAGATGGGTTACTTTTGGCATATGGATTATTTTGAGCTAAAAGCAGGTAGTGAAGGACAGGAAAGCCTGGTGTGCTGCAGTCCATAGGTTGAAAAGAGTTGGATACAGCTTAGCGACTAAAGGACCACAGAAGAAAGCAGTGGAGATCCGGTAGGCTCAAGAGAAAGTACTCTCTATCTCTTAACAAATGAAGAATTTAAATTGGGGATTTTTTTTTTTCCCCAGAAAAGAGTTATTACCAGAGATACATTTTATTTAAGTGGTCCCATCTACACTGCAGGACAGATATCTTATTACCAAATGTCTGCTCTTCATATTCTTGTGACTGACCCTCTTGTCCTTAGAAGCCCTGTTTTGTATCTCATTCCTTAGCTCAGGATGGAATACATACCACATTTTGCTTTTCTATCTTTGAACTTCTCATATATGTGGGCGCTCTTACATTCTCATGTATCTGAGATTTTCATATGTACAAAATTATTATGTTTTCCTGTTAATCTGTCATGTCAATTTAATTCTTAGACCATTTAGAAGAACCTAGAAGGGTAAAGGAAGTATTTTTTTCTTTCTCCAGCATGGGAAAACACTATGATTTGGATGTTTTCTTCTAAGATAAGATTTCACTATCTTAAGTATATATTAAATAATAACACAAGATAAATCTTTCCTGAAATGGAGAGAATACGTGATTTTTAAAATAAGCTTATAAATAATCTTCATAGGGGCAAGATTTTGGTTATCTTTTATCTTGTTAAGTGGTTTTATAATTCAGGCCAAATTTGCATTTTTTTTTCTATTTCTTGAAAATCAAGAAAATAAAAGGCCAACTAAATTGCATTTACTTGAGTTGTTATTTCATTCAGGAGCATTTTTTTACTTCCTTATTACAATAGATGTTTCAAGATGCAAATTGTAGCACTCTGCTTTTAAATAACACAGGCATTATAATTAAAATTCCCCTGAGTTTAAAAAAAAATAATTAGTTACTTGAGGAGTTGTTTCAGTGAATTCTCTTCCAGAATGCCTCCCATTTAAATGAGTTATGAAATAATTAGTGAAAGCATATTATGGTGAGAGGAGCTAAAATTGTCTCAGCAGAATGGAGCATTTTGTGAAATGATAACCTGACCTTTACGTTTTTACTTAAAAGAAAACAGGAAAGGGAGCTTGTCTTAAGAGAAGGGAGAATAAGCTACAGTGCCTCGGGCCACTCAAATGTTATAGAAAGGAAACTGCAAGGGAAAAAATGCTCATATTCCTTTTCTCTACAGAAACAAATATAAGGATCTTGCCTAGAAGGTCAAGGTCACTCAGTGAAGCAAGTTGGAAAATGTATCCCAGTGCCCTTGAATGCTCTCAAAATTCTATTTTGGGGAAGGTTCAGATACAGAGTAAAGTTTTAGATTTTTACTGTTGGAATATTATTTTTCAAATGGTAAGCAGGAAAATTCATTGTTCTAACTGCATAATTCTTAATGGTCTTTATTATCTTCATTTAGCTAAATGTTCCTTTTGCTTTGTGGTTAAAACAAGAGCTAGAAAGAAATATAAGGAAGAACTGTGGTATTGTAAGTAATTGTATGTGTGCTAATCTTATAATATTCTTTTAGTTTTATTGCCAAATAAAACTAGAATAATCACTCATATTGTCCTAATGCCTACTTACTCACACACTCCCACACCCTCAACTTAAATAATTGCAGTTTAAAGAGTAGGTTTTTAGTTGCCTCCTTCCTAAGTCAGTTAACTGTGCAATAAAATTAGTTTAGAAATATATTATTGAAAAAATATGCAGAGTAGAAAGACATCTTCTATGTGATTAAAATTACAAAACAAACCTGACAGGGCTTTTTATATTAGAAACACCAACAAAATAACTTTAAAAAACTTCCAACCTTTCATTTCCTTTCCTTTGTTATGAATTCTGATTCATATGACAATGGAAATAGCTAATTATTCATTCTAAAATTCAGTATCTTTTACCCTTAAGCTAGTTACAGTGTGATTTTTGCTGGTGGTGTAATAAAAATCAAGAGTTAATATCTAAAATAATAATACTATGTAGTGATACTAATATTAAATAGTAAAATAAAATAGTACAGTGGTGTGTGTTTGTGTGTTGCTTAGTTGTGTCTGACACTTTGTGACCAAGTAAACAAAAACTCTTGAATTCTACAAGAGCCCTTTGAAATACAAGAGGGTTTTTTGTTGTTGCTGTTAGGTGTTGTTTGATAAGTGTCAGGCTAACAAATCAGAGAAAGTAGATAGACCAGGTGGCATCACTGAATCTCTGATGAAATGATGATTGATGATTCCTTTAATGAAACATTTTCACTTTTATGAACCTATCACTGGTACTGATTTTTTTTCCTATTAGGTTTTTTATGCCTATGCTAAATGTATTATTTAAATTTAGTATTACCTAAAGATCTTTAAATGAAGATACTTAGATGCAGGTTTCTTCTGCAAACTAAGGAACCATTCAAACTTAGGGAATGTTCTAAAAACTAAGTTAGAAGAAATCATGGAAAATCTCAGTGTATGTAGTCCCTAAATCATATTAGGCTTTTCCCATCAAGATTCATACAGAGATGAGCGTACAGATACCATCAGTGAAAGCATACCTCTTTAGGAGAAGGCTTGCTGTGTGCTGTGCTTAGTCGCTCAGTTGTGTTCAACTCTGCAAGCCCATCAACTGTAACCCACCAGGTATTGCTTTTTTAATGGTCTACTTTTATACTTACAAGATATATATATATATATTCCATATTCAATAATCTAATTTGTCACTTATTATATAATTGCTAAATTTGCCCATTATTCAGTAGACGTGAGAATTAGGATAAATCAGAGTTGATTTCTGGTGATTAGGCAGCCGTCAGTGTGCAAAAAGAAGCCAGGTATTCTTAATGTAGTCGGACACGACTGAGCGCCTTCACTTTCACTTTTCACTTTCATGCACTGGAGAAGGAAATGGCAACCCACTCCAGTGTTCTTGCCTGGAGAATCCCAGGGATGGCGGAGCCCAGTGGGCTGCCGTCTGTGGTGTCGCACAGAGTTGGACACGACTGAAGCGACTTGGCGGCAGCAGCAACAGCAGCAGCAGCAGCAACTTGCTTTGGACCATTATGAGTTTAGCATAAAACAAGAGCAACAAAACAATGATAAACATTTTTGACAGCAAATAAATAATCACAGTAAATCCTGACTATATCTCATTTCACAGTAGACTGGGAATGTGTATGTGCATTAATATACACACACAGACACACACACACACATATATATGTATACATATATATACACACACACTCATATAGTACAATATGACAATATTTTCAGAGTTGCATTTTGAAAGTTCTTTGGAGACTTTGTATAAAAGACAAAACCTCTTGCCTGAGTCCCAGAAGTCAGAGTGTTTTAAATTGGAAGGCAGTTTGGGAAACCATCCCAAAGCATCAGAAAAGCAGTCTTTTTTTTTTTTTTCCAATTAATTTTTCTCGTGTGTGTGTGAGAAGCAGTGCATATTTCACACACTCCTTAACTGGGACTTGTCTCTAAATGCCATTCAGATATCAAGGAACCAGCTGTAATGGGGCCCTATAGAGCTGTGAGGCAGTGAGAATGTGACTTATAAGGAGAAATTTATATTTGGTCTTTATCCCAGTAATGTCGCAGGGTTCCTAAAAGCTTAGGATTTCCTAAGCGGTGAGAGAGTCTTTTGTTATGTGAATGAGGTGACTTCTGAAGCCCACCTCGGGATGGGGGGCTAGTTGCCTGGGGAACCAAGCTTGCCAGTGAAGAGTTTTGGAACATTCAGTCTTATCCCCATGACTTCCGGTAGAGGAAAGGATCTGGAGGTTGAATTGGTCAATGATGTCTGTGATTTAATCAATCCTGCCCGTGTAATGAAGCCTTCATAGAGACTGAAAAGGAGAAGGGGCCTAGCGAGTCTAGGTTGGTAACAGGTGGGGGTGTTGGGCTTGAGTCATCGTCACGGTTATAACGTCAGACTCATGTCTGTGGAAGCTCCACAGCCTTTCCGTATACCTTACCCTGTGTGTCTCTTCCATCTGGCTCCTCCTCAGTCGTACCCTCTCAAGATAAACTGGTGACCTAGTGAGCAAAATGTTTCTCTAAGTTCTGTGAACTATTCCAGCAAATTAACTGAGCCCAAGGAGGAGGTCATTAGGAACCTCTGATTTATAAAGCCATTGAGTCAGAAGGACAGTTAACAACCTGGACTCATGACTGGCATCTGAAGTGGGCAGGCAGGGAACCGTCTTGCAGGACCAAATCCTTAACCTGTGGAATCTGATGCTGTCTCCCAGCAGACAGATAGGTGTCAGAATCCGGTTGGACTGTAAGGACACCCATTGATGTCCAGAAAGATGCTGGTGATGTCGGAAATCACCTTCACACACACATTGGAATTAAGTTCAGGAACCCAAAAGAGCTGGCCTAATTTCTAGAGGATGATAAAGTCCCAAGATTGTATGCCTAACTTGGAATCTAGTGAGCTCAGGTTACTGTAGTTACATGTAAATAGTTTTATAGATAATGGTATAAGTGGGGATGTAAGTGTATAAGAGAATCTGTATTCTGTCGCCTATTGATCCTCCGTTATGACCTTTAAACAACTGAATTTACCCTGTCTGTAAGCAATGGCACCCCACTCCAGTACTCTTGCCTGGAAAATCCCATGGATGGAGGAGCCTGGTGGGCTGCAGTTCATGGGGTCGCTAAGAGTCGGAAACAACTGAGCGACTTCACTTTGACTTTTCACTTTCATGCATTGGAGAAGGAAATGGCAACCCACTCCAGTGTTCTTGCCTGGAGAATCCCAGGGATGGCGGAGCCTGGTGGGCTGCCATCTATGGGGTCGCACAGAGTCGGACACGACTGAAGCGACTTAGTAGTAGTAGAAGTAGTATTCCAACCTAGGTTACTCAGAGATATTTAGACCTAAATACAGAGCACACAGAGTCATCCTTCTATTTGCGACTTCACTTTCACTTTTCACTTTCATGCATTGGAGAAGGAAATGGCAACCCACTCCTGTGTTCTTGCCTGGAGAATCCCAGGGACGGAGGAGCCTGGTGGGCTGCCCTCTGTGGGGTTGCACAGAGTTGGATACGACTGAAGCAATGCAGCAGCAGCAGCAGCAGCAGCAGAAGCAAAGCCTCTGTCATATTAAAAAAAAAACACAAAATTTAGCTGATTAAATTTAAAGATCTAACTGGTTTTACTAAATGATTCATGAATCAAGCAACATTCCATCTAGTGGATGGGACCTCCAAGGAACTGAACAAATTTTTTGAAAAAGCCGTATAGGCAGAAGTGGAGGAGAAAGGAAATTTCTAACAAGGGGTGGATTGTTTAGGCAAGGTTGTTTTCCTTTGGAGGAAGTGTGTGTTAGTTGCTAAGTCGTGTCCGAGTCTTCAACCCCGTGAGCTGTAGCCCCCAAAGCTCCTCTGTCCATGGGACTCTTCAGGCAAGAATACTGGAGTGTGTTGGCGTTTCCTCCTCCAGGGGATCTTCCCAACCCAGGGACTGAACCCGCGTGTCTTATGTCTCCTGTATGGCAGTGGCAGGCAGGTTCTTTCCCTCTAGCACCACCTGGGAAGCCCTGGGGGTCTGTTAGGCGGATTATTTTACTAATGCTGACCAAGTAATTCAGAGGGACTGTTAAATGTGTGTGGTTAGCACAGGTGACTTCCTTTTAGGCTTGTTACTTGGTTTTTTGCTGTTGTTGTCTTTTTAAAAGTAGTTTTAAATCTCTTGATTTAAAGTTATAAAATCTGTTTGATTTGTATTCCCTCTAATTTGTTTTCCTTTTAGACACACGGATAAAAAAATTTTTTTTTAAATATATTTGTCCTTTGTTAAATTGTGACCTGAATCTTTACTACCCTTAAAAGGGCTATTCATGAGGTTTCATTTGCTGAGATTTTTTTTTTTAACCTAGAACATTTCACCAACTAGGAATCTATTTAAGAAAGTGTTTTAAAGATTAATAAAGCCTATATAGCTTCAACATTAAGTTTCAGTGCTGGTTGATTTTATTGGATTGGATTTTTGTGACTCCTCTTGCAAAGAGAATTCATTTCCAAAGGCTGGAACATGACATAAAAAATAATTAGTATTTCTTTGATCTAAGCACTGCTTCCAGGGGCATCCTTTGGGTCCCGCAGGGCATTGGGTACCTTATGAGCTAACATGTGGCTATTTCTTTAAGGTTTTTTCCAATTGAGTCTCAGTCCAGGAGTCGCCAAGGTTTGAAAGATATAGTTTCAGATGAAGTAAATGTCTCCTTTAATCCTCCTCATCCCAAACACGGACGTATTGCACAGATGTAATTTTTTTAATTTTTATTAAGAACTAGTTCACATACCATAAAAGTCACCTTTTAAAAGTATGTAATTCATTCACTATTCGTATATTAATCACTCTTTTCTAAACCTGGGATATTTTTATCATTTCCATCCCCTACTCCCCTCAGGCCCTGGCAGTCACTAACCTACAGTCTATCTCCATTGTTTGTTTGTTTCCTATAAAAATCTTTATTTAATACTGCATTCAATCTATTAATGACAGTCATCTGGTTTCTTTCCTCTATACACTGCAAACTTTTTTTTTTTCAGTTTGAGATAGTAAGTTTATTTCCTTCCGATATATACCCAGAAGTAGAATTGCTGGATGATATGGTAGTTCTAACTTTTTGAAGGAACTCCAAACTGTTTTGCTGATTAAAGCAAAAGCAACAAAAGTAAAAATAAATAAGTGGAACTACATCAAACGAAAAAGCTTCTGCACAGTACAAGGAATGATGAACAAAATGAAAAAGGCAACCCAAGGAATGGGAGAAAATATTTGCAAATCACATATCTGATAAGGGGTTAATACCCAAAATATATAAGGGCCACATACAGCTCAATAGTCAACCCCCCAAAAATCCAGTTAAAGATGGGCAAAGAACTTGAATAGACGTTTTCCAAAGAATACATTCAAAGGGCCAGTAGGTACTTGAAAAGGTGCTTAACATCACTAATCATTACAATGCAAGTCAAAACCATTATGAGATATCATCTCACGCCTGTGAAACTGACTGATAACAAAAGACAAGGTAACAAGTGTTGGCAAAAATGTGGAGGAAAAGAACCTTTGCTAGGAATGTAAACCGGTGCAGCATGCACAAATAGTGTGGAGTTTCCCATTGTTTGTTTTCAACATAAGTGAGATTATCTGATTTTCCTATAAATAGTATGTCACTTGTTTCCTTCACTTAGTGACATAGCTTAGTACTCTTGTCTGGAAAATCCTGTGTTCGGAGGAGCCTGGTGGGCTGCAGCCCATGGGGTCGTGAAGAGTCAGACACACGGCTGAGTGACTTCACTTTCACTTTTCACTTTCATGCATTGGAGAAGGCAACGGCAGCCCACTCCAGTGCTCTTGCCTGGAGAATCCCGGGAACGGGGAGCCTGGTGGGCTGCCGCCTATGGGGTCGCACAGAGTCGGACACACTGACATGACTTAGCAGCAGCAGCAGCAGCACTTTGTCCTTACAGATCAGCCTCATAGTTTTTAACTCCCCGTAGTATTTTTGATTTACTGTTTGTATGTTGCGAGGGATTTGGTTTGTCTATTTTTTTCTCACTTTTGTTATGTATTTATAGACATAACACTTTACGGGATACTCTTGTGTGTGTGTTTCTGACAAGTTCTCTAAGACTTGTTCTAGTTTTCTAGTTACCTAGCAGTGTCATCTCTGAGTTAAAGAGTATCAGCATTTTAATGGATCCTGTATATTCAAGAACATTCTGTTACCATGGACCTGAACATCAGCGGTCAGTGTTTGCTTACTGCCATTGACCGGGCAAATACAACTGGCTTCTCCTTAGCTTGTAAATATCACTGAAGTCTAGTGCTTACTCCAATGAGAAGTGATGACTCGACACTGGTATTTAACAGCTACAAGTGTTTGCCTCACTTTAAAAGAGAGAGATTCTTATTACAGCATTCTAGAAAAATACATCTCAGCTGAGTCCTAGGAGTCCCTTGCTCTCCTGCTTTGTGTGACAGGGGTCTTCTAGTAGATGTCACTTCATGAAATGGCGTGGGGCCACTTTTAGGTACAAAATGGCATTTGGTCATACTGGTACACCACAGAAGAGCAGGCGCTCTCTCTGGCGGCCTAAAGACCCTCAGAGTCTGGCCTCTGCCCGTACCTGTAGCCCCATCTGTGATCCTGTCCAGACTCTGCCCTCCAGCTGTGTTTGTCTGTATTGTTGTTGTTTTAATTGAAATACAGTTGCTTTACAATACTGTGTTAGTTTCTGCTTGCAGTGAAGTGGATCAGCTCTCTGCACATGTATGACCGCCCCCTCCCCCCTCACGTCACCCCTGTGCTATGCAGCGGCTCCCCCGCCCCCATGTTTTACACATGGCTGTGCACAGTTTCCTAAACATGCATGTTCTGATGCTCACAGCTTTTCATCCTGTATGTCTTCCTTTCCCATCCATTGTGCTCCATCTTTCATCTTCCTTTTTAAAACGTTTTTAAAGACTGTATTCATGCAATCCATCTTTAGAAATCTTGGCCTGGCCCCTTAACCTAGGAAAGTCCCACCTCCTGTGCTCATGGTGACCTGAACTTCCTCCCATTACAACGTGTCCTCATAAAATACACACACAGAGAGACACACACACGACGTCTCCACTGGTCCATGATTCGTGAAGATGGATGATGTTATACCTTCTTGGTTTCTCTAGAAGGGCAAACTCTTTAGATCGTGGTTTGGTTCTCTAATGATGTTGAAACACAACATCTCTTAATTCTCACTTAGCCAAAGTCTTAAGTGAAGTCTGTCCTCACTTTGAAGGCCTTTCTCCGGGCCAGCAAACCTTGGGACACTTCCTTCTCTTTCTGGCAGGGCATATGAACTGCACACTGACTGGTTACCCTCGTTATATAAAATTATTAGTTGGGTTGAGAGAGTCATGTTACTAATACGACTTGGATTACTCACTGTGCTTTCATGCAAATCTTGATTATTGGTAACTGACTTAGAAAACTTGTCCCCGTGCTATACTTTTCTGCTTATGTGAAAAACAGGCAAGCAGTCATCTTATTTTGCCAGAGGGTTTAAATTTGTGTCCTTCAATACTAAGCTATCTTTTTGAAGTCTTTTTCCTCAGAATTGTGTGCAGGACAAATGTTTCTTTTTCAAAAGGCTTTTGAAAGGCTCACGGAAAATATTTAAATGATCAGCATTAGTTATATTGCAGCTATGTAAATAATTTCAGCCCTTTCCCCATCAGAACTCTCACAACTTAACATACCTTCAGAAAATGTGAATAAGATTACGCGATAATGCTGTCCCAATAAGCATTTTAGTGCTTGGGAAGGGAAACGTGAGTGCAAAGCTGAGAATGGATGTGTTCAGCCTGGTAACAATAAAAGGATGTTTATAAATGAAATAGCACCACAAATGGCCCCACACTTTCGAGGAGGAAAGCAATTTGGTGAAGTGAAAGATGTTAAATGTTTTAATTTTCTTCTATGCCAGTAAAATCTTGTAAAACAAGGTGACATATTAAATTTTCTATACTATAGCGGTTCCGAGAGCCTGTCAACATTTTCATTATAAACTCTATTTTCAGAGCTTTATAACTCAGCTTTAAGAATTCATTCTAGCCTGACATTTGGAGTGCAACGTCTTAGCTGGGGAACATGTGTTTCACATGTTTTAAAAATTATGAGTGTTTCTACTTCTCAGCTTATAATGAGTAACCTTTTCATACTTTGGCACTTGGCCTGCTCTGCCCCAGAGATTGGAGGCAGAAGGCCGACATGGGGTAGATCACTGATGGTGGAAACGTATCTACAAGTGTGGTAACCGTTGGCCGGGCTGCCAGTTTTCATCATGAAGACTCACGCTCATACCAGTCACTCAGTCAGTCCACCATATTGAAAGCAGAAAGAGCCCTCCTCCACTGACCTCGCTGTTTTAGGCTATGCCAGCTCTCCACAGAGCAGGCTCTCATCCATGGGAGAAATCTTATTCTGTTTATTTCAACATTTGTGTTAGTTTGTGGATGACGTTCACACCTTTATGTAAAGCTCCGCAGATTCGTTCTAATCTTGTAGGTTTGCTATTAAACCTTCTGTGTGGTTGTGTTTCTGTTCCTATCATATTTAGCACTCGATAGGGCTTTAGTTAATATTGAATAATGCAGACACCATTCTGTTGTACTTAGGAATACCTGCAGGTAACTCTCCTAAAGATTGGTCGTTGGGAAGGTGGTAAGAAAAGAATGAGGGAAGAAAGAGCAAGGAAGCAGCAGAAGAGAAAAAGACGTGCGTCCTTTGGTTTCTGGCTTTGAAATGTCTCGAGAACTGACTACTTAGTGTGGTTTATCCAAAAGAACAGACACGGGCTATCTAGAAAAGAATGGAATGCTCTCCATTAAAGCCACGGTACCAAGTCTTCACTTCTGGGTTGTTTCAGAAGATTTCTAGCACATCATCACTTCCATATGTAAAGACTGTCACTCAGTCATGTCCAACTCTTTGCTACCCTAGGGACTGTAGCCCACCAGACTCCTCTGTCCATGGGATTCTCCAGGCAAGAATACTGGCGTGGCTTGCCATGCCCTTCTCCAGGGGGATCTTTCCGACCTGGGAATCAAACCCAGGTCTCCTGTGTTGCAGGCAGATTCTTTACCATCTGAGATACCAGGGAAGTCCCTAAAACATATGGGTTACCTGACCAGGGCTAGAAGGCAGGCCCCTGCATTGGGAACCCAGAGTCTTAGCCACTGGAGCCCCAGGGAAGTCCCATATATATGTTCAGCATTATTCCATTTACCGAATTGCATTCTAGTTTTAAACAGCTGTCAAATTCAAGTTAAAATGTGAAAAGGACCCAGGATATAACCCCAACATGTGTTTCCATTGTGTGGACAACGACTTCATGCCAGTGTCCTGAAAAGGTTTATATTTCTCACAACTGCCTTGATGAGATGTCCCTCCGGAGCAGACTAAGATACCGATGCTGTGAATAATTTGTCCCACTACTAATCAGTGTCCAAGGCTGTTTCAGAACCCAGGTCTTACAGACCCCCATACCATATTCTTTTCTGTAAGTCATCATGCCTTCCTTTATGTATACAAAGACGTCCGTTGCATTTTTCTGTCGGAATCATGCTCTACCTAACACCGTCAATGGCTTTCATTTTCCAGTGAAACATGCTGCTAAGTCACTTCACTCATGTCTGACTGTGTGACCCCATAGATGGCAGCCCACCAGGCTCCCCCCGTCCCTGGGATTCTCCAGGCAAGAACAATGGAGTGGGTTGCCATTTCCTTCTCCAATGCATGAAAGTGAAAAGTGAAAGTGAAGTCGCTCAGTCATATCCAACTCTTAGAGACCCCATGGACTGCAGCCCACCAGGCTCCTCCGTCCATGGGATTTTCCCAGGCAGCAAGAGTACTGGAGTGGGGTGCCATTGCCCTCTCCTCTTCCTCAGTGAAACATGTCAAGATACAAAGCCTGGACCCCCAAATCTAAAAGAGAAAAAGTGAAGGGCCAAATGACTCTCAGTATCTGAAGTTTAAACCAGGAAGCTGCTTTCCTCTGCAGCTTCTTTCTTACCTCTGAGTTACCTCTGTCCCTTTCTTTTTGTTGGTCCCATTGCCCTGGATGTATCGACTGTATCCATTGAGTCATCTAAGATGGAAGTCTGGGCGATGTAATTTCTCTCTCTCTCATCCATAGCATTCTTATCAAATACCAAGTCATGTCCAATCTTGAAGAAACATTTTTTCCAAGCTGTGTCCAGACTTGAAGAAACACTTTTTTTTCTTCTTCTTTGAATCGACTTACCGTTAAGGACACTTAGTGTTTAGAGCAAAATTAAGCAGAAGCTACAGAGAGTTCCCATTATTGCCATTTCTCCCCATATACGTAACCTCCCCAACTATTAACATCCCACTTTTATTACAATTGATGAGGCTACACTGACACATTGTTATTACTCCAAATTCATAACTTACCTTAGAGTTTGCTCTTGGTGTTGTATCTTTTGGTTTTAACAAATGAATAATGAAATGTATAACCCCTGGCAACCACTAATCTTTTATAGCCTCCTTAGTTTTACTTTTTTTTCTGAGTAGTATAGTTGGAATTACACAGTATGTAGCCTTTTCAGATCAGTTTCTTTCACTTATAATGCCCTTGTGGCTCCTCTGGTGAAGAATTCACCTGCAATGTGGGACACCTGGGTTCTATCTCTGGGTTGGAAAGATCCCCTGGAGCAGGGAAAGGCTACCCAATCCAGTATTCTGGCTTGGAGAATTCCATGGACTATATAGCCCATGGGATTGCAAAGAGTCAGATACAACTGAGAGACTTTCACTAATGTTCCTCTATGTCTTTACATGGCTTGGTAGCTATTCCTTTTATCATTGAATAACACTCCAATGTCTCGATGTACCACAGGTTAAAGGACATCGTGGTTGTTTCCAAGTTTTAGCAGTTATGAATAAAGCTGCTGTAAATATGCTTGTGCAGTTTTTTGGGTGTGCATGAATTTTCGATTTACTTGGGTTAATACAAAAAAAATGCAATTGCTATACTACATGGTAGTATATGTTTAGTTTTGTAAGAGCCTGCCAGACTTTCTTCCAAAGTACCATTTTGCATTCCCACCAGCAATGCATGAGTTTTCTTTGTTCCATATTCTTGTCATCATTTGGTGTCACCAATTTTCTGGATTTTAGCCAGTCTAGTAAGTGTGTAGTGCTGTCTTGTTTTATTTTGCAATAACCGAATGACGTATGATGCTCAGCACCTTTCACGTGGCTATTGGCCATCTATTTATCACCTTTGGTGAGGTGTCTGTTCAGGTGTTTGACTTCCGTTTTAAACTGGTTTTTTTTCCCCTTATTGTTGAGTTTCAAGATCTCTTTATGCATTTTGGAAACAGTCCTTTATCAGGTAAGTGTTTTACAAACATTTTCTCCCAGTTTGTGGTCTTCTCATTCTCTTAACGATGTCTCTCATAGAACAGTTTTTAACTTTAATGAAGCCCAGCTTATCAATTTTTCCTTTCATGGATCATGGCTTTGGGGTTGTATCTCAAAAGTCATCACCAAATTCAGGGTCTTTTAGATTTTCTCCTGTGTTAGTATCTGGGGTTTTTGTAATATTTTGCTTGACTTTTAGGTCTGTTACCTATTTTCAGTTGCTTTTTGTGAAAAGTATATGATATGTGTGGGCTTCCCAGGTGGTTCAGTGGATAAAGAATCTGCCTGCCATTGCAGGAGCCCTGGGTTTGATCCCTGGTTTGGGAAAATCCCCTGAAGGAGGGCATGGCAACCCACTCCAGTATTCTTACCTGGAGAATCCCACAGACAGAGGAGCCTGGTGGGCTACAGTCCACAGGGTTGCAAAGAGTCGGACACAAGTGAACACAAATGCACGAGATATGTAGATTCTTTTTTAAAATGTAGTGCCTTCCAGCACCATTTGTTTAAAAGACAGTGTTTTCCCCTAAATTTTGCCATTGTATCTTTTGCAAAGGTCAGTTGACTCTATCTACACCATTCATATTTTGTTGTATTTATTTCTTTCCATGTCTGCTGGTACCCTCCAAACAGAATCTTTCATCATTTCTTGATTGCATCTCCTACAAGTCTACTAATTAGTTTTATAATGTATTTTACACACAGGGGCCAAAGTTGTCTTTAAAAGGTATTTGAAGTTGTTCAGTGGATTCCCACTAGTTTTAGGACCCAATCTAAAGCCTTTAATGACCCAGCAGTTCTGCCTAATCTCACTTCTTCCTTCCATCCTTTCCTCCTTCTCCCTCTCCTTCCTCCACAGCCAGATCCATTCTCACCAGCCTCCTAGGGATGTTCCAGTCACAACTTTCTCGCTTCCTGTCTCACTTCCTTGAGTAAGCCACACAACCTCCTGCATCAAGACTCAGAATATGGAATAATCTCCTAGAGACCCTTATCCCAGTTCCTTCCAGTTAAGCTTATAGCTGGTCATTTTTCAGGGCCCTGTTTGGATGTCACCACTTTTCTGGGTTTTCTGTTGATATTTCTTAAAGCCCAGGAAGATGCCCAAATGTCTTCTAAACGAGGTGATACAGCTGGCTTCTGAGGAACTCATTTTTTTTTAATGCATTTTATTTTATTTTATTTTTTGCTGTGCTGAGTCTTCCTTGCTGTGCGGACATTTCTCTCCAGCTGCAGCAAGCCAGGGCTACTGTGTAGCTGCGGTGCTTGGGGCCTCTCGTGGCGGTGTCTTCTCTTGTTGCAGGGCTCAGGCTGTAGGTGTGAGGAGTCACTGATTGAGGCTCTCGGACTCTAGAGCACAGGCTCAGTAGTCGTGGTACACATGCTTAGTTGTTCCACAGCCTGTAGGAACCTGCCAGGCCAGGGATCAAACCCATATTGCCTGCATTGCAAAGTGGATTCTTAACCACTGGCCCACCAGGGAAACCCCTATCTGTTGATTTTTAAGTCTTAGTGCCAACTATTTTCACAACACTATGACTTAAGTGTCCTCCATATAATTGCTGATTATACTTTTATTACTTTTTTCCCCTGCCCACCTGCCCCCCCACCTTCAGAAAGGAAGCTTTCTGATCAAAGGGGATAGATATCACCTCTGTCATCTTCCCTGATGTATTCATAGTGGGCACGAGGTCACAGCATCTTAGTGTCCTGCTGGGGCTGTGGGCAGTACTGAGCAGAAACCATCTCTAAGGGACGTGGGCACAACTGCAGGGCAGGGAAGCTAAGGGCTAAGCCCATGATACTAGGGCCTGGGACTTCTTTGTTTATCTGGGATTCAAGTAATCAAATCCAAAGTCAGAAGACTTTAATTACCAGTGTACAGGAACAACCCAGACAGCAGGGATTGGACAGTCATGGAATCTTGGATTTGGGAAAGGTGAAAGTCAGCATGTCGTAGTCAAGCCCTTCGTAATGATCTTAAACCCAGAGAATTAAAGGATTCAGTGTCCATCTTCCTTCCACATCCTTCAAGGCACCATAGTCCAGAGATCATTTTGGCTCTTGTCACGGCAAGAAAAATAGGACTGTTACTATTGTTGGCCTTTCCTCCCATTGAGCCAATACAGAGAAGAATGGTGGTTTTCATCTTTTTTATTCTTATGTATTGGATTGGTACTCCATCCATAAGATGTTATGGAAAAACCCAAACAAATATTTTGGCCAACCCAAATAATAACCGGATTTCCCTTTCAGAAAGCAGTTTTGAAGTGCTTCCCAGTGTACTTTCAAGCCTCAGTGTTTTGAACTGAATTCTGGGGTGGGTCAGCATCAAAGCATGAAACTCATGTGCAAACCTCAAAACCAACATAAGGTAGAGAGCATAGGTGTGTGGTTTTTTTTTTTTTTTTAAATGCAGTAAAGAAAAATTCTCATTCACCTAAAATGAGTGTAATATGTAAAATACATGAAGAAACTGATCATTATTTTCCCATCCAATTTAATTTTAAAATTATTTAAATGAAATAGGAATATGCCAGAGTTCCTTCTTAGCTGGTTTCTTGAACCACTTTCTCCCTTATAAAGCTAGTAGCCTCCTTTCAGAAAAAGTGAACGCAATCTCACTTTTCTCCCCTGTACTCCAGAAGTGGATACAGAAGCTGGAAACTTTTTCTACATAGAAAGGTAGTGAGTCAGTGTCCAGAACCCAAAGATGGGTTGGGGCATTACCCTCTAAAATATCCGGGGATATTTGCTTGGACACTGAATTTTAAAACTTTTGACATTGTTAACAAGCATGTTCATTTTTCCTTGTCACTAGTCCAAGAGAAATATGCTTAAATGTACATTATTACTAAAGGCTGTGTATGTGTTAACCTGTTTTAATGCCAAAAGTTTGCTATTTGTCCACAGTTTCTGTAAGACCTCTTCAGAGAAGGATTTGTTTGCCTTAATGTATCCCATTGGGTAGAGACACAGTATGATGAGAGAGCTGGGCAGAAGCAAGGACTCCTCCACCTGAGCGACTCCAGGAGGAACGAGTGTCCACGTGTAGATGGCACGTTGCGAGGACTTTAATCTTTCTTTAACAATAATGTTTTCTTTTCCTTTTATCCACATGATTTTTAAGTATATTTTTCATGCAGGACAGTTTTTCAACCTTGATGTACAGTGAACTGTGTAAAATTTTTCTTTCAGTGGCAACCTATAATCTTTAAAATATGGTAAGCATCTTGTCTGTTTTGAAGGGGATATGACAATAAATCCACCAGATGGAAAATCCTGTTAAATGTAGAAAAGCGTTAGTAATTTACTCAGTGTGGTGGTTTTACCCTTTTTCTTTTATCTCCCTTGGTCTATAATGAAATTGTTACAGCAGTACAAAATAAAATCCTATGTATAAAAAAATAAAATAAAATAAAATATCCGGGGATGTAAATGGAGACATTGTATCAGAGAGATCGCTAACATCTTTTCCCTGGGCTCTTGGGAATTTCTTCAATATCAAAAGTCTTCATCAGTTCACTTCAGTTCAGTCGCTCAGTCATGTCCGTCTCTTTGCAACCCTGTGAACTGCAGCATGCCAGGCCTCTCTGTCCATCACCAACTCCCAGAGTCTACCCAAACCCATGTCCATCGAGTTGGTGATGCCACCCAACCATCTCATCTTCTGTCGTCCCCTTCTCCTACCCTCAATCTTTCCCAGCATCAGGGTCTTTACAGATGAGTCAGCTCTTCGCATCAGGTGGCCAAGGTATTGGAGTTTCAGCTTCAGCATCAGTCCTTCCAATGAACACCCAGGACTGATCTCCTTGAGAATGGACTGGTTGGATCTCCTTGCAGTCCAAGGGACTCTCAAGTCTTCTCCAACACCACAGTTCAAATGCATCAAGTCTTCATCAGTGTTGAATTATTCTTTTGTTACCTCTCTCATTTTTAGTTAGCTCTTAAGCAAGGTGCTTGACAAATTTACTTTGTATCAGAATCTTCTGGAGGAAATTGGTTAAAAAAAAATCAAGTCAGGCCTTGTCCTACTTCAGTGAGCCTGTTTTATTTATTAGCTCCCCACGGGAATCTGATATACATCAAAGTTTAATATGAATATGGGTTCAAGTCAACTGGCTGGGCTTCCCTGGTGGCTCAGCTGGTAAAGAATCTGCCTGCAGTGCAGAGACCTGGGTTCGATCCCTGGGTTGGGAAGATCCCCTGGAGAAGGTAAAGGCTACCCACTCCAGTATTCTGGCCTGGAGAGTTCCACGGACTTTATAGTCCTGGGGGTCACAAACAGTCAGACACGACTGAGCAACTTTCACTTCACTTCAAGTCGGCTGGCAAGTGTCTTGCGGCGTCCGTGGCGTAAGGAGCCTACACCATGCTCTGTTACTCTGAACTGCCTCTTTTATTTTGCAGTGCAGTTAGTTTCTCTGTGGCACCTTCTTCTTCCTCCTAGAGTCGAATCCTTATTAATTGTTGTGGTTGTTGTTTAGTTGCTAAGTCATGTCCAACCCTTTTGTAACCCCATGGACTGTGCAGCCCACCAGGCTCTGCTGTCCATGGGATTTTCCAGGCAAGAATGTTGGAACGGGTTGCCATTTCCTTCTGCAGGGGATCTTCCTGACCCAGGGATTGAACCCCGGTTCGATTCCTGCTTTGGCAGGCAGCTTTTTCCCACTGATGCCACCTGGGAAGCCTATTATTAGAAGGTATTAACTATCATATCCTCTCTATTAGATGATACTGTTAATAACATCCGCTTAGGTAGATGGTAATTTTGTCAATGCATGCTGAACATTTCTTGTTAACAGTTACTTTTTTCAAGAATATTCCATTGTACCATGATTAGAAATAGCCAGTAAACCATGACTATCAGGAGGATAAAAGCAAGAGGTTTGACCTGTGCATCGTGGGGCACCAGCAATTTATTTTTCAGAGAACCTGGCTGTATTCTCTGTTTAAAAACATAAGAGCTCAGATTAGACAAAACCCTTCCTTCAAGGGAGATTTCAGTCCAGTAGAACATATCCAGGAGATTTTATTCTAGTAGAACAGCATGGTGATTGTATTGTTTTTTTGGGGGCATTGCTTGTTTTGTTTTGTTTTTTGCATTTGTTTATTTTTTTCTTTATGGTTAAGACTCAGTGGAAAAGACTCAGTAAAGACATGGTAAAGACTCAGTGCAAACTGAAACTCCCCAAGGAATGATTTAGCATCTTATCTCTGATTTCTTGCTGCTAAAGTTTAAATCATTGTAATAGAATATGCATTATCTTTGTCTTGTTTGTCCTAGAGATTTCCTGCTTCATTACACGTCCAAGCGTATGCAAATATTTTTATTGCCAGGAAAATAAAGGTCGTGCATTGGTCAGTTGGCTGGGATTCATGGTACTGTGGGCCTGATTCCTCATAGATTGCCATGTGGCTTGAAGATCATGTCATGATACCTCAAACCTTTTTATGCTCTGACTAGGAATAGCATCCCCACCACATCCTCCAGCAGCTGCTGGGAAGAATAAAGCAACTAGGAGGAATTTAGCAAGAAGAAATGATCATTTCAGTGAAAAAGTTTAGATTTAACATCGTTAGATCCCAGAAAACTATAACTTCTGTATCAGAGTTTATGCTTCAGTGAATTAGACACTTGAAATCAGGATCCTGACCTCTCAACTTCTAATATGGAAGAGTTTCACCTCACCTGATGGAGATGTATCTATTTTGTGACCCGAGAATCAGTTAAATTGGTAGCCAAAGCAAAGGGATCTTCCTTTCATTTTATATCCTTACCTCCGAGTTCCATTTTAAGGTGATTTATTCCCCTGCTGCTGCTGCTGCTGAGCCACTTCAGTCCGACTCTGTGCGACCCCATAGACAACAGCCCACCAGGCTCCCCGTCCCTGGGATTCTCCAGGCAAGAACACTGGAGTGGGTTGCCATTCCTTCTCCAATGCATGAAAGTGAAAAGTGAAAGTAAAGTTGCTCAGTCTTGTCCGACTCTTAGTGACCCCATGGACTGCAGCCCACCAGGCTCCTCCGTCCATGGGATTTTCCAGGCGAGAGTACTGGAGTGGGCTGCTATTGCCTTCTCCTTTATTCCCCTAAATATGCATATTTGTCTCCCCAACATCACTCAGGCAATGATAGAAAAAAGTTTATAAGAATTAGGAGGCACACCCCAAATATAATGAAGAGAAAATGGCGGCATGTATGTGAACAACAGATTGCAACCATTTGTAGGAAACAAAAGTGAGATACAGGAGGAAAGAGATGAAACAAGACTGATAAGGCTGCAACTGCCGTAGGGTGCCCTGAAGATCATCTCCAGGGGTTATATGTAATAATGTGTAGTAAGTTGATGTGGGGCCTGGGAGACTGTTCTGGAATAAGAGCCCTAGATGTCTGTACTATTTAGTCAAGTTAGATCAGTTGTAAGCAGTGTTTTTCCCCAGAGTCTGGTCACTGACTTGCTCTTATAAGCTTCACCTGGAAGCTTATTAGAGTTGCAGATATTGGGCTTTACCCCCAGCAGAGGTTCTGAGGGTGGGGCCCAGTGGTCTGACCTGTAGCAAGCCTCCAGGTGATTCTGATTCCTACTTAGCTTTAGATCCACTGGCCTAATGCACAGTTGCATGGATTGCAACTGAGGGGTGGCAGTGTTCTCCTCCACAGAAGCTTGGACCCCCAAGGTAGGAAAGAGGAGAGGAAAGGGGCGGCTGGTGGTGGGGATATTAACAAATCATCCTCCCGTCTTCTCTGTTTTCTTGTAGAATTCCAGCAAATAGTCATTTCCTAGGTCAAAAAAGGAAAACTATTTAAAATCAGGAAGGGGCTGTTTGAGAATGTCTAGAGCACACAAGGCTGAGAGATGATGTATCTCATACCTTTCCTAGGAAGTTACTTGGAGCCAAGAAGCAGAGAGAAAGAAAGTCAATGGCTAGCAACAGGCCTGGAACGCGGGGTAGGCCTAAGCTCTGCCAGGTGATTTTTGGCTTGAATGCTCCTTAAAAAGAAAAAAAAAAAATTTGTTCACTGTGTACTTTTGGGGGCCTTCATTTTGATTGTTTTTTAAAAAATAGCATTATAAGACAGCATTGATCTTTAAATTGAGTTTGTTGTCTCCTATTACATTTGGGCCCCAGGCTCTTGCCTTGCTAACCAAACCAGCCCTGGCCTTGTTTCCTATCAGCTTCTTTTGATGAATTTGTGGGGGAGAAAGTGGTCTCCCCGTCCTATTCCTCTGCCATCTTAGGACCGCCCCCCCATACCTTGTATCGGTTTCTTGTGGTTGTTGTAACACGGACCATCCGTAAACTGGGGAGTGAGACGGGCTTGGTATTGGTTTGTCCGTAAATCCTGTGCAACTCTTTTGCAACCCCATGGACTGTAGCCCACCAAGCTCCTCTGTCCATGGGATTCTCCAGGCAAGAGTGCTGGAGTGGGGTGCCATTTCCTTCTCCAGGGGATCTTCCCAGCCCAGGGGTTGAACTCCTGTCTCCTGCATTGCAGGCAGATGAAAGCTGCCAGGGAGGCCCCAGGGGGGCTCTTAAACCAGTAGAAGTTCATTTGCTTAAAAGTCTGGGGCCAAACGTCTGAAATTAAGGTGTCAGCAGTTTCCCATTTTCCTCTGAAGGCTCTCGGGAGAATCTTTTTTTTTTCTTGTTGCCTCTTCCAGCTCCAGCTTTTCTTGGTACCAAGCTCATCTAATTAGCCTGTATCTCTCCAGACTTTGCCTTTGTAGTCACACTGCCTCTTCTTTTGACTGGTGTTTTCTCGGTATGATGTCTGTATCAACACTCTCCCAGGGTTGCTCTTAAAAGATACTTGTCGTTGGATTTAGGGCCATCCTGGATAATCTAAGGACAGTCTCATCTCAAGAATCTTAATTACATCAGCAAAACTATCCATTTAAAAAAAAAAAAACAAGAAGGGCAACATTTAGAGGTTTGGGGTATTCGGACATGAATGCATCTTTTCTTGAGGGTGAACTGGAGGAAACTTAAGCCTACTATGAGCTGCAAAGATTAGATGCAAAGTAAGGAAAAACAAAAAAACAGTGAAGGAACATACCAGAAGGAAGCCTGTTGCAGCTGACCTAGAGAGAGATTAGGCCAAGACAGACTGGAGTAGAATGGAGGCCAGTCCACAGGGAAAAGAGACTTGGTTGATTTGCTGGAAGATTTGAAGGAAAAAATGAGATTATAAATACAGTTGTTAAAAAAAAAAAAGCAGTGCAAATGCCTGGAAATAGTAAGGCAGAAACTAGAAGAAATTTGTGTACACTGCTTGGCCCATCTGCAAGCAGTATTTACATAATTTTGAAAATGTAAACAGTGTTTAAATTTTTGGCCTTTTTGAATCCACCTATAGGCTTCCCTGGTGCCTCAGACCGTAAAGAATCTGCCTGCAATGCTAGGTTTGATCCTTGGGTTGGGAAGATCCCCTGGAGGAGGGCAGGGCAACACACTCCAGTATTCTTGCCTGGAAAATCCCATGGACAGAGGAGCCTGGCGGATCATGTTTTCCTTGATTCTATGGTTCTGTGGTTTCAGTGTCTTTAGTTATTAGGCAACTTTTAATGAATAGCTTTAAAAAAATTAATTATTAATTTTAATCTTAGATTGCTTATTCTCAAAATCTGTGGATATTTTTTCCAGTCATTTATTTTCTATTGACAGGCTGATATGCAATAAAACTATTTAATACAAAAACAAATAAAAATAGACCTTAAGTACAATTTTGACATCCAAATCAATAGGTGTAAAATTTCTGTATCAAATTTTAATAAAAGTTTCTGAAACCTTCCTCTCAGTATATCTGCTTGACATTTTGCCTGCATACTGGCAACACAAAGTGTGCAGACTAGGAAAATTTCAAGAGACTTAATTTGAGCAGTGGCCTACTTTTATTTATTTATTTAGTTCTTCCTTCCTTAAAAAATAAAAGAAAGAAAGAAAGAAAAAATACTTCCTTGTCTGTTTTAAAAAAAAAAAGTTCCCGAACAGGAAGAAAAATTCTTGAAAGGGAAGAGATTCTTCTCTACCCCTAGGATTGTTGAGACCTGTTCTATTATCTTCTGAGTGTTTTATAACTTTCATACTTTACTCTTCAATATGCTTGACTTGTATATGGTGGGAGATAGAATTTGGTTTAATTTTCCTCTATCAATATCTGTTTCAATTTGTCTTTTCTTATGGGTTGTCTTTGGGGCTTCCCTGGTGGCTCAGAGGTTAAAGCATCCGCCTGCAGCGTGGGAGACCTGGGTTTGATCCCTGGCTCAGGAAGATACCCTGGAGAAAGAAATGGCAACCCACTCCAGTATTCTTGCCTGGAGAATCCCATGGACGGAGGAGCCTGATAGGCTGCAGTCCATGGGGTCGCAAAGACTTGGACACAACCGAGCGACTTACTAATGGATTGTCCTTAGCCCATCAGGTGACTGGATTAAACTTTGCCCACTGCTTTGCGCTGCCATAGGCAGTGACTTAGAGCATATGCCTGTCAGGGATCAAGGGTCCACTAATGTAGGTTCTGACTCTGGGCTGTGTCAGTGTTCTCTGTATATCCTGGCATCAGGAACATGCTGGGTTGGTTACTGTAGCTTCCTATTTTGTTCTTCCTCCAAGTTTGTCTTGGCTTTTCCTGGGCCTTTACATTTCTTTAAAATTTTAGTTGACTTTGAAGGTTTCCTCAAGAAAGTTGTTGGGATTTTGGTTGTAATTGCATTAAGTTGTAAATGTTTTAGAAAATAGTCATCTTTACAGTTTTACGTTTTTACAATTCTGACCTTTCCAATATCTTCATATTATTTTTTGTTGTTGTTTTGGTCTTTAAAACTCAGTTTTGAAGTCTATTTAATTATAGACATTTTCTGATACTTTATGTAGATTTATTCCTGTATAACATGTATTATTGCTAATATTTTAAATACCACATTTAATTCCATCTTTTATTTGATTTTTAATAGGACTCCCTCCCTGGGTAGATAAAACAGATAGGTAGAACAAATCCAAGAATCTAGCTCAATTCTTTTTAATTCTAATAACTTAGCTCGACATTCTTTTGAACTTTAAAATTAGAAAATTAATAAAATTCTGTCATTTGTAAAAATGTTATTAAAGAAGGTTGTTAGGTAATATCTTTCAAAATATGTGACCTATGAAGAGAAATATAAAGAAAGAAGACCCAACCAATTGAAAGGTTCAGATTATGTTATCTGATATTGATAGGTTAAGTTGTTGTAGAGTTGAGTTGTATAGTCTGTATTTACTGAATAGGTGTTTTACCTAAGTACCATACTAACTACTGTAAGGGGCTGCCTTCCTTCAAGGAACTCACACTGGAGGGAGCAATGTATCATTGTATTTATGCAGAAGCCACCAATTTTAAAGTCCACCCATTCATTCGTCTCCCAGCCTCCAGTGTTATTGCTCATTTTCTCAATACAGTATGGCAATTTCATTTCATTGGCCTGTAATGTAGTTCAATAAATACAGGTCTTGGCTTTGTCTCTACTTGAAATGAAGTCTTCTATTTTTGCTTTCAAGGCATTGAATTTTATGAATTTTCATTTTTTATAAAGCCCTCATCGTTTCGAGACTGATGTTACGTCTATCTATTTATATGTGAAAAGAATAAAGAAAGCATGCATTATGGTGTTCTTTAAATACCACCAGGAGATTTTTAAAGAGCTGGGTAGTTGAAGAGAATGACTTCTCTCGTTATTGATTGAATATACAAGGATAAACTTCAACAATAAGAAACAATGGATGATTTTTTTAAACAAAATAACTTCTGAAGGATGAAAAGGACCATTTTCCCATGAAGACAGTCAAGATAAAATACAATTGAGTAGAAGGAGAAGTAGGGAAGTAAAGGACCTCTTAAGTTAATACATTCTAGAACTAAGCACAAAGGTGCTTCTTGAACAAAAGGACCTTTACAAATGAAGGTACATGTTAGAGAAGATTTTTTCTGAAGGATCTCTATTTAGTTCAACAGGCTCCTTCAAATGAGGTGCATTTTAAAGGCTTGGAAGTAATCGGACTCTAGAGAATCAGAGAGGAGGGTGTTCAGTATTATTGTGGAAACTTTGGTAACACAGGTTACTTTGTGGCATCTGCTTTGAACTGACCTTGTGATTCTGATAGTACATAGAAATCAGGAGTGGACATTTGAGCCTCTTAATTTTTACTTCCCCCTTTCTCTTGATTTCCTACAATTTTCACATCAGCCAAGGCTGCTTCTGATTCTGGGTGTTCTAGTGTTTCATGTCTATCTCTAAGACACTGCTTTGATCTTAATTTCTTGAACTATACCCTCACCCATCTTGGTCAAGCACTTACATTAAATCCCATGCATGTAGACTGGAGTCTGGAGGACAGAGGCCTGGTGGCATGCGTGTTTCTTTATGCATGTTCTCTACCGCAGCTTCCTAGCTGCTAACCCTGGATCTGACCTCTCTGGTTAAGTGTGACTTCCTACACTGGAAAACTAGGGTTTTCCAGGTGGTGCTCGTGGTAAACAATCTACCTTTTAATGCAGGAGATACAAGAGACGTGGGTTCAGTTCCATCCCTGAGTCAGGAAGTTCCCCCAGAGTAGCAAAATGGCAAGCTACTCCAGTATTCTTGCCTGGAAAATTCCATGGACAGAGGAGACTGGCGGGCTACAGTTGATGGGGTTGCAGCATCAGACCCACTTAGCACACACACACAGCAGCGGGCCCGGCCCACTAACTCTGTTCTGCTTGGCTTTCTCTGAGCCTCCTTGCTCCCCTCTAAGTGACTGTGTGAGAAACATAAACGTTGCCAAAATTTTGACTTTTATCCCTAATATTCCTCTAGGAGAGAAGTAAACTTTAGAACAGTTTAGGGGCATTTTACTCCATTATGCTCTCTTACAAATATTTTGATTTTTAAACCTGACACTTTACCTAGAAGAATTGGGTGACAGGTTTGCGTAGGAAGATAAATCATCACTACTTTATTGCATCACACCATAGGCTTAAATGTCTTGGGACAGATGGTACCCTGTGAGATTCAAGGAAGCTAGAAACAAGGGCCCATACTGATTCCCTGTGTTCAGATGTTTCTAAAAATATGTTCATGTCATAATGAAAATAGAGCTACACTACAGATACTTTGAGAGAATAAGCATAGCTTTAGAGTCTTTTCCATTTAAGTGAATGAAAATTATGCAGGAAATTCCATTTATATAGGCTGTCAATTTAAATGAATTAGACATCCCTAGGTGTTCCTCTGACAACTGCCCTAGAAAGTTATTTTACATCTCTTTAAACTTGTCGAGCACAGAAGCATATGTTTGTCCAGAGCCCCAAATAATTTATTTTCACTCTGCTTCTACTTTTATAACACAAAAGTACATTAAAAATGCTATTACTTCTCACAGGGCAGCTTCATTTTACTCTCAGTATCCTCAGGCATGTATGATAAAAATTACTGTTAATAATGTGACTTGAGGCCTGACAAGATCCTATAATTCTTTCTGAATCTTTATAAAAAGTAAATTGTGCACAGCTTAAAGTGAATTTCATTCTATTATCGGCAAAAGGCACTCACATTCAAAAGATGTTCTTGATACCAAACCTTGCTCTCAGGCATTTGGTAAACAGTAGCTTAGAGTGCTCTAATTATAGGACTTGACTGAGACTCCTTATAGGTTCTGTTTTACCTTACCTTCTAGGGTAATGCAGTTTTTGTTTGTTTATAAAATATCTTAGTATCCAGCTGTGGCAAACTGTTGGTTCATTTTTCTCTCCTGGCTGGAGGAGAACTTCGTATGTACAGTCAGTGGTGCTGCCTTTTGCAGAAACTAAATCCTTTCTGACTTGGAAGGAAGCTATTTCAGTTGGTCAAGAGAGAGTGTCTGTGTCTTGTTGAGTCTTTTTATGCTAGGTCAAAGAAAACGAAGGTGTGAGGAATAGAGAGGAAAAGATAAGAGGCAGGAGACAGTGAGGAGGAAAGGCTTTATTTAGAGTGAAAGCCACAGGTGTGAAGACTTTTTTTTAATGTGTGAAATAAAACAGGAACTGCTATTACAAATGCATATGAAATGCCCTTGTGTTGTGAAGCTCAGTAAATAGAGACAAGTTTCTAAAGCTCTTGAAATCAGAAACCCACTGCTCTGTGACTACTTGGTACTTAAATGGGCCTGTAAATATTCAATAGAACACAGGTCCGCAGTCTTAGAATCTAGGTAATAGGTTATGCTTCTCTGCATTAAACTGCAACAGATAGTAGTGGAGTTTGAGTTTTGAAAAACCTTGCTGCACTAAACCACTCACTTTGTAGAAAAGGAAAACCTGAAACATGGTCAAAGGGAAAACCGTGCTTTTTGTTTTGTGGCATGGTGCACTTTTGCTTATGGCCGTACTTGTGACAAGGAAGTGTGAAGATGCGTAGGCAGAGGAAAGGGAGGTTGTGTGACTTGCTCAGTCTCCCACAGCTACTGCCGCTGCTAAGTCGCGTCAGTCGTGTCCGACTCTTAGCGACCCCGTGGACTGTAGCCTGCGCGGCTCCTCCATCCATGGGATTTCCCAGGCAAGAGTACTGGAGTGGGGTGCCATTGCCTTCTCCAGTGCATGAAAGTGAAGTCGCTCAGTCCTGTCTGATTCTTAGCAACCCCATGGACTGTAACCTACGAGACTCTTCCGTCCATGGGGATTTTCCAGGCAAGAGTACTGGAGTAGGGTGCCATTGCCTTCTCCACCCACAGCAACTAATGGGGCAAAATTAGAATTTTAACTCAGGTCAGCCTCATATTGAGACATGCTTGTAACCACATTAGGCTCCATCCAGTAATTTTAGCAATTGTATTCGAGTTTCTAACGCCACTTTCAGAATATTCCTGTGTATCCCATCTGCTATCCACTGATTAGTATGGGAGAAGCCATTTCGAATACCCTGATGGATTGCTATTACAGGGTATGGAGTATTCATTTTTAAATTAAATGCTCAGTCGTGTCTGACTCTTTGTGACCATCATAGGCTGTAGCTCGCCAGGTTCCTCTGTCCATGGGATTTCTCAGCCAGGAATACTGGAGTGGGCTGCCATTGCCTTCTCTGGGGGATCTTCCCAGCCCAGGGATTGAGCCCACATCTCCTGCATTGGCAGGCAGATTCTTTGCCACTGAGTCACCAGCGGACACCAAATAACCCTCGAAATTGTTACTACAACTTAATTCTTAGTACTTTGGGATAGTATTCTTCATGTTGACTCACTAAATAGCTACCAAATTTCCACAACATAATAATTGTCAGTAACATTTGTTGAATTATCTTAAAGAATATTCCTGGGTTATACTTCTATTTCAGTAGGTGCTAATAATACTCATTATCTGTTAGTGTTTAGTGAGTTAATAGAGGTAGTGCTTTAGAGTTAATGATGAGAAAAGGGTTTTTTGAGTCCTACTTCGTATGTGCGTGCTACGTCACTTCAGTCGTGTCTGACTCTCTGCGACCCTGCAGACTGTAGCTGCGAGGCTCCTCTGTCCATGGGATTGTCCAGGTAAGGATCCTGGAGTGGGTTGCCATGTCCCCCTCCAGGGGATCTTCCCTACTCAGTATGTACCTTCAGTCGTACTTGTTCTCTAGCTAGTACTCTGATCCTAATGCCTGTAGGCGCCCACGCAATATGACATGTGATGTTTTAATGAATTGTTAACCGCTAGTGTACTTCATATTTCGACTTTTTGTGCCGTCTTTAAGGACAACGATGGAGTAAAAGATAGTGTTCTGTTTTTAAGTGAGAAATACTTGGAGATGCGCTACAAAAAGGCATTCCCAGTGGTGTTAGAGCAGCATGTTATCTTTGCAATGTATCCTTTATTCCTCGACTCAAAGTATCATTCTGAAGGTGTACAGATGAATACAAAAATGATAATATGTTTGATGATAGATTGCCATCCCTGTCGGATGAAAATGATGCTGATGATATGATTAGATGCATACATAAATCAGTTTGAAAAAATTCATGTGATAGCATTTTCAGCTCCACACAGATACATATTTTACAAATCAGTGACTGCTAATAAATAAGAAAACATACATTTTATCAACATATCATAATGTATTCAGAAGTAGATTTTGTTTCTGAGAGACTGCAAGAGAATAGATTTAAAACACCAGAGGTTTCTTTTTTTTTTTCTGGGGTGTGTGTGTGTGTGTGTGTGTGTGAGTGTGAGTGTTCCCCTAATGTATCAGTTAGCTTTCCCTGTATAGCAAACCATCTCAGAACTCAGTGGCTTAAAACAGCTGTTTAATTCATGATACATTCAACTGGCTGGGGCTGGTGGGGGTGGGGGTGTGCAGTTTTCCTGGTCTGAGCCAACAGGATTGGTTCGCTCGTGAAATTGCAGTCTATAGAGTGTGTGTTCTGAGCCACAGCTTGGAGTTCACAGGGCAGCTTCTGCTACTTTCTGTTCGTCAAAACTTATCACAAAACCATCTGTGATCCATGGAGTAAAGGAATATACGTCTCTCTTTGATGGCGGGGGTGGGGGGGGTGGATACTGTGACCATTTTTACAGCTTACCACAGCTAATACTGCGGTTCTCACAGCAGAGTCCTCAAGAAGGAGTATCTTTTAATATAACCATAACTGCTAATGTCTACAGAACATCCTCTGTGTGCACGGTCCTGTGATAAATACTTTCTGTAGATTAACTCGGTTAATTTTCACACTGATCTAAGACAGATTTTATTTTCCCCACTTTCTGTGAGGAAACTTGGTCATAAAGGTGTGAACTATTTTGCAAGAGATAGAAGTTCTCCCACCCATGAACCTTCATCAAGTAATATCTGTTAACATCTTACAGGAAGTAGCATTCTATGAAATCTAGTTTGGAAAATGATGAAATATTTATTGTACTTAGGCTTCAAATTGGGAGCCAGATCACCTCAATTTTATAGCAACTGTAGCTCTGTCACTGAGTATACTAAGTTGTATGCAAGACACCTTATTTTTTTCTTCTAAGTTTCTTCTAAGTTTGCTTGTTGGTACAACCACCAGTGGTCACATATAGTTGTGAGAGCTGGATTATAAAGAAGACAGAATGCCAAATAATTGACGCTTCTGAACTATGGTGCTGGAGAAGACTTCAGAAAGTCACTTGGACAGCAAGGGGATAAAACAAGTCAGTCTTAAGGGAGATCCATCCTGAATATTCACTGGAAGGACTGATGCTGAAGCTCCAGTATTTTGGTCATCTGATGTGAACAGATGACTCACTGAAAAAAATCGCTGATGCTGGGTAAGATTGAGGGCAGAAGAGGAGGGTGTCAGTGGATGAGATGGCTGGATGGCATCACTGATGCAATGGACGTGAATTTGGGCAAACTCTGGGAGATGGGGAGGGGCAGGAGGCCTGGCGTGCTGCAGTCCATGGGGTTGCAAAGAGTCGGACATGACTGGGCAGCTGAACAACAACCGCAAAAAAAAAACATAGACTATATCAGTTCAGTTCAGTTCAGTCGCTCAGTTGTGTCCGACTCTTTGCGACCCCATGAATCGTAGCACGCCAGGCCTCCCTGTCCATCACCAACTCCCAGAGTTCACTCAGACTCACGTCCATCGAGTCAGTGATGCCATCCAGCCATCTCATCCCCTGTCATCCCCTTCTCCTCCTGCCCCCAATCCCTCCCAGCATCAGAGTCTTTTCCAATGAGTCAACTCTTCGCATGAGGTGGTCAAAGTATTGGAGTGTCAGCTTTAGCATCATTCCTTCCAAAGAAATCCCAGGGCTGATCTCCTTCAGAATGGACTGGTTGGATCTTCTTGCAGTCCAAGGGATTCTCAGGGGTCGATATGTGAAAATCAAGCCAGTTTTATGTCTGAGTCCCCTCAAGAGTTTTTAACCAAGTTTATTCACTTTGAGGTGTCCTATCTCCTCTTTCATCCTCCTCCTTTCCCTCTCCTTCCTCCTCCTCCTCCTTTAAACTATGCTCCCCTTTTCCTGTTGACATCCACCCAAGCAGTAACACAGTATTAATTATTACTGATAGTTGGCAGACAATAGTATAGCATGGCAATATGATATTGAGTGAAATTATGCCCATGTCAAATTGCTTATGAATCATTTACTTCAATAAAGTCAATGAGAAAGGATACACATACCCCCAGCCCCCTCCCCCAGCCATACAGATGATGCAGGAGCTTGGCCAAAGTTGTCTCTAGCTCTTCAGTGTTTAGTATCTACTATTTATTATTGTTGTTTTCAGATAACTGGTCTTGAGGAGTTCTGGAATCAAGATTAGGTAATACATGTGTTTACGTACAGGTAGAGGAAGTAAGTTTCATTAAGAAAAAGTGCCTTTGTGTTTTTGTGTATATATGTATCTTCTGTCTTAGAGACTCAGCTCATTCATGGAATCCATGTGCTCGTTGGCCACTGGAGGAGTTTGAAAAAGGATAAGTAATGCCCGAATACTACGAGTGTAAATGTCAGTGTTTGATCCTCAAAGCAAGCTGATGAAATTGATATTGTTATAGACGCAGACTAGGAGAATCAGAAAGGTAACGTATATCAGTCATAATCACACAAAGAGCAAAAAGGAGATGAGAACTGAGCCTGAGTTTGTTTAACCAGAGGTTCTAGCACTTAAGGAGTGAGTAGAGTAATAAAGTGATTCAGTCTGTTCACTGCGCGTGGCCCTGAGCTGCAGACATGTGTAACCCATGACGGGGTGGCCAGGGCCTCAGGTGTGAGCTGAGCTGTGGCAATACTTCGGTGATGCTTATTTTCAAACTTGTTTCCTAGGCAAGGAACCTTTTGGCAGGAGGAGTGGTATATGGTTATATGGGTGAACGGAGGAGGTCCTTGAACTTGAACCCATCCTAATCCAAAACTCAGATATTAAAAAAATAAGAAAAGACATATGTCCAGAAGGAACTCCTAACAAAACTTTGAAAGCTAAGAAATCTGCTGAGAGAGAAACCAGCAGAGCCTAACCCAAACAGAAAAAAGCTTGAACCACTTAATTCAGAGGAAAATGGCAGGCTTTCTTATACTCTGGGCTCGGGGGTGAGGTGACGTTGCAAATTCAGAGGATGGCTGAATAAAATTGGAGCCCTGCAGCAGCTGTGGCTGGGTGCAGTCAAGGGCATCTGGAAGACCGTGGGCTCCCCAAGTTGGTTCTGGGAACCCCAGAAATAACCAAGACTCAGCCTGAGGTCACATTGTAAGGCCCCTGGAGCCCTTGTGAGGAGTGGGGGCTACTCACAGGCCACCCCATCTGAGCCCTTGGCTGTTTAGGTCACGCTGTTGCTAAACATGGACATACACGCATGTGTCTGTGTCATTAGTTCATTGCCTTTTTTTTTGAGGCACCACTAAGCCTAACACGGATTATTTTTTCTTTTAGCTTTCCATTGATCCTATTTGAACTTAGCAGCTCATGCTTCTTCCATCTATCTGGTTCTGCTTAGCATATTATTGCATTCAGTGCATGCTCACTGAAGGAATGCATGAATGAATAGAAGAGACCTATTTATGTTTATATATATTTCTGTACATCAGTTGGCAAGAGATGCAAATGAAGCCAGTTTCTAAGCCATTGCCTATAAAAGCAGAGTTTTAAAGGCTAACATTTTGCTTTACCTCCATGAATTCCGATTATCTCTTAATATCCAAGGATAAGAAAGTCTCTTTCTCAAGACGGTGGAAAGTCATATCAGAAAATCATCTAACAGGGCTAATACCTCTCCACCCGACATAAATCAGCAGCTCTTCCTAGAGACGGGGGAGGAAGTATTCCATTTTGGTTATTACAAGGGAGGAAGACAAATACAAAAACCTGATGAGCTGACGAACCCAGTGAAGGAATTCTGGACTTGCTTCCCTACGAGCCAGACTGATGTCCTCAGCAGTGCACTTACGTGCCTCTTCCTCAATTATTGTTTCTAAAAAGGTGATCTTTCACTTGGAGCTTTATCCTGTGCACTCATATCACTGTTCTTTTGAAGCACTGGAGAGACAAAAAGACTTGTTCATTTATATTTAGTCTGTATTTCTGTAACGACCAATTTTGAGGACTTACATCATTGCTTAGGAGAATGAGTGTGATCCAGTTGCAGATTCATAAGTGATGTGGCATGTATCTAAGAGATCATTCGGGTTCTTCAAGAAATGCTACAGACCCAGGAACCTAAACTTGATCAACTAGGGACAGACCAGACAATGAGGACTCAGGTTTACAGAGCAGTAAATGTGAGGAGATAGCCGTTAAACCTTTATGAAAACCATGAATGATGATAAGAGTGAAATCACTTCTGTTGGATATGCATTAAAGCTAATCTGTCATATTCAGCTCTGAGAACTCCTGGACTGTAGCCCACCAGGCTCTTCCGTCCATGGGATTCTCCAGGCAAGAATGCTGGAGGAGGTAGCCATCCCCTTCTTCAGGGGATCTTCCTGACCCCGGGCTTGAACTTTGGTCTCCTGCATTGCAGGCAGATCCTTCACTATCTGAGCCACCAGGGAAGTCAATGCTAATGAAAGTAGAAATCACCCTACTCATTTTCCTACATTATAGGAGAGACTAAGCTTCATTTCCTAGGAGGGTGAGATTTAGAGAGGAGCTAATTGAATTGGTGAGACCCGAGTTCTGTGGGGCCACATGTTTACTAGGTAATAGGACTATATCAACACAAGGTTGTGCAAATGTTTCTGAGTCTCCATTTTGCGAGTACCTGGGTTTGTAGAAAAATCTGAGTCTCCATATACATGACCAAGTACCTCAAGTTTCCAAACCAAGTTTTCATGGGGGTAGGGGAGAGGACGGAGAATTTCACGGTGTAGGCTTGGGATGGGAACTGGGCCTAGATGCTGAGCTCTCTGGCAACTCTGCCATTCCCATTGGTGTTTTCATGAATGATTTCAAAGGACCCTGCTGAAGGAAGTGTTACCATATTCCACAACTCCGAGTGGCATGTTTCATATGTGACACTGTGTGAGTGACATAGAGGCGCACGTTGCGTGGTCCTTCCTAGTCTGGATTAAAGGGAAGAGTGAGCAGTTGTACCCCCAATACTTCCAAGATGTTACAATTTAGCAGTAACAACAGTTGTTAAATGTATTGCCATCTCAGCATACGTCAAAGCCTGTTAAACACTTTATGTCCTTTCTATTGCTTAGTACCTATGACTTTAGACATTATTTCTGGTTAACGTGTGCAGAAACTGAGGCTTGGAGAGGAGCGTCACTTGAACAGAGTCACCATTTGTATGTGAAAGGTCATGATTGAAACCCAGGCCATCCGCAGCCAAATCCTGTGCTCTTCTTCCCTGAATAAAGGTGCCCCTCATTTATAAAATGCTTTCATGCAAATTAATCCTTACAACTCAGCTGGATCAGAAGGATCAGAGCTTTATTGACAAGAAAAGTGAGAATCATATGTTTGGTGATTTCCCCCAAGGTCTGGTAACTACAGATTCTTCGCTAAAGCTGCCTCAATCTTTTTTTTTTTTTGGTTCCAGTTCAAGTCTGGCGTCTTTTTCCAGTTGCCCAATTTCTGTCCTATGATAATACATGTAGTACACAGACTTGTTTTTTTAAATTAGCATAGAGTTTTCCAGATCTAGTCTCTGCTCCTAAGTGAATGTGTAATTTTAAGCAAATGACTTAACCTCTGTGAGCCTCTGCTTCCTTTCTAAAATAAGGACAGCAATACAGCTGCGACATAGATCTAGTGCAAGATTTCATTAAACCGTAAACATGCTTGCTAGCCAGGGCCCAGTGCATTTTAGATCCTTGATGTGTAATTGCTTGCTTTCCTTCTGTCCATCCATTTCAACTCAAATGGGGGTGGTTTCAGGACAAAATACAACTTACATAACCAAGTAAAAAGATGTAATCTCTATAGCTGGCAGCAAAATTCATCTCTGGAAGGAAACTTGATGTCAAAATCTTAAGTATTTGTGGAAGGTCTGATTCCGAGGGCATAGATGTCAGCAGGAAACCCAGGTGTAAAAAGAGTCAGTTAGGTGTTTCTGGATAAGAAAATTATAGGAGTTTCTATTTTGGCTACCAAAAGGGGAGGAGAGGAGAGAAGAGAAGAAAGGAGAAGGTGGGAAGGAGAGAGGGGCAGGGGGAATTGGGGGATACAAGGACTAGTCTTCAGGGAAAGTTGTAGAAGGGTGTTTTAAAAATGGGGAGTGTATCGTTCAATTTAAAGCTTTCTGTACTAACTTCTTTTAAACTTTACCAAAAAGTAAAATTTCAGTAAAAATTTCCATGCTTGTGAAGACTTGTGCTGTCTCATCTGGATTTCCATAAGGAAGAACAGAAACACATGGTTGGAAATCAGAGATCCCAAGAATGTCAGGCACCTTGGCAGCCTTGGAAATATGGAGCCTTGAGGGCCTAAGAAAATTTGAGGGCGATCTCAAGAGGTAGACAGTCCCCAGGAATGTGTGGTTTGCACAGTTAATTGAAAGTCTGGTTAAAGTCAGTGAACCAATAGATGCTTCTAATTTCAGTGTGATTTAGATACGTTTGGAGGAGACAAACTGAAGATGTTCAATTGCAGGTTATTCAGGAATTTTGGGGATATTGGAAACACAAGCCTAAACTGTTGACATTGGTATAGAATGAGATAAGACATTTTCTCCTTAGATAATCTTGGCTTGAATAGACAATAGAGTTTGCTCTGGTGGGTCATACCTGAATTTCCTTTGTTTATTTGATAGACTTTTTTTTAATTGGGGATAATTGCTTCACAGTGTTGGGAGGGTGTGTCCTGTACAACAACGTCAACCAACCGTAATTATACATATATCCCTACCTTCTTGTGCTTCCTTCTCACTTCCCCAACTCCACCATCTCACCCTTCAGTAAACTTCATTTTAAAGCAGTTTTAGGTTCACAGCAAAATGGAGCAGAGAGTTCATCCCCAAATACCCGCCAGGTTCCGCTACACACAGCCTCCTCTACTGTCAACATCCTCTACCAGGTGGTTCGTTTGTGTCAGTAATGAACCTCCATTGATGTGTCATCAGCCAAAGTCTGTAGCGTGCATTAGCGCTCACTCTTGACTAATCTCCTTTCTTTCTAATCTACAGATTTCTATCAAATTACTGGGTAGTATGGGGAGATGCCCCATCAGAGCCCAGGTCTGGATAGGTTGTTGATGACCAAGTATGCAATATAGCCAATTCCAAGCAGATGACCTGACTCAGCTGTGAAATTAATACATTCATTCGTATTATACATTTTGTCAAAGAGAAAATCATAGATATAAAGACAAACATACATGCGTGATTGTTTTAAAATAATGACAGCAGTATCCAGAGCACAGCTATTAGTTCAGTAAGGGATCACAGGGAAGAGGCTGCTGGAGGCTCTAAAGGAAGGATAAACATTATTACAGCTTTGTCCTCAGGATCTGGCTTTTCATTAAATATCAGCCTGAAATAAATCAATTCCATCATATTCCTCTTTTTGCCCCTGGACTGGTTTTTACAAGATCCATGATAATCTCATAACACTTGATATTTTTTACCACTTTCACTGTAAATAGGTGTTTATCCTTCTTATAAAATGCTGCTTTAGGAGTTATGTGATTTTCCTGTTACGAGTGAGGGATATCCAATTACACACCTCCTTTCTCAATCTTCTCTGGGAATGTATGGGAACTATTTCATCCCCTGATGGTTAGGTCTAGGCCACAGAGCCCCATCCAGATTCCTTTTCATGTGTTAATTCTGGCTGATGCCACATTAAATGGTTGCGGGAAGGAGAGGGGTGGGGGTGGGAGGGGTTAGGCTCTGCTGTTGCTGTGACCACTAAGGCTTCGTGTTGCTGACATCCACATTTGATTTCAATTCTGATGCTGTCCTGTAGTTATTCCCTAGAAGACGTCCCTTTGTATATAGGATTTCTGAAGCATAGATTCCTGAATGAGAACTGGTAGAAACAAAAGCACACACCTCCCAATTAGGAAGGTCCACTTTTAGGCACTGTCCACCTGAGTGACTAAGAGGTCTTATTCTTCTGAATTTTTAAATCAGAATATCAGTTTGATGTTGATCTTGTCTATTCATGGTGGCTTTTCACCAAATGATGTGTTTAACATTTACTTAAACCATTAGAAAGCACTTCATAGGTAACATGCCAGTGGAAAGTCTGTATTTCTGCATGACTGACTGTATCAGCCAGGAAAACGTGTGATTTTTTTTTTGCATTGTACCCAAATTGTCTCAAAAGCCTTGTTGTTAGTCGCTCAGTCATGTTCAACTCTTTGCGACCCCATGGACTGCAGCACTCCAGGCTTCCCTGACCTTCACCATCTTCTGGAGCTTGCTCAAACTCATGTCCATTGAGTCGGTGATGCCATCTAACAGAGGAGCTCATCTTCTGTCACCTAAACTGAACTAAAACATTTGTCAAGAATAACAAAATGCAAAATAGAAAGCAAGTCCATAAATTATTTCATATCATAATTTAAAGATGGTTTTTCATATTATTATTTAAAAAAAAAAACTAGCATGGTCAGAAAAAGATATAAGCAAAAATTCCCTGTTTTAGAAAGAGCAAGGAAGAACACTATTTACCAAATCCATAAATCCAAAGGAATATCTAGTGCCACTTGCTGGAGGCAAACAGGGAGGTCATGCTGTTGTATGGACACTTCGCTTCAGTTGCAAAAATTTCTTAGATTCTGCTGATTAAGTGAGTCTGTGCTTACATTTGAGGTTGTTTTTACTCTCCTGTTGCTAGTGTCCTCTCTTCGTGGTTCCTCTTATTTTCTGAATTTTCTTCCAGCTGGTTTGGACCCGTGCGATTTTGTTCTTGATCAGTCACTAAGTCTTGTCCGACCCTTTGCCACCCCGTGGACGGCAGCAGGCCAGGCTTCCCTATCCTTCACTGTCTCCTAGACTTTGCTCAAACTCATGTTCTCCGCCGTGATGCCATCGCAGTGATGCATCCATGCCTTCGAGATGATGCCATCTCATCCTCTGTGTCCCCCTTCTCTTCCTGCCTTCAGTCTTTCCCAGCATCAGGGTCTTTTCCAGTGAGCTGACTCTTGGCATCAAGCGGCCAAAAGTAAGGTCTCCATTGACTTGCTGGCCAATTAGAGCACTTCTTTAAGCTGTAAACCTTTGACAGTGTGATCTTGACTTAAAATATTTCCACTTTAAGTTTACATCTGCAAAAGCTAATGCCTCGATAATAACTGCTTTCTAGTGGACACCACATGTTGAGCAATCAGTAATTGTATTTCTATTGATATTATTGACTGTTACCTTGTATCCCACTACTTCGAGTATACCAAGATAGAGAAGGTACTGCCAAAAATGAGAGCTAAAAATTTAATGATGTCCTTGGAAACATTCAAAATGTGGCATTTTAGTTAAAAAAATTATTATGAATGAAAATATTATGATTACCCTCTCTCAATGTAGCCAGTTTGTTGTTATTCAGTCACTAAGTTGTGTCTGACTCTTTGTGACCTTATGGACTATAGAAGGATCCTAAAATATGGTTAAACAAAATAAATCAGAACTACTACATATTATCATCATCACTGCATAAAAAGAGGGCTTTTAGCAACCAAGAATATATATTCTCAAGAATAGAACCTCACTTTTATTAATTATAATGGCATAAATCAGACATTTTCAAATTATAGAAAAAACATTTTCTTAATTAAAAAAAAAATACTAGAACTAAGTGAAAACATCAAGATGGGCACACTTCTTAAAGACTAAAGGAGACATAACAGGTGCATGGCATGTGGACAGAAGAGTCTAAAGCAAGAGGGGCCAACCCAGTGGAAAAGCGCCTAGGTGAATGGGCCCTGACTCAGACAATTGGTGCCCAGAGGCATGCTGATTTAACATCTGAAATGGAAGATAATGGGCAACTATAAAGACAAAACAGCAGAAGGCCCTAAACTGAAGTCGCAGCACAATGAGAGGTATAGAGGAGGGGACATATAAATTGCTAATCAGTTGAAAAATGTTCAAGTCACTGAACTCAGAGTAAGGTCTTCATTTGGAGGGAAAAAGTTTCCCTGATAACTCAGTTGGTAAAGAATCCGCCTGCAATGCAGGAGACACCGGTTTGATTCCTGGGTTGGGAAGATCTGCTGGAGAAAGGGATAGGCTACCCACTCCAGTGTTCTTGGGCTTCCCTTGTGGCTCAGCTGGTAAAGAATCCACCTGCAGTGCAGGAGACATGAGTTCACTCCCTGGGCTGGGAAGATCCCCTGGAGAAGGGCAAGACTACTCACTCCAGCATTCTGGCCTGGAGAATTCTATGGACTGTATAATCCATGGGGTCACAAGGAGCTGGACATGATTGAATGACTTTTACTTTGAGGGGTCGGGGGGAACCTGTTGACCTTCTTCCCACAAAGGATCAGTTCATACCATACAGATACATGTGAAAATTAAAAAATTGTCATCATCTCTAGTTTTCTTTGAGGTGTTATAAGTAAAAATGGTAACCTATGAATAATGTTACATAACATTGCTTTTCTGTTTTATTTATAGTTACATAATTACTTTTAAAATTCACTTATGATATTGAGTATGTGATGAAAATACCAAATTAGTTTGTATGGGTGATATTTTTTAGTGTGTTGGATTAGCTATATGGATGAGCTAAATGATTTTAAAGAAAGCGGTCATAAAGTGATTTAAGAGAATGCTTATACTTAACAACGTTGGTTTGGCTAAAAGTAATAATAATGGGCAAGCAACTTGTCTTACAGAAATTAATGTTGGAAAATGAGATCACATTGTATTGGGGAGGTGTTGATAACTTTCTAAAACCACTCAGAAAAACTAATGTTTTCATTTAAGGGTGACCAGATAAATTTATTTTCATACATTAAGTTGTATAGTTAGTAAATTTCCTTTTTTTTAACATTAGAAAAGAAATAAACATTTTTAACACTGCCAGCAAAATTACAATCTTACTAAACATAAAAGTAATCGATATGGTAAATTACAACAAGAGAACATATTTCTGTATAGTTTTTCATTATTTTTATCTAAGATCTGAGTAGACAGATTTTCTTTTTAAAAGCTATTTTTGCTTCAGTCCCAGCTCAGCTCTCCTATATAATTTACATCAATCACACTTTCAATTATTTTTATCTTATCAACAAAAGACAGTTGGTCAATCTGAGGAAAGAAAATTAAAAAAATTGAATGCCAACCAAACTTCCAAATTAATCCACTCTTGAGTGTTCTTTTTGAAATCTTAATTTATGTTTTGTATTTTCAGAAATAAGGAAACCTGAAATTCTTTCAAAGAGCAACTTTTTAGAATCTGCCATTAGTAAATAATTGGATTAGGATTCAGGACCAACAAGATCTATGAAAGTAGTTTGAGAAGAAAAATAACTTGATTATCATAAACAGAAGGTTTATTGGATTAGGAGGAAATCACTCTATTTTTCAGATTAACTGAACATGATTGAATTCAGTTTAGAACATTTTTCTTTTCGATATGTAGGGTTATAAAATGGAATGTTTATAGGTCATATCAATTGTCTTTCCTGATTATTATTATATATTTTATGTATATTTCACTTAATATCTTTCATAAAGATATATTTTCTTAGAAAATTATATATCCTCCCCAGTGATAAATGTGTATGTGTATATATTACATGCATACACATATATATATATATATCATATATGTATGTGCGTATATTATACGTACATTACTGTAGATTGAGATTGACAAGGTAATTGTTATTTCAGGAAAGAGAGAAGACAAGCACCTCTAGAACAACTAATAATTCTCTTAATATTAATTTTTGTCTTCAAGGAGAGCATAAGGGCTATACCAGAAAGGCAGACATTTCTGTGTTGTGTTTCACCTAAATCTTAAATCCCAGAGAAGATGGTAATTGGCAGGACGTATCATTCAAGGGCAGTTCTTTCATCTTAAAAAGACAATGCTTTGGTTGGATGGCCAGCACCTTTCTGGAACCATAGATCACGTTTATTTTGAAAGCTCAAGGGCATGCATTTCCAGAAAAGCAGTGGTTGAAAGATTCCAGTTAATTAAAGTGAAGGCGCATAATCAGGGTCTGGGGCTTGAGCAGTCTCACCCTGCATACTCCCTGGTCAGGTGCTCCAAGGCTAAGTTCTATTAAAATGCAACAGATACTAACAACTGCTGAATACCTTTGGGCTGAGAGTTGATGGTATATCAGATCAGGAACTTAAGCCTCTGGGTAAAGACAAGCCAGAATTCTGTGGGTGTTAGCAATAATTACCAGGATTCAGCAGGCAGAAATTCTAGTCTCCTGAAATTACACAGCATGGAAGGTCTACGCGGAGCTACTCCTCTGAAACTTTGCAGAGAACAGAAAACATATAATTTATGAAACCCCAGTGAAGATGATAAATAGGCCGAAAATGTGTATGTTTAAGAAAATAAGCTTACGTTGGTTCTCTGTGATGAAGCTGAACTTAATGACCTGTAAAAATCTTTCCCTGTAAAATGGCATATGATTCCAGAACGGTCTTCTTAACCTTATGGTTTTCTAGTACAGTTAGGTTACTGATACCTAATTTTAGTGACTCTGTTCTCTCAGAGATTGAGAAGAACAGAGGAGAAAGATGTTTTTCTTAAACCTCTTAGGGTTCCTGTCTGGATCTGAAAAATCAAATTGATGAAGATAGATGAACAGGAGAAAAGCATATGCATTCACTGAATTTGTTCATGTACGTGGGACATGTCACAAGAGAAGGAAGACCTGAAGGGAGTGACCGGAACCAGAAGTGTTAGATAAAGAAGCAATAAATTTGCAAAGAATTGTCCAGACAGAGGGTTCGGGCTGTGGGTAGTAAGTGGTGAAGAGGCATCGCCAAGTGAACTTGGCTCTGTGCCCTCACCGTGCTGCAAAGCCAATTTACTGACACCAGATAGTGGTGATGGAAAGTACAGTGTTTATTGGAGGCAGCAAGCAAGGAGAATGGATAGCCCATGCTCAAAAGACCCAAACTGACCTCCCCAAAGGCTTCCGGGGAAGGATTTTGAAAGGGAACACTTGGGGTGAGGGGTGCAGCCTGTGGACTCTCTTCTGATTGGTTGGCGGTGACAGTGGTATTTCAGGAATCACAACCATCAGCCTCCTGGTTCCAGCCAGTCTGAGGCCCTGTGGTCAGGGGCTAAACCGAATCAAAGCTACACCCTCAGATTATTATGTATATCCCTCGAGGAGGAGCAGGGACTCTGCTTTATTGCTGAGCTATTGTTGAATCATCAGTGCTTTTCCGCCTTGACTGCTTTTCCTTTGTTTCTCCATCCCCTCACTTCCCTAATTAGTAATTTGCTCCAGTCTGCTGTTAGGAACTCAGAGAAGGCCTAGGAGACTAAAATCCTTTTCTACAAGTAGGAAACAGGGAGCACAGAGGGGCTTTTGTAGCTGGGAGGGCCCCACATGGTTCTACTTGGTTTCAGAAATAACAGGAAAATAAGCATTAGTTTAACAAGGTTTGTTTGCACAGAGTATTTGCCCAAAGTTCCTGTTGCAGGTGACAGTGCTGTCTTTCCTGGTACTAGGAGCACACCTTTCATGTGGGAGTTTTAGGACCTGTTTCAGGAAAGAAGGACGAAGGAAGAGAGTTTAGAGTGATCTTTCTGCTTCTACATTTTGGGAAAACTCTTTCAACTTAAGATTTTTATTTAATATGTAGAGGTCCTGTATTTTGGAGTAGCGTGTCCTGAACTGCATCAAATGCTTAATCCTGAAGAACATATAAAATCACTTGAATATGGATGCAAAGTTCTAGAAGGAATTTGCTAGCATTTGCAGATGTCGTAGGTGTGTTTATTGTCTCCTCAGCAGCAAAATTCATCTAGTCCAAAGAAATCTTTTGATGAAGATATGTCAGGAGAGAAGCTTTTCACTCACAGTGAGATACAAAAGACCTCTGGACAAAGGATGCGTTTGAGAAAAAATGAGCTAGAAGGTGCTCTCTGAAAATCTTCTATAGCTGTGCTAGCAAAAAAAAAAGACTTTTTAAGGGGTTGAAATATAAAGTGCTTTGAGCCTTTGATCGCTGGACTAGACTTGATGATCTTCATGACGCCATGAAAAATGCAGTCTTGCTGGAGAGTTTCTGCATACAAAAAAAAGTCCATACAGAAAGTAAAGATTAGTGAACAATAGGTTAAAACATATTCTTTGACTGTTTTTCCAGATTCTTAATACCATTCTCCCCAGTTTTAAAATTAATGGAAGATATGTGTTGAAAAGTTGTTGGAAACATTAGAACTAACTAGAATTCAAGGTTTGGGAATACCAAGGAGACGCTCTTTAACTGAATATGATGGACAGTGGGAAACACAGACTTTTCAGCAAGAAATAAAATCAAGATAAGATTCTATTAGAAAGAGTGATTGACTGTGCATTATCCTCTAGAGGGAGGGTAACACGGGCAAGAAGATTGGATGGGATGCTGGGATAGGGATCCGTCAGGTGCATAGGGCCCTGGAGTGAGGTGGTGCCAGGGTTAATAAAAATGGAGGGATGTTGCTGAGTTGCTTCAAAGGATGGGTCAGTAAAATGTGGTGACTCGAAAAAGGATGACAGAGAGAGGTCACTGGTAACTTCAAAATTATAGACTAGGCAACTAGAAAAAAATATATATGCTTTTAGTTAGGGACAACACATCTGCTGTGAGTCAAAGATGAATGACTGTGCTAAAAGCCTGATATCCAAAGAAAAGTAAGAGAAGTGAATGTTGCTTAGTCGTGTCCAACTCTTTGCCGCCCTATGGACTGTACAGTCCGTGGAATTCTCCAGGCCAGAATACTGGAGCAGGTAAGCCTTTCCCTCCTCCGGGGGATCTTCCCAACCCAGGGATCGAATCCAGCTCTCTCACATTGCAGGTGGATTCTTTACCATCTGAGCCACCAGGGAATCCCAAAAGAAAAGTAAAGACAGGCTTAAAAATTACAGTGAAACATGGGGTTGGTTACCATTTCCATGGAAACTGGAAATTTGGTAATTTCTGTAGATTGAATTGTACCCCTCAGCAAATTTTTATGTTGAAACCCTAACCTACAAGAAAGTGATTGTGATTAAATGAAGTCATAAGGGTGGGTCCTTAATCCTGATATGCTAGGGTCCTTAGTAAATGTGGAAGAGAGGCCAGAACTCTGTCTCTCTCTATAATGTGAGGACATAGGGAAAAGGCGGTCATATGCAAGACAGGAAGAGAGCTCTCATCAGACACTGACTCAGTTGGCACTTGACCTTGGACTTTTAAGTCTTCAAGACCTGTGAGAAAATACATGTGTTAAGATACTCAGTGGTATTTCCTTATGACAGCCGAAACGGTAATTTTCATGCTTAGAAAATAATGATGAATTAATGAATTCATCATTATGAATTAATTGTTTTGCATAAGGCAGAAAACAGAAGGTAAATATCAGGAAACCAAAAGTAGTAAGAGTAATTTACTGTTAGATAAATGTGATATCTCCTCTAATATATGAAGGTACATAATGTAATTATCTTAGAGAAGATATTGACAACTTCAGTTGGATTTTCCTTCAAAATGTTTAGCTTCATATAGAGATAACAGAGCTATGCAAAGTCCACCAGAGTTTGCAAATTTAAAAGAAAGAACCACCTTCTTAGAGTACTGATAGCAGAAAGAGGAGGGTAAAGCAACCATTGGTGAATAAAAACAGTACTAAGTTACTGAGCACTTGCTTTTTTTACTTTTTAAATTTTTATTTATTTTACTGAATATAGTTGATGTGTAATATTATGTGTTATAGGTGTGCAACATCATGATCCATAATTTTTAAAGGTTATACTCTATAGTTATTATAAAATATTCACTACATTACTTACATGGTACAAAGTATCCTTGTAGATTGAACACTTGAATTGAGCCAAGTATTTTCTGAGGACCTCATATATATCCATGTAAATGGTCTTTCTACAACCCTATTGGGTGGTTCTATGATTAATCTGATTTTACAGATGAGGAGGCTGAGGCAGAGTGGGATTCAGTAAGTTGTTTACAGTTACACGGCTGTAAAGGACGTGAGAAGAAATAGGGAATCAGTAGAATCAATGGCAGTTTTTAAGTCTCTTTGGGGGTAAAGTATTGCTGAATCTATATGACCTTGGGTTGAAAAACTGTTCTGGACCAAAGGGTCTTGGGGGAGGAAAGAGGCTGGACATGCACCGCAGCCTCACTCTCTGCTGGATGACAGCAGCTCTTTCCACAGCTGCTCTGACAGGTCACCCCGGCTCAGAGGGCACATTCTCAGCAAGAGGGCAGCTCTCTGCCTCCCGAAGAAGCCCTTTCCAAGGTGGCACAATGCCCAGTGTTTCCCAGTTTCTCAACATATTGAGCTCAGATCTCTCTCTGTACCTTATGTACTTTTGTTTTCTTTCTTTCTTTTTAATATTTAATTGGAGGACAATAGCTTTACAATCCCTGGGGAAGGGAATGGCAACCCACTCCAGTACCCTTGCCTGGAGAATCCCACGGGCAGGGAAGCTTGGCGGGCGACAGTCCACGGGGCTGCAGAGAGCCGGACGCTGCAGCTTTGCAACCTGCGCTGGCTTCTGCTGCACTGTGTTCCTTTCGTAAAGCTGACATCTCTTGAACTCTTGACGTGCTTCCCTCTGGGTCACTGAGCATTTTACAGTATTTTCATAAAAGTCACACCAGTGAGTGTTACCACTCCCATTTAACAGATGCAGAAAATGAGGTTGAGAACATTTAAACAACGTAACTGAGCCAGTTTGCAACTGACCATGTATGGGTTAATCACAAGCTGCTTGGGTTTTCAATGACCTGCGCATCACCCATGTCACTCCTTGAGTTCTTCAGTTAAGCTATGTTAAAATATTAGCTAGAATTAGAATATCCCAGAAGTTGTATAATTTTGGACCTGTATCTCACTGAATCCCAATAGTACATTTGTGTAAGTGTTAAGATGATGTTAGTTATTGAAAGTAAACTTTTTGTTTTTTTCTTTTTTATCTATTCCCATTTTATTTTTTTTAATACTTTATTCTACATTACAATACTGTGTTTGTTTTGCCATACATTGACATGAATCAGCCACAGGTGTCCACGATCTCCCAATGCCAAAGCCCCCTCCCACCTCCCACCCCACATCCTCTCCCTGAATCATCCCGTGCACCAGCCCCATGCGTCCTGCATCGAACATAGACTGGTGCTTCATTCTTACAAGATAGTGTACATGTTTCAATGCCGTTCTCCCAAATCATCCCACCCTCTCCCTCTCCCTCAGAGTCCAAAAGTCCGTTCTATACCCTTGAGTCTCTTTTGTTGTCTCACATAGAGGGTCTTCATTACTATCCTTCTAAATTCCATATATATGTGTTAGTATACTGTATTGGTGTTTTTCTTTCTGGCTTACTTCACTCTGTATAATCGGCTCCAATTTCATCCATCTCATTAGAACTGAGTCGAATTTATTCTTTTATATTAAGAAATTAATATGTGTTCATTTTATAATACTGTTAGAATGTAAAAAGTAATGACAGATTGTTTAATATTCCTGATCAGAGTCAATTATTTCAATCTTTTTCAGTATTAATGTATCTTTTATTCTTGACAAACATTTCTTTATTTTCACCATAGCTGCATTGTTCTACATTGGTTATTATAAATTATGCTTTTCTTCCTTAGCATTGATAATACCAACTTTTTTAATATAAAATGTTTTTGTTTCTGAAAATACTTTAAAATCAAATCTGGAGCACTTATAATAAAAAGAGAACTGAAATTTTACTGTAATATTTAGATACTTAAACCTTTGTAAACATGGTTTAATGAGTAGGTGATATTCCCTGGCTAGCTTTATTTTGCCAGTCCTTTCTTTCTCATCTTTGTAGAACTATCCTAAATTAATTATAAATGGTTTGGTGATTAGAATCTTTCTAAATATTTATTGGTCTTTCCCCCTTATATTTTAAATTGCTTATGAAGAAAAAAAAATTCAAAAGTGAGATTACTGATTTGAAAAGTATTTGCAAATTATAAATAAAATTTGTCTCTCTCTCTCTCTCTCCCTTCCTCTTCTCACACACTTACACACTCTTATTTATATATATTTTTAGTTTGGTAACTCTCACCAAAAGGATTTCAAGTATCTTACTCTTCCATGCAGTTTATGAGAATGACTTTTTAAATAACATTCTTTCTAAAAATTAGTATTGCACCCTAATTTTTTGTTATTGTTTGCTTTTTTTTTTAGCAATGGGTTTATATTGTTGAACTTGATCCTTGTTGATTTTATAAACAGATAAAACTGCTAATATTTTAAGGAGTCTATAATTTTCTTTATATATACATGTGTTACTCTCTATGTTTGGCTACAACATATTATGTAATCTTCCTTAAACGTACTATGTAATTCCATTATTCTATGCCTTGTTCAAGTTATTCCAGCTGCCTAAAAACTCTGGTATTCCTGAAGAAAATCTAAGCACCATCTCCATGCAGCTGTCTTTTGGGTAGCTGGGTAGAACTCGGCAGTTTTTGCTTTTTCTCTTCATTGTTTAAACCATTTCAGTGTGAAATGCTGCTTCATGCCATTGTTTCCAGGAAGCGATGCTGTTTTCCTGACTCAGTCCAATTTTATGCTGCTAGAAGAAACAGGGGGTTAGAATTTAGTTAGACTAACAGGAAAAAAGGAAAGGAAGGTGGAAAGTAAATGTATACTGTAGGTAGCATTTTGACAGGAAGAACCAAGTGAAAAAGAGGAACTGTGAATGCCATTTGTAACTCTATGGTGTTTGTTGACTTTGTGAATGTGAAGGGCTGCTCTGAGACACTAAAAGATACAGAACTGAATATGATAAGGAACCTGAAATAGATGGGAGAGAAAGATCACTAGATTAGTGGTCTATCCAGAAGTTAGCCAGCATTCGAGATTCGTGGTTTTGCCATCGTATGTTAAACTGTAGATTTCCGCTCTCCACGCACGGGCACATACATCACTGTCGGAAAGTGCAGGACACCACATGACAGGAGTGTGTAACACAGCTGACTTTAAGGCCAATGGTAGTTTACCCTTAAATGGAAGGTGAGTCAAATGGTAGTTTGCTTTTAGACTATACCACAAGCAAGTCGAAGTGATAAAGGATCATCACCTCCGTGGCGGTGGCTATTTTCGAACACTTACCTTATCACTCAGTGAATCTGAGATTCCCATCATTCAGTTCTTCACATAATCTTAGGATGTATCATGTGGAGAATTAGAGGCTGGTCACTTATATTTATAGTATTAGGAGAGGTAAGCATTTAAGTGTACATTGCAATATGCTTGAGGTGTCCCTGATGGCTCAGATGGTAAAGAATCTGCCTGCAATGCAAGAGACCTGAGTTTGATTCCTGAGTCAGGAAGATTCCCTGGAGAAGGGAATGTCTACGCACTCCAGTATTCTTTCCCTACCCTGGAGAAGTTTGCAATCTTTGTATAGTAATAGCTTGCAGGGAGTATAGTAGTACAACCAGACACTGTATTTTATTTTATTGTTATTGAATGTAAGATTCTTTAAATTCTATAGTGCTTTATAATTTTCAAAAGTTTCACAAACACGATTATTTCACATCCACAATAATCTCCTTTTTTTCAATCTCCTGCTAGTGTATTGCCTCTCCTTCTTTCCCTTTCTCGACTAGTAGCTATTAGCTTGTTCTTTATATCTGTTCAGTTCAGTTCAGTCACTCAGTCATGTCCGACTCTTTGCGACCCATGAATCACAGCACGATAGGCCTCCCTGTCCATCACCAACTCCCAGAGTTCACTCAAACTCATGTCCATCGAGTTGGTGATGCCATCCAGCCATCTCATCCTCTGTCGTCCCCTTTTCCTCCTGCCCCCATCCCTCCCAGCATCAGAGTCTTTTACAATGAGTCAGCTCTTTGCATGAGGTGGCCAAAGTATTGGAGTTTCAGCTTTAGCATCAGTCCTTCCAAAGAACATCCAGGGCTGATCTCCCTTGAATGGACTGGTTGGATCTCCTTGCAGTCCAAGGGACTCTCAAGAGTCTTCTCCAGCACCACAGTTCAAAAGCATCATTTCTTGATTGCTGTCTGCTTCTTTTTGTTTTATCCACTAGTTTGCTGTGTTTTTTAGATTTCACACATAAGTAATATTGTATAATATTTGGAGAAAGCATGCTGTCTGATTTCAAACTATACACAGGCACTGTTATTTTATAATTTAAAATTTATAGAAGAGTCATTGTGATCTAAGCAAAGAAACCAAAATGATGAGACTAGAGCTAAGAACTCCCCTAAGCTGTCCTGTGTCTCTGGTATGAGAATTGTTGTATCCCCAGTGTTTGGAACAGTACCTGTTTGCAACAGTGTCTGGCATATACCAGGAGGTCAAATACAAGATAACCTACTGAAATATTTAAGCCCGGTTGAGTAACGAGTATATGAAGTCTCTCTGCAGCATCAAAGCAGTCTCTCAGTTCAGACAAGTGAGATTTTGGAATCTCTTTATTTCCATTTGAACTGAATCTGTCCAGTATGTCCATTGAACTCCACAGCTTAACTTGAACTCTCCAGTTAACTCAGGATAAATTAAATAAGCATATTTACAGAAACCATTAATCTGAATTAGTATCCCGTGAAAATACAAGACCAAATCTCAGCTGCTTTTGTAAAACAATGGTCCAGAAAGGGTAAGCCTCATACTCGCAGATTCACCCAACAGGCCACACCTCTGAGATGCCGTGGCCACTCTCCATGCTGAGATAAGTGTCGACAAGGAGCAGAATGTGCAAACTATCCAATTATCACCCCATACCCTGCAGTCCCCAGCGCATTCCAAAGGTCTCCATCAGGCTATTGGCCTAAATAGTCCACCGACTTCTAGACTGTGGCCAGGAAGTCTATTTATAGTTCAGAGTAAACCAATAGCTTACTGGGCGGCTTTTTTTCTTATTTTGTGATTCTTCCTTCCTCCAAAACAGAAATAAGTCGGCTGACTAGAAATATATGAAAATTAGTCATCCCCTCTCCTCTGCCCACCACCTTGCCTGAAATTCCAACCCTGCTTCTTTCTCTCTGAACAAAAAAGAAGACAAAGCATTCAAATGGGACTGAATTCAAATGCAGTACTTCTTTCAGGGCTGCCAGAGGCTGAGGCCTATGTGTGATCCACGTGGGTTTTTGTGAAATCACTTGACAACTCAATCACATGACCCTATGTTTTCTGTAGATAAATATCCTGGCCTTGACTATGAACACTATGAAGTGGGTGGTGGAGGTGTGGGGGTGGTGATGGGAGGTACTTGTTTTCCTTGAAAAATTCATCTACAAGGGGTTTGACTAAGGTATCTGTTTATAGATGTTGAAGTACAGGATTTGTTCTGTCATTAGTGGATAATCTAGACCATTATAGGAAAATTGTTGAGGTGTCTGAGTGATAGCTTCTTCTAGAAAATAAGTCAGAACAGGAAAAACTGAGCTAAAGTAACTAGAACCTTGGGGTTTTTTGTTTGTTTTCCAGGCCTTCTCTCCTTTTGTTTTTAATGATGAGTCAACATTTAACCTTTGGACTTTGACAAATTCTGGGTGAATTTACAAGTGAATACAATAGTCTTTACTCATAGGATGTTTTTTGTTCATGTATTATGAAGATTTTTAAGCAGTGTATTTATAGCATGGCCTATGATCAGATCTATTCAACCTGATATCCTCCATTTTTCTGGGTAGTTTGAAAAGCAAAGATTTTCAAAGAAGACTGCAGAATCCTTTGAAGGTCAAATACATATTGTCTTGAGGCTATCATTTATTTAACTTCCAAAGATGGGATTTGCAGTAGGTTCATACATTTCACAGGGATTTTTGTTGTTGTTTTCTGTTTTTAAACAGGGTAAAATAAAAGAAGCTCTTTGTTAACTGAGCTAACCAGAAAATTTAAAAATGAGAGTTATGGTTTTGATGGTACCATGATTTTCATGCAAAGTATTAGTTTTTACTAAGAGTGGACCTGACACCAAGGAGAGCGCTTTACAAATACTTGGAGTGTGCTGCACAGGGATAATGAAAGAAAAGGATGCCTCAGTGAAACAAATAAGAGAGCACGTACTTTTGATGTCCAGGGAGTGACACGTATCACAAAGCACTGGCAATCTAACACTATTAAAGCTGCAATGCCTGTGGGTTGTTTGTTCACCTTGTACTACCTGGGAAATGAATGGGGAGTTCAGAGAAAAGGTGCTAAAGGAACCATTCTTGCTAAAACTGAGAATGGAGGTTAGAGAAAAAAAAGTGAGATTATTCTCTCAGAAAGGGCAAATTGCAACCCATAGCCACTTGGTATCTTTCCATCTAAACATATCTCTCTAGCTGACTTGATTTATTCTCAAGAAGATTTTGACATTCTGAAAAGCGGGTCGTTTCTTCATCTTGAGAAGTATACCTGTTTTCAATAAAAGGGAAGTGACAAAGTCGTTTCTCAACCGTACCTCTAGTAGACTCTCTAAAAGAATTAGAAAGTGATTTTGGTGCTTGCATTCCCTGGTGTCTTGTAAGTGATGACAGATTTATTTCAGAATTGTGAGGGAAGATAAACAGAGGTTAAAATCCAAGAAGTAGTCTGCTTATTCTGTCCATTCATGAGAAATGTCTTGCAAGGGCTGTCTAAACTGTGGGCTCCAATTGTACGTTATGGGGCGCTGGCAGGATCCATTGGAGGGAAGTTATGAGAAGTGCTCTTTTGATGGCTGTAAAACCATATTCATAGCCAGTTTCTTGTGTGTGGTTGCACTTCAACATCATTAGTCTTCAAGAAAAAAAATAAGAATTTTTCCAATACTTGAGCATTGTAAGATGAAAGAAGAAATTCTGGAAGCCTGGTCTTTTAGAATTGCTGCAGTTTCAGAGATGACAAAGCCCTTGATCTCAGCAATGAGCAATGGAAGACTGAAAACATTAGAGGACTTGTTCCTGACACTGGCTAGTTAGTGGCTAAGCCATTCTTCAGGCTCTTGACTTTGAGATCAGTACTGTCTTCCTTCTATTATACCAAAGGTCTAGCTACTAAAAACAAACAAAATAGAGAATTAGGAATGGGAATCAAATTTGCAGTTCAGTTTTTCCACTGGCCCCTTAGACAGATGTTTCTTTAAATATTTTTGATGAGCAATTTATGATAGTAAATCTACTAAAAGATTCTAAGGATTTATTACTCTTTGGAAAGGAAGCATGGTGCAGTCATCAGTCATGAGAACAGATACAGGCTGTCCCAGGTTCACCTTAATTGTCCAGCTGCTTAACTATTCTAACTTTTGGCTTCCTACTTTTTAAAATGGATACTTCTCCACCTAACTAAAATTGTTCTTATGCAAATAAAATTAGAATTTGCATTTAAGGGCTCAGTGATTGTTAAAATAAAGCTGCTATATTATTCTCATTAATAATAAAGTTAAACAATTCATATTCCTCCTAAATACTCTCATTCGTATGAACCTGCATTTGACATGTGGTAATTGAGAGGAACAGCTTCAGGCTTGTTTGCTTTTTTCTTATACTACTAATTTTTCTAGGTTATAATGCATAATTTATAGATTATAATGCATAATTATAATTTACAAGATATAATATGAGATGGAAATTACTTACGCTTTTTAAAATTTTTAATTTAGCAACAATAGGTGCAAACAGTGCAGCTACTCCCAAGAAATAGTTCTGCCCCTGAAATCTGATGCTTTGGCCACAACTAAATTCCAGACCCATGGAGAACATTGTTCTGATTTGTTTTTAAAAGTCAAATTATGTTTAAAGAAAACTGTGAAGAAGCCTTAAGTTGTCTTATGTTCCCCACATCACACCTCTGAATGGAAATCAATATTACTTTTAAGCATATTCATATAAAACTTAAGCAAAGGTTGCACTGTGCTGACATTCTTCTAGTGTGTCCTGCTGCTGCTGCTGCTAAGTCACTTCAGTCGTGTCCGACTCTGTGAGACCCCAGAGACGGCAGCCCACCTGGCTCCCCCGTCCCTGGGATTCTCTAGGCAAGAACACTGGTGTGGGTTGCCATTTCCTCTCCAGGGGTTCTTCCTGAGCCAGGGATTGAACCTGCGTCTCCTGCATTGGCAGACGAATTCTTTACCACTGTGCCACCCAGGAAGCCATGAATACTTACGGAGACTGCAAAATCACTGCCTGTCTAGTCTTCTTTTCTTATCTGAAGTATAGTTGATTTATGCTGATATGTTAGGAGGCATATAGCTCAGTGATTCAGTTGTGCATGTATACATGTATATTTATATATCTATTCTTAGATTCTTTTCCATTGTTGGTTATTACAAAATATTGAGTCGTCCCTATGCTGTACAGTAGGTTCTTATCTGTTTTCTAATAGTAAAGTGTTTCTGTTAATGCCAGACTCCTAATTTATCACCCCCCACTTGCTGCTTTGATAACTATAAGTTTCTTATGTCTGTGAGTCTATTTCTGTTTTGTAAATAAGATCACTTGTAGCATTTTAAAATTTTTTTAGATTTCACATGTCAGTGATATCATATGGCATTTTTCTCTGCTTGACTTACTTCACTTAGCATGGCAATCTCTAGGTCCATTCATTCTGTTGCAGATCATACTTTATTTTTTATGGCTGAGTACTGTTCCAGCTGAGAGCAATTCCACCTGGGTCTCCCAGGTGGCGCTAGTGGTAAAGAACCTGCCTGCCAGTGCAGGAGACATAAGAGACATGGGTTCGATCCCTGGATGTTAAGATCCCCTGGAGGAGGAAATGACAGCCCACTCTAATATTGTTGCCTGGAGAATCCAATGGACAGAGAAGCCTGGTCGGCTATAGTCCATGGGGTTGCAAAGAGTTGGACATGACTGAAATGACTGATGCACACTATTCCATTATATGCACACAAACACATACTGTGTGTGTGTGTGTGTGTGTGTGTGTGTCTGTATTTGTAGGTGTGTATATATGTGTGTGTGTGTATGTATTTGTGGGTGTGTATGTGTGTGTGTGTGTGTGTGTGTGTGTGTATCCGTTTCTTGAGGAACATCATTTAGGTTGCATACACTTTTGTATAAGGTTGTCTTCAACAAACACAGCAATAGTAAATAAAAATATCCATCCATATCCATTGGTTTTCTATTACTTGAAGCTATGGAGAACTAATCTCATCCCTAATTCATGAAGTCAGGTTGCTGTTTAACTATTATACATAATGGCAAATGCTCCCATTTTAGTCTCTGCTTCGTTAAAAAATATTCCTAGTTCCATCAGTTGTTCTTTATGTGACTTGGCTTAAAATGTGCATGTTCTTTTTGCACTTTTCTGAAATTTCTTCCTGAGGTGTTCTTTGGAAGCTTAGTGAGTGCTTGGAGGCAGCACATGTTCCCGCAGGGACAGTTTCAGGAGCGTGTGGCCAGCATGCCTTTCGCGGCCTCCACATGCTTAGAACGGCTTCCTACATCACATAATGCTTTGCTGCCACTGGCCTGAAATTTGTGACAGTTTCTTTTTAACAAGAGTCCCCACATTTTCAACTGGCACTAGTTTGCTTAAATTATGTAATTAATCCTGTGTGCCAGCTCCCATATGATCTATTTGTATAAACAATTTACTTCTCACCCTCTTTGTAACTAATGTAGTCTGAATACATGTCATCCTTGTTTTAATGACCACAATACTCTTCACTTCATATTCTACTTACTATGAAATGCAACCTTGAGATTTTATTCTACTGCACATTCTTCATGTCTCCTTCATACTGGATGTTGAAATTGCTGTTGGAAACAAAAGTGAGACCTTCTGTTGATTTTAGTTAAGCATGGTCTTTAAAGATTTGGTCCATGATTTCAGACTGTTGAGATCTTACTAGGTTCTGTTCATGTCATTCAGCATTTTTGTTGTCCCTCTCAATTGCAGGCTACTGAGAGACACTTGCAATATGGTCTTATAAAGAATTGACAATATATGGTAAGAAGCATGTTTAAAATGAGGAATAGTAGTTTCAATAAACATCAACTAATTGTTATGGTTGGTTTAGGTATTTAATGCTTTCAGTCAAGGCCATGGTCCTACTTCCTCTTGCCTAAATACACTTCTATAGTTCTTGAAGGCAGAGTTCCAAAGAATAGAAAGAAGAGATAAAAGTCTTCCTCAGTGATCAATGCAGAGAAATAGAGGAAAACAATAGAATGGGAATGACTAGAAATTTCTTCAAGAAAATTAAAGATACCAACGGAACATTTCATATAAACATGAGCACAATAAAAGACAGAAATGATATGGACCTAATAGAAGCAGAAAATATTAAGAAGAGGTGGCAAGAATACACAGAAGAACTATAGAAAAAAACATCTTCATGACCAGATAACCATGATGGTGTGATCACTCACCTAGAGCCAGACATGCTGGAATGTAAAGTCTAGTGGGCCTTAGGAACAAAGCTAAAGGAGGTGATGGAATTCCAGCTGAGCTGTTTCAAATCCTGAAAGATGATGCTGTGAAAGTGCTGCACTCAATATGCCAGCAAATCTGGAAAACTCATCAGTGGCCACAGGACTGGCAAAGGTCAGTTTTCATTCCAATCCCAAAGAAAGGCCATGCCAAAGAATGCTGAAACTACTGCACAGTTGCACTCATCTCACATGCTAGTAAAGTGATGCTCAAAATTCTCCAAGCTAGGGTTCAGCAATACATGAACCGTGAACTTGTAGATGTTCAAGCTGGATTTAGAAAAGGCAGAGGAACCAGAGATCAAATTGCCAACATCTGCTGGATCATCGAAAAAGCAAGTGAGTTCCAGAAAAGCATCTACTTCTGCTTTATTCACTACGCCAAAGCCTTTGACTGTGTGGATCACAACAAACTATGGAAAATTCTTAAAGAGATGGGAATACCAGACCATCTGACCTCCCTCTTGAGAAATCTATATGCAGGTCAGAAGCAACAGTTAGAACTGAAAATGGACCAACAGACTGGTTCTAAATGAGTAAAGTAGTACACCAAGGCTGTATAGTGTTTCCCTGCTTATTTAAATCAGATACAGAGTACATCATGTGAAATGCCAGGCTGGATGAAGCACAGGGTGGAATCAACATTGCTGGAAGAAATATCAGTCACCTCAGATGTGCAGATGACACCACCCTTATAGCAGAAAGCAAAGAGGAACTAAAAAGCCTCTTGATGAAAGTGAGAGAGGAAAGTGAAAAAGTTGGCTTAACGCTCAACATTCAGAAAACTAAGATCATGACATCCAGTCCCATCACTCCATGGCAAATAGATGGAGAAACAGTGGAAACAGTGGCAGACTTTATTTTTGGGGGCTCCAAAATCACTGCAAATGGTGACTGCAGCCATGAAACTAAAAGATGCTTGCTCCTTGTAGGAAAAGGTATGACCAACCTAGATAGCATATTAAAAAGAGAGACATTACTTTGTCAACAAAGTTCCATCAAAACTATAGTTTTTCCGGTGGTCATGTATGGATGTGAGAGTTGGACTGTGAAGAAAGCTGAATGCTGAAAAATTGATGCTTTGGAACTGTGGTGTTGGAGAAGACTCTTGAGAGTCCCTTGGAATGCAAGGAGATCCAACCAGTCCATCCTAAAGGAAATCAGTCCTGAATATTCATTGGAAGGACTGGTGCTGAAGCTGAAACTTTAATACTTTGGCCACCTGATATGAAGAAGTGATTCCTTGGAAAAGACCCTGATGCTGGGAAAGATTGAAGGCAGGAGGAGAAGGGGATGACAGAGGATGAGATGGTTGGATGGCTTCACCAACACAATGGACATGAGTTTGAGTAGGCTCTGGGTGTTGGTGATGGACATGCAGGCCTGGCGTGCTGCAGTCCATGGGGTCGCAAAGAGCCGGACATGACTGAGGAACTGAACTGAGTTTTTGTCACTGAAAATTAGGATATAAAATTGCTACAGTTGTAATGGGGATGTCTCTAAAGGAAGATCTGTTTCTGAAGCTATATTGTGTTAAAAACCTATCTCTGAGGAGTTGCCCTTTTTAAATATTGATTGTCCAGTGTGACTGTCTCCTTGGCAGTGAAGTCCATTTGTCTTGGGACCTCTTGGAACCCAGTTGTTTTAGTCAGTGCTAATACTGTGTGAACGGAGACTTTTAAGTGAGGAAAATCCATGAGATGTACACATGTATAACCATTTATAGTAAATAATTAAACAGTTACTCTTATAAAAGTTCACCATGGAAAACTGTAAGAAATGTTAAATTTTTCAAGTATGATGATGCCATTTTTTATCTTAGCTGCCATTAAGGTCAGGTGGTGAGACATTCATCTAATGCATATAATGATTTGGTTGAATTAAATACTAGTCTGATTAATTAGATGTTTAAAAACTATTGGGATAATTTAACTATTAATATTTCCCCGTCTAATCTGAGTAATTAGTCACAGAAATACTGTAGGGCACTTCTTAGAAGTGAAGCAACATGGCTTGATGTTTGGGCCAGCTTTTCCTTTGCCGTATAAAGCTGTGTATTAGAGTCTCTGGTACTTAGTATAGTTTCTGAGTTTTCTCAGCGTCAAGTAACAGACTCAAGAATGAACCTACCGTGGGACCACTGTACTGGCTAAGAACACCTTCCTTCCAGTTGCAGTGCTGAATGAGTTGATAATGGCCTTTAGATATGTTATTTACTCATCATCTCTAAAGTGAAGGTGGTATCGTGGCCTATTGCTGATTGTATATGTCTGTAACTCTGTGATATGCTTCCAGAGAGATGGGATCATGTAAATAATCTCTCTTATTGATTCGTTTGGCAACCAGAAAGGCTAAGTTCAGAAATGAAAACATTCTATTACAGTCATAAAGAACCACACCACACCGATCTCAAGAAGCGTTTGTTGTTTGATCACTAAGTCATGTCTGACTCTGGATCTGCATGGACTGTAGCCCTCCAGATGTCCCTGCTCAAGAGATTTCCCAGGCAAGAATGCTGGAGAGGGTTGCCATTTCCTTCTGCAGAAGATATTCGCGACCCAGGGATCAAACCCACATCTCCTGCACTAGCAAGTGGATTCTTTGCCACTGAGCCCCAGAGAAGCACTTGCTGCTGCTAAGTTGCTTCAGCTGTGTCTGACTATGTGTGACCCCATAGACAGCAGCCCACCAGGCTCCCCTGTCCCTGGGATTCTCCAGGCAAGAACACTGGAGTGGGCTGCCATTTCCTTCTCCAGTGCATGAAAGTGAAAAGTGAAAGGGAAGTCGCTCAGTCGTGTCCGACTCTTAGCGACCCTGTGGACTGCAGCCTACCAGGCTCCTCCGCCCATGCGATTTTCCAGGCAAGAGGACTGGAGTGGGTAGCCATTGCACTTAGTAGCAATTAAAAAGAGACATTTAAAAGCAGACTGGGATTGACATATATATACTGTTTATACTATGTATAAAATAGATAACTAATTAGAACCTAGTGTGTCACTCAGGAACTCAATGTTCTATGGTGACCTAAGTGGGAGGGAAATCCTAAGAAGAGGGGATGACTGTGTGGATCAAAACAAACTGTGGAAAATGCTGAGAGAGATGGGAATACCAGACCACCTGACCTGCCTCTTGAGAAATCTGTATGCAGGTCAGGAAGCAACAGTTAGAACTGAACGTGGAACAACAGACTGGTTCCAAATAGAAAAAGGAGTACGTCAAGGCTGTGTACTGTCACCCTGATTATTTAACTTATATGCAGAGTACATCATGAGAAACGCTGGACTGCAAGAAACACAAGCTGGAATCAAGATTGCCGGGAGAAATATCAATAACTTCAAATATGCAGGTGACACCGCCCTTATGGCAGAAAGTGAAGAGGAACTAAAAGCCTCTTGATGAAAGTGAAAGAGGAGAGTGAAAAAAATTGGCTTAAAGCTTGACATTCAGAAAACGAAGATCATGGCATCCTGTCCCATCACTTCATGGGAGATAGATGGGGAAACAGTGGAAACAGTGTCAGACTTTATTTTTGGGCTCCAAAATCACTGCATATGGTGACTGCAGCCATGAAATTAAAAGATGCTTACTCCTTGGAAGAAAAGTTATGACCAACTTAGATAGTGTATTCAAAAGCAGAGACGTTACTTTGCCGACTAAGGTCCGTCTAGTGAAGGCTATGGTTTTTCCTGTGGTCATGTATGGATGTGAGAGTTGGATTGTGAAGAAGGCTGAGCACTGAAGAATTGATGCTTTTGAACTGTGGTGTTGGAGAAGACTCTTGAGAGTCCCTTGGACTGCAAGGAGATCCAACCAGTCCATTCTGAAGGAGATCAGCCCTGGGTTTTCTTTGGAAGGAATGATGCTAAAGCTGAAACTGCAGTACTTTGGCCACCTCATGCAAAGAGTTGACTCGTTGGAAAAGACTCTGATGCTGGGAGGGATTGGGGGCAGGAGGAGAAGGGGACGACCGAGGATGAGATTGCTGGATGGCATCACTGACTCAATGGTCGTGAGTCTGAGTGAACTCTGGGAGTTGGTGATGGACAGGGAGGCCTGGCATGCTATGATTCATGGGGTCGCAAAGAGTCGGACACAACTGAGCGACTGAAATGAATGAGGAAAGGTAACCTCACTAGATAATTCCACAATATTGTGTCCAGGGAGCTGGCCGCTGGGAAAGTGACATTTGGGTAAAAATCTGCAGGAAATGGGGTGCAAGGCATGAAGCTACATGAAGAAGGATGCCCCCAGGCAGAGCCAGCAGCAGATGTAAAAGCCCAGAGGTGGAAGGTTGCTTCCTGTGTGTCTGAGAAATAGTAATACATTCAGTGAAGGCAGCTGAGTGAGCCACAGAGAGGAGGATGAGGCTGAAATGCACAGGAAGCCAAATCTCCTAATATTTTGTTGGCCACTTTAAGAAAGTTTAGCTTTTATGATGAGTGGGCAGCACTGGGTGGCTTGCCATGCAATAGAATTCCCGTGGCTGCTGGGTTGAGAATAGTTTGGGGGAAGCAGCAAAAGCAGCAACTTTGTTACGAAGCCTTTGGATGATATTCCACAGTCAGATGTTATCTTCCTGTACAGACTAGTTCCTATTGAAGAAAATATCTTCTGTAGCCTAGTCTTGTACTAATGAATTTATTCTGTCATTTACAGCTATGTTGTAATTGGTACAAAATGCAATAATTGTTGCTCTAGATTGAAGTTATATAATCTTGGCTGTTAAAGCCCATGCAAAGCTAGATGCCTGTTTTCCCTACACTCATGGGGCCAGGATGATCTAATGCAGTTAAACGATGTGACAGGCACTGCTCCAGTTACTTGGAATACAGTAGTCAACAGAAGAGTCTAGTATGCCCATGCTCATGGAGTCACAGTTTAGAAGCTAGAAAACAGAGAAAAGTAATATTAATACCAAAGTAAAGGATATGATAATAAATTGATTGAGTTTATTGGAAGATTATGAAGGAAACTGACAAAAGAAGGAAAAAGTATAGTCCAGACTAAGGGGATAGGGTTAAGTCTAGGTGTTAATGCAATATTTTAGTTAGGAGTTACTATGAAAATAAGATTTAAGCAAAACTTAAAAGAATTCAGAAAGTGAGTCTTGGATATTTCTGGGAGACGAATGTTCCAAGTGGAGAAAGCCATCAGTGGCTAGCCACAGGCAGTACAAAAGTTGTAAGGCAGAAACACGACGGTCACGCACCTGCACACAGGAAATCAGGAGATCACAGAGTGGCGTGGGCAGTGGAGACTTAGTAGGGCGTACGCTGTGAGTTGACGCGAGAGCCGGGCCATGTAGTTGTCTGAAAGCTGTTGTAAAACTTCGGATTTTGCTTTGTATGAAATGGAAAGGCAGGAGAGGAAGAAATGTGATCTTATTTAAGCTCTTGCCCTGGCCGCTGAGCGGCACTAGGGAGGAGCAGGGCAGAGTGAGAGTCTGGAGGCCAGATAAGCCATCAGAGCAACACAAGTGAGAGATGGTGAAGGCTCGGCGAGGAGGGTGACAGGTGAGGTGGGGAGAAGCGATCCCATTCTGGTTGTGTTTTGAAGGGAGATCCAGCTAGAGGCTCCCCCATCCTTAGTGCCGGCAGTCCCATTCTCCTAATCTTAGGCTTCACCAAATGTTATGTCTTCACGGTCCTTTCTCTTTGTCTCAGCTGCAAATCCAAGCTGGTAGCAAATATTGCTAATGAATCTATTTTAGAGTTAGTTGAGAAAAGATCTAAAACAGACTTACTAGTTGAAGAAATCTTTCAAAAATTTGTCAGCTACTGTGTTTCTTAATTTTGCACTGGGCATACTCATCTACTGTTTAACATGAGCAGCCGACAGACATGAACTGCTCTTACTCCAGTACTGGAAGCACCGTGGCTCAGCGGTAAAGAACCCACCTACAATGCAGGAGACTCGGGTTGCATTCGAATATTATTATTGTTATACTCATGTCATAGAGACACTAGCCAAGAGTTAATAAATGTTATTTATAAATTCTTTTGGCGACTGACTTTGCAAACAGAAATTAGCGCTAGCTAGTTGGCACACATTTCATATAGTTTCCTATTATTGGTATGCTTCTAGAATCTTTTGTTATCAGTCAGTGGGAAGGGCTAACTGAATAGGTGCCCTGAAAGACAGATGGGAATTCCAAACATTACTAAACAGGGCTATATTTCTTTCCTTAAATTTTTGATTTATACATGAATAAAGCTACTTTTAGATTAGCCATATGCGTAGCCTTCTGCTAGCACAAAAAGAAAGTAGATAGCCTTTTGTTAAATAATTATATGACTTTGCCATTAAGAACTAGGGAGGTTTGAATAAAAGAACATTTTGGAATCTCAGTACCACCACAAAGTCTATCTCAGCTTTAATTTCAACTAAAACAGAATTCATTGGCACATGACTTTCATGTGGTCCTGCTGCTGCTGCTGCTGCATTGCTTCAGTCGTGTCTGACCCTGTGTGACCCCATAGACAGCAACCCACCAGGCTCCCCCGTCCCTGGGATTCTCCAGGCAAGAATACTGGAGTGGGTGCCATTTCCTTCTCCAATGCATGAAAGTGAAAAGTGAAAGTGAAGTCACTCAGTCATGTCCTACTCTTAGTGACCCCATGGACTGCAGCCTACCAGGCTCCTCCGTCCATGGGATTTTCCAGGCAAGAGTATTCATGTGGTCCTAACAATGGAACCTCACTCCAGTACTCTTGCTGGAAAATCCCATGGACAGAGGAGCCTGGTAGGCTGCAGTCCATGGGGTCACTGAGAATTGGACACAACTCAGTGACTTCACTTTCACTTTCATGCGTTGGACAAGGAAATGGCAACCCCCTCCAGTGTTCTTGCCTGGAGAATCCCAGGGACGGTGGAGCCTGGTGGGTTGCCATCTATGGGGTTGCACAAAGTCGGACACGACTGAAGCGACTTAGCAGCAGCAGCAGCAGTTCACATTAATTACCTCCATATAGTGAGTCCACCTCTCTGGGTAATAGGGACACATTTTTAGAACAAATTCTTCCCACTTATCACACTGTTAGTGCCATGATTCTTAAACCCAAACATCTAATAGAAGTCTAGTGAGACTCTTTTTAGAATCTTGAAGGATGGTTTATAGCCAGCTGTTGTGAAAATTCCAAGCTGAAACATTTCTGTCAAACTTATTGGAAGAGTTCTAAACTCATGGATCTCCTGGGTCGAGGCCATGAGATAGGTGGATGATGAGTGCTGAGCACTCATTTCTCCAGTGACACTGAAGACCTTCATACCTTCACGTGGAACAGGCAGGTAAGGTCTGCCAAGCTCCATCCTGGAACTCTCAGGGCCCATGAACTTGAGCAGATATTAATACAAAGCAACTTCTAGAGAAAACAGATCTCTCACCTGTAACTTACTGTGGGTGAAGAAGGCTAGGCTTCCGCACAGATCAGACTTTTCAGTTTTCATAATCACAGATTAGCCTGTGTGCCCTCTTCTCATTAGAGTGTATACACCCACCTAGCTTTGGCTTCTTAGAATACAAAACTCTTGAGCCCTTCTCAGAAAGTAGCATTTTTAAACAACGTGAAGTCCAGTTCACTTGCTACCCCAGGTTAAAATTGTGACATTTAAGCAAGTTTGTAGCCTTAGTTCTCAAAGTGCAATCCCAGACCAGAAACATAAATACTGGAAAACTTGCTAGAGTGACCATTTAAGACTTACTGAACCAGACACCCCAGGGGTAGGACCTAGAAATCTGTGCTCTGCAAGTCCTCTGGGTGAGTTGTATGTTCACTGAAGTTTTAGAACCACTGGTCTCAGACAGCATTTCTTAAATTTTAGTAAGTATAAGAATTTCCTACAGAGCTAGCCTGAGGTATGACTGGGCATCTTTATTCCTAACACCTAAAACTTGTCGGAGAAGGAAATGGCAACCCATTCTTCTATTCTTTCCTGTAAAATCCCATGGGCAGGGTAGCCTGGTGGGCTACAGTCCATGGGGTCACAAAAGTCGGACATGACTTAGCGGCTGAGCACATTACTTGTATCCAAGCTGATGTGTCTCTTATATACTGCTGCATTTGTGAAAAAAAATAGGTTTATGTATAGTTATTTTCTTTAATGAAATAATCTAGTTCTTTGAATCAAATCTTAACAAAACTTTATTTGAGAAATTAGAAAAATGTTTCAAAGTGACACCATTTTTTTTTCTCTTACCCTGTAAGTATGTAGCCTTTCCTATGGTTAAATACAGTGCTGAGTCATAATTGTCCAATGAATTCAATAGACTTTGAGACAAAATAATAAGAGGTTTTTATTAGAGAAAAGTGACATACAATTGGTTATATACATATGTGTATATACAAAAATACAGTATATATATTTGTGTGTGTGTATAATGTGTGTTTGTGTATGTATATATACATTACACACACATATAATTGGAGTTTTTTCCATGTTACCGTCAAATAACTTTTCTTCTTTTGTAAATTCTATGAAGCTGAATAATTTGCATTGTCTCTTAAATTTTTCTTAAAATTTTTTCCTGGTCAAATAAGCCCTTAAGCATTCTTTAATTACTAGCTGATTCACAGACATAGATGACTGAATTTAGGTTCCTTAACTTTCCATGGATGTTTTATAATAAAGTTGGAGTAGTACATTATTTAACAACATATCATGTATGGCCCAAGAAGAAACTGGCTGTTTCCATAAATCCTGCAAGAAATGCAATTTATATTACAATGCTTTTTGTTTCCAAAGCAGACAAATAACTCAATTTTTAAAGCACCACTGAGAACACTATGCTATTTCAAAGTGATTTATTTTCCAGTTTGTCCCTGCATTCCAAACTTGTTTTAATTTCAAATTGTGAATTTTAAGTAGGGAAAATGTTGCTGATAGACATTTGTTTCATCCAGAGGTTAAAATAAACTGCTCCTGATTTGCCTGCATAGGAAATGTATAAAGTGATTTTTCATGTCTGAATATTTTGGGGATGCAGATTTTGTTTTGATTTTGGTTGTGATATCATAAGATCCTATTCCAAGCCTGTAATTTTGTCTCTGGAACTGAAATTATGGCTTTGCCAGTCTGTTCAGTCTGCTATAACAAAGTACTAGAGACTGGGAGGCTTATAAAACAGAAATTTATTTTGCACAGTTCTGGAGGCTGGGAAATCCAAGATCAGGCACTGGCAGATTCAGTGACCAGTAAGGGCCTTCTTCCTGGTTCCTAGCTGACTGTCTTTCGCTGTGTTCCAGGCCAGAGGGGCCAGCTGGCTCTCTGAGGTCTCTTGTGTGGACACTGATTCCACCCTTGAGCACTTTGCCCTTGTGACCAATCATCTACCAAAGGCCCCACCTCCAGACACAGTCATGTTGGGAACTGGGTTTCAAGGTGTGAATTTTGAGGGAGACCCAAGCATTCAGTTCATAAGTGGAGAGTCTTTACTAGAACAAAATCGAACATTTTCATAGTGAATGTATTAAAAAAATTAACCATCTTTTCTATCAATCTATACTCTTTAAAATTAAGTGCATTCAGAGTTGACCCTTAAAAAATGGACCTTCTTTAAAAGTCACCATAAGTGACTCAAGGTAAACATATTTATGATACAACTCATTGCTAAAAATATCTTTTTACCTTGGTGTAATATTTAACTGTTTTCAAAGAAGATTCAGATAGATACCACAGGAAAGAATAGAATAAAATCTGCATTTCTTTGTTTTTGAAATTGTTCATCAGTGATTTTTGGATGAACACTCTCTATTTGCCCTTATCTTTAAATTCTATGAGATATTTACTGAAGTCTTAGGGGCATTTTATTTTGATATAGATAATTTTCTCCTGATCCAACAGGTATATCTTTCCTTTGACATTTTTATTGAAATGATTTAAAAATATGATTCTACTTTCTTGTTTCAGAAAGTGATGTTTCCTAAATGCTATTGAATTCCTTTCTGATGAGTGATGGATTTTTGGTGTTGTTTAAGATAATGCTTACCCATATTAGTAAGGGAAAAAGTTATGGCATTGTACACATGTCAGTGATTATGTTGGCTATGTCATTCTCATAAAAAGATTCCTCGGGGGAAATAGTGACCAGTTCACTTTTCATGGAAAGCCATGAATTGTTCTGCCAAGAGTTTATTTTAAAGTCTCACATATAATAATTTAACAAGTGTATTAAATTCTTACTGTGAACCAGATATTCAGAGCATAAGAAAGAAATATAAGACATAAGCTCTAACTTAAATGATCTTAACAAATAGAGAGTTGATCATATGTCAACATTATGTAATAATTCTAAATAGTGTATTTGGTGAATGACAAAAGAGCCAGAAAAAAATGGTAAGTTATAGAAAAATCAAGAAAATGGAAAGATCAACTAAAATAGTTCACTAGCACTTTGGGAGAAAGTGGGGCTTGAGTTAGAATTTGAAGAAATTGTAGAAGATAGGAGACATGAAAAGAGTGCATCCGGGGAAATAGCTTGATTAAAGATGGAAGTGAACTTTATTTAGTTGAAAGTGAGAAGCTTAGCTTGGCTGATCAAGGGACAAGTGAAGGAATCTGCGGGGAAACATTACATGTTAGCTACATAGAGTTAGGCCACACTGAGGGGTTAAATGGCAGAATAAGTTGGAAACCCCCTTAAACATATCACATTCTTGTAAAACCAACAAAAAGTCTATTCTTTAGTAGGAAAAGATGTGCAAGTAAATCCACATATCACATAGTAAGTCAGAATGCCTTTGTTTTTTTTTTTTAATTTAAAAATATTGTAATATAGTTGATTACAATGCTGTATTTCAGGTTGTTCAACAAAGTAATTCAGTGCGTATATATAGATATACATGCTTTGTCAAGTCTTCCTTGGTGGGACCAGATGATAAAGAATCCACCTGCAGGCCAGGAAATGCAGAAGACCTGGGTTTGATCCCTGGGTCAGGAAGATCCTCTGGAGAAGCGAATGGCAACCCATCCAGTATTCTTGTCTGGAGAATCCCATGGAAAGAGGAGCCTGGTGGGCTACAATACGTGAATACAACTGAGCAAGTAACACTTTTACTTTCATGCTTTTTTAAAAAATTCTCTTCTATTATATGTTATTACAAGCTATGATAATAACCTATAATGAGACAAGATATTGTAATAAACTATAATAAAGGCAAAATGGATGTCTGAGGAGGCCTTGCAAATAGCTGAAAAAAAGAAGTGAAAGGCAAAGGAGAAAAGGAAAGCTATACCCATCTGAATGCAGAGTTTCAGAGAACAGCAAGAAGAGATTTAAGAAAGCCTTTTAAAGTGAACAATGCAAAGAAATAGAAGTAAACAATAGAATGAGAAGGGCTAGAGATGTCTTCAAGAAAATTAGAGATACCAAGGGAACATTTCATGCAAAGATGGGCATACTAAAGGACAGAAATGGTATGGATGTAATGGCAGAAAATATTAAGAAAAGGTGGCAAGAATACACAGAAGAACTATATAGAAAGGATCTTAATGACCTGGCTAACCACGGTGGTGTGTCATTCATCTAGAGCCAGATATCCTGGAGTGTGAAGTCAAGTGGGCCTTAGGAAGCATCACTATGAACAAAGCTGATGGAGGTGATAGAATTCCAGTTGAGCTATTTCAGATCCTAGAAGATGATGCTGTGAAAGTGTTACACTCAATATACCAGCAAATTTGGAAAACTCAGCAGTGGCCACAGGACTGGAAAAGGTCAGTTTTCATTCCATTCTCAAAGAAAGGCAATGCCAAAGAATGCTCAAACTACCGCACAATTGCACTCATCTCACACACTAGTAAAGTAATGCTCATCATTCTCCAAGTCAGGCTTCAACAGTACCTGAACCGTGAACTTGCAGATGTTCAAGCTGGTTTTAGAAAAGGCAGAGGAACCAGAGACCAAATCGCCAACATCCATTGGATCATAGAAAAAGCAAGAGATTTCCAGAGAACACCTAATTCTGCTTCATTGAGTACGCTAAAGCCTTTGACTATGTGGATTACAACCAACTTTGGAAAATTCTTAGAGAGCGGGGAATACCAGGCCCCGTTATCTGCCTCCTGTGAAACCTGTATGCAGGTCAAGATGCAACAGTTAGAACCAGACATGGAACAACAGACTAGTTCCAAATTGGGAAAGGAGTTCATGAAGGCTGTATATTGTCACCTTGCTTATTTAATTTATATGCAGAGTACAGCATGCAAAATACAAGGCTGGATGAAGCAGAAGCTGGAATCAATATTGCTGGGAGAAATATCAGTAACTTAGATATACAGATGACATACCCTCATGGCAGAAAGCAGAGAGAAATTAAAGAACCTCTTGGTGAAGGTGAAAGAGGAGAGAGAAAAGCTGACTTAAAGTTCAACATTCAAAAAATGAAGATCATGGCATCCAGTTCCATCACTTCATGGCAAATAGATGGAGAAATAACAGAAACAGTAACAGACCTTATTTTCTTGGGCTTCAAAATCACTGTGGACAGTAACTGCAGGCATAAAATTAAAATATACTTGCTCCTTGAAAGAAAAGCTATGGTGGCTCAGAGGTTAAAGCGTCTGTCTCCAGTGCGGGAGACCTGGGTTCAATCCCTGGGTCGGGAAGATCCTCTGGAGAAGGAAATGGTGACCCACTCCAGTATTCTTGCCTGGAGAATCCCCTGGAAGGAGGAGCCTGGTAGTCCACAGGGTCGCAAAGAGTCGGACACGACTGAGCAAGTTCACTCATGATCAATAGAGAGCATATTAAGCAGAGACATTACTTTGCGTACAAAGGTCTGTCTAGTCACAGCTGTGGTTTTTCCAGTAGTCATGTATGGATGTGAGAGTTGGATAATAAAACAGCCTGAATGCTGAAGAATTGATGTCTTCAAGCTGTGGTGCTGGAGAAGACTCTTGAGAGTTCTTTGGACTGCAAGGAGATCCAACCAGTCCATACTAAAGGAAATCAACGCTGAATATTCACTGGAAGGTCTGCTGCTGGAGCTTCAATACTTTGGCCACCTGATGCAAAGAACTGACTCACTGGAAAAGACCCTGATGCTGGGAAAGATTGAAGGCCGGAGGAGAAGGGGATGACGGAGGACAAGATGATTGGATGGCATCATTGACTCAATGGACATGAGTTTGAACAGACTCTGGGAGGTGGTGAAGGACAGGGAAACCTGGCATGCTGTAGCCCATGGGGTCGCAAAGAGTTGGACATGACTGAGCGACTGAACAACAACAAGATACTGAGTACACTTGCCTGTGCTATACAGTAGGTCCTTGTTGGTCATCTTTTATATATATAGTACTATATGTTATTCCCAGTCTCCTAATTTATCCCTCTCCCTTTCTCCCCTTTGGTAACCATAAATATGTCTTCTATGTTTGTGGGTGTATTTCCATTTTGTCAACAAGTTCATTGTAGCCTTTGTTTCTGAAGAAGGTCAACTCTTGTCTGGAAAATCCCATGGACGGAGGAGCCTGGTGGGCTGAGAGTTGGACACGACTCAGTGACTTCACTTTCACTTTTCACTTTCATGTATTGGACAAGGAAATGGCAACTGACTCCAGTGTTCTTGCCTGGAGAATCCCAGGGATGGCGGAGCCTGGTGGGCTGCCGTCTATGGGGTCACACAGAGTCGGACATGACTGAAGTGACTTAGCAGCAGCAGCAGCCTTTGTTTCTAATTGATGCAGTTTCAGTCTAATAAGATGAAATGTGTGCCTGAGTATCCGTGTGTGCTCAGGCATGTGCGTTTGCATGTAAGTACTAGAGTTGTCATTTATCACAATAGAAGGGTGCAGCTACCCAAGCAATTAGGCATGAGGAGAACAAAGACCAGAAAAGGTGAGCTTTGTTTCACTTTGCTCCCAAGACATCTTCATCTCCTACAGTAATCAACAGTGACACGTCAAGTCATCGTGAGTGACAATTTCAGACCTCTCATTAGAGGAGATAATTGCACAACGAGGCAGACTGATGAGCTGATTGGTGTTTCCTCCGAAACTGAGCTCCTCCTCCTGGGCCCCCTTCTGACAGCCCTGCTGAATATTACCAAATATGCATTTAAGGCAATTCAGGTACAGAGTCTTCCCTTGGCAAAACATGTTATGATTGCTGCAGAATGAATGCTGAGAGCTAAATCTAACATATCTCTGAGTTGTAATAATACCCATCATTCTGAAAACATTCTGCTTTTCTCGAGTACTTTCCACCTTCTGTTTTTGCCACAGTTTCTGTGATGTTAGGGGTCAGGTTTTAGGTTTGTGTTTACATGGAAATAAGATAGGTGGATAGAGTGTTTCGCTGAGGACTGCTTGGTTAATTTAAAGCAGAGTTTCAGACTCTAACCTCTTTCCAAACTTTATACTTTCAGTTGAAGGTAATTTTTTTAAGTCTTTATTGAGTTTGTTACAATACTGCTTCTGTTGTTTATGTTCTGGTATTTTGGCCCTGAGACATGTGGGAGCTTAGCTCCTCCACCAAGGATCCAACCTCGACCCCCTACACTGGAAAGCAAAGTCTTAGCCACAGAACAGCCAGGGGAGTCCCTGGTTGAAGTTCCTTTTAACCAAACTGTAGTTCCCTTTCTCCTACCCCCAATGGATCGACTCCAGCCCTGCAAAAGGGGTTCTCATGCTTATATGAGACTCATCAGAATCACCTTCAGGATATATTAAAGTGCAAACCACTGGATCCGACAACCAGAGTTGCTCATTCAGATGGTCTGGGGTTGGCTGGATTTGTTTGCAGTTCTAATAAGTTCCCAGTTTATGCTGATGCCAGTAATCTGGAGACTAGGAGCCTTTTCTTTAGAAGTCCTTCCTGAAGAAGTGACTTACTGTTGGTTATATTATGTTGACCAGATATTTAACTACTGGATGTTCTCCTGAAAGTTCTTCTAGATCCCAGTCTCACATGATTTGGAAATCTGCCTGGGCACAGTTTATTCTTGTATCTGAGCATGTTTTCATTTATTGTTTGGCTTTGACTTTTCTAGCCATCGCCTCATGGTCTGTCTCCATAAGGGAGACAAACAATGCTCTAAGTAGAAAAATGCTACCCATTTCATTTTCTAAGACTGAATTTCTGACTTGTTAATATTCAGACACTGCTGCAGTCAAATTTATACCTAAATTCTCAGTGGCATCAGTATTTGTAGAACCATTCTTAGTGTAACTTTGATCAAACTAATCAGTCTGGTCAGATTTTGTGTGTGTGTGTGTGTGTGTGTGTGTGTGTTTGTGGACGGTCCGGCCCTCAAAATACAGATATATTCATTGCCCTAAAGTAACTAACTTAGATATGAGCTCTGCTGATTAAATGTGATCAGGTTAATTCTTGGGATCTTTCATACCCAAACTGATCATTCATGGCTTCAAAAAAGTAACTAAAATACTGACCTGCAGTAGAACAATTGAAGGCTAAGAGGTATGATATCAGCCTCATTCAATCCATTTACATCATTCGTCTATATATTCAGAAGTGCTTATTTAAATCTTACTATGTACAATACATACTTCCAGGTGCTGGAGGCAGATCAGTGAAGTGGAAAACAAAGTCTGCATACATGGGGCTCGTAATATCATGGAGAAAGACATAATAACAAGGAAAAACATTTGAAAAAAATACAGCTTCAGATAGTTGAGATGCTTTGTATAAACTAAAGTAGGGTAACATGATACAGTGATTGGGGATGTGGTGGAGCTATTTTAGGTGAAAATATAGAGGCTGAAGCTGGAGGATACCCTAGAAATGACAATTTTGATGAAACATAAAGATCAAACTCTCTTAATAATATCAAAGAAGGTACTTCATTAGATAGAAATTTTTTATAATTTTTATACACTCAAATTATTGAAAGTTCAATTTTGGTACATATAATAACTCTGTGAATGCCTTAAATATCATTGATACTTTTTTGTAATATTCTGAATTTTTCTTTTAGTCATAAACTAGTGAGAGAAAGTCAATATAACATGATTTTTTAAAAATGCATTAAATATATACATGTATATAACCCAGTGGCTATTCAAATATCACTTATATTGCACACAGGCTAACCTTAACTGTGTCAATTGCTTATGATGCAAAACTTAACCCAGTTTCCAGAAGCAGATTGCTGGAACAGACCTTAAGTGTTTTTCTACTATTTAGAGGTGAGACAGAAGAGGACTTATTTTCCAAAAGTGATTTTTCTGTAGGCAACTTATATCCTTTTTAGAACAACATTAGCATCTTATAACATGGTGGTGCTTAGAAGCATGATTTCTGAATTCAGAGGCAACGACTTTGGTCCACCACCTGTCAACTCTGTGACTACAGTGTTGCAGGGTTTTTATGAGGATTAGACAGTGTAACAGAGGTAAAGCACTAGAACATTACTTGGAATATAGGAAATCCACAGTAACACCCTAAGCTCCATACCCATTGCCCCCGGTCAGTGTATAGGAGATGAAACTAGAATACACATCTTAATTACAAATCCACAGTTCATCCAGTTATACCTTGTTGCCTCTCTGTAAAGCTAGTTTGACACTTTATGCTTTAACTTGACATGTTATAAAACCAAATCTCATAATGAACCTTGGTTAAATGATGATTTCCAGTTCTGTTCTTCACCTGGTTAGGAAGAATGTAGATTCTTAACTCAAAGTTGCCGTTTCAGTTGAAGCAAAAATCAGAGTATTTTAAGTATGAAAGAGTAGGAGAATTTACAACTAGAGGAAAGAAATCATCATTTAAATAATCCTATTTTAAAATGCATAGCTTAATTTATCATATGCTAAAATCAGTTTCTAAATTTTTAATTTTTCATTTGTGTTGCATCACCTAGAATGCTACCCGATGTATATCAGGACATGTGATAATTATTTGCTGAAAGTGTTCTAGCATCAATGTAGATAAAATTAGCAAACTTACAAATACAATATGTAATGTAGTGATTGAATGCTGAAAAATTCAAGATGGCCAAGATTTATGGGAGGGGATCTTTTTAAGATAAAGAATAAATTTACATTTACTTACACATGCTGTTCAATCTTCAGGGCCTTAGTTTCCCCACTGAATGTATGTGCTTTGGTAGCTGGAGTGAGCGTAATATCTAGGAGCTCTATGGACATTTCAGGTGTTGTTGGGGCTAACCATGGCACCATGTAATCACTCAGAACAGGAGACATTCTCCCTTTAAGAGAAGTCATCTCCGTCTTGCTCTGGTTAATCATGGTCCTCTTGTACTTTTTAAATACACACATAATATTTTGCCTCCTAACGCTAACATTATTGTGTGGTATATCCCAAAGCAGTTTGCAGTCATTTCCTCACATGAACTCACCATTTTATTCATTGTTTCCTTCATCTATCTAATATGTATTGAGGTTATACCATCTTCTAAGAACCATGCTGGAAGACTTAAATCAGCATTATTATCTCTGTATCAAAAAAAAAAATGCAGAACAAATATGAACTAGTTCACAAAGATCAGATCCTTGTAGAGTTAGAGCTAAAGTCGATTCTTCTCTGAAGCCATGCTATGTTGCTTCTTTCATTCATGTCCAGTCTTTGTGAACTCAGTAAAACGCAGGATTCTTTCCTGATGTTTGTCTCTCAGTCAGTTCAGTCGCTCAGTTGTGTCTGACTCTTTATGACCCCATGGACTGCAGCACGCCAGGCTTCCCTGTCCATCACCAACTCCCGGAGCTTACTCAACTCATGTCCATTGAGTCGGTGATGCCATCCAACCATCTCATCCTTTGTCGTCCCCTTTTCCTCCCGCCTTCAATCTTTCCCAGCATCAGGGTGTTTTCAAATGAGTTAGCTCTTCGCATCAGGTGGCCAAAGTATTGGAGTTTCAGCTTCAAAATCAGTCCTTCCAATGAATATTCAGAACTGATTTCCTTTATGATGGACTGGTTAGATCTCCTTGCAGTCCAGGGGACTCTCAAGAGTCTCCTCCCAACACCACAGTTCAAAAGCATCAGTTCTTCGGTGCTCAGCTTTCTTTGTCTCCCAGTGATGTCCATAGGAGAAGATATGATTTGGGCCATCAGAATCTCTCAACAAGAGGTTCTGAATGAATGGCTCAGGATTTGTGCTTTTATGGGTAGTGTATTCGATGAAGTAACTACAGAAAATGCTCTGTTTCAAAGAAAGAGAAGAATTGCCATTTAAAAAAGGCAGTTTCCTGGTAACACAATGAAAAGACCTGTCCAAGAGGTATTCATCTGTGCTAACATCGACCTCTTTCTTGACAAGATGTCAGTGAAAAATGAACTCACTGAAATGCATCCCAGTTTCCCTGGGGAAAGAGAGAGGACACAGAACAAGCATAAAAACAGGCCTTCAGAGAGGTCTGAGAGCAATTTCCAACAGTGTTACCCCTGGGTTACCAGGAAAAGTCAACATATTTTAAAAAAGACTGAACTAGCCAATCAGCTTATGTTTCTTCATCAGATCCTTCCCTGTGACCTATAGGTGCTGTGAAAGAGAGTGGTACATTGACATTTAAGTATGTAAGATAGTATAAGGTAATATAATCACTATGGATAATATCCTTGACCAAATAGGAAAAAAAAATCACATGCAATGCAGTAAGAGGCCAAATGCAGCAATGAATGGTCCCACTGTGGTGGTACTGTGATTTCAGCAGTAGTCCATCTCCAATTCCCAAGGAAAAAAGATCCTGTAAAACTCTAGAGTAAACAATTAGAGGCTGCAAGCCTGGTTCTGGCATCAGGTAAGGCACAACTTCCCCCAAAACATAGGGAGGTCACAGTTAACACACTCTAGTTCTATGTAAAAATGCTGGCCTTCCACTACAGGAAATAGTGCATAGCCCCCATAATAAACCCTTAAGGAAAAGCAAGAGCAAGTGGCAAATAAACCCTTAAGTATAAGTTAATGACATTCCTTTCAGTCGTCCTTTCCAGGGATTTGATTGATTTCCAGCATATAGTAAATTTCTCGCTTCTTAAACTGGAAGCGTTGTTGAAGAAAAGCACTGCTAGGTTTCTTTATGGACTTCGGTGTTACAGAAAGGAAAGAGTTTAATGATGAGTCTCTGAGCTGCAGAGTTGCACTTTACCTGTTCCCTGCTTCCCAACACACAAAAGTGGTAGATGTTTCTTTTTTGATCTTACATGTGGAGTTTGGGAGCTGTTAGAAGTAATGTGCCTGGTTTGAGCCTATTATTCTAGTGTGGAGAACTAGAAATAGGGAAATAATGAGAGCTGACCCTCACCTGGAATAAGCAGCAGTGGAGGGGAGTCTCCAATGGGAATCAGTAATCGTTGAGATTGAAAGTGCCTGTGATGTATGTTCAGCAGAGCTCTATGCAGAAAATGCATGGCTGAGATTGGAGATGGGCACATAGATCTGTCAGATGGTACAAAGGTAGGGGATATGGTCATGGATTCTGTGGTCAAGGGTCAGCCTGTTGTACCTCTTTACCATATGAGCATCATGTTGTAGATGGGGAAAATGTGGAAACAGTGTCAGGTTTCATTTTCTTGGGCTCCAAAATCACTGCAGACAGTTACTGCAGCCACAAAATTAAAAGACACTTGCTCCTTGGAAGAAAATCTGTGACAAACCGACAGTGTATTAAAAAGCAGAGATATCACTTTGCTGATAAAAGGTCTGTATAGTCAAAGCTATGGTTTTTCCAGTAGTCATGTATGGAGGTGAGAGCTGGACCATAAAGAAGGTTGAGCGCCAAAGAATTGATGTTTTTGAACTGTGGTGCTGAAGAAGACTCTTGAGAGTCCCTTGGACAGAAAGGAGATCAAACTAACCAACCCTAAAGGAAATCAACCCTGAATATTCATTGGAAGGACTAGTGCCGAAACTCCGATACTTTGGCTGCCTGATGCAAAGAGCCAACTCATTGGTAAAAACCCTGATGCTGGGAAAGATTGAGGGTGAGAGAAGAAGGGGGCAACAGAGGATGATGATTGGATGGCATCACTAACTCAATGGATGTGAGTTTGAGCAAGCTCCGGGAGACGGTGAAGGACAGGGAAGCCTTGTATGCTGCAGTTCACAAGGCTGCAAAGAGTTGGACACTGCTTAGCGACTGAACAACAACCACAATCATGGTGTATAATCCTGACATTGTAGGTAACAGGTGTCCATTTATATATGGAACACTCTCTACTGAGGTGGTCTTTCATTCTGGATTATAGTTTCATTATTATTTTTCTCTTCATCTCTTCCTTATATGAAATCCCTCCTGAATCATGCATAGAGAATATTTTTATGTTCTCAGTTTAAAGTTGGTTTGGAAATCTTGCTACCAAGCCATTCTCTTCCTGCATAGAACTCTGAGTTTTTACTTACCTTTGAAATTATATACCCAGAAATATGGTCAAAATGTTTAACATTCTATAAGGCACACACACTGATAGATCTGAATCACCATGAGTCGTTGTGTTAAGAGTAGATTCTGGAAACTCCCTGCTCCAATCACCTTCACTCATTGGCTGCTGAACTTTGAGATAATCCATGGACAGACTCGGCAGTATGTGGGACCTCATGGCATTTGAGTGTTTAGTAGCTATTTAGCTGTCAGAAATATTCCGTTAATTTTATAAACAGTGCAGTTTAGTCTTAAAGGTGCTTTAGCTTTAGTTCTTCAGTTGTGAATTGTAAACTCATCGGCTGAATGACATTCCTATGAATATACTGGGTTGGTCAAAAAGTTCACTCGAATTTCTCCATAACATTTTACAGAACAACCCAGATGAACTTTCTGGCCAACCCTATACAAAGACCCTGCCATAGTTACCTCCCCCTTCCCTCTCCCCTCATCCAATTGAATGGATTCTTCCGGTGAAACTAAGAATAAAGGATTCAGTGTAAGTTACAAGATAGAAATGACATCCAAATGACAAACCTAATGCTAATCTGTTACTTTAGAGTAATAGCAAGAGAGAAGGAGAGAAAGATGAGGAATAAAAATGCATAGAAGTGAAGGCTGTTGCAGCTTGACTTGAGCTTTGTCAGTTGGAAGAGTAAAAATTTGTACAGTAGAAAACACCGCAATGCTTCCTGTCCTGTCTTGCAGTACAGAAGTATGAGTATAAAAGTGTTGGTGAAAATAATCAATAGACAGTCTATCATAGGGATAGAAAAGAGGTTTATGTGAGCCAAACTGAGGACCAGAGCCTGGAAGACAACCGAGTCTCAGATAACTCTGAGGTAATGCTTCGGAGAAACATGGTTTTCAGCACAGCTTTGTATTGTCAGAACCAAGAATGTCAAACAAACCAGGGAGAGATTCCTTCAAGATTTCAAAAAAACAGATCAGCATGTACACAGCAAGTCAATACAACCTGGGCACCGAAGAAGGGAATCTTAGCATCAAGGGAGTTCCAGCATTGGCTTCAAGGAAGGGAAGCGTTTAATCTTCATTTTTAACTTGAGCATTCCTTACTTCTGCTCAGTGTTCCATTTTCTTTAATAGTTAAAGCAGATGCACTGGGTTTATTTGACAGGCCACAGACAGGCTGTTTTATTTAGCATAAGATTCAAGTTAACTTACGTGCAAGCCAGAACGACTTCCCCCATATCACAATATGTGATCCTTTCTTTCATGAAAAAAATGGTGAAATTGATCTATGAAGAGTGTTATCATATGTGTAGCTTGTGCAAAAGGCACATGAGAGTGAGATGCAGCATATAGGATTATCAAGGAGACAGTCAGTTGACAAATATTTCTTGAGGCTTTGCCTTTCTAGATGTTAAGGGAATGTAGAACTGTATATAAAATATTGCTGCTGCTGCTGTTCAGTCGCTCAGTCGTGTCCTACTCTTTGCAGCCCCATGGACTGTACCCTGCCAGGATCCTCTGTCCATGGGACTTGTAGGTGAGAACACTGGAGTGAGTTGCCATTTCCTTCTACAGAGGATCTCCCTGACCCAGGGGTCAAACCCTGTGTCTCCTTCATTGACAGGCAGATTCTTTACCACTGAGCCACCGGGGAAGCCCCTTCAAAATATTCCTTTTGATTGGTTTACAAGATATTTGGAGCCAAACAGACTAAATACATGTGAAACCATTTAGAAGTCATTTCACTCACAGATGTAATAAAATAATACCTTTGTGGTTCTGACTATAAATAGCTCAGCAGTATACAAGAGGAAGATCAATGAGGATGAGTTGTTCAGCGGAATCTTTACCCAGAAGATCAGATGCAAACAGTGCTTTGAATATGCCTTAGGTTGGAACAGGACATCAAGCTTCCTGTCCTAAACAGATTTTTTTGGTACGTCTGGGAAGTGTGAAGGATTGACATTGGACTTGCCATGGTCACGTTCAGCTAGTGTTCAACAAACTTATAGTGCATAGGCTTTTGTTAAGAGGCAGAGTATGGAATAAGACTGCCTGAGTTCAGATCCAGGGTCCCCGACTCGCTAGGGTAACCTTGAGTGTGTGTTTCCATTTTCACATAGGGATATAATGACAGGCAGCACTTTACTGAGTAGGTTGATGCATATTAAGTGTATACAGGTCTCTCGTTTATAGAAAAGGCTTGAGACATGCTGTTATTAATGATTACCTGGCTGAACTATTGGGTCAAAGTTTACTATCCCAACTACAAACTGGTTCTCTCTGCTTTGCGAGCGTGAGGCAGTCTGTAACAGCAGAGATACCCTGGGTGAGTAATGCAAACGTGAACTGGTTGTATGACTTTGAGCAGGTCTCTTGCCACTTTTTCTCATCTGTAGAACATGAGTAGGATGTAGTAATATCCAAGATTCCTCCAGCTCTGATATTTTAAGTCTAGTTGTGTGAATTGACACTAATTAGTTCCTACTGACTATCTTGACCCATAAATTAGGTGGAAATGGTAAAACAGAGGAAGGCAGCTTTGTACTGCATTGGGGAGGAGAAACAGAGAAAGATTTTATTTTAAAATCAGTTTACATCAGTGAGTAGAGGAGAGCCATGTATCTTGATGGCTTAAAATAATTCATTTTGGAATTGTAGAAACATTTTTGACATTTTTTACCAAAACTTTAAAATGTTTACAAGTATTTTTAATCATTTTGGAATTTTGTGTAATAGTTGAAATACCTTTCTCTATTTCAAGATTATATAAGAATTCTTGGTTTATTCTAGTAGTTGTTTTATGTATTAATTTACAGTGTATCTCTTTTATTCATTGAAATTTATCCTATTTCATTTGGGTAGGCTCCAACTTTATTAGTATTTTCTCAAATAGCTACCCAGTTGTTTGTAAAACATTTATATAATTATTTACTTTTTCCTCTGGTTTGAATTTAGGCATATTTTCCTGTGGATATTAAATGAGTTTTTGACTTTGAATCTGGTTCATTTTCTTTCTGTGTATTCACACGGATGTACTTGGTATGGCAGTTTACAGTGCAGTCTCAGGCATATTCCTCAACTTGATTATGATTAAATTTTCTTATTTTTAAAAAGGAAGCAATAATATGTACCTCAGAGATATTGCAAACACGGGATCAAATAATGTTTCAATGAATTTAGCATAATATTAGGCCAATTCTAAATTTTAAAAATATTAGTAATTATTAGCAGGATCGCAGCATTATTATTTTCTCCCAGCTGTTGAAGTTTCATTGATATTTTGCAATCAGTACCAGTGTATTGTGTGTGTGCGTGCGTATTCTGTTAGATTCTCAGATAAATTAAGGCAATTTAAGCTCATAATTTCTGAGAAAGACTTCCCTGTCCCTCCTAATTCTGAGGATTAGTACTGCCCAGCAAGAACCTTTGTTCTAGACAGCATGCTCCCCGCTGGGCTACTGTTGCCATCTGCCCTAGGTCATGCCTGCCCCAGTTAATTATGTGTTGCTGTTCCTTCTTGAAAATGAGCCAGAGTGTCTCTCCTGTTTCAAAGACTGATTCCCTGCCGGTCCAGTTTTCACAAACTCTGCCAGCAGCGGCTAGAACGGGCTAGTTTTGTCTCTCTTTCTCTAGCTCTGCAGGGAAAACTTTACTTATAATCAAGAATGGGAATAGTGCCCCTGGCTAAGCAGTTGAAATTAAATCCAGTAACTATAAACCTGGTGTAAAGCATGAAAAGAATGTTGGAAAGATCAAGGCACAAAAATTCACAGGCAACATAGCATCTTTTGTACCTGTTCCCAAAACAGAATCTCAAGATTTTTTTCTTTTTAAATAAAGCACCATTGGCAACAGACTATGCCCCTAAGCAGCAAAGCTCATAAAAAGTAGCTTTTATAACTTGATTATTTATTCAATTGCTTTTCCTTTTTTTTTTTTTTTTTTAAGGGCAGAAGATCTAGCGTCGAATTTGATAACAGAAGCAGCCAAAGGGATACAGGAGGTGTTAACCAGTGAACTGAACCTCCAGTGTCAGTGTTCACATTTAGAAGGTTTAGCAGAGACAGCACATGGACTTTTCAACTTTATTTATTTGCTCTGGAAATTAAGAAAAAAAGTATTCAAGTCTAGGAATAAAGTCTTACTAAATATCACAACACCCCAGGCAATAAGAAAACACTGTTGGTCTTGGGCAAAATAGAATTGCAAGCAAATAGAACTAGAGATTACAGTACTAAGTTGTTGAGGGGGTGTTATTTGGCTTTTGGTTTTTCTTTTTTTTTTTTTTTTGGTTGTCAAATAAATTACGAGAGCCCAGAAATAATTCTGTTTCACCATCTTGAAGTATAGAAGATCAGCTGTGGAGTCAGACTTATTTCTGCATTTCTACTTATACTCTGTGAAAGCATCTCTGACATCTTGTGCCCAAGGGCAGAGCTCTAAAGAATATTTTCCATGGAAGTCGAGTCATCAGAGAGTCAAAATTTGGAATCACTCCCAGTTCTTCGGAAGTAAAGTTAATTAATCTGGAAGCACATCATTTGTGTCTAAGAAATTCAAGAAATATGTAATTAGTTCAGCAATTAGCTTTAACTTTTCAGAAACATTTCTGAAAAATAGGCATTAAAATCTTACCCCTTCTCCTGGTAACCATATTTTTAACTGTTTATTATGGCTGCTTGTTAAACATGCTGTCTCATTGGTTTATCTTGTGGTAGAGGAAGCAATCTATTATTGGCTGTTTCTGTGCAATCAAGTTCGGCTTTATCTCCGTTCTCTATTGTGACTTACTGTTTGTTCTTAATGAGCATATGATGGGGATGTACAATGAATGCTGTTTAGCATGTTGAGTGGGAAAGGGTTATTTGTGCTTCCTTGAAAGTTATTTTTAAATCTGCTGTGCTGTGCTTAGTTGCTCAGTCATGTCCAACTCTTTCCAACCCCGTGGACGGTAGCCCTCCAGGCTCCTCTGGAGGAGGAAGTGGGTAGCCTATCCCTTCTCCAGGGGATCTTCTCAACCCAGGAATCGAGCTGGGGTCTAACACTTCCTCTACTTTTCTTCTAACTGGAGTCTTAGATTCACCCATATGTTTCGCTATAATGATTTTGACAAAAGAACTAAAAGTTGTTTCCAGAAATAGGACTTAAATTATCTTAAGTATAAATGTTTTGAGTCCTATTGCTTTTACTAACTTAGAAAATGTAGGGTGATTTCTAGGCCAGGCATTTTGCTATTGAACGCATTCTAAATCTAGATGACTGTTTAACCTGTTTTGGTCAGATAAATTAATACCAGCCATAAATGTTTTTAATTAGCCTTTTAATCTTTTCTATATTCATAGAATCGTGGTATTTTGTAGCTTCAGTATTACCTACTTTTTGAAAACAACATATGCAATCACAAGTGAACAAGGAATTGTCTTATTATTTCAAAATTGCTAAGAAGAAAAGTATACAAGTCGATGATTACAACTAATGATATGTTTATAATCTGAGGTGAAGTCGCTCAGTCGTGTCCGACTCCTTGCGACCCCGTGGACTGTAACCTACTAGGCTTCTCTGTCCATGGGATTCTCCAGGCAAGAATACTGGAGTGGATTGCCATTTCCTACTGTCTTTTTATTCAAAGTGAAGCGACTTCCCCACCAAAGTGTCTATCCCAGTGTGTTAGAAATGGAATTTGAAATGTATCTAGCCCTTTTCAAATTTTGTTGCTTAATGTTTCCTAATTTATCTCTCTTGCTCATAAATTAGCCTTGTTGTTTATGTAATTTCAGTGACATGTATTAGATAGTGTACACATTTTCTTAGAGTGTTTTGAGAATCAGTCTAGAAACCATCATGTTTGCCAAGGCAAGCCTAGAGTTCCCAGTGCCCAAGGCGGCAGGGTTCCTGAGTGGCCACATCAGGAACGTTCTGTCAGCCACAGTCTCTGTTGCCTCCTCTTGTTTCATGTGAAATTCTGTAATCCCTAAACTGTAGAAAGACACTTCATTGAAAACCTAGTCGTATAGTTTTTTATCATTTTATTTTGGGTTATTACATTCATCATTTTCTATGAACCAAAATCCCCTAGACCCTCTAAGCCTATTCCTCTTTTCCAAATAAATAGCAAATTGAGTTAAGAAGGAACCTAAAAATGGGCAGTGTCAAGTCTGATGCTGAAGGTCAGTTTAATCTAAATGGATACCTTAGAATAAGAACAGAAGTTCAACATTTATCCATTTAACACGTTGGGCACCTACTGTGTGCTGGGCCTCATTCCAGCTGCTTGATATTGAAAGAAATGAAGATAATAAACAACAGATAATAGAAGTGTTTAAACAACCTACTTTACTACAGTTGTGGTCTCACTAATAGATATTAACAGATTCTTTTACGTTAAGGCAGATCATACTTTAATGACTGTGAACAGAATAATGGGACCATCAGATTGTAGCTTTTAAAAAATATATTGAAATATACTTGATTCACTGTGTTGTGTTGGTTTCAGGTATACAGCAAAATGATTAATGTATGTATGTGTATATATTTTACAGTACTGTTCATTATAGATTTTTATAAGAGTTGAAGCTGAAACTCCAATACTTTGGCCACCTGATGCGAAGAGCTGACTCATTTGAAAAGACTCTGAGGCTGGGAAAGATTGAGGGCAGGAGGAGAAGGGGACAACAGAGGATGAGATGGCTGGATGGCATCACCGACTCAATGGACATAAGTTTGAGTAAACTCCAGGAGTTGGTGATGAACAGGGAGGCCTGGCATGCTGCGGTTCATGGTGTTGCAAAAAGTCAGATAGGACTGAGCGATTGTACTGAACTGAGTATAATTCCCTTTGCTATATAGTCGGTATTTGTTGATTATCTATTTTATATGTAGTAGTGTGTACATTTTAATCCCAAACTCCTAATTTATTTTCCCTACTTCCTCTTTGGTAACTATTTATTTTCTATGTCTGTCAGTCTAAAATACACATGCTACCCAAACGCACATCCTTTTCGGGGCTATTACTATCAAAATAACTGATTAGTTTTACTTTTAAAATGTTCAGTAGCAGTCATGGTACCATTGTAACATAATTTAACTGAAAATTGATGTTCTATTTCCAGAAAAAAAAGGAAAGGCTGAATTATAAAAAGTAAACTCAAAACTCTTCCCTCTATCTTGCTATGCCTGCAGGCATAACAAGAGAAGAAATCAAAATCATTGTATTTTTGTATCCAGGATGATACTACTTTTTTACATAATCATATTGCTTCAGGGTACTCTCTAGCAATAATTTTTACTTTTCCATATTAAATTTTAAAGGTAAACTTTTGAAAGATGAGATGATTGGTTGTTTTTTTTCAATCTTTTATCTGTTCTTCAAAAATTTCATTTGCTCAGTAAGCCAAGAAGAAAAGGATTTTGAAAGCCTAGAAACAAAACAAAGTAAAATCTCTGGGCATCCAGTATATTTTATGTAGGATTATTTTCTAATGTTCTATGAAAACAGGCAAATCAATACAAAGTAAATATGCTTTCTTTATTTCTAGGGATTTTGATTATATATCAAATCTAGTTGGTCTGCTAACGTTAAGTAGACTCTTGAGGTACATATAAATTTATTTTAAACAAATAATTCAAGAGGCATCAAGTTCTTATTTTTTATGTAGTTGCAGTGCCGAGCTGGTCATTTCTTTAACATTTTGTTAGCTCTGTTCTTTCCTTCAAGTCACATAAATCACAAGCATATATATATATTTAGATAGCAGTTATTATGGATAATAGTTGCTATTATTGAAAAAACAACCTTTATTGGATACTTACTATGGAAATTGTGCATATATTATCTCATTTAGTCCATACAGTAACCCCTACATGGCCAGTAGTATTATTGTCTCCAGCTAATAGGTGAATGATTATAAAAATAAGTCAAGATCATGGTGATCGTTTTCCTTTAGTTAAAAATTCTATCTCCTGAACTATTTTATTCATTTCTTTTCCAAACTTTCTGATTCTGCATTCCTCATTTTATGGGACTCTTTAGCTTGATTTTATCTGTGTTCTTTAGTTCCTCTCCTAAGGTCATATTGTCAGATCTGGGATAGTAAAACATAGTGACAAGGAGTTAATGCATGCTCAGATGCTCAGTAACGTCCAACTCTTTGTGACCCCATGGACTGTAGCGCTGGCAGGCTCTTCTGTCCAGTGGGATTCTCCTGACAAGAATGCTGAAGTTGGTTGCCATTTCCTCCTCCAGGAGATCTTCCTGACCAAGGGATCAAACCTGAGTCTCTTACTTCTCCTGCATTGGCAGGCAGATTCCTTACCACTAGCACAATCTGGAAGAAGGAAATGGCAGCCCACTCCAGTATTCTTGCCTGGGAAATCCCAGGGACAGGGGAGCCTGGTGGCCTCCCGTCTGTAGGGTCGCCCAGAATCAGGCACGACTGAAGCGACTTAGCACGCAGACATGCATTGGAGAAGGAAATGACAACCTACTCCCGTGTTCTTGCCTGGAGAATCCCAGGGACAGAGGAGCCTGGTGGGCTGCCATCTATGGGATCACACAGAGTTGGATACGACTGAAGTGACTTAGCAGCAGCAGCAGCAGCAGCGCTACCTGGGAAGACAAGGAGTTTGGACATAGGGAAAAGTGGAAACAAAAGTCACAAAGAAACAGACCCCAGAGTTGCGCGGGACCAGCTCAGCTGCTGGTACAACTAGTAGTTTAGAAATCTTATGTTGCTTGCTTTCACAGATCAGGAGCAGACAGTCTGGTTCAGAAGTTCAATACCTGGCGGAGAGCTGGACACAGAATAGGCCTTCTCTAAACCTTTGAGATCAATAAGTAAGTGAACAAAGGAAAATCAGCTAAGACCATCAGGTCTCAAATTAGTTGAAATTCAGGTTCAAGGAGGCATCATTAGTTTTTAACTACTTACTACAGGCCAGTTACTGTACTGAAAAACTACGTGTATTAAATTCCATTTTATAAAACAGTTCATCTTCCAGTATGTCACTAGCCAAGAAACCAGATGTCCAGATTTCTTCAGGAAAGCCAAATGCTGTCCTTAACACATAGCAGTGATGGAGTTGGGAAGCTGGGAGTGATGTTGTCCCCATTATTCCTCAGTGCTTTGTTTATCTGTAGGAGCTTGGCCAGCTGACCCAGCAAACAGTAGAAAACTGCATGATTTCCAGAGCCTAGGAGCAGAGATTCTAATGTTCAGTGTGTCAGGCTCTTACTGCTCTTGGGTCAGGGCCCAAGGTCCCAGATCTTGTGGGCAGACAGGGCAGATAAAGGCCAACATATTGTGAGTGAGTATTACAGCTTATGAGTAAGTTGGAGACACGGAATCATGTTCCCTGACTAACTCATGGCAGGCGTCCTAGTCTTTAGGGGCTCTTAGAAACGAGGAGAGCCAGGGGTTATAGTCAAACTCAAAAGTGCTAGCAGCAAGGACTTGGGTCTTTTTTCCCAACACACACACCATCACCTGTCCAGTTATTGGCAAATGACCTTTCTTGGCCTTAGTTTACTGGTTTTCTCATCTGTAAAGTAGGAATGCTGAACATTAGGCTATGAGCCAGAAGGCATGTGAATGGATTTCATAAGTAGAAGACAGGCTATATGATGCCTCTAATTCCACATCCTAGTAAGAAGCGGCTAACCCTCCAAATACGCAGGTTAATGTGATTTCAGTTCAGTTCAGTCGCTCAGTCGTGTCCGACTCTTTGCGACCCCATGAATCACAGCACGCCAGGCCTCCCTGTCCATCACCAACTCCCGGAGTTCACTCAGACTCACGTCCATCGAGTCCGTGATGCCATCCAGCCATCTCATCCTCTGTCGTCCCCTTCTCCTCTTGCCCCCAATCCCTCCCAGCATCAGAGTCTTTTCCAATGAGTCAACTCTTCACATGAGAGAGGTGGCCAAAGTACTGGAGTTTCAGCTTAGACAAGGCTCTGGTCTATTTTGCATCATGAGGGCCAGTTATAACCACTCATTTATCCATTGCTCATAAATCTGAATCCAGTGAACTAAGACAGCTTCTGAGATCCCTAATTCTTGGAGTGATTGATCTGATGGTTTGGGTGGGTTTGACTGTGGTGCAGGGAAGGAAAGGTGGTGATAGAGAAGTTAATGTTTCCTGGACATATTAAAAAATTTAAGTCATGACTAAACATACCTTAACCCACCAATAAGATGTCATGAACTTTTCAGTCTCCATGTTTTACTGTTCAGTTCAGTTACTCAGTTATGTCCAGGTCTTTGCGACCCCATGGACCACAGCACTCCAGGCTTCCCTGTCCAACACCAGCTCCCAGAGCTTGCTCAAGCTCATGTTCAGTGAGCCAGTGATGCCATCCAACCATCTCATCTTCTGTTGTCGCCTTCTCCTCCTGCCTTCAATCTTTCCCAGCGTCAGGGTCTTTTCCACGGAGTCAGTTCTTCACATCAGGCAGCCAGAGTATTGGAGTTTCACCTTCAGCATCAGTCCTTCCAATGAACACCCAGGACTGATCTTCTATAGGATGGACTGGTTGGATCTCCTTGCAGTCCAAGGGACTTTCAAAAGTCTTCTCCAGCACTGTGGTTCAAAAGCAATTCTTTGGTGCTCAGCTTTCTTTATAGTCCAACTCTCACTTCCATACATGACCACTGGAAAAACCATAGCCTTGACTAGATGGACCTTTGTTGGCAAAGTAATCTGGCTGATTTTTAATATGCTCTCTAGGTTTGTCATAGCTTTTTTTTTTTTCTTTTTACTGTTTTACTATTAGAGGGGGAAAAAAACTTGTTGAAAGTAAGTAGATTAGAGGACAGGGAAGCCTGGTGTGTTGCTGTCCATGGGTTCGCAAAAATGGGATGTGACTTGGTGACTAAACAGCAGCAGATGAGAGGCAAGTGCTATTACTTAGTCATTACCTAGACATTTTGCATCTAAAATATATGATTGACTTACCAGACTCACATATACCATAGCACGCTACAGGCAGCTGTGAATTCTTTTCTATTTTTAATTGAGTGTCAGCTCAAGGAGACAGCATCTCATGTAAAGCACTTCCTTTCAGAGAAACTGTATTGTAGCTACTTATCACGGGAAGCCCACCAGCAGACTTTGGGGCTGTGTGTCCTTCTAGGAAAGAAACCTTTGGTATCTTCATAGCCAGTGACCTTGCCCCTGACCCATCAACTCTTGGGCATGCCTTCTGTGAGCCCGCCCAAGGACTGGCTGCGTCTGTGTGTCTGAGAAGAGATAATTGGCCCCCACAGGAATGAAAGCCATGACAGGGGCTTCTTAAGTGAAGCTGTCAGAAATTGCTTGCAGGGTCAGACCTACAGTCGAGGCAGCCCCCAAACTCAGCGGCTGAAAGGAATGTAGAAGTAGCTTCCACAGGAAGCTCATATCCACGCCCTTGCCGTTAGGCGGGCCGTGCCAGGTCCTTCTCCACATGACTTTGGTTTCCTTACCCCTGTGCGTGGAGCTCTTCTCCATGAAGGGATTCAACCATCTCCATCTGTTTTCAGCTCTCTTTTCTCCCCAACTCCACTGTTCTCCAGCTCCTGACCTCTCTTCCTTAGCCATTCCCAAGCTCTGTTAATCTTTTCTCCTCATGCCAACTTTTCGTTTTTCACCCACAGCATCCCTGACAAAGTATGACGGTTCCAACCTTTGATCCAAATGAGAAGTAAGGCTTAGAGAGGCGAAGAAAGTAGATTTCCTCTATTGCTTTTCTCCTGTGATTTCTACATTCAGAGATGGAAGGTTTTCTGTTTGTGTTTGGCTTTATAAGGTTTTGAAACGCTGGGGGTTTTATACTTTTGTTTGTTTGTCTGGTTTTGGCTATGCTGGGTCCGTGGGGCTCCACAGGCTTTTCTTAAGTTGCGGCAAACAAGGGCTCCCTCCAGCTGCGATGTGCGAGCGTCTCATCGTGGTGGTTTCTCCTGCTGCGGAACCCGGGCTCTAGGGCACATGGGCTCAGCAGCTCTGCCTCCCAGGCTCTCAAATGCAGTCTCAGTAGCTGTGGCGCATGTTCTTGGTTGCTCTGCAGTGTATGGAATCTTCCCAGACTGCGGATCGAACCTGTGTCTCCTGCACTGGCCGGCAGATTCTTTACCACTGAGCCACCACAGGAGCCCTTGAAATGCTGTTTTAATGAAGAACTTACTCAATGGCTTATTTTATTGGAGAGGGTGTGGTCATGATGTTTACAAAGAAACCACACACAGGCTTTGGAATCAATAGTCGCAGGTTTATTTCCAGGTCTTTCCGGAATTTAGTAATGTGGACAAAAGCTAAGACCCATGAACCACTTTGAGCCTCAGTTATTTGTAAAATGTGAGTTATCACCTATACCTCAGAGAGTTGTTGTGACTGGAGAAAACATATGTAAACCCTTGGTAGTAGGATTTGATAGAGTCATATCCGTAATCTGGCCAAATGGTTGTAAGGATGGTGACTAGAAATGATGTTAGAACCTAAAATCTTATGAGAGCTGGCTTTAATGATGAGGAGCGATGATCATGATCATTCATCTCAGGAGAACAAAAATCATTTAATGATTTGAGTCACTGTCACAAAGTCACCTGCATGTCATAAACAGCTCAATTATTATTACATAATATACATGTGTGTGCATGTGTGTGTGAAAAAATGCATATGGGCTTTCCTGAGGGCTCAGATGGTAAAGAATCTGCCTGCGATGCAGGAAACCCGGATTTGATCCCTAGGTCTAGAAGATCCCTGTCTTCCGTTTATGAAGACATTTTAAGAGTAGTAACTTAAGATAATAGAATTATTCTTTTGATAGTGACTACACTGCAAGGAGATCCAACCAGTCCATTCTGAAGGAGATCAGCCCTGGGATATCTCTGGAAGGAATGATGCTAAAGCTGAAACTCCAGTACTTTGGATACCTCATGCAAAGAGTTGACTCATTGGAAAAGATTCTGATGCTGGGAGGGATTGGGGGCAGGAGAAGAAGTGGATGACAGAGGATAAGATGGCTGGATGGCATCACTGACTCGAAGGACGTGAGTCTGAGTGAACTCTGGGAGTTGGTGATGGACAGGGAGGCTTGGCGTGCTGTGATTCATGGTGTCGCAGAGTCAGACATGACTGAGTGACTGAACTGAAACAATAATGAAGTGGCAATATCCAATATTATGAATTTAGTAAAACTTAAAATTTTCTTTTATTAGTGATAGAAAACAGTGATCTTTGTATTCTTGGAAAATAGTTCCAAATGTACTTTGAAAGTCACATTAATAGCCTTGAGCACTAATTGATATGTAGACTATTGATTCAAGGTTTTCTTCCTATAACTCTAAAACCTGCACCACACTTACCCAAGAGTCCCTTGGTCCACAGATCAGGTATAACTGCTCTGTAACAAATTACATATAAATAAGTGAAACTCTGGTTTTGAGTACCAATTCTTCCTCTTCAAGCTCTTAATGTGGGTCTTAGCTTTAAGTTGATACGTTATGTTTTATGTGTTTAGGTTGATTCATGCCCTCTTTTAATTTTCCTGCTTTTCATGAGTATTTTGCCTTATACCTGATCCATCTCCATTATATGTGGACTACGTTTTTATTTGGGGGAAGAAAAGGGTAGAGATAACATCATGTATATTCCCGCTTAAACCGATTGGCTACTCTGGAGAAAACAAACACTAAGTCAGTGCCTAATGGGGTGAATCTGAGAGGAAAGTGCTTTTAGTAAATTTGGGCTGTAGACACGTTTGAGTAACACTTCACTATCTTTGCTCTAAAGACACAGGCTAATGGATGGGCTAGAATAGCATTAATGAGCTCACTCCATTAAATTAGTTCTTTTTTTTCTTGTTAAATATCCAAAAGAGAGAGATGGTCCACTTAACTAGGAAAAAAAAAAGTTTTCATTTTAGAGCAGTAGAAGCATGATGCATATTTTCTTTCTAATTTAATTTCTAACCATTAAGAGTCAATTCTATAAATGACCCACTGAAGCACTTGGAGAGATTAGAGAAGTACAAACCCAATGTCGTTTGAATTTGGCTGGGTAGACACCATGATATTATATAGCATGATTCGAATTTAACATCATATTTTTATGAAGCCACCAAGATGAAGCCCAGTGACTTTCATGAACCATTAAAAAGGCCTTCAAATGGGGTATGAAAATCAATCTAATCTCTGGTCACTGTTATCATAAAGGGTCACATGGGCCAAGCCCTCCAGTCATGATGGTTTGAACTTTTGTTCAGATAGTCAATTTCACTCTCAGAAATCAGAGGCAAAAAATGGTTGTTTGCAGTCTGTGGGCCAAAGGAACAGAATTATAGCTCTAATGAGCCAAATCTGTACAAATGAGAAAGTAACAATCTTCTCATAATTAGAACTTCCTTTTAGACTAAATGCTGGCCATGAGTTTTCAAAAGAAAAATCATTTCATTATTTGGTTACAAGAATATATGTGGATGAATACCAAAGAGCTTGCTGGAAAGGAGCAGTTAAAATGACTTTAGCCTGTTTTCACAGATGTGTACATTGTTGGATTCTTATGCTGATGTTGCAGTCAGAACAATGATTGTTCTTTTCTCTGCCATTTCGATACTAGGGACAGATACCGTTGTCTATTCTAGTAGAACGTGATGTTTACTGCACAAAGCAAATTATGTTTATTCTTTCTAAAGTTTGCCCCGTAGAAAGTAGGACTAGCACACTCATTTCACAGATGGAGAAAAACACTTGCTGTGGTTTAAGTGAATTCTCAAACTGAAATTAGAATTCAGACCCGTCAGCTCCCGTATCCATTAGGAAGACCACTGTAACCAGCACTGGCGGTGGGCAGCACAAAGTGGGAGGAGGAAGCGCATTGTTAATCATGTTTACGAGCATATTTTATTTGAAACTCAACACTCAGGGAAGCATGTGTACCCATGGTTGTGGTTGGGTCTCATACCTGTGTATAAAGTGGCAAAGAATCAAAAATTCTTCCAGGGTTTCTAGGCTCTTTCTTCTCCTCTCTCCAGGCCCACTGAGGTCAGCTGAGTTCCCTATTCCTTTAAAACTCGACCTAAGACTTGAACCAAAGAAACTTTAGAAGTCAAGTTGGTAGTTGATAGCCAGTTGGAAAACTGCTGGAGAGGGCAATGCCAGAGAGGGGTTCAAACTGAAAGAAAACAGGGTGGAAGTGGGCCATTCTGTGGGGCGCCTGTGGAAGGTCACCTCAAAGCAGAGGAGGGCTCAGACAAGGGTCCCTGTGAGGAGGCCCCTGGAATTGGGGCAGCAGAGTTCACTCACTTCTCAGCGGGGTGCAGGGAGCTGAAGTTCAAAAGCCAGGATCCATAATTATCTCCTTTTCCATTCTCAAAAGAGCGTCACCCTCCTTTGTCTTGATTTAATCACTGCAGTGAGCTAGTAATACTGTCTGTCACACGCAGTGTTATTTTTCACATTTCAGAGATGTTGACAAATTTCCCAGAGTGGCAGTGTGCCTTCTCCCATGGTCGTAAAACTAGTGGTGCGAGGACTTGACTTCCTGTTCCTTTTGCTGGACCCTTTCTGGAAGACTCATTAGAGACCGATCCAAATGCTTAACTATTCTGTAGAAGGAACGGGAGGCCCATCCCTGTCATTGTTTTACGTGATCTTATGGTCAGCAAGATTGATTGTTGCACATGTCCAGCAGATGTAATAACGTAAAAATTCCAAGGCAAAGGTTTGGTCATGCCGACAGTTGTTCCTGAGGTATATAAGACAGTGTTAATGAGCAATCTGGTGATTATATATCATTGTAAGAGGGGCTAACTGCTCCTGGAGAGAGGCCTTTCATCACATACAAGAGCTCAGTGATTCAGTTCAGTTCAGTTACTCAGCCGTGTCCGATGCTTTGTGACCCATGAACCACAGCACACCAGGCCTCCCTGTCCATCAACCAACTCCGAGAGTCCACCCAAACCCATGTCCATTGAGTTGGGGATGCCATCCAACCATCTCATCCTCTGTCGTCCCCTTCTCCTTCTGCCCTCAGTGATTGTATGACTCTTAAATCTTTACCACTCTTTATCAGGTGTTTGGCATCCTCTGATCACTTCAAGTCCAAAGTATAGATTGTTTTAAAAATGAACTTTTATGCTTATATGGAAGAACTAGTGAAAGAAGGCCTTTGGAAAATTTCCATGTTATCCCACATAAACGGATAGCCTGCTTGTGATGTATTGGGTTGGCCAACAAATTTCATTTTTCGGAACTGTGGCATTCAAATCTGACAATTTGGAATCAGTGGCACACAGGCTTTTTAATTCCTGGGGGAAAAAAACCAAACCTCCCAGCTTTCTACAAATCCTACCCCAAACTATCTCCCCAATAAGTACACAATTTTAATATAAAGAGAATCAATAAAATAATTGTTTTTGTTTTCAAGGGTCAAGTTTCCCTGCAAGAACTCCTCTTCTAGCATTTGCTAAATATGCCCTGCTCTCCATCTCATAGTAAAGAGTGTACAGAAGGGTGAGATAAAAGCATCTCACGCTTTGGGCATAAAGGCACCACGCCCTCACTAAATGCACAGTAGTTATCCCAGCCTTGACAACAGTGCCACAGTGTGAAAGATACAGAAGCGTCAGTCAACAGACATACAGACCTGCTTGTCACGGAGGAGCGTAGAATGGAATATTTTCAGTTATCTCTCCACTCCTTAATTCAACCTGGATTAAACTTTTGGCATTTAAAACCCTCTGGCCCTGTGAAAATTACAAGCTATGAAGGGTGAATCAACCTCACAGGCACAAGAGCTATCATCTATTAAATGAATTACCAAATCAAGATATATTGTATCTATGGAAGCCTATCGATTCGCCAGCAGCAGAATAGACCAGTCAACATAGTGAATGGGGCTATCTTGGCATGGCTGTTCTTTCAAGACTCTATTGTTATCTCCTGGGTATACAACAGTCAAAGTTAGTAACACAGTAGGTGGCATAAGTAGGTTAGCTTGTGCTTGATGGATGGTATTGATGTAAGTGATGAGTTTGGAGAAGGAGAGAAGGGAAAGTTTTCCATGTAGAATATGAATATCTGCTCATGAGTGACTGTCTCTCAGTTCAGAATCCTATGACAGCAAATTAATGAAGCAAAGCCTTTTCATATAGGATATTTTAGAAAGAAAATCCATGAAAAATTTTGATCTAAAATTGCTTTTTAATTTCTCTTCTTTCTCACCAAGGCTTCATTCTACTTTCTCTGTTCCCATGATAAAAATCAATGAGTACCACACTTATATTTTCTTTCTCTGTCAGGCAAAAACTCACATTTTAGTGGTTGAGAGATAGAGAGGAGGTCCTTACAGACATCCCTGGGATTAAAACCCTTATCATGGATTTAATTAAACTGGCTGCCGTTTTCTCAATGGATCAGGATGCAAATATACTCTGGTGGAATGAGATTCAAAATGCAAGTAAAGTTGAGCAATATTCAATGAGATAAGCAAGATTGTATCTTCTTTTAAATCAATTTCTATTAATGACAAAATAAGAACTGTCTTTGTGGTTAAAAAAAAATCATAGAAGCCCACTTTACTTGTTTAAAAGCCAAAGTTTAGACTACAAAACAAGCCATAGCAGAGATCTCTTTATAATCAAATCTGATCAGTGTCAATATCAGTATATTTTAGGTAGTTAAGTGTGAAAAATATTTTGAGCTTGTAATCTATTCTTGGTGTACCACTTTTTATTCTCAATGCTCTATGTGTAAGACATGATGAATTTGTTTTGACTAAAAGTTTCCAGGTTTAATTTTTTTTATCTAGTACATGACCGAGACTGTATCATCTCTCCCTATGGGTCCTCATAGGTGCCACATATGTCATTTAATTTTTTTTTTCTTTTATTCTCACTTTTATTATTTTATATTTCAAACACAATGAAGGAGAGCAGAATCTGCCACCCCGGAAACACCCTCTTTTAGTATAAGGATTGTCTTGAGTTGGTTATTTTTTGTTGTTGTTGTTTTAATTTTTATTTTTACTTTATTTTGCTTTACAATACTGTATTGATTTTGCCATACATTGACATGAATCAGCCACGGGTGTACATGAGTTCTCAATCCTGAACCCCCTTCCACCTCCCACCCCATATCATCTCTCTGGATCATCCCCGTGCACCAGCCCCAAGCATCCTGTATCCTGTATCCAACATAAACTGGTGATTGGTTTACCTGATAGTATACGTGTTTCAATGCCATTCTCCCAAATCATCCCACCCTCTCCCACAGAGTCTAAAAGTCCATTCTATACATCTGTGTCTCTTTTGCTGTCTCGCATAGAGGGTTATTGTTACCATCTTTCTAAATTCCATATATATGTGTTAGTATACTGTATTGGTGTTTTTCCTTCTGGCTTACTTTACTCTGTATAATAGGCTCCAGTTTCATCCACCTCAGTAGAACTGATTCAAATGTATTCTTTTTAATGACTGAGTAATACTCCATTGTGTATAAGTACCACAGCTTTCTTAAATTCTTAGCAACAACAAAACTACTTTGTTTTTCTTTTGTATCTGTTTTTTTTCTGGGGAAAAAAGTCTACTTGCTATTCTTCTCTACCAGGATCCATTAAAAATTCCCTTTAAAGCATTAGAAAACTCACTTAGCAAAGTCATTACTTCAGCCTGGCTATCACGGCAGCAGTGAATGTAATTTGTTTTATTTTTACTAAAGAAAATTCGGCCTTGTTACAGTCTGTCCATCCTCTGATAGAGATGATACAAACATGGACATAATGTCCGTTGTGCACTCATAAAACACTAGGAAATAGATGCAGAAAACATAATAGTGGGGACCAAAGGGAACCACAGTCTCAGATATCAAGTGGGCTGTTGATTTAAAAAAAAACAAAAAACAAATCTAAATTTGCAGCCGGGACGCTGTGATCTAGAATATGCACTTGAGAAGGGTGCTGAGGGGCCGCTGCTCACGAGGAGCTAGAAGTACGGCACCCGTAGCAGTGCTGTGGGCTCCGCCCTGGCAGTGCCTTGCAGGCTTTCGCGTATTTCAGGGTTGCAGTGCTGTTGCTATTGATACCGGTTTTTCACAGAGAAACAAGGTAAGCCTTGTCAGAGCTGATCACAGTGTCTTTTGAAGCCCTTCCTTTTAAAATTGAAGCCAAGGACAAGGAACTTAGGCTGCCCCACAGAAGTTAGGTGGTGCCCAGTCCTTTGGGGTGATCCCTCATGTAGGATCTGCATTTTCAGTTTGCTGTATTGCAGCCCTGGTCCAGGAATGAAGAGGTCATAGCCCATAATGGCTGATTTGAAATATCAGACCACGTGGGTGAGGTGATGAACAAATTAAAGTGAAAAGAATGTGTTTCCACCCTTTTATTTTCCTTCCACTCATACTGTGTCTCTCGGAGAAGGCAATGACGCCCCACTCTAGTACTCTGGCCTGGAAAATCCCATGGACGGAGGGGCCTGGTGGGCTGCAGTCCATGGGGCCGCTAAGAGTCGGGCACAACTGAGCGACTTCACTTTTACTTTTCACTTTCGTGCATTGGAGAAGGAATTGGCAGCCCACTCCAGTGTTCTTGCCTGGAGAATCCCAGGGTCGGCAGAACCTGGTGGGCTGCCGCCTGTGTGGTGGCACAGAGTCGGACACGACTGAAGTGAATTAGCAGCAGCAGCATACTGTGTTTCTAGATGAACCTGGCAACCTATTATTTCCTTTTTTTTTTTTTTTTTTACATTTTTATGCTTTTTTATTTTTTTAAATTTTATTGGAATGTAGTTGGTTTTACAATGTCAATTTCTACTGTACAGCAGAGTGATTCATTTATACATATATGTTCTTTTTCATATTTTTTTCTATCGGATTTTATCACAGGATTATTGAATGTATTTCCTTGTGCTATACAATAGGACTCTGTTGTTTATCCATCCTATTGTTTCTTTTTAAATTTTATTTTTACTTTATTTTACTTTATAATACTATATTGGTTTTGCCATACATTGACATGAATCCGGCACAGGTGTATATGAGCTCCCAATCCTGAACCCCCCTCCTACTTCCCACCCCATATCATCTCTCTGGATCATCCCCATGCACTAGCCCCAAGCATCCTGTATCCTGTATCAAACATAGACTGGTGCTTCGTTTCTTACATGATAGTGTACATGTTTCAATGCCATTCTCCCAAATCATCCCACACTCTCCCTCTCCCTCAGAGTCCAAAAGTCCATTCTATACATCTGTGTCTCTCTTGCTGTCTCGCATAGAGGGTCATCATTACCATCTTTCTAAATTCCATGTGTCAGTATACTGTATTCATCCTATTGTTTCTTGATCTCATACTCTTAGTACCTTTTCTCAGATCCATTTTGCCACTAGTTGATATTTCTTTTCTCAGTGTGAAGTGTCATTTTGAGTTGCATTGCCAATTTACTAGGGTTTATCTTTAATAACCAGTTTTACCACATTTGGGGTATGAAAACATAAATTCTTAATGAGTACATTATTCAGCTATTATGCTATTAAGAAAGTCTTTTGTGGGAGGTTAGAGTTTATAAAAAGCAGTTAGATGTATTTCTTCAAGCTGTGGACCTAAGCTTTATGGTGGCAATTTCCATATCCTAGGCCTTTAATCGCTAGGGTTAATTCTGTGTTTTAATGGCCAACAGGAATGGTCTGGATCAGTGCGCCTCAAATTTTAATGTGCTTATGAATCCCCTGGGGATCTTTATAACTGCGGATTCTGAATCAGTAGTCTAGAGTGAGGTCCATGGGTCCATTCCCAGTGGGCCCTGTAACAGGGATGTAGGGAGAAATGATGCCGTTAGAAATTCAGGGCTTCCGTCCATCCTCTTTAGAATTGCCCCTGGCTTTTGCTCTGGGGCTACCCCTTCAATTCTCAGAAGTTTATTGTCTATTTCAGACTCTCCATCTTCCTAGAGCATCTTTGTCAGATTCTGCAAAAACACAGGATGCCCAGTCACATTTTAATATTAGATAAATTTATGAATATATTTTAGTGTGATTACATCTGTAATAGTGCATGGGACATGCTTATACCAAGAATGTATTTATCACTTATTTGAACTACAGATTTAACTTGGATGCGTACTGGATTTGATCTGGCTTAACCTGCTCTTGAAACTTGTGCCCTGGTGTGGATTGTTCTAAGGCAACTTCAGCACTGTTGACTTTGGGGCCATAGAATTTTGTATTATGGGGGACTGAGGGATGTTTAACAGCATCCTTAGTTTTAACCTACTAAATGCCTGTAGCACGTGGTTGCCACAGCGGTCAGTGAGGAGACAGGAGATACCTGTGGACATTGCCTGTGTCCCTTGGAGGGGAATCCCATGCCCAGTTGAGATCCACTGGTCTCAAGGAAGAGACTTTATGTGTGTGTATGTGCATGCACTTGTGTGTGTTTCTGGATGTTTAAGGAGCCAAAACTTCAGGAAAGATTTGGTCATCTATCTTTCTCAGTGTAATAGGATGTATAATGAAAATTTCTAAGGTAAAGTCAATGAAAGTTCTGAAGAATTTAGAGGCAAATATTGTTTTCCGTTTATCTACCTGTGTGTCTGTTTGCTCATTCCCTGTCACCCCAACACATCCCCAATTTAGCATTTAAAAGCGATATTAAATCATAACATCAATTATACACACAGTGTCCTGAGTGTTCTACTCTGCATCTACAGCCATAGACCACTCATCCTAAGTGTCTGTGGGATTAAACTAACACTCTCTTCCCCAGCCTTCATGATCTTGCACGGGCTCCCTTCTCCCCCACAATCCCTCTCTCCTTTGGTTTCCACTGTCACCTCTTATCCCATTATGCAGTGCAAACCAAACATAAACCCCCTCACTGACTGGGGTATTACTGAATGTTTTCTGATCCTGTGCTTTCCCCTTGTTGCCCTCCCCTCTGCCTTGCTTCACAGCCACCCTTTAAAGAAGTCTGTGTAATAGGATAGCTGTTTGCTGTTCAGTCACTCCGTTGTGTCTGACTGTTTCGCAACCTCATGGACTGCAGCCCACTAGACTCCTCTGTCCATGGGATTTCCCAGGCAAGAATACTGGAGTGGGTTGCCATTTCCTTCTTCAGGGGATCTTCATGATCCAGGGATCGAACCCTTGTCTCCCGTGGCTTCTGCAGTAGCGGCAGATTCTTTAACACTGAGCCACCAAGAAAGCCCACAGTGGAGTATTACTTAGCCAAAATAAATGAGGTTGTGACCTTTGCAGCAATATTGACTGACTTGTGTTATGCTAAGTGAAATAAGTCAAAGAGATAGAAAAATACTGTGTGGTATCACTTATAAGCGAAAGTAAAAGTGTTAGGCACTCATGCCCAGCTCTTTGAGACACCATGGACTGTAGCCCACCAGGCTCTCTGTCTGTGGAATTCTCCAGGCAAGAATACTGGAGTGGGTAGCCATTCCCTTCTCCAGGGGATCTTCCTGACCCAAGGCTATGTGGAATCTAAAATGTACAACAAATTGGTGAATGAAGCAAAAAGAAGCAGACTCACAGATACAGAGAATTTAGTGGTTACTAGTAGAGAGAGGAAGAAGGAAAGGGCAATATAGGAGTGGGGAGTAAGAGGTACAAACTATTACATACAATAAGCTACAAGGATAATAGTGTACAATACAGGAAATATAGCCACTATTTTATAGTAACTATAAATGGAGTATACCTTTAAAAATTATGAATCACTCTTGTACACCTGCAACTCACATAGCATTGTACATCAACTCTAACTCAATTAAAAATAAAAACAACCCTAAACTAAACAGAACAAAACAAAGCAGCAGTCTATAAAATTTACTTCTTCAAAAACTCTATTCTTATGCTCTGAGTCTGAAAGAATCACCCTGTCTTCTGGCAATTTAAAACCTGTTTCTTTCTTTTGTAGCACACTTTCTACTTTGGATTAGAAACGTTTATGGACTTTCTCTCTTACACACCTGGAATGACCTTTAAAGTAGGTTTTGGAGCCGATTCAGTGTTACATCCCCCATAGCCCACCCGTGTGCCTTCCACCTGGTGCCCACCTTAGAGCCTCTGCATGTGTGCTCCCCTCTGGCTTGGCATGCTTTCTCAGACATAACCTCATGGTCATACTCCCTCACATCATTGAGGTCTTTTAAGGTAAGTCCCTTAATGACCTCCCCAGATCCCAGCCCACATGCACTTAAACCCCTTTCCTTACGTTCCTTTTTCGTGATAGTCATCCTCGTCTCTCATACTTCATTTTTATCAATTGATTTCCTAATTCCTCTTGTTCAGTTGCTAAGTTGTACCCAACTTTTGCAGTCCAATGGACTGCAGCACACCAGGCCTCCCTGTCCATCACCGACTCTCAGAGCTTGCTCTAACTCATGACCATCGAGTCGGTGATGCCATCCAACCATCTCATCCTCTGCCATCCCCTTCTCCTCCTACCTTCAGTCCTTCCCAGCATCAGGGTCTTTTCAAATGAGTCAGCTCTTCGCATCAGGTGGCCAAAGTATTGGATCTTCAGCTTCAGCATCAGTCCTTCCAATGAAGATTTAGGACTGATTTCCTTTAGGATGCACTGGTTGGATCTCCTTGCAGTCCAAGGGACTCTCGAGAGTCTCCTTTAGCACCACGGTTCAAAAGCATCAATTCTTCAGCATTCAGCCTTCTTTATGATCCAGGTCTCACATCTGTACATGACTACTGGAAAAATCGATAGCTTTCACTATACGGACCTTGGTGCACAAGTATATAATTTCTTTTACTAGGGAAGAGTTCTTTTCTTTCCCTTTTGATTTATTATTCTTAATTCCTGGAGTAGTTTCTGGAATATACTAGGTGCTCAGTAAACACTTGTTGAATAAATTAATAAATCACTGTGCCAAAATCCCTGAAAATACTACCTCCAGAGGAGTTGGTCTTAAAAATATTCAAGAGATGGGAATCTAAGTAGAAAAATATGAATAAATGTGTTAGCTATTTTACCTATTGAACTTCTTACACATCCAGAAACAAACTCAACATTTTCTAATTCTATCTTGCATTTGTTTTACCCAGAAAGTTTAGGAAGAAACGCTGAAATGCCATGTTGATTGCAATTTGGAGGGAACAGTTCTAGAACGTCTTCCTTGCTTAAACTACTCTAATACAAGATTCTGGAAATTCCACAATTCCTGTTATAATAAATACTGTAATACTTATTATTAGCCAAGCAACTGGAGAAATATGAATAGACCAAAAGGAAGTGGAAAAAGCTGTTTTATAAAGCTTTTCTTTTTTGTCTTCATAACAGTTGCATTGGAAGTGAGCACGTGCCCTCAGGGCTGTGTCTGCAGGGAATGGTAAGGCACTAAGGGATCCGTTTTTGTATGATTATTCACGTAGGTCAGATACGCCAGGTGGGTAGCGTATTCTCCCAACCACATTGACTGAAGGAAATTGGCTAGTTAATTTAGAACTCCTGAATCAGCATTATTGTGGTCAAGGACTCAAATTTTTTTCTCCTAAAGGACCAGATAATAAATGTTTCTGTATTTGCAGGTCACGTTTCTGCCACAGCTAGTCAACTCTTTCACTGTAGCTTGAAATCAGCCATAGACAATAGGTCAAGAAATGGACATCACCATCCATACAGTTAAACTTAGTTTTTATGGATACTGATATTTGAATTTTGTGTAATTTTCACGTCATGACTTTTTTTTTTTTTTTTCTTTTTTCGTTCAATCCTTGTTAGCTTATGGGTCCTACAAAAGGTAGCAGACCAGATTTGGCCAATGGACTATATGGTTTGCTGACCTTTGCTGTAGAGTTTTTGTTACTGTTGTCTCTGACTCTCTTGTGATCCCATGGACAGTAGCCCACCAGGCTCCTCCGTCCGTGGATTTCCTAGGCAAGAGTACTGGAATGGGTTTCCATTTCCTTCTCCTGACTCAGGGATTGAACCTGTGTCCCCTGCATTGCAGCCAAATTCTTTACCACTGAGCTGCCACGGGAAGCCTCCCCAGCCCCCCACATATACACTGTAGGTTATCCTAGTGTAACAGGAGGAGGACTAGCTTGGAATGGAGTTGCCTTGGCAAATATGGGAGACATTTCTGTGTTAAATAAAAGAAAAGCAAGGTTTTGAGTCAGTTTATAGCTGGTATTGCAACCCTGATTTCTCATCTCCAATTAAGACTGTGTACACTACTCTTGCCTGGAAAATCTCGTGGACGGAGGAGCCTGGTGGGCTGCAGTCCATGGGGTGGCACAGAGTTGGACACGACTGAGCGACTTGCCTTTCACTTGTCAATTTCATGCATTGGAGAAGGAAATGGCAACCCACTCCAGTGTTCTTGGCTGGAGAATCCCAGGGACCGGGAAGCCTGGTGGGCTGCTGTCTATGGGGTCGCACAGAGTCAGACATGACTGATGCAACTTAGCAGCAGCAGCAGATTGCTTGTATTTTTATCTAAATCTTGTTCTCACTCTGCAACGTTTAGACCTAATTAAGGTAGCTCATTTTTCCTTTCACTATCTCTTCTCCAAGCATTTTAAAAACTTAATGATTTATTTTTAAAGTTGGCATTAGTATTTATTTGTAGAAATGGAGAGGTAAGCATTTTATTTTCTAAGCATTCGGTTGCTTAGTACTTTACATTGTGTTTTCTCTACCCTTGCCATTTTGACTCAAAGAGATAGCTCCAGCAAAAGACATTTGTTCAGAGTTTAGTACTAGGAAGTTAAGATAAAAAACACTAATTGCGTTAACATTTATTTTTAGACCTTGTTCATGATGATCATTTTCCCTCTCATTCATTAACAAGTATTTGAATAAATTGCTTGCAACTTGAATGCTTTTTATAATACAACCCTGTTGGCTATCAGGGTATTTCTCCCAAGATATTTTAGGCAATTATCTCAACATCCTGTGTTTATTTCCCCTCAAGAATGTCAAATGGTACATTTCTATAGTCTCATTGTATAGTTCATGCCACTGTTATTGATCATCATTCATGATTTTTCAGTCCAGCTTGTCTCAGAATTAGACACTTTACATCTTCTGTACCAGACCAAACCATCTGTGCTTAGAAGTGTTAGTTTTCCAAGCAAGAGACCTTTCTGATGCTTCTCGTCGCTGAAGGTACACAGAATACTTTTATCTGGCAGGAGGTGTCTGGTTTTAGCCTTTGAAAAGAAATCTGTTCAGATGCTGATAATTTATTTTCAATTGGTAAGATTAGTAGACCACTTAATAAATGAAGTGGATCTCTTCTACCCACTTTATATCGCAGAGGATTAAGATCTCTTGTCCCTTGTTTTAATCAGAGATTTAAGATGTTTCCTTCTAAATGCATTAGTGCAGAGCTCCCCTACCTCCTCAACTTGCACTTCCTGTTTGAAAAGCTGATTAAATGGTTTCATTGCTGATTGGCTATAAGCCTATGCACCTTCCTGGATACAAGCCATTAACACCCTGACCAGAAGAGCTGACAGGAAGATGAAGAGATTTACACCCTCTGATTTCTGTATTAACAACAAGGGCAAAACAGTATGTGGTCCTGTCAGTGGATAATGCAATTTAAAGGTATATTTTCTTTTTCCACAGGTGCATTTTTCTCTGAAAATTAGCAGTTCAACTTGGTGTGAATAATAAGGCATCTTTGCTGATAAGTTTTAGCATATAAAAAAAAAGTCCGTGTAATGGACAAGCTCCTGGCTATTACCATTTCTCTAAATGATAAAACTGGAGTCAGTTTATTCTTTAAATCTAAGTTTTGATTGCTTGAAAAATTTAGTGGAGAGAAACAAGTATGAAAAGTGTGTTTTATAAAGGGAAAATAGTGATAAAACATAACAGTGGTGAGAAAAATTGTGTTAATTGTCCAGTTATTTAAGATAAAAGTAATAATTGTCAACAACAATTACTCCTTCTTAACAATGAGGGACAATGTGCTATATTAATATGATCACTTTGTCCGATTAATTCTCCACTTGTTTAACAGTCAACTATGCATCTTTGTAGGAAAATGTATGAGGTAAATGTATGTGTTTGTATACATAAATCCACTTGAAATGTAGAGTTATCTATGTATATATTTGCCTATATTTGTACACATATAAATAAGCATACAGACATACTCTCTATATATCTGTATTTATAGCTATATCAGTTCAATTCAGTTCAGTAGCTCAGTTGTGTCTGACTCTTTGCGACCCCATGAAATGCAGCACGCCAGGCCTCCCTGTTCAGCACCATCTCCCAGAGTTCACTCAGACTCATGTCCATCGAGTCCATGATGTCATCCAGCCATCTCATCCTCAGTTGTCCCCTTCTCCTCCTGTCCCCAATCCCTCCCAGCATCAGAGTCTTTTCCAATGAGTCAACTCTTCGCATGAGGTGTCCAAAGTACTGGAGCTTCAGCTTCAGCATCATTCCTTCCAAAGAAATCCCAGGGCTGATCTCCTTCAGAATGGACTGGTTGGATCTCCTTACAGTCCAAGGGACTCTCAAGAGTCTTCTCCAACACCACATATACATATACACAGACACATGTGTGAATGCTTATTAATCATGCACATGTATGTGTGTGTAAATATCACAGATATAGGCATATACTCTGAGATATAGAGAATCTCTAATATATAAAAATTGGAAAAAATATATTGAACATGGGGTAAAATGTTAATTTTATATATTTGACACATGTTTTCCATAAATTGAAGTGATTAGATTTATTTCATCTCTAAGGTCTCTTTCAGCCTTATATGATGAAACTAATATTTGTTTATGTTCGTATTCACTTGAGAATTCTGGAAACGATGATAACAATTAATGGAGGATAGAAAGATTATTGAAGGAATACAGATGAAAAATCCAGCTTTTAATAATTAATTGATCAATTACCATTAACCACATACTATGCAAAGGAACTGTGCTCGGCAGAAGAGACTCTAGAAATTGAAATATTATTCTTACTTTCAGAAAGCATATAGATTACTTTTAGAGAAGCGTGTATAGTGACATCAATCCATCCCTGTAAAGCAGGGATTTGATAAGTGGAGTAAAAACTGCATAACCATGTCCCACATTTCAGAATCCAGAGAAGTTATGTTAAAAGTGCAGAGTGCCCTGTAAATTGTTTTTGTCCAATTACTTTACTTGCAAAATCTCTTGATAGTTTTAAAGATAGTCCAACTCTTTAAGATCTAAGTTATTGCAAGTTATAGGTTCTAAATCATAATTAATGAGACTTTTGCACAGATTGAGGCCACCATTAAAATATTCTGAATGGAAAAGATCTGCTATCAAAACTTTAAGATGAAATAAATCAACTGAAGCTAACTATTTTAGAGTTTTCTTAACAGATGGCCCTTTGAGTAAAGGGATAAGCAGAAATAATCACTCCTCAGTGTGATCAGACTTAAAACAAGGGTATTATTTTGATGTTTTCCCTATGTGAGACACTGAGCTGTGAATATTCACAAAAGATCGAGAAATGTATGTATCCTTGAGCAATGTAAAATTTAACCAAATAGAAGAGATGCATGAAAATAAGATAATGATATCAATGACTGGTTGCGGATTGCCAAATGAGAGCCAGCAAAATATATATTTGATGGGATATCAGAGAAGCAAAAGGAAAATAGATTTGATTTGGATCTGAAAGCCTGAGTTTGATTCAGATACTTATGCATTCAGCAAATGTGTATTGAATGCCTACTAAGTACCAGACACCTAGGCTAGAACAGTAAACAAATCCAGACAAGGCCTACCCCTCAGAAAGTGTGAAGAAGTAAAGAAATTAGGCAGAGAGCAGGGGGGTGGCAAAGCTGAGCAGTCAGATAGGAAGTAGAAAGCCATGTTCAGAAGCTAAATGAGAAGACTAGTTATACGAGGGCATTTGTTACTCTGACTGCAGGGGATAGACATGGAGTGTGAATGACCTCATCAACCCAAGAAAAATGAACTCACTATGGTACATATCTGATGAGATATTTGAGAAATAATGCTATATTCTGAGATCCCCAATAAAATCAGTTTAACCCTTAATACATTTAGTGGTGAGAAACTGCTTTAAAGATGCATCTCACACATAATTCATAAAGGACTTAAGATGATTGATGGATTTCATTGGTATCTTAATAGATGATCCTAGATCTAAGACTCAACTCAGCAGCATATTTCCCGAAAGGATGAATAGAGATTACAATAAGATGTCCTGTGTGTCTCAAACACCACTCTGACACAGAAGTAGTATCTGTAAATCACTCTAAAGATTGTCTCAAATCCTTAAATGCTAAAGCCAAGAGAAGAGTGAAAAACGTTAAGAGTTTGCTTCAAAGAGAGCAAATTTTCATTCAAAGTCAATTCAAAGAACTTGGCAAAGTTTAGGATAAATCTAGCTGTTGGAAACTTATACTTTTGATCTTCTCTTAGTTGAAAAGCTGTATGTCTTAAAAATAACAATATTTTAGATAGCCTTTGACAACAAGGGTTTTATCTACAGAGCTAAAGTAAATCAGAGGGACTAAATTAATGAGAAGGCTCAATAAATGACAAGGTAGTTCACTTGGGATAATAAACAAAGGAACAAGAATTGTTCACATTAACTTGAGTTGGTCAGTTTTTGCAATGTTGGGCAGGTTTTATTGGCTCCTCTCTTACCTGGTGGCTCAGTGGTAAAGAATCCACTTGCTAATACAGGAGATGTGGGTTTAATATATGGGTTGGGAAAATTCCCCGGATAAAAAAAATGGCAACCCACTCTAATATTCTTGCCTGGGAAATCTGATGGACGAGGAGCCTGGTGGGCTAGAGTCTATGGGGTTGCAAAAAGTTAGATGTGATTGAGCGACTAACAAATCAAAATCACTCATAGCATAAATCTCCAAGCTTGTTTTTAAGTCTCTTTTGGTGTCTTTGTGATAAATGTCTGATGAGCACCGTATCTCTCCTAGACTGGCAGCCCTATCCAGGCAGTGATGGGGAATGTTTTATTTACTTTTCTGTCTCCAATAATTTATACTCTCTATTGTGTTAGTTTTGTTAACTGTTGGATGACTGTAAGGTCTGGCCACATATTAAGTTGTTTAAACATAGAATCATATGGTTATATAATTTTACAAATGGAAAGAACTTTGATGATGACCTCTAATCCTTTCAACTTTGAGATTCAGAGCTTGACAGCCAGTAATTTACTTGGTCTCTTACTGTTGTTCAGGTTTTAATACCACGTCTCTTAAAGTGTCCTTTTTTTCCTGGCTTCCTTCAAACTACCACATACACCCACTTAACCCAAGCCAAATTCCCTTCCCCCATAACCTAATTTTTTTAATTTTTGAAACCAGGACTGGTTCTTGATCTATCCCTTTCCCTCACAATCTACACTCAGCCTTCAACAGGTTTTGTTGATTTTGCCTTGAAATGTATCTAGCTTCTCTCTTGTTTCCCGTTCTCATTATTCAAGAACACTGGAGTGGGTTCCAAATCAAAATTTAAATTATATAGATTTACCAGAAGTTTTTCATCTACATGATTATTTCTGCTGGGGTTTCTTGATTCTCATATTTCAGGTAGATTTTGTGGGGAGGAAAAATGATACTGGAATTATCAGAGAAAGAATTTAATCCTTTTGATATATTTGATGTGAATCTTAGCTGTTATTGGGCTTCCCTTGTGGCTCAGCTATAAAGAATCTGCCTGCAATGCAGGAGACCTGGGTTCAATCCCTGGGTTGGGAAGATCCCCCAGAGAAGGGAAAGGCTACCTACTCCAGTATTCTGGCCTAGACAATTCCAGGGACTGTATTCCATGGGGTTGCAAAGAGTCAGTCATAACTCTTTGAGTGACTTTCACTTCATCTGTTACCAAATTAACTTTAATCAATTATATACCGAAATAGAGGTAGGTATTGAGCTGAAACCACTGTTTTCACTGAAAACTTGTTCCAGTTAAGTTTCTCCTTTCTTTGATCTGTGTCTACAAGTTCTAAATATAGGTGTCAGTCATATTTTTACAGGAAAAAAATCCTTTATATTGAAAGGAGGGTGGTCCTACCTAACAAGCTGAAAATACAAGGTGTTTCTGGGGAATTTTAGTAGAGCCCTTTACAGCCAGGTAGAGGCTATACTTCATATTATTATACCTTATATAGTGCCTAGTATGTATTCAATCAATGCTACTGGTAGCAAGAAAAATCAGCATTTGGGTTAATTGATTAACAGGTAGAAGAGCATTTAATCCTTTGGATGATACACTCAGTGAAAAGTTTGAAACATCATAACTCAATAGATTCTTTTAAAATTAATCTTTTAAAAAATTCTGGCTGTGCTGGGTCTTCACTGTGGCATATGGTGGTCTTTCTCTAATTGCTCTGCACAGGCTTATTGCCCTGTGGCATGTGAGATATTAGTCCCCCAAAAGGGATTGAACCTGAATCCCCTGCATTGGAAGGCAAATTCTTAACCACTGGAGCACCAAGGAAGTCCCTCAGTAGGTTATTATTGTTTCAGTGAGCTTTGAAACTAACAGGGTTATCTCTTGCTAAGTTTTTTTTGCTTCTGGGCTCTCCTGTTATTGGGGCTTTAGTGTGTTTCACTCAAGAAATATGATGAATATGAATCTCACACTTCTCCCTTGGACTTCCAAAATCCAGAAGAGCTCTTTGATGAGAGAAGCTAGTGTCAATTTTCATCATCATATTTCTCAGGCCTTTAGGAAGCTGCCTGCCACATATTGTTCTTGTGTAGTCGCTAAGTTGTGTCTAATTCTTTTGCAACCCCATGGACTGTAGCCTGCTAGGCTCCTTTGTCCATGGGATTTCCCAGGCAAGAATACTAGAGTTGCCCTTTCCTTCCCCAGGGGACCTTCCAGACGCAGGGATCAAAGCCGCTTCTCCTGCATTGGCAGGCAGATTCTTTACTATCGGGCCACCAGGGAAGCCTCTCATGCCACATCTTAGGAGCCCTGATAAATGTTGACTGATTGTGTAGTTCTCCAGAGAAACACATGAGACTGTGGATGCTGAGAAATCCTCCTGCCGTTGGCAAACAGTCCAGTAAAGTAAAGTGTGTAAGTGCTAGTTCTGGTTTCAGTCTAAATGCTTGAGAAACCTGGTGTCCCAGCTCAAAGTCAGGTGGAAAGAACGAATCCTCTTACTCCACCTTTTTGTTTTGTGCAAGGCCACAATGGACAGGATGAGCCCCACCAGGGAGGGCAATCTGCTTTCCTTAGTCTACTGATTTCAAATATTAATCTAGAAACACTTCACAGATACACTCAGAATAACATTTAACCAAAAGCCTTAGCACCCCATGGCATACTTATATCCACATATGAAATTAACGACCACACTGACTGAATAAGTGAGTGAACAGAAAGTACTTTGGAAATTCCCATAAGAAGATGTAATCAGTGGTGGTGGAGATTTGTGGCAGGCTTATCTGGAGAACCTGGTGGCTAGAGGTTAAAGCGTCTGCCTCCAATGCGGGACACCCGGGTTCAATCCCTGGGTCAGAAAGATCCCCTGGAGAAGGAAATGGCAACCCACTCCAGTATTCTTGCCTGGAGAATCCCATGGACAGAGAAGCCTAGTAGGTTACAGTCCACGGGGTCGCAAAGAGTCGGACACGACTGAGTGACTTCACCTTCACCTCTATCTGGAGAACTTAGATAGTAGGGAAGGGCTGGTGAAAGTTACTTGATGTAAAACAAAAAGTCATACAACTTTAAGAGCTTGCTTTTCTGTTGTTTGGATGATTTGCCTGCCTTGAAACAAGCCCAGTTTACAGGTTGGCCCGGCAGATATCAGCCACATTCATAATCAGCTTTCATGAATGTTGTGACCATTTGTTAGCCATGCGTAATGAAATTTAAGCTTGATGGAAAGCCTGAGCCTGAATTCTGTAAAATTATTCATTACTATTGATTATATACCAGTCTCAGGTTTTGTAATAAGAATTTTATCTGCAAAGTAGAGAATGAAAATAAAGTTATTGTCAAAGCCTGTGGAGGTAAACTTCTTTTCATGAAAATCAATATGCTTGTGAATAGTTTTTATTTTTTTAATCCACACTGAATAGAGGGTGAGAATCATTAGCAAAATGTCCCTTTGTATACTTTCAGATATGCTTGTTCTAGACAAAATAAAAGGGAAAATAATTTTCTTCACTTTAAAAAATATTAACAATTTTATATGGTTGTATTATGATAAGTGTGCTGGATATTCCATAGTTTGCTTATATAATCATCAGTTTCTTATAATAATCAGCAATTAGCTCATTTTCTGATGTTCACTATTTAAGTAATGCTGTACTGAATAATTGTATGTGTGTGTATAGCTTTTTTTTTTCATATGTTTATGGAAAGATTCCTAGAAGTGAAGTTCTAGAGTCCCATTGCTATGATACACATTGATGAATCACTTTTCAAAGGCAGTGTATCAGCTCATATGACAAAAATGGCATTGATGTTCAATATGATTTGATTAAATTTGAAAAAGAATCTCTCTCTGTGAATAAAATACCATGTAACTTTGAGAAAGAGGTGATATAGCTCTGTTCATTATTTACTCATGTTCTGGGAAATACATATTGCATCATAGCTCAGAAGGATGAGGAGAAATAGTTACTAACTTGCTACCTGGAAACATGCTTCTAAGATCTGCCTCTGTTGACACCAGAGTTAACAAAAGACATGGATGAGCCAAGCTGAATCATGCTTGGCTGATTGCAGATCATGAAGTCAAGAGACGGAGGACAGAGCTGCCAGTTACATGGGTGTAGTTCATGTGTGAGAACAGTCTCCAAGCGAAGGTTAGGCACGCCCTGAAGCCCACCTCTAGATTTGCTAGCCAATCCCATGGAAGACCTTTGTAAACTCATCCCTTCAAAGAGAGCACCCTTTTTGAATTCTTACAAAGGTGTGATGTTGGCTACCAGCGGCCCCTAAGGATGCTATTAACAGGGGTGACTTGGAGAATCCTGAATTGCTCCAGTGGACATGAAGGCCAAGAATCTAGCAAGGCAAGTTGGTGAAATGATGATAGACCTCTATTCAGACTGACTCTTGACCACTCATGGATTACAAGAGTTCCAGAAATGACCACTTGATTCCAAGTCTAGAGTGTAATCAGCTTTGAAAGATGTGGGGCAGTGCCAGCCCACTGGAGAGTGTTTTATTTGTGTATTTCGTTTTGGCTGTGCTGGGTCTTAGTGCTGCACACACAGGCTTCCTCTGGCTGCGGTGAGCGGGGGATGCTCGTTAGTTGCCCTGCGTGGCCTTCTCGTTGTTGTGGCTTCTCTTGTTGCCGAGCACAGGCTCCATACTTGTGGCGCCTGGGCTTAGTTGCCCCACAGCATGTGGGTTCTTCCCAGACCAGGGATGGAACCTGTATCCTCTTCATTGAGAAGTGGATTCCTAGCCGCTCGAGCCACCAGAGCAGTCCCTAGATTGTTTATGTTGAATAAACCACATGAGTGATTCCAAGAAAGTCTTATATGATGACAGTCCCCCCACCTTTTCTTTTTTTTTTTTTTTGGCCAGGGAATTGAGTTATTTACATGCTTCTAATCTTGCAGAGCTGGACAAACTGTGTCATTTGCCTACAGTTTTCTTTCCCTTTCATACTTCTTCTGTTACATCCTTCTGATTTCAACTAATCGGCCACATGGATATTTCTTCCCAGACCACACACTGGAGGAGAGTGGCTGGTACCCGCCAGACACACTTCCTAGACTTGGTTTGCATTGCCACATTCCAGCCACCACTTTTCAGCCAGCCACCTAGGAGCCTGTCATTTCACCAGTGAAAATGAAGATGCTAAAACAAAAGCAAAACCTTGGGGAAAAAAAAATAAAGAAGGAAAATGATAACTCTCAGAGGAACATGGAGAAATATGCTTATAACGTATTCTAAGAATCCTTTGTTGGACTTCTGGCTGCTGAAAAGCAACCAAATCTGGAAAACCTCTCTTTGAATTATGTCTGTTCTCTTCCCCTGGGCTAATTTGAAAATTAAAAGGGGGCAAACAAGGTCTGGCTTTGAAGGGACATAGCTGTGAGACTTTAATTTGGAGCAGGCAAAGCATTGAAGGCAGCTCTCCTCTGGCAGTCGTAGGATATGACCGTGTTGCTGAATATTTAAAAGCAAGGCAGGGTTTGCAGTCGCAAGGTCTGTCCCCGATTGATGTCTGTTTTTATTAAATGAACTTTAATTACTTAATAATTAGCCCTTCTATAGGAGGAGACAGGGTTCCTGATAGTCCAGAGAGCAAATCAGAAGCATGTGCCATGTTGAGATTAGAATTTAAAGAAGGAATAGGCCCAGTCTGGGGTGCTGTGGGTGGAGAGGCCTCCCAGGAGGAAGAGGAGCGTCTTGGCATAAACCTGGAATGAAATGTTTCCATTGGAATATTTCCACTTCAGCTTAAAAGCAAAAGTAGTTTAGGTTTAAGTGAATGAGTGTGTGTGTCTAAGCTCTTCAAACTTGGTGACTGTCTGCACTCATGGAAAGATTTCTCTCCTACCACATGGGGGTGTGTGGGGGTGTGAGTGTGTGCGTGGGTGCGCACGCGTGCATAGGTAGAGGGGTGTGGAGAGACTATTGTTCTCATTATTTTAATTCCGAGAGCCTAACACTTTTGATGTCCCTGCAGATTCACCAGCTTTGTATTCATTGTCATGGTGATTTTTACCTCATTTTTAGCATCACAAAGGAAAAGCCCAAATGAAAAATGTTTGCTGCTTTGCTATTAACATTTCTACTGCTCAGCTAACAGCCAACAGGCTGTGCTGAGCTTACGGAAAAAAAAAAAAATGTATTGGCCAGAGCCTGACTGATGACTGGAGCCAATACTCATTCGGTCCCAACTGGGACAGGCCTGGTCCTGAGACCATTGATAAGCTTGTTTCCCAGGACAGTGATTTGAAGGAAGAATGGGGAAATCTCATTATGAATATCACCGTTCCACAATTTAAACTTATCGGGCTTAGACAAAGTTTCCATGGATGCACTGGAAACTTGCCCTCCCCCAGTCTTTTCAAATGAAGATCTATATGGGTTGACTTTGTATGTTTAAAGCTTCAACCCTTTTTCACTTTCCCTGAAGAAATCTTTGTTTTCTCCCCTCTCCTTATGCACTTCTTCCTACGTTTCCCAGTGTATAAAAGTCTGGGATATTTCCTAATCCATCATACATATCTTTTCATTTAACATATACTAATGGATAATGATATGCCATGCACTGGGCTAAATGTTCAGAGTACAGAATAAAATAGAACCAGCTCTACTTATCTGGAATTTACAGATTAGCTGGGAAGATGCCTATTAAATTAATTCCACAGTTAATAAATTATAACTGAAGTGAATGTTGCAAAGGAGGCACATAGGAATAATTCCATCTAGATCTGGGGAAGGCCCCTCTGAGGACATGAGAATCCTGGTACTATGTTGGCATTATTAAATACTAGGTAATTAAGTCTTAGTATAGTTAGTAAATGTTCTAGAAAAAAAAAATTGTAGTTATGGCTGTTTATCAGGCCTTGAGCAACATTTAACAAACTAACCTATATAAATAGATACTTAATGAGTCGTTTTAGTGTTAAAATTAGCTTTAGAGAATTAGGAAGGATCCTTTTAGAAACTGAAATAAACAGAGAACACCCATTTCTCCTTGTTGCACTCATAATGGCTATATATCTCTTGCTAACATTTAATGCTTCCTGCTGCTGCTGCTGAGTCACTTCAGTCGTGTCTGACTCTGTGCAACCCCATAGACGGCAGCCCACCAGGCTCCTCCATCCCTGGGATTCTCCAGGCAAGAACACTGGAGTGGGTTGCCATTGCCTTCTCCAATGCATGAAAGTGAAAAGTGAAAGTGAAGTCGCTCAGTCATGTCTGACTCTTAGCGACCCCATGGACTGCAGCCCACCAGGCTCCCCCCGTCCATGGGATTTTCCAGGCAAGAGTACTGGAGTGGGGTGCTATTGCCTTCTCTGTTAATACTTCCTGTACAAATGTAATTAGGATAGTTGACATCAGTAAAATTCCTAACATTGAAGCACAGGCCCTTTTATTAGCAGCTTATAAAATCTGAGTTATCAGTGTCTGTGTTGATCATTCCTTGTCCTATCACAAGGAATAAAATGGAGCCACCACAAATATGTGCCTGATTGTCTATATGTATAAACAGCATGTTCTTTCCGTATTATGGTTCCTGAAGTGCCCTCCTCACTAATAGATGCTGATCTTTGTTAATATACAGAGGTGCAGGTAATGTGTAAACCTGTCACTTAGCTATGATGAGACTTCTCTGACAAGCCCAGGTATTCTTAGATATAAAAGTGTCAGAATCCTGGGCCAGGCTAACCAAGAAGATAGGAACTTTGACTGCAATTCATTTTTGCAAACAGCCTTCCCCCAAGGCTAACTGTGAAAGGCTTCCATAGAAACACCAACCATAGGTTCATGTGCTATTTTTAATTGCAAAATTCTTCAGGCTGAAGTTGGTAAGAATTCAATCTGGGGCAGAGTGTACTTACTAAAAGAAGTTTACAAGTATTATGCTGATATTTGGGGGTTGAGGAGCCAGGAGCTACTGTTATATAAAAGAAACTCTTGGGGACATTTTCACTTAGCTTGGGAAAATAGGATATTTTAAAGAGTATCATTCAGAACAAAACTTTCTTTAAACAATTGTATATAATGTAAACATTTGAATAAGTTTGCTTCCAAGTTCCATCTGTAAGGTAGCGATAGTTACTCGAAGAGCTGTTGGGAGAAGTAAAGGAAGTAGTTAATGAAGGAACAGAATAGGATCAATGGTAAAACTTGTTTCCTGTGTCATTGATCTGAATCTAATAACAGTTCTCCAATGAGTCACACTGAGTGAAGGTTGAGTTGATGGTTCTTGTGAAATGTAGACCCTGAGGCCAACTTTGAGGGTTTATTTAGGGTTTTCTGTTCTTTGGATTTTTCATTTTGATATTGTTTTGTTTTGGTATTGTTTCTCCATTTACAGACTGATGTCAAATGGAGGAAAGAAGTAACAATTTAAAAAAACAATAACAATGCTGTCTATTCTTAGCCAAAAGTGGGACATTCCCAGAGAGAAGAGGGAGGTTCCACTTGGTTTCTAAAATTACCAGAAGCCTCATCCCAGAATTCAACCCAGTTGGTTGATGCCAAGTCAAAAGCATCCTCTAATGGTTAGAGATGATCAGTTGCTATTTATGTTGAATTGTCTGTTCTGTTTTCTTTTCTGGGTTTTTTTTTTTTTTTTTAAATAAGCCAAGATCTGGCTAAATGATGAACCACAGAAGTGACCCAAGGTAATCTGGCACCCAGGTATATTATTTGCTCTCCCAAACTGCCACAGAGTAGGTTAGAAAGTGATAAACCAGAACTCAGATGCAATTATCAAAATTTGCAGTCTTGCAGTAGTCTACATAGACACAGACCCTCAGTAAATATCTAAATTTTTTTCTTTCAGTCGATATTTGCTATGCTCTGTGGGCTGAAAAACACATGTACAAACATGTAAATACTGATCATCCTTTTATTTACACCATCAACTGTTATACTGTCTATATGTCCTTTAAAAATTAAGGGATTGAGAGATGATTTCCAGTAAGTAAGATTAAGGAAAAGAGGGTTTTTTGACTTAGTACTCTAACATCATGAGAAATAACCATCAAGAAGGAGCCAGGTCTAGAACTGGTCAACAGATCTGAGTATTCTTTTGCAGGAGTTGTGGAAGATGAGCCTGGAAGGAACACTGTATGGATTCTTGGGTAACAGTATATTTGTCTAAGACAATACTAGAAAATGGAATTTTAGAGTTTCTGAGTGAAACCAAAACTTTTGGTGATTTAGAAACACTAATCTTTTGACTATGTTTAGGATGGATTTAGGTGAGAAAAGGGTAGTGATAGGAATACCATTCTTGCTATGATTGTTGTTGTTTAATTGCTAAGAAATGTCTTGCTTTTTGAAACCCTACGGACTGTAGCCTACCAGGCTTCTCTGTCCAAGGGATTCTCCAGACAAGAATGCTTGAGTGGGTTGCCATTTCCTTCTCCAAGGGATCTTTCCAACCCAGGGATCAAACCTGCATCTCTTGCACTGGCAGGCAGATTCGTTACTACTAAGCCACCAGGGAAGGCCCCCCGTTATGCTTACAGTTAGTCAAATGTGATCCAGTGAGTTGAACCACGCTTTTTCTGTGAAAAGGCTCTTGGTGAGCAGGTAACTGTTTTTCATAAGGATTTAATTAAAATTATACCTATGTCTTTATATTGAATTAGAGCATTAAATGACTTATGAAAATACTATATTTCATCCTTATAAATTGCAGTGAGTTAAGTGTTTATAACTAGGTGCTTGTACTTGTGCCTTGAAAATATGGTGCTAAGTTGCTAGGCTATAGCTTCTTCTTTTAATACTGTTGCTGGTTTGTTACACTGCCGTGAGATGTGAGTGCGCAAAGGTAGCGCTGTGTTGGGAGCTCTAATTCAGGCCATACAGAACCTCGTAAACTTAGAATTGCTTTTTGATATGTGGGGTTTCTTTTGTAGAGACAAAAGGAAAAGATACAAATCATGTTATATTTTCTCAGTATGTCAAGTAATCCACTGTTTGAAGTTTTCCAACATCATTTCATTAAATTTTAAGTTAGAGTCGATCCCCAACCCCCTATTTATTAAGATCTGAAATCACCATAGAATGCATCGTGAATAAGCATGCACGATAGTAGCCAATCCCATTAACCCTAATTATATTCAGATACAGTCTTGTGCCTCATCTATGATTCTTCAGGCTAGATGAAGTTATATAAAGGAATCGTCTATTGAGTACAGTTTGAATTACTCTTTCAATTTATGTTTCATTCTAAGTCTAGAACTCTGCAAGTGAAGTTTTTGAATACCACAGATACTCAGATGTAAAATACGTGTTTAGAATTTTATCCAGTGTCTGTTAACTGGTACAGGACCATATATATGAATATATAAAAGTATCCAGATATTCTGTCAGCTGATCACAAATGTTTTATTCTTATCTACTTTGTATAAAATGTATAACTCATAGGTGTAGGTAAATTATTCCCAAGCTGTTTCCTTAACTATAAAATAAAATGTTAGGGATGGACACCAAGAAGAACATTATCAAGTAAACAAGTCAGAAATGTGTTTGAAAAATATCTTGACCCATGTAACTGTCGTGACATCTGGCCACATCTCATTGCAGATTTGCTTAATGTAGAGTATATGAACCATTCTCTGTTCAGGTACACGCTTTAAATCCATATGGAAGCTAATCAGTAGTAGATTAAGGCACCTTCTTTTGAATGTGCCTGAGATTCTGCACTACAGACGGCTTGGAAACTGGACTTGGAACAGTGAGGCAGGGCACAAGTTAACTGATTTCTTTTGGTCTTCATTCAGTGGTGGATCCAGCATAGTTAGATTAGCTCCAGTTAGCTAAATAAGGAGAAAATTAAGCATATGGTTGGCTCCCACTGTAGAAACATCTGCACTGCTGAGACAAACTCATAGCTCCGGGGATACAGACTCCAGATGAGTAATTTTAGTACCTAAGTGTAGGATAAATTTCAACTGATACATTAACATGTGCATCAAAGTTACTGTTTCTATGTGGTCTAGAATGAATTGTTCTCGCTAAACCATAATGTCAGTCTCCAGGTCTGTAGGTCTGCTTATGAGTGTGACTATAAAAAGTGGCATACCATCTTTGGCAACCTTTATCTATTCTGAATATGATATTGATGTGATTTCCTTTTCATGAATTCAGCTATCTTGTCTCAAAAGAATCATCTCTGAAAGGGACATGAAATATTACCTTAACATAGAATATGAGACTTCTCCACAGCATTCCTGATTATCTCCCATGTTAAATTATGATGTTTTAACTTAGGCTGTTTTGCCTTTGCACTTTTCACCCCAGCAAAGCTTTTATCAGATTACCTGAGAGTTAGGTTTGTAAGAATTAAAATACCCCAAATAAAATTAACAGTATTTCACACTGAACACATTAGAATTTGTTATTGACTAAACATTAGTAGAAAGTTTCCTTACAAAATTTAAACCAAGACCTAGGAAATTTTGGCCTAGTTGAAATAAATCTATAAAATAAAAGTTACAGTAATATAAATATGAGCAGAAGAACTTGACATGAAACCCAAACTGATGAATGAATCAAATCTTATTGTGAAATGCGCATACAATGAAATGAACCCCAGTAAATTTTTTTTAAGTAGAATATAACTATGATGAAGATAAATCAAGAAATTAAAATTGTTAATTCAATTAACTCTAGAAAGTAAAATTGCCAGGATCCATCAGTGGTGACAAAATTCATTCAAGTATGTTTGCAATCATAAAGAAATGCTTTTGTGGTCAAAGCATTAATTAGGGTCACAAATAATCCATCTATTCACCGAAGGAGGTTCAAGATGGCAGGCTCCAAATATCTCCTACCTTTTTATATACAACACCGTGGTGGAGAAGGCGTCTCTCATCATGCTTTATGCTCAGTAGTGGCCAGTTTTTAGTTATTTATTTTTTGTTTTTTTCCCTACCTTTGCTTAATTATCTATGTATCTTTTTATATGTTATTTCAAATGAACATCGCAGTAGTTGTATGAGCTGAATTTACTGTTATCCCCTTTATAGCCCAAAGAAATGAAACAAGTTACTGGAAGACTCACATGGAATAGGGGGCCAAAACAGGCTAGAAATTAAAAAAAAAAAAAAGTCTAATTCCTACTTAAACATTGTTTGATTCTGCCACAGCATAACTGATAAATTCTGATGATCATTTATCTTAAGCAGTCAATCTGTGAAAGGCTGTTCTCTGTTACTATAATTGGTGGTTAATATGGCCCATCTTTCTTGAAACGGCTTTTGTTGTTCAGTCACTCAGTCGTGTCCACCTCTGTGCAACCCTATGGACTGCAGCACGCCACGCTTCCCTGTCTGTCACCAGCTCCCAGTTTTCTTAAGCTCATGTCCGTTGAGTCGGTGATGCCATCCAATCATCTCATCCTGTGTTGCCCCCTTCTCCTCCTGGCCTCCACCTTTCCCAGGATCAGGGTCTTTTCCAGTGAGTCACCTCTGTGTATCACGTGACCAAAGTACTCTTATCTTGGTTTTCTATCATGAATACAGGTGTGATTATCTTATTTGGGGATGATTGTGACTCATCTGAAAGATTTATTCTTCATTCCTTGTGTTTCTCCTAGGACCCCTGAGGTTCCTCTCCCAGACAGAATCTATCACTGCTTTCATGGGTGACACAGTGTTACTCAAGTGTGAAGTCATTGGGGAGCCGATGCCAACAATACACTGGCAGAAAAACCAACAAGACCTGACTCCCATCCCCGGGGACTCCCGTGTGGTGGTCTTGCCCTCCGGAGCCTTGCAAATCAGTCAACTTCAACCGGGGGACATTGGGATCTATCGATGCTTAGCCCGGAATCCAGCCAGCTCAAGAACAGGAAATGAAGCAGAAGTCAGAATCTTATCAGGTATTGCAGTGTTCTTTATTCTCTTCAGAATTAATTTTCTAGAGTCGTTTGAATAATTTTTCCTTGAACGCATATTTGGAAGTTGTGTTTAAGTTCTGTATTGTTTATTGGGTTTAGTTTTATATTTTCCTTCTTTTCTAACTGAACATTAGAAAAAGATATGCCAAAAGCTTTTCTTACCTTTTCCTGTCTTGTGGTAGAACTTTCCAGACGAGTATTTTTGTTATGATTGACTTCATTCACTCACTCATTCCATTAATACTTAAGAAGTGCTGCTTTGTGCTAAACATTATAATTATTATTTTTAAATTTTCCTTTGATAATAGTCTAAGTAGTTACCTTTATCCCTGTTTGCAGAGGATGAAGGTGAGGTTTAGCAAGGTTAAGAGCTTTCCCCAAGTTAATACTGAACATTCATGTGCTCATCCATATATACACTCATTTCTGAGAAGCATTGTGCTAAGTGCTAAGGATCCAGAAACAACTAAGACTGACACAGAGCCTGGATTTTTTTGAGTTCTGGACATAGGAGTAGCTCAATCCAGTTTGATTGATATGATAAAGAAAGCTGTTTCTCTCCATCTCTTATCTCCCTCTCTCTTCCCTGCAAAATCCTTAAGACCCTGGCCTCATTTTTCTTTTCTAAATAATCGATGATTGGAATGGACGTTTTTAAGATCCTGTCCAATAGCTGGTATCTTCTTAGGGCTGTGTATTGGGTTGGCCAAAAAGTTGTGTGGATATTTTGTAACATCCCAAATGAACTTTTTGGCCAGTCCAGTAATATCTACTTTCTCATTTAATTTTATTTCTGAGATTTGCTTAGACTCATGTGAGGCTCACAAAAAAGCAGCACTTGAGGAACTGTGACAGATTCGCTGTCAAAGCACTGACTTTGGCTCTGTCTCAACACCCTGGGTGTAATCATTACAAGTCACTCAGCTAAGCAGAGGGTAACATCCATATGTCATTCCAAATGCGAACTGGTAATTCAATTGAAAGTTTCCAAGACTTTAGTAAGGATGTCTCTAAAACCTCTCCTAACTCTTCTGTGGACTCTTTGTCACAGGGATACGGCTTTAATTGTGTCGGTAACCACCAGTGACGCTGTGTTCTTCCATTCTCTGGGCAGCGGCAGAGGCAAATGAGGTGCTTATTCCCAACACGTGCATGCATCCCTCTAGGCAGCCATTAGACACACAAAAATTTTAAATATTTATATTCACAAAGCCTAAATAATGTATCTCGGTCAATCAGATGAGAAACCCAGGTAAGCCACGTGGAAAATTGGCAAGAATATGTTTGATTATCTTAATATGACCCCAAAGTCTGTTTTCTAGAGGTGTTAAGGGATAAAGTAGGATTAATTAAATATTAAATCTGAAAGGGAAACTTTTGAAAGACATAGAGACATAATCATCAAATTGCCGTTTACATTTATTTGTTCACCTTGTGAAACACATTTGCATTGTAATCCGTGGGGATTTATTTAAAATCAAATTTCATATTGTTATCCAGCTAAAGTCAAGAATACATAAGTGTACTTCGGAGGTGTACAGGTATTTCTTACCTGGATAAAAACTACCATTAAAAAAAACTATTACATCTAATATGTATATCTACAAGCTTTATGAATTCAAATAAAAATTCCACAAAGGAGTTATGAGCTGAGGTATCAAACAGACCTGTGCTATTAGCATACTTGATTAAGCCTGTCTTTATACTATTGATCCCATAAAGAATCTGTGGAAGGGCCACGTTTGTCCCATTTATCCCCAAGATTGCAAGTTGGTTTAGAGGTCAAATCTATTGCAAGTACAAAATTGAGTGAGAGAATGAATAAATGGATGAATGCTCCATTTCAGCTTCTTTTAGTTGCCTTTGTGATTTTTCTTTTTTAAAATGATGCCAGTGCTTTCTGAATCAGTTTCTACTTTCTGGAAGTTCTAATTTGAGGAAGTCATAAATGCATAGATATAGTGTCCATTCTATATATGAATGCACGTTTAATAGAGTAACATAAACTCAGTTAAAATAGAACCCCACTGTATTAGGAACATGACATAGAAGTGTTAATGTAACCTGTGTTGTTACCACTCTTTAAAAATAAATTTTTCCACAGTCATTTAAATATTATGTTGACAAATGAATACATCTATTTATGATTTAGTTTTAAATATAAATGCTAATTTGAAGTTTTGCAGCTTGATTCAACACTTGTTTGTTACCACAACTCATAGAGTATTTTCATTTTGTGATGTGTGTGGAGAGTTATCCATTTCTAAATCCAAAATCAAAACCACAATGAGGTACCATTTCACGCCAATCAGAATGGCTGCAATCCAAAAGTCTACAAACAATAAATGCTAGAGAGGGTGTGGAGAAAAGGGAACCCTCTTACACTGTTGGTGGGAATGCAAACTAGTACAGCCACTATGGAGAACAATGTGGAGATTCCTTAAAAAACTAGAAATAGAACTGCCTTATGACCCAGCAATCCCACTGCTGAGCATATACACCGAGGAAACCAGAATTGAAAGAGACACATGTACCCCGATGTTCATCGCAGCACTGTTTATAATAGCCAGGACATGGAAGCAACCTAGATGTCCATCAGCAGATGAATGGATAAGAAAGCTGTGGTACATATACACAATGGAGTATTACTCAGCCATTAAAAAGAATACATTTGAATCACTTCTAATGAGGTGGATGAAACTGGAGCCTGTTATACAGAGTGAAGCAAGCTAGAAAGAAAAACACCAATATAGTATACTAACGCACATATGTGGAATTTAGAAAGATGGTAATGATTACCCTATAAGCGAGACAGCAAAAGAGACACAGATGTACAGAACAGTCTTTTGGACTCTGTGGGAGAGGGAGAGGGTGGGATGATTTGGGAGAATGGCATTAAAACATGTATAATATCATATAAGAAACGAATCACCAGTCTAGGTTTGATGCAGGGTGCAGGACGCTTGGGGCTGGTGCACTGGGATGACCCACAGAGATGGTGTGGGGGCGGGGGGATTCGGGATTGGGAACACGTGTACACCTGTGGTGGATTCATGTTGATGTGTGGCAAAACCAATACAGTATTGTAAAGTAAAAAATAATAAAATTTTAAAGCATACAATTTTATATCCTTATTCAAATTTATTAGAATACATTTCTGATTGTCACTTCTATGTACCAGGTATCTAATATCACCAAGTACCTAAGATTCATAAAATGCATATTTTAAGAATTAATGATTTTGAAATACTGTGTTTCAGCAAGCAGTTGAAGTTTATTCACTATACAAATACTTTGTTCAATAAACTTTTGAGTGAATCTTATGTACTTGCCATCACACTTATCGCTAAGGATACAGAATTGAAAGATAATGCCCAAAAAAGTATCATCTAGTGGGAGAATCAGACAAAGCAAGTAGACAGTGTTTTGGAAGAAGAAATAGAGTGCCATGAATTATAGAAGAAACACCAAGGTACCAGTCTTGAAGAAAAAGCAGTAAGTAGGCAGAGAGAAGATTACAGGAGGGTTGGCAAAACCGAGAGAAGAAAGAGAAGCTTTTCAATGGGGGAACTGCCTTCATTTGGTTTAACTGGGCCATGAGGCACAGGAGGTGTTGGTGGAAAAGCCGGAAGCAAGGGTGATAAACCGCAGGAAGAAGGATGTGGTAGAATGTGCGGCATTAATTCTGGAGAGAATTGATCAAAACTGCTCCTAAAATGATATCAGAAGGGCTTGAGAAGGGCAGCTGGACGGGGGGGATGTTAATGACAGTTCTCGAGACTTACCGGATGTAACTTAAGAGGGTGGTATGGCATCATTCTCAGTTGAAGCTAGGTAGCAACACTTTTCCTGATATTAGGGGCAAGGTATTGATGTTACTGTGGCTCAAATCAGATTACAGAGTTTAAAAAGAAATTTTCCCATAACCGTATATTTGCAAGGTTAAATGAGTAATTATTTCTTTCATTTAAAGAGAGAAAAAGTAACTCATTTAATCTGTTGATCAATGTTTTAAGACAAAAATAAAATTAAGAGGAATTGTACATTTTTAACAGTGAGTTCTGTTAAAGAATTTATTTTGGAAATATTTATAACAAAATACTAAGGAAGAGTTGAAATGGTTTAAAACAGCTCATTGTCTATGATGGTGAACACAGCAGAGACTGAAGCAGCCATTATGATGGTCAAATTCATTTTATTCAGATTTCATCATGTCTGAGTGCCAAACAGTAGACTGAATTGCTGAATTATAAATCTTTGGGCACTAGGTTGACTAAAATAACTGGCCTCTACACTGGAACTCTGATTTCAGTTTTCTTAATGACCTAATTGAATTGATCAATTGGTTATTCAGTCTGTTGTTCATTCATTTAACTATAATTAGATGACTCTAGGTCCTGTATAGACTTGAACTAAATATCTGTATAATTAGAGACATTGGCTTTTAATGGAATAAATTGGACTAAAATATACTTTGAGTGATTTTTCTCTATAATATTTATTTTTATTGGAATAAATTTTAACACCAACCATTCCAAAAGGCATATTACTTAGAAGGAAAACCAAGCTTGGGGAGTTTTAAAAGAGTTTCAGAATTTGTTCATCAAGAAAAATTTATTATTAACTGATAGGTGCATTAAACTTTGTAGTCTGATTAAATATTACCTATATTTCAAAGTTAATTACACTTTGCTACCAGTTAGCTGTATAATTTCTACAAAAGAATGGTCTGTAGAGGAAATCAACGAAGACATGTTCTTTGTTTTGAGATTTATGATCGAACCAGACAGTTAATTCATATAGCCACATGACTAACATAACACAAGGGATGTTAAATTTAGGTAAACCTCTCTAGTTTCAAATCAGTACAGACAAGGAATACATCAGTTCTAGATGGAATATGTGCAAGGTCTTCATAGAGATGATTACTGTTCCAGATCATCAGGAGGTAACTGTTTGTAGAATAATAGCAGATGATAAATCTGGAGTTAGAAGCTGAACCCACCTTATGAAGAGCCTTGAATCCCATGTCTAGGAAGTTAGACTCGATACTATTCACTCTATTGGTGATTGGGAATGCTCAAAGGTTTTTGAGCAATGAATTTCATGGCAGAAACACACACTCAGGAAAACAAACACAGAAGTGAAGAACACATCACATTAATGTAATACCTGATAGTTTTGGATCGTACTTAATGTTTTTTTCCTATGTTGAAGGATTTCCCATTGTTTGCTCTCTTTTTTAGGCTACCTTTGAATAAAACTATTCCCTAAGCCATGCTATAAACAGAGTAAAATAATTTCTTATGCTTCTCTTTTATATTTGCTTAGAAGAGAGCAGTGTTCTTTGCAGTCCTGTTTACAATAGCTAGGACATGGGAGCAACCTAGATGTCCACGGGCAGACGAATGGATAAGAAAGTTGTGGTACATATACACAATGGAGTATTACTCAGCTATTAAAAAGAACACATTTGAATCAGTTCTAATGAGGTGGATGAAATCAGAAGTAAGTCAGAAAGAAAAACACCAATACAGTATATTAATGCATATATATAGAATTTAGAAAGATGGTAATGTCTTTAGACATTATGGTGTTTAGAAAGACCCTATGGCACCCCACTCCAGTACTCTTGCCTGGAAAATCCCATGGATGGAGGAGCCTGGTAGGCTGCAGTCCATGGGGTCGCTAAGAGTCGGACACGACTGAGCGCCTTCACTTTCACTTTTCACTTTCATGCATTGGAGAAGGAAATGGCAACCCACTCCAGTGTTCTTGCCTGGAGAATCCCCGGGACGGGGGAGCCTGGTGGGCTGCCGTCTATGGGGTCGCACAGAGTCGGACACGACTGAAGCGACGCAGCAGCAGCAGAAAGACCCTATACACGAGACAGCAAAAGAGACAGATATAAAGAACAGACTTTTGAACTCTTGGGAGAAGGCAAGGTTGGGATGATTTGAGAGAATAGCATTGAGACATGTATATTACCATATGTCAGATAGATCAGCTGTCCAAGTTCGATGCATGAGACAGGGTGCTCAGGGCTGGTGCACTGGGACAACCCAGAGGAATGGGATGGGGACGGAGGTGGGAGGGGTTTTCAGGATGGGGAACACAGGTACACCCATGGCTGATTCATGTCAATGGGCAAAAAATACCACAATATTGTAAAGTAATTAGCCTCCAATTAAAATAAATTAATTTTAAAAAGAGCAAAATAAAGACCATATTATTTCTTAACTGTGTGAAGTTTGTGTTTCCTAAGTATTATGCCAGATATAATCCAGATTATATGAAGGAGTTAGCATGTGGGATATCATATATATTTCAGTGGATTAGGTTCACATTGAATTACTACTGATTAATCAATGAATACTTAAAATTCCCAGTTTGAACTATTATTATAATAAAAGTTGTAAAACAAGCAGGGAACCTGAGATGAAAGTACAAGTCTCCGTCTCCCCACTTGCTGGCTGTGCAATTAGAGCAAATTGCTTAATCTAATCTACATTTATTAACCTTCCTAAATGTAGAAAGTAACATCATACATTTCACAGGGTGGTTATGAAGCTTCAATTTTATTGGCCAAGTGCAATGCCTGGAATTGCCAAACCCTTAGTAATTATCATGATTACTCTGGCATCCTAGAAATTCTAACTTTAAAGATTTTGATTCTCATGTCAAGATTATCTTTCTGATAATAATTTACTTGACTTTGATTCTGGATAGCTGAACGTTCATTTACCTACTGGTAATTTATTGCACATGGTTTGTGCTACTTATCCACAGTAGTCTCTTTCTGCATTTCCTTTACACATCTCTTAGAAGTCAGAGTATCCCATACCTATTTCCTCTCTAGTAACTCATTGATATGTGATTTGAATCCTTACCTGTCCATCAACATCATTTCTTTGGCTATATGAGATATTAAAAAAAGGCACTGACTTAGAAATAAGGTTTAGCAGATGGATAAGACTTCTTGGTATGTGTTCTTTATTAGTTATTACCAACTAGTTTAATTCTCTAAAATTCTTATTTTCTTTATCTGTTAAGAGGTTGCAGTAGGTCAGCCTTTCCAAATCTTCTCACTATGAGGAATCATTTTTATTATTATATGCACGTTCATCCCCAACTCTGCCTTTATGATTGTAATGTTTTAGAGTAGAAATTTTCTAGACAAATTCTAATGATTAAAAACTTTAAAGCCAATGCTAAGACATAACAAGTATAAGCCAAAAAATGATCTCATAAAATAGGATATGACTACTACACTGACTTTAAAAACAAGTTTTAAGTCAGTTTATTTTTGCACAGAAACCTGACTGAAAGAAAATCTGAGACTTTTCATTGTGTGCTGCCTATTTAGTGAATCAAGTTCATGACATGATTTGCCTCCAACCCCAGATGATAACTTTATCCTGCCCAGAGCCTGAGCTGGGAAGAGCACAGAAACCAGTGGACAATCATGTTCCATGAATTAATTATTCATATATTAGTTATTAGGTCTTGAAACTAATGCAGGATAACTAAGATAACCAGCGTTTCAGAGTTGATGGAATCCCATTCAGATGCAACAAAGTCTCAAATACCAGTAAGTTGAAGCTGCCTTACTGTTGGATATGTAAGACCATGAGTAGACAACATCCATTTGGTTTTTGTATTTGTTAATAAGTACCTGTGTTGAAAGTACTTGGAATTCTGCGGGGGTCTATGGCATTTTTCTTGTTTCATCCTAATGTCACTACTGATCTCTCCTTCACAAAATCCACTAGTTTTTCTGTGTTTATTGATTATATATTCTAATCTTAACTTTCATTCCCTGAAAGGTTATTGTTTCACATAAGGTTAAAAGCAAAAGTGATGTGCTTGAGAGTGTTTGCCACCATGAGGAATACTCATTTCTTGAAAGGAGAGAGCTTGTCTTTTGCTAAGGGTCTACTGGGCTGACATATGGTCAGCTCTGCATTTACTAGGAATATGACACTTTGCAGCCCTGGATCAGGTAGTCTTCCCCAATCTATACAACAAGAGGCTTTCTCTAAGGATGGATGGAAGCAAAACATAGCCTTTAAGTTCAGAAGTCACAAAAAAATGAACAAAACTGGTAGTCTGTCTTCTTCAGTCCTAATAGAAAGACACTTTCATTAAGAGTATAACTTTGCTGATTCAACATTGGCCAAATAGGAAATATTTCAAATACTTTTGGTTGGTTCTTTATATGAAAAAAAGTTAGAATAACAAATTACTTTTTTGCAAAGTTTTAAGTGCTGCATTATGCATTTATATAAATTATGAAGATTTCTGGGTTCCCTAAACTAACTTTGACACATCATAATGGCAACATTTGTTTTCTGTGATTCTACTGTCAGCTGTAAAATTAAAAAAAAAAATCTTTCTATAAAAGAAAAATCACTTCCTTCAGATGTGCTATAAAATGAAACTGATAGACTCAGATTTTGCCTGTGAGACAGAAGGGCTATATCCACATGCGAACGATAAGAATAGACACTCCCTCTCTTCTTCCAAGCTCTAACTACAAATAGAAATGTGTGTGTACATGGAGAAGAAAAAGAGGAAATATGAACAGATGTAGAAGTATTTACAGAGAGAGAATGCCATTTTTAGTAATGAATTGGTGTATAAATGAGGAAAGAAAGTAACAGAATCCTAGAGCTTCTAAGAAATGGCTCCCTTTTCCCTTTCTGTTCAAAGCTCCTTGACTTTCTGCCTGATGGAGCTGTTGTCCTTTCTTTTTTTTTTTGAGGGGGTCTCCAAGATTGGAGTCTGTTTCCCCAGTCCTGTGGAAATCTTGTAATCAAATCCAAATGGGCTTCAAAGTCATTTTTCCTGAAGATTCCCAGGCCCTTTGTCAGGTCCCCAGACTGGGAAGCCTGACATGGGGTTCCAGACCTGCACAGCAGTGAGAGAACTTTTTTGGTCTTATTGTTCTTCAGTTTGTGGGTCACCCACCTGCGGGTATGGGGTTTGATTTTGTTGTGATTGTGCTCTTCTTATGGTCTTACTGCAGCTACTTCTTGGCCTTTGGACTCGGGATATCTTTTTCTGGTGGTTTCCATCATTCTCCTTCAGTTGATTGTTCAACTAGTGTGACTTTGATGCTTTCACAGGAGATGAGTGCACATCTTTCTACTCCACCATCTTGAACCAGAAGCTGATTTTTTTTTTTAACTGAATTAGTTTTGATTACTGTGATCCATGTGAATTAGGCTGATTTTTAGTAAAAGACCTGCTAAATACAGAGTTAGGAGGAGTTTAATGGACTTTTGGCTCAAAGCACATATTAAGGCAGTACTTGCCACACGGCTCAGTGGTAAAGAAGCCACCTGCCAATGCAGGAGACACAGGCTCCATCCCTTGCTCGGGAAGATCCCCTGGAGGAGGGCATGGCAACCCACTCCCGTACTCTTGCCTGGAAAATGCCCTGGACAGAGGAGTCTGGCGGGCTACAGTCCATGATGTCGCAAAGAGTTGGAGCTGACTGAGTGATCACAGATGCACACATGTTTTAATGCACCTACTTACATTTGAAAACGCATAGTGGCTGCTGCATTTCCTGAAGCAGAACTAGATAGGGGATGGCTAAGGAGCCAGCAGGTGGACAGGAGGTGAGCTTGAAACTGAGGCTATAGACACAGGAAACTAGCTCTGTGAAGTTAAATCAATTTGTAACTCTTATGCCTGGGAAGAAATCAAAGCGAATATCCTATGATAGCCTGCAGTGCCCTTTTATTTCCAGCTGGAAAGTGGTTTACATTCCAGTGAAGCAGGAATTTAATAAGGAAAACAAGAGTATACAGTGGTGGGGGCCGAGGTTTTACATTCAGAAAGCATAACAATTAAAAGCAAGGAGTAGTTATTCTGAGGAAGACAGTCATTAAGTTGTAAAAGCCGGTATTTCTTTTCTTGCTGACACAGATGCCAACAGTCCATCATTAAATTTCTCTATGCCTCAATTATTGTTTAGATTCTGCCATCTAAGCTTAGTGTCAATATTCCTAAAGAGTAGTTTAGGAAAATGGCCTCATTAGGAAAAATAAATCATTGTGATACAGGGTAAGCTTGCTTTCCAGTTTGCCCTGGGTAGTCCTGATGATACCCGTTGTCCTAGAATAATTACAAAGAGAGTTACCTTTCATTCTGAAACATATCATGGATCATGAGGGAACGCAAAATTATTTGACCCCAAGGCATTTGGGAAAACTTGTGAATACAGAGTCAAATCTAGCTTCGAGCTGGCCTAACAGATTCAATAAATTTGGCCTGTGTAAGGGCTAATAGGAGCCTGTGTAGAAACCTGTTTTGTTTCGTTTTGGGAAATGTCTTTAGATGGGAAATACTCTCTTCACTTTCATTAGCGCACTTTCTCTGTGTCCCTTTAGGATAGTTGAGCTCTTCTTTCTGAGTATGTGAAGTATAAGTTAAATATGTCAGGTTATATATTTCAAGATGCTTTTTACCCTGCAGTGGCAAGTTAGACAGTGATAGGAGATTCTTAACTTTTGCACTCTTCCCTAACTGATGGTTGATGGTGGATGGGGAAGAAGGGGAGGAGGAAAGGAGGAGTATATTTAACTTATTCCTACTTCTACCTGAAAGATGCAAAATTATCCCCATGTTGAAAGGAAATGGACTTCTTGAACATCTAAGAAAACTGGGTGATTTATTCGGACTGTTGCTTTGTCAGTTCTTCAAAGTGTGGTCTGTGAATCCCTGGCATTTCTCAAGAGGGCGTCAGAAGATCTTTAAGGTCAAACCTTTTTTAATAATAATCCTAATATGTTTGGGGGCTATTTTTTTACTTTAGTGACTAAGAATGTCTTTGAAGTAGTAAAAATTATGAATTTTATTAATTCTTGATTCTTAAATGCATATCTTTTAATATTCTGGATGTCAAGATGGGAAATATACTCAAGATTATGAAAGTACAGAGTTTTCTTTGAGGAGTAAACACTTACATGATCATTTGAGATTCAAGATGAATTAGCTACTTCTTTTTTTCCAGAACATCATTTTTACTTGAAAGGACAATCAACAGGAAAACTGTAGCTATTCAGACTTGAGTACTAGTTAGACATTTTCTCAAAAATGAGGAAAGTGAGTCAGTCAGTGCGAGGAAAACAGCATTTTCCTCGCTGCCAACTATGAAATTCAAGCTTTTAAGTTAAAATTAGAAATTTGGAAATCTTGTATCTGCCACTGGGATCTTGACAGCTTTGCAACGTTAAAAGACCTTTCTAATGGGATTGGTTGTGATAGTAACAAATGAGATTTTGTGATACTGTATAATGAAATGTGTCAACATTTGGAAGGTCTGTTTAATTCACTGTACCATTCCAAATGACCATTGATTGATGTGACAGGATTAAGCATGGACAAAAATATGTTCAAAATGCAAGGTAGACTGATGGATTTTTATATAACATAGCACAGAATGTTTATTGATATGATGTCAGATTTCACATTACAACTTTCAGGAAACTATTGAGTTTTGTTGCCATCTTAAAGGATAAAATCTGCAATTCTCTGAAAAGGCTGTTAAGAATACACCTCCCTTTTCCAACTACATATCTATTTGAGGTCATATTATTTACATGTGCTGCTAAGTCACTTCAGTCGTGTCCAACTCTGTGCAACCCCATAGACGGCAGCCCACCAGGCTCCCTATCCCTGAGATTCTCCAGGCAAGAACACTGGAGTGGGTTGCCATTTCCTTCTCCAATTCATGAAAGTGAAAAATGAAAGTGAAGTTGCTCAGTCCTGTCCAATTCTTAGCGACCCCATGGACTGCAGCCTACCAGGGTCCTCCATCCATGGGATTCTCTAGGCAAGAGTATTGGAGTGGGGTGCCATTGCCTTGTAATTCAGCTAAATCTACATATCAGAACAAACTAAATGCAGAAATTAACAGAATAATCTAGTCATTTTCCTTTAAGCCACTCATTACACATGTATAGAAATATAAAGTACTACCACTCTTCTAAATTTTAGAGAGTTTTTTTTTTTTTAATATACTGCTTCTGGTGAGATTTGAAAAATTGTTAACAAATATTTTCATCTGTTTTGATTTTTAATATTGTAACTGTTTAGAGCTATAACCTGTGTAAACAGAAGCTCTTGGGTTGCCTCCATAATTTGTAAGGACGCAAATGGTTCCTGAGACCAGAGAGTTTGAGATCCATTGTTTACATTATTATTCATTTTCCTGGTGATTGTATCTACAGTCCTCTCTAACTCAGATGCTAGGTTAAGACAAAGTAGGCCAATTTTTTCTTTTTTAAAAGTTAAAAGAAAGGAACGAAGGGAAGGAGGAGGAAGGAAGAAAGAAAAAAAAAGCCTAAGTAAAAGCAGCATGTTGCCATAAGGTGTTTCTACAATTTAATGCAGTCTGTGTGTGTCAGAGATCTGTATCACTGTGATGACTGTTCTCTTTATTTCTGCACCTCCCTGTTGGTCTCTGAGGAGGATTAGCTGTACCTCCACCAGCATGACAATGAGATCAGATCAGAGAATCAGACTAACATTTACCTCCCAACAGGAAAAAGATAAACTAGATTTCAGTTCAGGCAAATTGTGACTGCTTATAATCCATTTAGAAAACACAGTTGTGACATGTGTGTGTTCACTTCCATGAATATCATATGGAAAATGTCTGCTTTTGAATTTTTTAATATAAAAATTTACATTAGAAGAAAAATCAGTGATTTTTTTCTGATTTGATTTGAAAGCTATTGAGAAATATGTTTTCTCGAATTCACCCTTGCATTTCCCTCCCAATTTAAAATTTAAAACATATTACATTTTCATGAAATTATGTGAAACAAATGTCAGTTTGAAGAAAAAAAATAGAATGATTATTTGTGTACATATCACCAATTTATGAAATAGAATGTTCCAGACTGGTATTGTATGCCATTTCCTTGTGAAATCATGTTTTTAAATCTACTAGATTTTTTTTTCATATTCCATTAGCTGAATAACTCCATTTGGGTCTGAATAATCTATACCCATATAGCAATAACAAAAATAATTTTATGAATAATTACTAATTCCATCATAGCTCAATTAAAATCAATTTAGTCAACAAAAGTCATGACCTAGAATTTTAAGTTCACTCTGCTCAGGGCTTTCTCATCTATATCATTATTGAGCCTGGAAAGAGAATTTTCATTTTCTCTTAAGTATTTGCCTTGTGCTTTAGTCGTTAGCTTTTATAATTTTTTTGTTCCTCATGTAATTTTCAACCACTTTGCAACACCAGAGTTTCAAATAACTCCTTACTCTAAAAAAAAATTGTTCTTAATAAAAAAAAGTTTTAGAACTCAGAAAAATCCAAAGATGGAAAGAATAATCACCCACAGTTTTATCACACAAAGATAACCTTGGCAACTGTATCTCCTTTCTTCCCACTTTAAAACTTAAATACATTTTCTTTATGTTCTAAAAAAATAATAATTCAGAGGAAAAAAATAAGGGGTACATCAAGTTTAATCATGTCTCTTTAAATAGCCAGAATCACCCCTAATACTGAAAACAAAACAAATAAAAACCAGAAAAGTCAAAATAAAACAGTAACCACTCAAAAGTTTACTTGATATTGCAAATTGCTGAGTTTTTGTTTTGTTTCCATGTGTGCGTTTTAGTTATCTACTGCTGCTGCTGCTGCTAAGTCACTTCAGTCGTGTCTGACTCTGTGACCCCACAGACGGCAGCCCACCAGGCTCCCCCGTCCCTGGGATTCTCCAGGCAAGAACACTGGAGTGGGTTGCCATTTCCTTCTCCAAGTCATGAAAGTGAAAAGTGAAAGTGAAGTTGCTCAGTCCTGTCCAACTCTTAGCGACCCCATGGACTGCAGCCTACGAGGCTCCTCCATCCATTGGATTTTCCAGGCAAGAGTACTGGAGTGGGGTGCCATTGTCTACTTCTATATAACAAACCACTCCAAAATGTAGCAACTTCCGTTATTATATCTTATAATTCTGGGGTTTATCTCAGCTGTTCCTCTGCTTGTCTCACTTTGATTGACTCAGACGGCTTTGACCAAGGTGGAAGGTTTAAGATGGCCTCACTCACATGTCTATTAGCTGGTGTTGGTGTTTGGCTTTAAAACTCAGTCTTCCTCTGCGTGCCTTCTCATCGTCCAGTCGGTAAGACCAGTATAGCTGTTCAGAAAGAGCCATGACAGAAACTTGTAAGGCCCCCTGAGGCCTTGTGTTCAGAGCTCATCAATTTAATTCCCAACACAGTCAAATAGTCAAAGCAAGATATAGGGTCAGGCCAGATTTAAACCATAGCAGTTGTACCCTCAACTCTGGACTAGAGGAGCTTAAACAGTTTGTGATCATATTTAATCTATCACAGTGTTGTGACACATATGAACTATTTACTATTAAAGACCATTTCTGTTTTAGTTTTGAGGAGTACTTCCATCATCTTAGAATTTATCAGATTCAGTAATTACAGGGAAACATCTTCGGGGAAAGGAAACCAAATTTCTCTGCTAAAGACTGACATTTCCATATGTATGAAGGGTAACACATATAACACATATGAGATTGTCATATGTGACACATTGCCACATATAAGGGTTACACATACAACACATGAGGCTGGAGTAATTTAGAATGTATTTGTTGTTGTTTGGTTGCTGAGTCATGCCCGACTCTCTTGTGACCCCATGGACTGTAGTCCACCCGGCTCCTCTGTCCATGAGATTCTCCAGGCAAGAGCACTGGAGTGGGCTGCCATTTCCTACTCCAGGGGATCTTCTCAACCCAGGGATCGAACCTGTGTCTTCTGCATTGCAAGTGGATTTTTACCACTGAGCCACTGGGAAAGCCTAGAATATATGTGCTCCACCTAGAAATAGCAGATGGTGATTTTGTGGCCCTGAGCCCAGTAATGCCAGTATTTTAAGATAAACTCAAAAATCTCCTTTTTATGGCTGAGGAGGATGCCTGCCATTTTCTGTTTGTGCCACGTTGTCTTCCATTCATCTGTTGCTGGACATTTAGTTTGTTTCCATGTGACCATCGTGAATGGCGCTGCTCTGAACACAGGACGGCACATATCTTTCTGAATTATAGTTTTGTCTGGATATATGCCCAGGAGTGGGATTGCTGGATCATATAACAAGTCTGTTTTTCGTTTTTTTCAGAAACCTTCCTACTGTTTTCCATAGTGGGTATACCAATTTACATTCTCACCAACAGTGTAGGAGAGGAAGTAACATTCTCCTTCAAAACATTTTCATTTGATTTGAAAATTCACTTTCAAGCAGGATTATTAAACCACCAGCAATTTTGAAAAACAATTGTGACATTTTATCTAGAATATTGGTTTAATAAAGATTAACACGTTTTGAAAATTCCTTCAATATTTTCATTGTGAAGAGTATTTATTTTTGTTGCTGTATCAAGCAGAAACAGATGTGAGAAGACTAAGAAAGTGTGAATTTCTCTTTCTTCATGCAAAGAATATTTTAGATGACAATTACTCTCCCAGCTATTAACAAGAGAGTTGGTGTTCTTTTATTCATCTGCGATCAGCTCATGTGGAGTTGGGTCCAGTCAAGGGAAATTAACCGCTGTGTTGACATGTGTCGCAGACTTCTTCCCACCTCACTTCTTCCTGATCACCACAGGCCCGCAGGGCGTGTGCGCATGCTCAGTTGTGTCTCTTTGCAACCCCACGAACTGTGGCCAGCCAGCTCCTCTGTCCGTGGGATTTTCCCAGCAGGAATACTGGACTGAGTTGCCATTTCCTCCTCTAGGGGATCTTCTCAACTCAGGGATCGAACTCGAGTCTCTTCTCACTCCTGCATTGGGAAGAGGATTCTTTACCACCTAGCCACCTGGGAATCCATGGCCCCCAACACAACATATTTAAATTTAACATCCTTTGACATTTCCTTGTCACCCCAATCCTGGTTTTGAAGATGTCATTGCCTCATTTTCTTTGCTTCAACATTTTGCTTTGGGTTGGCAAAATGAAAGATTATATGCTAATTCTGTTTAATTCATTAATTTGTAAACAGCCACCGTTAAGCCTTCATAGAGAAATGTGGGTTTTAATGGGAACCTGGAAATACAGCTTTTCATCTTAAAGAAATAGAAATTTACTCAGTGGGTCAGATCAGAGGATATTACATGGCCGGGAAGATTTCCTCCAAGTCTACCTTCTGGTAATAATGTTGTTGATGTCCCGGGTGTTTGGAGGGGACTTTATTTGGTAGATGAAAGAGGAGCTCTTAACTCTCACAGAACTCTTTCATGACAGTCTTGAACCTTGTGCTTAGGACTTTATATATATATATATATATGACTATTTCATTTGGTATATCATCTTAGCAATTTTTGGATCAAATGAGTTTGAGTAGAATGAGTCTTTAGGTTGAAAATGGGGTGCATATATCCAGTGGAATATTCCTCAGCTCAGTGCCCTGTGGTCTTAAAAGGGTGGGGGGAGGGGTTCACGAGGGAGGGGATATATGTATACATAACAGCTGGTTCACTTCATACAGCTGAAACAGACATAACCTTGTAAAACAACAATACCTCAGTAAAAAAGACACTATTTCAGCTACCTGCTGGTAGCAATGAATAATGTCGTATAGCCACAACCATAGGAGGATGGGTGATAAAGGAGTATGCTCCTCATTTGTCCAAAATCTCAGCCCTAGTGACAAACACATTCTTTGGAAAGTTGTTAAAGATAAACAGAAGGGTTAGAAATAGCTAAACTTATTGTTATAACAACAAGCAAACCATGTTTAGTGTAACTTTGGTCTTGAAGACAACAGATATTTCTCAGTATCTTCTATACTACTTGTTTAACACAGTTCTAACGTATTATTTTTAATCTTGTATCCCAAGCCACAGAAGCAATAAACAAAGCAGATGGACGTGGAATAGATATTGTGTTGTTGTTATTTAGTCACTAAGTTGTATCTGACTCTCCTGTGACTGGAGCCCTCCAGGCTCCTTCTGTCCATGGAGTTTTCTAGGCAAGGATACTGGAATGGGTTGCCGTTTCCCTTCTTCAGCAGATCATTCCAACCCAGGGATAAAACCCATGTCTCCTGCCCTGGCAGGTGGATTCTTTACCACTGAGCTACCAGGGAAGCCTGGAATAGATATTAGTGGCAGGCAAACTGAAAACAGCAAAGAGCTTCCGGGTGATAATGTTTAGGAAAGTTACTGATACTGTCTTGTTCTTTAATGACAATCAGCCAACAGGGTCTACATGAGTGACCTGTAGTCTCAAGCCTTTTCCCTTTGCCTTTACCATGGTGTTATCAGCAGCCAAGAATATTTTAATATCATAATCTGAGAAACTAGACATGGAAAAACACTTCTCAGAGTCTATTTTATAAGTTTCATTGGCATCTTTCCATTTTTCTTTCCTTCCTCTTTGTCACAGCATTTTGTACAAAAAAAAAAAAAAAGGTTCCAGCTATATCATTTTTCTTTCCAATATCATAACAGATGTGATCTTGTGTTTTCTCCCATAGATCCGGGGCTGCACAGGCAGCTGTTTTTCTGCAAAGACCGTCAAATGTGGTAGCCATTGAAGGGAAGGATGCTATCTTGGAGTGCTGTGTTTCTGGCTATCCTCCTCCAAGTTTTACCTGGCTACGAGGAGAGGAAGTCATCCAACTCAGGTATGATAAATGCAGGACTTTCATGAAGCATGTGCTCCTGTTTAATTTTCTCTAATTTGATATGTTTCTATTAATAGAAGGGGTTTAGATGATAATTGAATAGTCTTTTCACATTCTTGGCATTAGACAGAACATGAAAGACATTTTTTGTTGTGTAGCTGCTAAGTCACATTCTATTCTTTATGACGCCGTGGACTGTAGGCTGCCAGGCTCCTCTGTCCATGGGATTTTCCAGCAAGAATACTGGAGTTGCTAACTCCTCCTCCAGAGGATCTTCCCAGTCCAGGATTGAACCCTACCTTTCCTGCATTGATAGGCGGATTCTTCACTACTGTACCACCACCTGGGTAGAGCCAAAATCCATGAGATCAATTATAAAAGGAAATTTAGAAAGCCAGGGTTGAGATGGTTCTACCCACAGAGCCTTTAGAGAAGGTACTTTGGAGGATCTGAATCTAAGGAGGTGGTATAGAGAGTCCCAGTTATAACAGATATTCAAGATAAAACGGAACTTGGCTGGATGCAAGTTACTAGATGTTAGTATTACGGCTTAGTTAGAAAGAAAACTTTTAATAGAATGAAACGCAGTTGGAAGCATTTTGATCAAAATGGATTGGTTTTCATTTTAGAAATTAGTTTTATTGATTTTGAGATTTGATGTGGTACTTTTAAACACATATTTTATAGCAAAATAGGTTCATAGGCAATAAGTTCATCTGGAAGTTTCATCTCCCTGAAGTATTTGTTTATATTAACAATACTGCACTGTACAGTATCACAACCCTTCTGAGACTATGAATGCATGCAGTAAATCTGGTTGCAGCTTCAGCGTGTGAAGGTGTGTTTTCCAGATACGACCAGGCATGCACAGTGCAGTATGACATGTAGCTTTGCACAAAGATTACTGAATTGGATGTCAGGACATAGGACATGGATCCCCACCGGGAGGAATCGCTTCTCTGGACGTGCCGTTCTCAAACCCCAAACTGAGAGAATCAAGCCAAATTATGTCTTGTTTCTTTTCAGGACTAACATTAATTTCAAGTTTGAGTGAGTGAGTGAAAGTTGCTCAGTCATGTCCGACTCTTTGCGACCCTGTGGGCTGTACAGTCCGTGGAATTCTCCAGGCCAGGAGTGGGTAGCCTTTTCCTTCTCCAGGGATCTTCCCAACCCAGGGATCGAACCCAGGTCTCCCACATTGCAGGCGGATTCTTTACCAACTGAGCCATAGGGAAGCCCAACAATTCTGGAATGGGTAGCCTATCCCTTCTCCTGCAGATCTTCCCGACGCAGGAATTGAACCGGCATCTCCTCCTCCATTGCAGGTGGATTCTTTACCAACTGAGCTATGAGGGAAGCCCCAATTTCAAGTTTAATCTGCTTCATTTCTTTGATTACAGTCTTCCAATGGGAGTTGTTTACCTTGAAGGACTTTTTGATCAATAGATGCACTATTATCAAGCTTCCAGGAAACAGAGCCCCTGATTTTATAATTTGAGCTTTTATGGAGTTCATTTAAACCTTTAGATAACTTGTCTTATATAAACATAAATTAATCTATTCTCTAATGTCATATGCCTTCTGTCTTACAGGTCCAAAAAGTATTCTTTATTGGGTGGAAGTAACTTGCTTATCTCCAATGTGACAGATGATGACAGTGGAACTTACACCTGTGTTGTCACATATAAAAATGAGAATATTAGTGCTTCTGCAGAGCTAACAGTCTTGGGTAAGTGAATGACTTGAAATGAGTTTACCTTGTACCCTTCAAAATATATCACCATAATGCTATGAATGCTTATCATTGAAATGCTTCCTATGCTCATTACTGTGAAATTGCAAAGTCCCAATACTCCACATGGGTCCTTGCTCTATGTTGATTAGTTACACAGGGGTTGAATGCAGTCTTTGAATCCTTGCTCATTGATTAAAATCCAGTTATATCACTGCTTAGTCTAATTATTCCAGTTATATGACTAAAACCTATCAAAAATTATTATCAAGCAGAAGTGGTAAATATCAAATGAGAGATCCCAAAATATCTAGGAGAAATAAATAAGAGAAACTGTAGAAAAAAGTAGATACCTGAGCAGAAAGTTAAATGTCATTTGAGATGACAAGGTTTCTGACATTAAACTCAGATGTAATGGTAAAGTTGTTTAGTTAATATGGAAATACTGTAAATGTTAGATTGAAAATGAACCATTAAAATCAAATACTTCTAAAGAAAACTTGCATAGTAAGAATCGAAATAAATGTCAGAGGCACAGATAAGTTCATTAAATTGAGATAGGCAAAGTCATTGTGTCTCCTTGCAAATAAATACTTCTCATATGTGGTAGCTACTGAGTCAAACAAAATGTTGTGTTATCTACCCGGTTTCTTTTAACCAGTTTAATTTGAATCATGCAGTTTAGAGAAAGTGCTTTAATATTTGAATTTCAATTGCTTTCTCCTGTAGCAACAAGAAAAACTTGTTTATCAGTCTTTCAATTTTTTTCCTCTGGAATCTTTTTACCATTTAAAGAGTCTAGGAAAAATCATAGGCTTTTAAAAATTTTTCAGTAGAGATGAAAAGGTACAGTCTACTGATTATATCTGCTAACCTATATTGTAATATTACTATGCCATACATTTTGCTTTAAAGTTTGCATTTGGTTTTAAAGTTTGTTCAGAAAATGCTTTCATCTGTACACAGTGTAATAATGTATATGATGGATGAGGGAATGTTTCCTTTGTTCTTTGATCACACATAAGCATTAAACTAAGAATAAGCAAAGGACTCTAATTATTTGGTCTTAGAGATAGCATTATTCTAAGTAAAATATCAGCTAACTTCAAAATGGCACCAATTTAATTTACTCTTATTTTATATGGAAGTTTTTTTGTGAAACAACTTTAGCATTTATAACATCAAAGTACTGGTATTACAGGTTGGTTACCATAGAAATTATCTTGTATTTTACTGATTATAAGAGAAATGTGGTTGGTAAGAGAATGAGCTAGAATTTGTGGTGACCCAAGCTAAACCTCTAAGTGCAAATACATGAAGTCTAATCAATCAAATTAATTCATCAATTTAGACATGCAATGCTTCATTGATATTTAAATCGAACATCTATGAATACTGACTTCTGGAGATAAGCTAGCCAAGAGATGCGTGTACGGACATACATACGTGTGCACACATTTTGACTTGTGTGCCACCTTCCTCTGGGCATTCCTGTGCGTGTGTGTGTGTTCTCTGGTCCTTGATTATTGAGCCATTATTTTGTTTTGAAAGGTTATTTTTTCCATAAGCAAGCACTGAGCTGATTTATCATTTTTATCAAGTTTTGTCAAGTGTTTATTTGTTTATATCCTGAGGAAAAGTATCAAAGAAGATTTATACTCTCACCAGCAGTACCAGAGTTTACCACTCATGAAAGAGCATTCTCTAACAATTTATCAAGTTGTCTCTTAGTTCTAACTTGCATCTTTATTAAATCCTTGTCATTTTTATAATTTTATGGACATCTTGATTTTATATTTTATGACCCGCTATCCATGTTTTTTGGTCTTTATACATTTACTGAAATAGTCATGTTCATTGATTTGCAGGAACTCTATATAGAAGAATAGCAATCATTTGTGTGCTCGAGTATGTGTGTATCTGCTGTGGTTCTGATTTGATTAAATTTTATATAAGATGCCAAGTCTTTCTCTTTATGGTTGCCTTTAGACTTTATTCTGAATGTATTCTGTTTCTAAAAATCTATTATCAATTGCAGGTTGAATATGTAAATTAGACACATTATTAAATTTTAATATAGATAGAGCTGTGTTTTTATCTTGAGTTTCTTTCCTTTTTCCTCTATCCCTCCCTTCCTTTCTTCTACTTCCTTCCTGAATATTCTTGGTAACTGGCTATATATTTTAAGGCTTTCCCACGGATTTAGTATGATTTAGAACTGTTATAGAAGGCATGGTGTAATGAGTGATGTGGTTGTCAATAACATTGTTTTATCTGTTCTATTCAGGCTTTAAAATACATGTTGATACAGTAAAATCTTTGATATAGTTTTTGATTCTTCTAATAATGAGTTGGCCAAAAAATTCATTTGAGTTTTTCTGTAACATTTTATTGTTCAAGATGTATATTTATAATGAAGCTCATCCTGTAGGACCAAGTTCATATGGAAAATATAATTTGTTACATTTTTAAGGAAAAATTAACTTCATTATCAGTGTTAACTCATGTTTGGTTTTCATTATTTTAAAGAATTTATGCATAATTTAAGTTATTCATCAGATAAAATCCCACAGAAAATCCAAGCATGTGCTTATACATTTTAATCAAGCATTTTTCTTAAAAAAAAAAAAAAGATTCTTTTAAACAAATTTATTCATTTTTGGCTGTGCTGGGTCTTTGCTTTTTTGGCTGGCTTTCTTGAGTTGCAGTGAGTGGGGGACACTCTCTAGTTGGGGTGCCTGGGCTTCTCGTCGAGGCAGCTTCTCTTGTTGGGGAGCTCGGGCTCTTGAACAGTAACGTGGGCTCATGGTTGAAGCTCCCAGGCTCTGGGGCGAGCACACTTAGTTGCTCCACAGCATGTGGGATCTTCCCCAATCAGGGATGGAATCTGTGTCTCCTGCGTTAGCAGGAGCCACCAGGAAACCCTAATCATGTATTTTATCAGACTCTTGTTTTGCCTTTCAACTCAGTTGTTTCTTAGACTGCCTTTACATGTGAACTGGCATGAAGTAACAGATTATTCAAGTAGGATATAATTTTACATACAAGATAAAGAGATACACTGTGTTTTTTGTCAGGAGTTTCAGAATTAATGTTCATTAGATATAATTTAAAATATTTGCATCCTAAAGTGGAATTTGAAATTGCCATAATACATAAACCTATTGAAGAGATCTGTACTAGACAAGATTAAGGAGAATCTTGTTTGAAATAAATAAAATATAAATAAATTTATGGTTAATAATATGGAAATAGATGGGGAGACAGTGGAAACAGTGTCAGACTTGATTTTGGAGCTCCAAAATCACTGCAGATGGTGACTGCAGCCGTGAAATTAAAAGACGCTTACTCCTTGGAAGAAAAGTTATGACCAACCTAGATAGCATATTCAAAAGCAGACACATTACTTTGCCAACAAAAGTCCATCTAGTCAAGGCTATGGTTTTTCCTGTGGTCATGTATGGATGTGAGAGTTGGACTGTGAAGAAGGCTGAGCAGTGAAGAATTGATGCTTTTGAACTGTGGTGCTGGAGAAGACTCTTGAGAGTCCCTTGGACTGCAAAGAGATCCAACCAGTCCATTCTGAGGGAGATCAACCCTGGGATTTCTTTGGAAGGAATGATGCTAAAGCTGAAACTCCAGTACTTGGGCCACCTCATGCGAAGAGTTGACTCACTGAAAAAGACTCTGATGCTGGGAGGGATTGGGGGCAGGAGGGAGAAGGGGACGACCGAGGATGAGATGGCTGGATAGCATCACCGACTTGATGGACGTGAATCTGAGTGAACTCCGGGAGTTGGTGATGGACAGGGAGGCCTGGCGTGCTGCAATTCATGGGTTCACAAAGAGTCGGACACGACTGAGCACCTGAGCTGAACTGTTATAATGATTCTGACCTATAAGAATAACCAGCAATACAGTATTGGTAGCCCTGTTTTGAGTACATGCACTGCGCTAGGTTTTGGAAAGGCTACACAAACGTTTGAGGTCTGGCTTTGATGCAGTTGCTATATAGTTACAAATTCATGCATTCAGTTGTCTTCATCACTTTCCCAGTAAGGCTTTTTCCTTGTGGCATGTAAACATTGAATCTGAAGCTATGAAGAACTGGTAGTCTCTGCTCTCATAAAAGAGAGAACCTCAAAGAGAAAGCTTGAGATACAGTTTCAGAGGGCGAGTCTTTGGATGCTATTGCCAGATTATATTTTGTTTAAATTACTAATGCCATGATTATTTTTAAACTCTAGCTTTTTAAAAAAGGAACTAAAGAATGGTATACTGTCAGTTCTTATTATCAAAATGTCCAGACTTCTCGCTTAAGAACTATAATCATCATTTCTGAATATATGTACATGCTTTTTGTATCTACCCAGTACCCTCATGCGCACGTCTCTACGTATATTAAGACAACCCTTAATAAACAGGAGGTTTGACACTGCCTTAGGTCTAAATTGATTCACTGTCTGAATCAATGCAGAACTGTACCTTTAAAAGGTATTTGATCTTTAACCAAAGAGGTGCTTGACCTTGGATAAACCCTGTGCCTTGTCTAACTTTCTAACAAAATATTGTATAAGATTTCCATGGGGCTCCTGGTTTTATCCTACACCACTGTTACAGACTGAAATGTTCCCCTCACATTTGTATGTTAACATCTGAATCCCCACTGTGAGTATATTTGGAGAGAGGATCTTTACGTAAGTAATTAAGGTAAATGAGGTCATAAAGTCAGGGCCCTAATCCAAGAGAAGCGATGTCTTCATCAGAAAAGAAGACGTGTCAGATCACTCTTTCAATGCACACACAGAGAAGTAACCGTGAGGACACAGAGAAGAGCCGTCGCCTGTAAGCCCCAGGGACGGGTCTCACCAGAAACCAACGTTGCTGGCATCTTGATCTTAGACTTCCAGCCTCCAGAACTGTGAAAACATTAAGTTTCCAGTTGTCTAAACCACCCAGTCCATGGTATTATGTAATGTCAGCACAACCAGACTAATGTCTGTTAAAAATATCCTTGATCAGTTTTATAGAGATAGAAGCTACAATGGTGAAGTATATTACCAACATTTGTTACACTCTGTTAGTATGGGCAATCTTAAATTTCCACGAGTGTAAAAAAAAAAAAAAAAAAAATCTACCTCTTACCTTACAGTAGCAGTGAATGAAAGCCCATTTCTTTATTTATATAATTGATTATATGTAGTTCTAATATCAGTATAAATTTAATGTCTGCTTCTCTTATTTTTTTAAATTATCATCATCTATTTAGTAATTTCTAAGTAAAAGATATCACATTTTTAGATCCTGTCATTTTATTTGTCTCAATTTTAATAGTAAATATATGATTAACTATGAAAACATATGCTTGTTTCCTGAGTCAATTCTCAGATAGGCTGTATGAATTCAAATTTCTTGTAGCATGTCAATTGTCACACAGCCTATCAACTCTCGGATGTGTCCAGTAATGGAAGAAAACATAATTAAAATTTGATATGACTTTGTGTCCTTTTATTTTTTACATATGCGTTAATATTACATTTGTTATCTGACACATAATGTGTCATTTGCTGCTACTTTCTGAGCGCGTGTAATTGACCAAGCAGAAGTTGACGCATCTGTCTCTTTGGAGAGTAAGTGGCACGCTCACCTTCCATTAAGGTCTTCAGTAACCTCCTTTATAAAGTCACTGGTGGGTTACCCATTTTGGGTTTTAGGCTTGGGTTCTCAGCCATGAATGGAAAGCAGTTATTGTAAGATATATTAGTGAAGTGAAGTCGCTCAGTCGTGTCCGACTCTTTGCGACCCATGGATTGTAGCCCACCAAGCTCCTCCATCCATGGGATTCTCCAGGCAAGAATACTGGAGTGGGTTGCCATTTCCTTCTCCAGGGGATCTTCCCGACCCAGGGATTGAACCCAGATCTCCCACATTGCAGGCAGATGCTTTAACCTCTGCACCACCAGGGAAGCCTTAATTAAGTAATATTTATTCATTTATTGCAATGTGGTAACTCTTTGGTTGAATGAAGTTCTTCAAAATTTATTGCTTCTGCCTGAGTCGCAGTTCTTAAATTTCATGTCTTTCCGTAATTGGCCTTTATTAACAGTGACCTCCCTCACCTGTATGCATTTAATGATCATAGTCATAAACACTGTGCCTTGGGTAAGTTTATATTGATTATGCTTCACAGGATAATTGCCAAATGGATCATATTGAAATTAGTTTTTTTCATGGAGAGATATCCCAACACTAGAATACAAGTGCATAAAGTAGGGCAGAATTAAATAAAAAAACATCATTTATTAGCTGCCTAATCCCATCACTGTGTTGATTTATTATAGTGACTTTCCTCCCTTGAGATCACCATTGTCATGAGCGTATGCTGTAGTTCTATCCAAAATGATGATTATAAAATTCTGTTGTGTGCATAAGTGTTTCAGAATAAGAAAATGGGCAAATTCAGGCTGTTAGTAAAAAAAAAAAAATTATTTGATATCACTCCTGTAGTTACACCTGGCTGTGGAAGCACTAGTTGGATGAGTGGTAGGGTTTATTTATTTATTATACAGATATTTATTTGAAGGCCTACCATGGAGATCTCTACTCTCCTTCCCTCTTTCTTTAGAGAAAACAATTTGAGCAGTGTTTTGCATTTATCCTTGAGATGATTATGATCTAATTTTGTTCTTTCTCAGACAGATAAGGAAGGAAGTAGAGGCCCAGAGGGAAAGGCAAAGGCTATGTACTAATTCAGAGCATTAAAAAGGCAATCTAAGACTATAATTTTAATTAGCCCTAACAATCTCAGCAAGGTGAATTGACCATCTGTGGTTTAGAAGAACTGCTGACGGTGGTGAAAAGCTGCCCCAAAGGACATTCCATGCCAACGTTTTCCTCAACCATTAGAAGTGTACAGCACCCCAGAAGGAGTTTAACTCTGTGAAAGGACTGGGACTAAATTAGATAGCAGTGTCTTAATTAAAGTTGGCAAGAGCTAGGGCTCCCTAGTGGCTCATTGGTAAAGAATCTGCCTGCAGTGCAGGAGACCTGGGTTCAATCCCTGGTTCAGGAAGATCCCCTAGAGAAGGGCATGGCAACACACTCCAGGTATTTTTGCCTGGAGAATCCCATGGACAGAGGAGCCTGGCAGGCTGCAGTACATGGGGTCACGTAGAGTCAGATACAACTGAAGTGAGTAAGTGGAAGCAAGAGTTAGTATCAGTTGTGCTTGCCAGTTTTTAAAGACCAGTGAGGAGATGTATACATACATATAAAAATTATAAACATCATGTATATATGTGTGTATATATTATATATATATATCACATATATATATATATTTCTTATATACTATCTGGAGAAGGAAATGGCAATCCATTCCAGTATTGCCTGGAGAATCCCATGGACAGATGAGCCTGGTGGGCTACAGTCCATGGGGTCACAACGAGTCGGACACGACTAAGTGACTAACATACTATCTAATGTTTTTCTGATTTAATACTTAATATATCTAGGTATATACTCATTTCAGTAGTTTTACGTAGGTGTGGACTCATCTTTAGAATAATCTGATATGTTTTAGCAAGAAGCCTCCAGAGGATACCTAGTATCCTGACACCTGAAATTCACGCTGTGAGACCGAGGCTTCCCCCACCACTAGGTGGCAGTGTACCCTAAGGGCAAAAATTAATCAACTTGAAAACACAAGACTTGTGAAAACACAAGTCTTCAAATGGATGACGATGTAGCATTTGGAGTTTCTATCTGTACATTGATCTATTTATTCATTTGTTCAACAAATGTGTTTTTAAAATGCAATGATATCTTTCCTAATGCTTCAAGAAACATCCTGATTGAATGTCATTCGTTGTAATCTGCATACTATACAATTCTGTCTCTGTGAAAGTGAAATGAACGTGTTAGTTGCCCAGTCGTCTCTGATTCTTTGTGACCCCATGGACTACAGCCTGCCAGGCTCCTTTGTCCATGGGGATTCTCCTCTGTCCATGGGATTCTCCAGGCAAGAAGACTGGAGTGGGTTGCCATTTCCTTCTCCAGGGAGTCTTCCCGACTCAGGGATCGAACCCGGGTCTCCTGCATTGCAGGCAGACTCTTTACCTTCTGAGCTTCCAGGAAATAGATTTCCCTATTCTGGAAATATGAACAAAATCGTAGAAGGCATGTGTTTTGTAACAGACTTAGCATATTTTCAAGGCTCATCCTCGTGGTGTGCATCAGCACTCCATTTCTTCTGTGGTCAAATAGTATTCCATTTGTACAGATAGACTGCATTTCATTTATCCACCCAGTTGATGTGCTTTACAACTCCTTCACCTTTTGCCTAGTGTGAATAATTCTATGTAACACTTGTGTACTAATTTTTGCGTAAACCTATGTTTTTATTCTCTTAAGTATATGCCTGGAAGTGAAATTGCTAATTGTGTCACAACTGTGTGTTTCATCATTTGAGTAAACACCAGGCTGTTTTCCAAAGCTACTGTATTCTTTTACATTCTCCACAGCTATGTATGAGTAGCCTCACCAACACTTGTTAATACCTGACATTTTTATTCTAGCCAACCTAGTGTGTCCAGGATGGTATCTCACTGTAGGTTTGGTTTGAATTCCCCTCATGACTAACAATGTTGAGTATTTTTTGTGGGATTATTGTGTATGTTTCTTGAAGAAAATTCTATTCAGATTCTTTGCCCATAATTTATATAATTTAATCACCGGGATCCACAGTACAGGACTCTTCAGAATCTCTTAACAGGCTAGTGTTTGGGAAATGCTGCATGCAGTTAGCCAAGATGATGGAGTTAAAAGCCAGGTTTTTTTCCTATGTTTGGGGGATGAAAGAGTGTTTTAGGAGAAGAATATCCCATGATCAGCAGTAAAGCTATACCAATTTAGCTTACATGTAATTGCAACTTACTATGTACATTTCTGTGGGAACTGCCTACCCAATTAAAAGAGGAATTTTGCCATGGTTAGTGAGTGTAGCCAATTTTTTGTTCTTTCAGTTCAGACCCATTACACAATTCGCAGGAAGCAACATGATGCCTTTTTAATCACAGCCCAATATTTCCCTCCTGCTAAGAAAAAAAAACAAACGTGATATTTGTGAGCTTGCATCTACTGCTTCTTTAGAGGATCAGCAAAGAAAATAATTAGCCCCGGTGATTAAATTATATAATTTAATTTTCCCTTGGTGTGTTCTTAGTGACATTCAAAAAATAGTGAATCCCATTGCTGAATTCTTGGTCATAACACGTTATCACTGATTTCCAGTGTATGAAAACAAAAGACATTTCAAATGAGCCTGGAGACTGGGAGGAGGGTGTGTGTTCGTTCGTTAAAGGATGGTTAGTCAGGGAGAGGTGGGGATTGTGTATGTAATATTATGTTTCTCTTTTAGAATGCTAATTTAGGTTGTAAAATAACCTTGGGGATTAAGATTCCACAGGGTCACTGTGTAGACTTATGCAGGAAGGCAGAGGGAGAGGAGGAGCATTTTCCTTCTTTGATTTTCTTGAAACAAAAATAAATTCATAAGAAATAAATTCTGGCCTCAGAAGAAGATATCAGTGAGTGAGTTTTCCTTCCACTTCTCTTGACTGCTTTCATGTAAACAGAAGAGCAAGTTTATTCACATCTCCACTGTAAACTGCAGGTTTTCTTCTTTTTGGCTTAATGCTTTATGGGATATTTTATTTTTATCAGCATTTCTCCTAAAATCAGGAACATTTGTATGAAGGTGAAGCTCATCTTTTATTCTAGCCACAGCGCCGCCTTCCACCATCCTGGTCTTCCGTCTGCTTTTCCAGTGTGCTCCAGTACTTGATGATGTTTCTGGGTGAGCGACTGAGAACACAGTGCTGGATCTGTGCATGGTCTGTGCATTGGGCCAGTGGCAACTCGTCTGCAGAGCTGCTATGAAGATTGTGTGTGTTTATGCTAAGCTGCTTCAGTTGTGTGTGACTGTGTGTGACCCTGTGGACTGTAGCCCACCAGGCTCCTCTGTCCATAGGATTCTCCAGGCAAGAATACTGGAGTGGGTCGCCGTGCCCTCCTCCAGGGTATGAGGATTACGCTGAGTGAAATGATACATGTTCAGTGCAGCTTCAGGACACGGCCTAGAATGGAGCAGATATTTGATAAGTGGCATCATTATCATTATCTGGCCATTAGCATGCATTCTGCTTGATTACTCAAACTCAGAATGCAAGTCTCATTTAGATTCTATAAGTTGGATGGGTCTTGCCATCTCCTGACATTTCAGGGAAGCTCCAGGAGAAAGAAACTGTGTTAGAGGCGCATTCTAGAAGGGACTCTAAGAATGGTGGAACTTGGGGCACTAAAATTTATCTAACATACGGAATCCCTGAACCAAAGTTGGAGAACTGAGGGAAAATGAATGAGTTCTGCTGCCTTGAGTGGGCTCTAGAGTCTAGTGATTTGGACATGAACCAGGGTCTAGTACATGTGAAGCGTTAAATAAATATTAGCTATTATGATTTTAAGAAATAATCTGAGCCAGAAGTATTATAGACTTTCTTACAGGAACTTAAGAAGTGTTCTGCCATTATTTACTATTTACCAAAGACTGTGCACAACGTCAGCACTGTAAATTATTAAATGAAAATCACCTAGAAAATAAATATTCACAATTAAGTTAGCTTTGGATAATAAGGAATCTTTATCATTCACATATATTATACACATGAAAACTTTCAAAATAAGTAAATAGAGTTTGGTTTAATGAATATGTTCTCAGTGTTGTAATACATTAAACACAGTCATGAGTTTTGGGCACTCTTTTTCTTATATCCTACTTATATTAAATCTATAATAGTTCAACCTCCAGAATGTATTTCAGATCTACGTGCTTTTCTCCATCTTGACTTTCCTCACTCTAAATAAATTCAACAACTCTCACCTGTTACCTGGAACAGACCTATAATATCCTGTCTCTCCATCAATGGGATATATTACTGTATTCCATTCTCAGCCACAACAATATTGTTAGCAGGTTAATCAGAATATATTATGTCCCTCCTTAGAAACTGAAACTCTTACAGCCCTTCAATTTTTTTTTCTTTTTCTTTACTAAGCTAAAAACTCCTACCACATCTTACTGACTGCTGTGGGATTTAGCTTGTGTTGAATTTTCTAACTTCATCACGTCTTACCTTTCTTCCTGAGCCTCCCATCCCGGCTTCCTGTCTGTTCCTTGAACAAACCAATTTTCAGTCTCAAGTATTTGGGGGCAGCTTCCAGTTCCCTTGTGGCTCAGGTGGTAAAGAATTCGCCTGCACTGAGGGAGACCTGGGTCGGGAAGATCTTCTGGAGAAGGGAAAGGCCACCCACTCCAGTATTCTGGCCTGGAGAATTCCATGGACCAGTCCACAGGGTCTCAAAGAGTCGGACACGACTGAGTGACTTTCACTTTCCACTGTCTGGAGTTGTCTTCCCTCAGTTCTTTGAGTGACTGCTCCTTGCCCAGATCATATCACAAATATCACCCTCTTATGGAGCTCACCCTCCTTGTCCACTTTGACTACAGCAGCCTCTTTCAGTTACTCTGCTCTACCATCCTGTTTTTTTCCCCTTGTAGTACTTACTATGATCTGTTATTATCTCTGTCCGCATTCTGCCTTCATAAGAGTAGAGTACTTATCTATTTATTTCATTGTTATGTATCCCCAGAAACTAATCAATCAATCACTGTGTTGAATTAATGATATTTTGCCATCACCATCTGCATTGATGTTTTCATAACTCACATTTATTGGGCACACATTATTTGCCAGGCGTTGTGCAAAGTGCTGTTTTCTCAAGTGACAGATCCGAAATCTCTAAGGGAGGTAGTCTTATTTCCATTTGTATCTCCACTTTAGAGATGAGCAAATTGAGACTCATCATCATTCCCCATGTCGTCACCATCATCACCACCACCACCATCATCATTTTAGGAAGCAGAATTAGAATTGGTACTGTCTTTCTCAGAAAGTGGTCAGAGAAAGGAATAGGGCCCTTAGATGGAGAAAATCCATCAAGACAACCCAGAGGAGTCAGTCAGACAGGAGGATCATCAGGGCAGGTTTCTGGTAACAAACACAAACCCCCCGAAATCTTAGACGCTGTATAATTCTCAAGGTTTGATCTCTAGGCCAGCAGCACAGAATCACTTGTGAAAGTGAAAATGAAGTCCCTCATCGTGTCCAACTTTGCAACCCCACAGACTATAGCTCAGCAGGCTCCTCCATCTGTTGGATTTTCCAGGCACGAGTACTGGAGTGGGCTGCCATTTCCTTCTCCAGGGGACCTTCCTGACCCAGGGATCAGGAATCGAGCTGAGGTCTCCTGCATTGTAGGCAGATGCTTTACCATCTGAGCCACCAGAAAAGTCCACGGCATCACTTGTAAGCCTGTTAGAAATGCAAATTTGCTGCCCTTGCCTACTGAATCAGAAACCCTGGAGTTGGATGCAAGAAATTGCATCTCAGTAAGGCTTCCTAGAGAATTCGTAACCACTTCTTTAAGAAAAAGAAGACCTATCTGGGAGGTAGCAAAAGAAAAGTGAAATTAACAAGAGTAAGACAAGACGTTCATTCAAAAACCAAAACCAACAGCCAAAAGGTTAACAAACCATGTGCAAAGACACAGACCTGTTATCAAGGCTGGAGGATAAGGGAGGGGAGGGGCTTGGATATCAGGAGGAACAGTCAAGGTAGAGAATGGGGTAGCAGGAGGTAGGGAGTCAAGTAGACTTAGACACTATCCAAATGGGCTTAACCGCTCTCACCTGCAGCACTTGCTCAAGTTGTTAAAATTTCCCTCTGATACTCAGGATTAGCAAGGGAGCATGAGATTGGAGTAAGCCAAAAGTAGAATTTAAAAAAGCAAAAACAGAACAAGGCTCCCATGGCTCCAGTTATATCTACTGGAAGGATGTGGGCCTCGGGATGAAGATGGGTCATGATGACTGCCCTGAGACAGATCTGTAAGTTTGCAGATGACTCTGAAACTGTTCCAGTGAGATGGATGTATTTTGCAAGAACACTTTGTAATAGGCAAAATAACAGAGGATACATTTCAGCTGCGGCAAGTATGACACAATGTGTCTGGGGAAATGTAATCCAAACTATGCTGGTAATATGAATTACTCTCCTGTATTGCTTTTGTCCAGGGGAAAACCTGATACCTGAATCTGTGTCAACTATTTCTTGACAATAGTCTGGTGTAGAGTGGCAACTCAAAATATCAACCAAATGCCAGAGATAGAATTGAAAAAAAAATGATAAAATTAAAAAAAACAGGACTATATAATTTTGTTAAATCTTTGAACAGAATGAATAATGTTTCTGAACTTGGAGTAGAGATCATGGTTCTACTGAGTATATTCCATCAAGGCCATAAAACAGAGAAGCCTGAAAGCTTAACAGAACTGATCACAGGAATAAAATAGTAAGACCAGATGAGAATTTTTCAGTTCAGAAAAATGATGGGTGAAAAGGGACACAATCAAATTCATGTCCATGAAGGATAGTAGTAAGTGGAGCTTGGTCATTCAACAAATTCAAGAATACTGTACCTTGGAGAATGTTCTTGAAGCTTGAAGGTAACTTTAGGATGAAAAAAAGAAAAGACAAAGTGTTAGATTTCTTTTTATACCTGGTGGTAAATTTGTTGATGTTGCTCCCCACAAGTGAGTTCATAAATCAGAAAGATAATAAGTAATATAAATAACAATTTGATTTTAGAAAATATTTAAAATGGTTTCCTTAATATTTAAGGAAGACATTATTTGGAGATACATTAAAATTTATGCATTCTCATGAAAATCAGACTCTAGTAATTAATGGCTGATTCAGTATTATAGTTTTAAACTAGTCTTTATCATATATGTGTATATACATGCATAAACACACACTCATATTCACACACATGCACATACCTATATAAATTTGTATTTGCTCTCCTTTAAAATAAAATTTTATGAAAGAAACATGTACACATTAATTATAGATACATTTTAAAATGCAGGAGGATACAAATAATAAACAGTAACACAAATAGTATACAGATAGTATACAAACAGCTTACTAGTATACTATTAATATTTTACTATGCTATTTTCTGTACATGGTTAAAATTTGTACTTGATTCTAATTTTTAAATGTACTTACTGACTCTAGAATTTTGTCACTATGTAGATTGTTGATTTAATAAGCATTTTTAATCATAATAACATGAAAATACTAATAGTCTGTGAAACCACATTTACCAGAATGTAAGGTTTTGACTGTATAGTTCAAAATGAGTTAGACTATGAACACTTTTTGTTTTATTTATTAATCTGGTTTTAGTATTCAAGTTTATTATACTCATGAAATTAAGTAGTTTTCTAATTCTGCATTATTTCTATAAGCACATGTTATTTATAATGTCTTTTCTTTTATGTTTTAACACTATGCTGTTTAGTATGCAAAGACTGTTTATGTCTTTATGTGGTATATCTTTTAATAGAACATACAGGTTCCCATGGACGGAGGAGCCTGGTAGGCTCCAGTCCATGGGGTTGCTAAGAGTGGGACACGACTGAGTGACTTCACTTTCGCTTTTCACTTTCGTGCATTGGAGAAGGAAATGGCAACCCACTCCAGTGTTCTTGCCTGGAGAATCCCAGGGACAGGGGAGCCTGGTGGGCTGCCGTCTGTGGGGTTGGACACAACTGAACTGACTTAGCAGCAGCAGCAGCAGCAAGGGTAATCCTGTGTTTGTTCATATCTAGCCAATTTGAAATAATTTGTCTTTTCTAAGGATAGTTTCACTTAGTCATTTATTATCACACAAAATTTTTGTTCATATCTAGCCAATTTGAAATAATTTGTCTTTTCTAAGGATAGTTTCACTTAGTCATTTATTATCACACAAAATTTAAATTATTTTCATGAGATATTTGAGAAAACAGATTCTGTGTTTGAATATTGATGCTGTTTACTGGCTATTGTTAAGAATTTGCATGAAGACTTAAATAGTGAATTTGAAGTACTTGGTATAATTTTTGTCACAAAGTATTCTCTGAAGTAGCAGGTGGCGCTAGTGGTAAAGAACCCACCTGCTCCTGCAGGAGACATAAGACTTGCAGATTTGATCCCTGAGTGGAGAAGATCCCCTGGAGGAGGGCATGGCAACCCACTCCAGTGTTCTTGCCTAGAGAATCCCATGGACAGAGGAGCCTGGCGGGTTACAGTCCATGGGCTCACAAAGAGTCGGGCAGAACTGAGGCAGCTTAGCACACATGTATGCATGTATATATATATATACACACACACACTACATCTTCTATGTGTTTTTAATTGATATGTGGAAGCATTTTCTGTATCATTTACAGGCACGGTATATAGTGATGGTTAAAACTTAAATTCTATAAGCAAAGATCCCATCCATGTATCTCATATTTTTAACATTCAGAAAAAAGCAAGGGAAAATTTCCCTGTGTTATTACTATAGTACTTAATAAGACTTGGAAGTGATGGCTAATGAGAATATCAACGTTTGGCAATAAACCTGGGTTTTAAATGAAAAGAAAGATTTTATTTTGGTGAATAACATTTCTCTATCTCACTTTATACAAGGAGTATACGGTTGGTGGGAGCAGAGCTGCTTCCTTGGGAGTCTGGATGATTGAAGAACCAGATTTGCCTCCTCAAGGTCAGAGCCTGGAAAGAAACTAAGAGTGTTAGAGTTAGGAAATGACGCCTCTAGGATCCAAGTTTTCTTAACACAGGCCTGGGGGATTTTGGCAGAAAGTAACACCTGTGGCTGACAATTTGTAACATAAGTGAATGTTGAGACACTGGGTCAATAACATTTGAGTAACAAAAGATGTATAAATATACCTCTAGTCAATGAGTTGTTAAATCCAACAGTTAAAGGCAAAATCACTGAAGACCAGGAATTCCAACCCTTTAGTTCTGCGTGGAAACTGGCTCTGTTATTGCAGCCAGTAGTCTGAAGCCTAGAGTCACAGTCTTTGAAGAAGCAAGGCAAAAAGACCCAGTTTTCCTGAAAGAGTTTTACAAGCAAGAGCCCATGGAAAGCATTGATAAGTGATAGGTAAAGGAGAGGGAGTTAAGAAATCTATTCAAAGAAGAGAGAGATTTTTAAAATGTCTAGCAAAGGTGCTTGTAGTGTGGTTTCTACCGGCAGCAACATCATCTGGGAATATGTTAGAAATGCAAAATTGTTCTCCACCCCATACCTACTGCAAAAGACACGGCAGAGGAAGGGGCCCAACCATCTGTGTTCCCTCGGGGGTTTGTAATGCAGGAGAAGCAGCGGACTGTAGAGGGAGACCAGGGGCCATTCTGTATGTGGGATCAACAGCTCCATCCCCAGCCATAGCCGCAGATGGCATCACTGTATTACAGCTTAATGTGATACTCGTGGTGAGAAACTTAAAGGATCCAGGGCTTTACTTCATTGTCTGTCTGTTTTAGTATAGCTTGTTTAAGAAGGTAGGTTAATGACGTGATAGATCATTTCTCATCGACTCTCTTGGGGGCATTTGAATTGATAACCACTAAGGTCTCAAAAATATGTGTGTTTCTAGAATACCGAACGTCTACAAAATCCTGGATAAATAAACAGTGTTGTTTAGTCAGTAAATCGTGTCCAATTCCTCTTTTGTGACCCCATGGACTGCAGCCTGCCAAATTCCTTCTGTCCATGGAATTTCCCAGGCAAGAACACTGGAGTGGCTTGCCATTTCCTTCTCCAGGGGATCTTCCCAACCCAGGGACTGAATCTGTATCTCTTGTATAGGCAGGCATTTTTTTTTTTTTTTTAACCGCGGAGCCACGAAATATCATGTTACTATGCTGTACTGTTTACAAATGAAGGTCACTATTACAGTCCTGCTAAATTTGGCATTTATTCTCCTAGTCTCCCCAAATCTTCCATTGTTGGTGCTGTTGTTTTGTTCGAAAACATGAACTTAGATTTTGACCCAAAATAAAATAAAATAAACCTTTCTAAGATTTATATGAATAATGCTTAAGATAAATGATTCTTATATTAATACAACATTAAATTTGTCATATTTTAAAACACTCACTTCCCTTTACTTCCTCACTCACCTTGAAAACATACCAGAAATATGTTGATATGGGTGTATGAAAAATTAGAGCCAGTAATCCAATCCAGGGCCAGAATGTGGCTCTTGCCTCTAATGTGACACTTAAGGGAATATGCCCCCAAACTCAGTAATCAAGATGAATAATATTGAAAAGCTATATTTTAAAAATCAAAATAAAATAAAAACCTTGATGAACAAAATATAAATCTATTTGATAAGCATAGTCTGGTCATGATTTTGCAAGAAGCATCACACTTGCCTCACCTTAATCCTGGTCCTGTTGCGTCTAATTGCCATTCTTGGTTCCACTAAGAACACTCTGGTTAACAGCAGTTATCTGACTGGTTCTGCTTGTCTTGACTCTGGGTTGGCCTAGGTATATATACATTGAAACATACTAGGAATTCAGGTCTCCAGGAGTTTTACTTATATAAAATTTGAGGTATCTCCAGAAGAAGAGGATTGAGGGTAAGTAGCTTTTAACATAAAACATCTTTATTTTGTAAAAACAGAATTATGTTAAATAAGGCATTCCACAGGGGACATTTTTATGTCAGTTAAGTAGAAAGACATGCTTTGCTTTTGAATAATCCAAAATGTCCACATATTTATACCATCAGCCCTCCATATCCATTGGTATCATATCTGCAAATTCTGCATCTGCAGATTGAACCAACCACAGAATGAAAATATTTTTTTAAAAATTCAGAAAGTTTCTTGGGACTTCTTGGCAGTCCAGTTGTTAAGACTGCACTTCCAATGCAGGAGGAGGTGGATTTGATCCATTGGGGAACTAAGATCCCAAATATGGTATGGCCAAAACATAAATACAAAGCTCCAAAAAGCAGTACTTGAATATCACAAGGCAACTTTTTGCATAGCATTTGCATTGAATTCCATATTATAAGTAATCTAGAGATTGTCTAAAGTGTACAGGAGGATGTATGGCTTATATGCAAATACTACACCATTGTATATATAGGGCTTGATCGTTGCCCTGTTTCTGTATCCACAAAGGGAGGGGGAAGTCCTGGAACCAGTCCCCCTTGGATATTGAGGGGTGATTGTTTTGGCTGACTCCTTATACTGGATACTCTCCAAATCCTGAATTTGGTTGTCTAAGCAAGAGCACCTTGGCGTCAGACTGCAGTGATATAAATAACCAAAAGTTCCCTGTAGTTGGAAGTTAGTAGGAGGCCTAGGACAACAGTATATTCTGGTCCACTTAAGGATTTCTAGAGGAAGTTTATCAGAGTGTAACTGATCTCGTAGAGTGGCAGTTTGACCACAAGTACCTAACATGTGTGAGAGAGGCAAATGAAAAGTGATCACCTTATTATATCAGTCTTCAAATGTTTTCTTACTTTTCGACCTGGAAGTTAGGAACAGGGCTCAGGCCTGCTTACGAGGATTGTGGGGAATACATCTGATGGAAGTAGCCATCCATGCATGCTGCCAGAGCCGAGAGTCACGTTCCATCTAGCTGCCAAGGTCTCAGGTTCCAAGTTTCCAAATTGCCTGGCCAGTTAGGAACAACCCTCTGGCTGAAGTTGCATGTTCAAGAATCCATAAAGGATGCCTACTGAATTTCAAATGTAAAGTGCCCTCTAGTTCTGTTTTTAAGAAGGTAGCTGTGACATATTTAGGAGACACTGATGAAGGGAAGACCTGTAACATAAGAGTCAACAACTCCAGTCTCTTACAGGTAGGAAGACATCTGTTTTATTTTAATTACTGTTAAAGAGCAAGCATAAAAGCACATCTCTGTAGGTATTCTAGCTAAATAAAATAATATTAGCAGCACAAAAGTCTTTAAAAGATGGGGAATACAAAAAGAATGTTATTAGGATTAGTACAACATTCTTATTGAGTCAGGGTATATATATATAGAATATTTTGTTGCACTGTTTTTTGTGTGCTATTGTGACTTTTATTGTGGTGCAAACTAACCTGATAAAACTCTCTAGAAGTCACTCCTGGTCCTCCTCTTTCTTCAAAACCATTATATTTAAAGAAGTCTTAGGTTAGTTTCTTACTCACTAATTCCTCTATCATCGTGAGTGTGTGCATGTGTATGAGTGATTTATTCTGAATATTCAGGACATAGACTGGATTGGGAAAGGAGCTTCTACAATTAAGTGTGATACTGAAAAATGAGTTATCACTTATTTAGTGCCTTCTTGTACAGCAGACGCCACACAACTATTTCACATGAACTTATGCTTCTGTTTACTACAATTCAGGAAAGTATGCATCCAATCTCTGTTTTATGAATTGGAGGACTGAGACTGAGAGATGAAACAGCTTGCATTCATAGCAGTAGCCAGCGAGTCTGGATTCGGGTTTATGTTCTTTCATCCCCGCATGTGAAGCCCCTGCATCAGCTCTCTCTCTTGCTGCTTCCAGGCTTGTGACTATTCCAGCTCCCGAGCAGCTTCCCCTCTTGTTAGCACACCCAGAGTGAACCCTCATCCACTGAGGGCCAAGTTAGACCAGATCTTAGGCTTAACAGTAACATATCTCCTTTAATGAGGGCCTCCCAGGTGGTTCAGTGGTAAAGAATCTGCCTGCTAATATGGGAGACATAAAAGATGTGGGTTCGATCTTTGGGTCAGGCAGATCCTCTGGAGTAGGAAATGGCAACCACTCCAGTACTCTTGCCTGAAAAATTCCATGGACAGAGGAGCCTGGTGGGCTGCAGCCCGTGGGGTTCTAAAGAGTTGGACTTAGCTGAGTGTGTGCGCGTGCACACACACACACCTTGTTTGATCTTCACCGTATGTGATGTATCATCATTGTACCCCTATTTCAAATGTGAAAACCAAGGCTCTGAGAGCTTAAGTAAATTGCCTTGGTCACACGGCTAGGACATAGTTGAATCAAGACTCAGATCCAGGTGGATTTTCCTCCAGATGTCATGCTCTCAATGATATGTAAATCAGGCTCACGCTATGCCATGCTTCCACTGTGATACAGCAGGGAAACCTTTGGATCAATAGTCACAGATGTCAAGGTTTTATCCCAGATGTGGCCCTTGCCAAGACCTGTCTCTTACATCTGTGTAAAGTGAAAGTGACATCGCTCAGTCATGTCCGACTTTTTGCAACCCCATAGATTGTACCAGGCTCCTCTGTCCATGGAATTCTCCAGGCGGGAGTACTGGAGTGGGTTGCCATTTCCTTCTCCTGGGGATCTTCCCAACCCAGGGACTGAAGCTGGGTCTCCCACACTGCAGGCAGATGCTTTACTCTCTGAGCCACCAGGGAATCCCCTTACATCTGTAGGGCAATGTTATTAATATTTCCTGCCCTGTGTAAGTCTTATCTTTGTTGTGAGACTTCAGCCAGAAGCCGAAAATGGGATAACTCTTGCCTCAAGTCAGTGCTGAAATACTGTGAGCAGCTTGAGAGGCTGGGGCTGCTGTAACGATCTGCGTGCTGCATCTCACACAAGCTAGAAGAGTTCTTGACTTTGAAGCTTTTCAAGACTCAGACAAAAAGCAAAAAAAAAAAAAAAAAAAAACTCTTGGTAAGAGAGAAGTCAACGGCATTTCTGAAAAGTGGGAAAAGGCTCCTCTCTATCTCCCTCCTTAGGGACAGAACCAGCTGAAAATGTAATTTAGAGCAGCAGTCCCCAACATTTTTGGCACCAGGGACTGGTTTTGTGGAAGGCAGTTTTTCCATGGACAGTGAAGGAATGGTTTCAAGATGATTCAAGCACACTGCATTTGTTTCCGCGCTGCTGATCCCACAGGAGGCGGAGTTCAGGCAGGAATGCGAGCACTGGGGAGTGTCTGAAAATGCAGATGAAGCCTTCCTCCCTAGCCCCCCTAGCCGACAGCTCACCTCCTGCTGTGCAGCCCTGCTGCCAGAGCCCACCACAGCTACCAGTCAGTGGCCCGGGCTTGTGTGTGGGGGTTCTCAGTCGCTTCAATCGTGTCCGACTTTCTGCGACCGCATGGACTGGAGCCCTCCAGGCTTCCTCTGTCCATGGGATTCTCGAGGCAAGAACACTGGGCTGGGTTGCCATGTCCTCCTCCAGGGGATCATCCCGACCCAGGGATCTAGAACCTGGAGTCTCCTCCATTACAGGCGGATTCTTTACCACTGAGTCACTGGGCAGGCTCCAACCTAGGGGTTGGGGACCCCTGATTTGGAGGGTTCTGATGAAGAACAAGTAGACTTGTCAGGATAGCATTCCTCATTAAGAAGTTTCCTTTTATGTGTTTGTTCTGTTTTTCCATTCCCCTCTCACAAGTTTATTGCTTCTTAGAATGAATGCAACATGAGGAATAGTGATAGCTGTTAGCTTCTGAAAATAATCCTGAGACCTCCCTCTGAAATTCACATGAGCTGAGGTCATGTGGTAATGAGCTGGCTACTTTTCTTTTGCTTTCAGAGTAGACTTCAGTGAAGTCCAAGGTTTACTGACCTCCTGCAGGGCAGATAGGAATAATGAATGTGTTAAGGAGGCAAGATACTAAGTCACTGGCAGTAATAGATCTTGTTGTTCTTATTCCAAAACACTAGTGATTTGAGAACTTTGCCGGGAGGGAGGGGGTGTGTGTGAAATATAGGCATATCTACCATTTCTTTTTCAAACTACTTTTCCTGTCTCCTGAGTCTCAATTTGGGGATTATTTTCATCATAAAAACAAGAACTAAATGTTCAAATCCCCATCACTAATAGTCAGGGACATTTCATCAGTCTGACAAATGTTTCTTAAGGCTCTACTTCTGCAGACACATTGCTAGATGCTGGGGCTTCTGCCCTTGAAAAGCTTACATTTTCCATCTCAGTCTATATTGTTAGAGGCTAATGTTATCTTCACGCTAATTCACATGGTCTTTTTCTGTTTCCCTCCATAAGTATTTTTGTATTTCTTACCTCGTCCATCCTATTCCATCAGGTTATCCCCTTGAATACAGGTTTTAAGGGAAATTTCACAAGAATTTGAATTTCCTACTCTCTTTTATACTATTTAAAAAAAAATTGCTGTGGTCAGAATACTTAGCACGAGTACCTTCTTAACAAAATTTTAAGTGTACAATATATCGCTGTTGACTTCAGGTGCAATGCTTTATAGCAGATCTCTGGAGCTTATCCATCTTGCTTAGCTGAAACTTCCTGCCCATCAATTATCAACTCCCTATTTCCATCTCCCTTCAGCCTCTACCAAACACTGTTCCAATCTCTCATTCCTTAAATAAGTGGAATCATTGCAATGTTTGTGTCTCTGTGACTAACTTAGCTCACTTAGCAATGTATCCTCAAATTTCATTTGGTTGTCTCATGCTGTCTTTTTACTGGAAACAAGAATGCTCATTTCTGGAGTTACTCTATCTGGCTGTGTCTGCATTAGCTTGAAGGTGGTCTGTTTGCTGTCTTGACTCATGTCATGCACCTCAGTTGACTGATCTTTCCTTCTGATAAGTCAGCTCTTTGAAAACCATCACCATGTTATACCACCTGAGTGTCAGCTGTCCGACAGCCAAACACAGAACGCTCTAAACAAGCCCCTTTCATGTGAGAAATAGGCGCCTTATGTAACTCACACCCAAAGATACTTAAGACAAATTGTGTGGCCATGTCACTTAACTCATAAAGGATGGAAGGCTTGCCATCAGATGCTTAAGCCCTTCCTTCACACTTTATGGATGTTGGCGGATGAAGACCTCGAATATACCTCCACAGCTATGGCTGCCTTGAAATGGAGAACCAGATGTTCTCTAAACCTTCAGATTTTTATTACAAAGTATTGCCTTGCTTGTTGCTTCTGCTTGCCTTGCAGTAAACTAGAAGACACTAGAGTATTGCTGTGACTGATTGTACATAAGCTTGAAGAGGGTGGGTACTTGGCCCTCAATCACAGTGGGTGGGTCTCTCACTAAAATGAGGGTCTCTGTTTCCTGACTTCTAGTCCAGGATGTTCTGTTGTTCTCACCTGCCTCCATAGGCATACTTACTCATTAAATAAATTCATATTTGTGCAGCAGTTTGTAGCCTCCTAAGAGAAAGGTGTCATTTCAAGTGGAAGATAACAAAGAATTCTGAACATATTAATTAAAGTGTTTTATTGCTTTCCAAATATATAGCTGCATCTTCAGTAGTATTATGTTCAACATTGTAGCATTGTTTAAATTATAAAATGCCATTCTGATTTGTGTTATTACTAATAATGAGGTAGATAGGCACAGATGCTCATTCCCATGTTAAAGAGAAGATATTCAAGTGTAGAATTTTTCACTGAATTGTTCAAGTATGCTCAACTACTTCACATGTTATGGGTTAGAATTTTCATGAGGATATGCATATTCTGATATACCTAGTCTGTAGTTATAGAAAAATATTATTTGGGGGAAGTTTATTTGATCCTGCATTGAAGGTGATCCATCCTTGGAGTAGATAAAATCTATATATTAAGATCAAGCTATTTTTCCCATTTATCCCTGAAATAGATGTACTGTTCATATAATGTTGTCTTTTTATATTCTGGGTTGGATGTACCCTTTCCCTTTCTCATTATTTTAAATTGTCTGTGTCCTTAATTTCCTTATTTTATGTTTTGTTTTTTCTTGATACTCTTCTTAATTACTTTTAATTAGAAAAGGAATATCTTATCACTAAAATATTTCAAACAGTCTAGCAATATCCAAAATGAAATGTAAATTCATTTGCTCTAATTAAGTTCAGTTCCCATTTGCCAGGGACAAACACCCTTAAGTGTTTCTCACATCTTCGCTAGAGACTACATGATAAGGAAAAATCCCATGTTGTACCTGGAGGGAGAAAATCCAAGTTTAAGATAGAGTTTCCTACCATGACCTTAAAATACATCAGGAAATTCATTTTCAGTTGTAAAATTGGTGAATAATTTTTCTCCTACTTACATTCTAACACTGTTTTAATAACCAGATTAAAATAGTGTATATACAGGTGATGAGGAACTTAAAAGTCCGTGCAGAGGTAAGTAAGTTGCTGTGTTGCCCATTGTTGCTCAGTCACTAACTTGTGTCCGAATCTTTGTGACCCCATGCATTGCAGCACACCAGGCTCCTCTGTCCGCCACTGTCCTAGAGTTCACTCAGAT